>JAPQWV010000001.1:34917310-35520020 GCA_027422505.1 Craterostigma plantagineum
TCCTCGCTTCACGCTTGAGCTTTGGGGGCCTTTTCGCTTCGCCTCGCTTTTCGCCTTTTTAAACCAAGCCCGCTCTTCAGTTGGGTTCCATTTCTAAATGGTAAAAAAGAATTCATGTTCATGCTGTCATTTTCTTATATATTCGTTGTATTGCAGATATGCATATGCTGATATCATTCATATAATTATGTTTCGTTTCCTTATTTTCTTTCCTCTTTGCAGAAAACCCCATGTACAATGCTGCAGTATTTCTAATGATAGCTTTTGGTGTTATTCCAACGACTGTAATATGTTCAATATGTTTTTTCATTAAACTGCAATCGATATCTTTCTCTCATATATTTCCAGCTCTATCCTTTCGTTGTACTCTTGGGTGGAGTCCTTGTGTGGTAAGTCTTTTTCGTCTAAAATCTCTCTAATTATTGTACTTTTTTTTATTGAATTAGCCAAATATGATAACAGTCAACAGTTTGAACCAATATTTTTCGACAGGGAAGGATGATTCTTTCTCACCTATTGTGATGAACCCAAGGGGTTGAAAACTAATTTGTCAATGGTACGAGAGTTTCATTCTTACGCTTCACTTGTTCTAACATAATGAGAAATAATGCAACAGTTGTTTGGAAAAGGTTCCTTAAAATTATTCTTTTCAAAGTTACCCTAAGCTATTCATTTGATGAGTGTTTACCATTGGCAGGCTTTGTTCTATCTTCCTCTCGCCGTTGCTAATGCACTCACTGCTCGGCTAAACAATGGGTTCGAACTTCGATCGATCATTCACACTTTCCTATTTTTCACTAAAACTTCGGATTCATCTTCATATAATTCGATAGCTTGAAAAACCTCACATTTTATTTTCATATTGTGGCAGAGTACCCTTGGTTGATGAATTATGGGCTGTTCTTTGTTTCTTTGCTTACACAGGTATGTATTACACTTGTGGGGAATGTGTATTCCTTTTATATATAGATATTTCATTTTATATTCCATGTTGTCTGAATTCCATTCCAAAGGCATCAAAATCTGAAAATATATTGATTTGCTTTTGTGCAGTGACACTTTATCTTCACTTTGCCACGTCGGTTATACACGAAATAACAACAGCCCTCGGAATTTACTGCTTCAGGTATATATTTGCACGGGCTATTTTAAAAAATAAGATTACTTTTGGTTTCTTTTTAAAAAAGGGAACTTGACCGAGTCAATTAAAAAAAGAGGAACATGTTTCCTTAATTAACTAAACCCCTAATTAATACCTAAATAAAAAAAAAGAAATATATATATAAAATAAAAAAAGAAAACGCACCAACCTCATTGATTAATGCACCCACGAAGCACCAAAACGAGATCTTGAAGGAAAAACGAGCTGAAGCATCCGCCGAAATCGAAACACCCAAGCTCCAAGAATCCCAATTTCGTTCTTGAACGCATATACAGTAAGTTCCGTTCATTTTAACGCCGGTTAAAAGTATATATTATCGGGCATTGTAATTTCCGTTCATGTTAATGACATTTACATTTCGAGCATCGGGTATTAGATTTTCGAAGATTTGGGTAGTTATGGGTAGCATTTTAACCTTAGATCTGTGCGAATTTGCAGAAAAATTTCGTTTTCCGATTATTCGAGTCTGTTATTTGAGTTTACGTTGACTCGAAAAGTCACTCGGATAAGTTGTTTTGGCAACATACAATTCGGACATCAAACTCGAATAAACTCGGAAACTTTACTCGATTAATACTATTGTTTATGAAATTTTACACTTACATATTATTCGATATTATAATACTCGGATATGTTATTCGAGTTAAACGTAAACTCGAATGACTTACTCGAATAATTTTTGTTTCCGAATATTTTATTTACTCGAATAACTCGTTTGCAATAAAAGTTGATTTATTCCATTTATTTCTTCGATAACAACTTATCGAGTTAAACGTAAACTCGAATGACTTACTCGAATAATTTTTGTTTCCGAATATTTTATTTACTCGAATAACTCTTTTGCAATAAAAGTTGATTTATTCCATTTATTTCTTCGATAACAACTTATCGAGTGTCTTCAAAATCTTAATACTCGAAGACTCTATTCGAGTTGTTTTACTACTCGAATTGTTTACTCGATTAATTTCTATTTTTCGAATATTGTAATTATTCGAATAATGCATATTGCAATTAAATTTTATTAACAATGATTTATTTCATATGCAGGTTATGCCGACCAGCATCATGATTGATTACGATGGAGAATGGATAATTGGGAATGATAATAAATGGACATGGGTTCCAAGGATGGGAACAAATATGAAGCCCATTGGGTTCGATGTCGATTGTTGTTTGCTGGACGATCTGCGGAACGAAATATACGAGACTATTGGCGTAAGCGGGAGGCCGGAGTTAAAGCTAAGTTATCAACCATCTATGAGAGGTATGGAAGGGTGTGCTCCGTTGTATATAAAGAATGATCGAGAGTTGAAGGGTTATATATACTTAGGGGGTCCAATGGATAGACCGATTCTCCGTGTGGAGATTGGACTCCCTACGACCCTCCACCGTCAAACTCTCGCGGATGATGAAGTTGGTCCCGTTCCAATTGAGGTTCGTAGCGATGGAGGTGGTTACATCGATGATTATTTTGACCGTATCATCGACTTTGGCGGATGCGAAGATGTGAATTATGGGGGTGAAGGTCACAATGAGGCGAACGACCGTGATGAGAATGTTGCATCACGGCAGAACGTGCACGTCAATTTTGATGGCGTAGACGGAGAAAATGCGGACTGGAATGATGAGGAGGAGGAGGAAGAGGAAAATGCAACTATTCCTAGCGATCGGTATTCTTTTACCGACGGTTCCACCATGAAGGTCGGTGATGAATTCGAGGATAAGAAGGCCGTCAAGAATAGGATCCAAAGAGTTGCTATAGAGGCATGCTTCGAGGTCAAGATTATAAAATCTTCCCGATCGTACTATGGCGTGAGATGCAAAGAGGATGGATGTACTTGGAGGATATGGACGGCGAAGATTAAGGATACATCCGTATTCTCGATTCGTACGTATTGCAACACACATACGTGCGACCTTGCAAATCGGAACGCAAGACTCACTCAAGCATCGTCAACCTCCGTGAGTGATATGCTGCTTGAATCTTTTCGGGGTTCAACAAGTACACCGGCCCCTAAACTCATTCAAACAATGATGAGAAATCGTGGGATTGAAGTTTCGTACTTCAAAGCATGGAAAGGAGGCATTTTAGCACAAAATGCAATGAAGGGTGACCCCGATGAGAGTTACAAGCTGTTGCCGTCGTACCTGTCGACGTTGAGAAGAGTGAATCCGGGAACCATAGCAAGTGTATATCTGGACGACGAGCGGAGATTTAAGCACGCATTCCTATCCCTTGGTGCTTGTATTGCGGGATACCGTCACATGAGGAAGGTTGTTTGCATAGACGGTACTTGGTTGAAAGGAAAGTATGGGGGTACGTTGCTCATTGCATCAGCGGAGGATGGCGACCGTCATCAGTTTCCTTTAGCTTGGGGCATAATCGACAATAACGAGTGCATAGAAGCTTGGTCGTGGTTCTTGAACGAGCTCTTGCAAGTCGTGCCCAACGAGGACGATCTTGTCATCGTATCCGAAAGATCTCCTTCTATCAAAGCCGCCGTTGCAGCCGTCTACGGTCGTGCGCACCACGGTCATTGTATTTGGCACCTGTCACAAAATATGAAAAGCAGGTGTAAGAAGCAGGGTGCGACCGAGACGTTCATACACATTGCTAAAATATACAAGCAATGCGACTTTGATTCACAATATGGTGATTTTGAGAATAGGTTTCCCACCGCATACGCGTATTTGCAACAGACTGATACTAAGGAACGATGGAGTCGAGCCTATTCTCGGACGTCTCGCTATAATATCATGACTACGAACGGGGTGGAATCGATTAATGCAAGACTCCGCGAAGAAAGAAAGCTACCGATCATTGCGCTTCTGGAATCGATACAGAGGCTGACGGCGGATTGGTTTGCTAGATACAGACAGCAATCTGGACAAGCAACCACGCGGTTTACCCCGACGGTGGAAATGAAGCTCCGTGAGAGGTATGAGCTAAGTCAAGGGTATGAAGTACATGAAATCGCTCCGCATGAGTACGATGTCCGATCTCCGGGGGGTCGTGCCATTGTTAACTTGCGGTCGAAGACTTGTACGTGCCGCCAATTCGACATCGACAAGATTCCTTGTCCACATGCAATCGCGGCGAGTCTACGAGCGAACATGAGTTTCTACCCGTTGTGTTCGGAATATTATTCTGTCCTAACGTGGCAGTCTGCTTATCACGGACGAGTTTCGCCGGTTCCGGATCAAGCCGAGTGGGATACCTCGGATCAATTGGTGTTGCCGCCTCCGTTCGTAGCAAGGCGTGGTCGGAGAAAAGAAAGGAGGTTTCCGTCCGTCGGTGAGTTTGGTCGTAGACATTAAGTAAATCTTGATGTATGAGTTTGTATGAGTTTGATTATGAGGTTGTATGAGTTTGATGTATGAGGTTGTATGAGATTGATGGATTATTGTGAGTTTGGCTTGATTGTAGCTTATTCGAGTAAAATGCACAACTCGAATATTATTAGAATAGGTCACTCGAATAACGTAACAATAAAAAGTCGAAAACGAAAACCTGAACTTATTCGAGTAACCGAATAACTCGAATAATTTACAAAAAAATCGAATACCGTACTCGAATAATATCTTGTAATTCGAGTGTTCTTTTCAGAATTTTTGAATTTTAATTATCTCGATACATAGATGTATAAATATCAATATTTCGATGTTTTAGGGCCTTCATGATGTTAATAAGTCGCTTTATGAAGATTAACAATGTTTAATAAAAGTCGTTGCATGACATACAATGAAATACATTGGTAGATAGGACTTTAGTATATACATTCCCATCAACAATATATATAACATGTATCGAAATATCAACTTGATTTTCTTTTTTTTCAAGAATCTCTATAATATCTTATTACTTAGAAAGAAAATGTTATTTAACATGAAATGATATTTAACATGAAATGTTTTCATGTTATTTAACATTTCATGCTCATGATATAAAACAATATTTTCGATTTTTAAATTATTCGAGTTATGTATTATACTCGAATATGCTCGAATATGCAACTCGATAAAAGTAGCATTATTCGAACAAGCTCTTTCACTCGAATAACAGTGAAGTTCGACAGAAACAACTAATCCAGTGAAGTTTATTCGAATGCTATATGATACTCGGATTGAGCTCGAATAGCTTACTCGTTTAATTCCCGTTATTCGAACAAGATCTTTGACTCGGATAACAGTGAAGTCCGATAAAATCAACTGATCCAGTGAAGCTTATTCGAGTGATATGAGGTACTCGAATTAAGCTCGATTAGCTTACTCGAATAATTATCATTATTCGAACAAGCTCTTTCACTCGAATAACAGTGAAATTTGGAAAAAACAACACTGAACCTTGAACACTCTGAACAACCTCAACAGCAACTCAACAAACCATAACACAGAACAATTCCAAATCAAAAAATCTATACAAATATATAAAAAATCTAAAACGGTTCATACAATATCCCAATTGTTAAAATAAATACATATAGTCAAAAACTTTCTAAACGAGGCAACTTTAGAATCGTCCAAAGCGTAGAGATCATCTCTGTTACCGATCAACAGAGACATCGCGGCCCTAAGCATGTACATACCGCACTCTCCGCTGTTCGAGAAATATAACAATTTCAGGTTTAAGAAAATAAGAAAATAAGAAAATAAAAAAATTACCTGAGACGTTGTTGAGGGAAATTGGGGCACCGCACCCAAGCAAACTTCTCCCCGGATTCTTGCTCCACACCTACGTGTTGAAGCATCAGCGGTATCACTTCGACCAAAGGATCGAGGAACGGCTTCATTGCCCTCAAGTCCGAATCGCTGCTGCGATCGGAATCCAAAACGAGGATGTTCCTCTCCTTGAACCGAGCGACGAGGAGCACCCAATGCGAGTTAAATGCCAATGGGATGACGGCCACATCCGCTTGGCTCCAGTGAAGTGACGGCTTGCCGCCGTATATCGCATTGATCTCTCCCGTGGCGAATAGGTCGAACGAGGACACGTTCCACGGTCGCGGTTTGGCGGACTCCATCCTGACTGCATGTGCGAAGTTGGCGTTCACGTACGCGATTCGCTCCGCATGCACGCAGTTTTCTTGCATCGCCGTGAACCCGCTGAATGCCTCGTTGACGTGCTGCAATAATAGCATATAATGTTATTAAACGAAATAATTAGAACATATTTAGCAAAAAACACACATACCTCATCCGAAAGCCACACTTTCGGAGTGGACAGGTCGGCAAAGAATTTCTTGTCGTACGCTTGGAGGATTCCTTGCCGTTCCTCCTTTGCGCCCATTCTTGCCACCTCCGCCGCGACGGCATCCCAATTCTTCACCCTCTCGCCGATGATATGCTCTATGTCCGTGCGGCGTTGTATTGCAACGCGAGGGGTCGAATCGGGCGTCGGCGTATACGGACTCGAAAGCAACCTCGACTTCTTCTTCGCACGTTCCGTCCGTGGCCGCCTCTCCTCCGCTTCCGCCGCCTTCTTTGCCTTCGACGCCGCGGCGGCCCTCTGCGCCTCCGCCCACGCCGCCTTCTTTGCCTTAGACGCGGCGGCGGCCCTTTCTGCCGCCGCCTCCGCCGCCGCCTTCTCCGCTTCCGCCGTCGCCGCCGCCGCCTCCGCCGCGGCCCTCTCCGCCGCCGCCTACTCCGCCGCCGCCTTCTCCGCCGCGGCCCTATCCGCCGGGGCCCTCTCCGCCGCCCTATCCGCCGCGGCCCTCTCCGCCGCCGCCTGCTCCGCCGCCGCCTTCTCCGCCGCCGCCCTATCCGCCGCGGCCTTCTCCGCCGCGGCCCTCTCCGCGGCCCTCTCCGCCGCGGCCCTCTCCGCCGCCACGGCCGCGGCCTCCATCTCGGCCTCCATCTCCACATTCTCGCCCCCTGCTCCCGACTCCCCGTCGGCGGCGAATGAGGAGGCGAAGGAGGCGGCATGTCCTGATCGTAGCTTCTCGTAATATCCCGCACCGTTCTCGGCGTCAGGCTCTCAAGGGCTACAAAATTAGAGTATTACGTTAGATTTACGTAATATCAATATAATCTTATAAAATAAACATTAAGTAAGACATTCCTTGGACCACGATCGAGCGCAGCTCCTTAATCTCCGTCCGCAAATCCCGTACATCGCCTTCCAGCCTGTCCATTCTTCTATCGAAATGGGTGATGATTGAGCCGGAAGGAGGAGGAGACGGCCTCGGAGGAGAAGACCTCGGAGGAGACGGCCTCGGAGGAGGAGACGGCCGAGGAGGAGACGGCCGAGGAGGAGACGGAGCAAGCCGATGCTCGGTGCAGTAGACCGGCAGCCCATTTAGAAGATGCTCCACTATCCTCTGGACCACGGCATCATTTCGGCTGCCACAAAATCCGGCGACCGTGCGGAAGTGCCTTGAATCGGCTTCAGCATCGGTCGGTGTAAGGCAACACCGCACGTCCTGTGTATTTGTACAATTTAGAAAACGCAATCTAAATAAATCCATATTATAAATAAATAAATATACTTACATCCATCGCCACGGCACCGAATGCACGCTCGACCGCTTGCCATCCCGGAGCAGAGCTCTTGCCGTAAAATGTCGTCTTCCAATGGCACATACGGGGTAGCGGGAGCCCTTCGCCGGCTCTTCTCACAGTGAATTCTTGCCCGACGGTCGGCCAGCACTCGTATGCCAGAACCTGATAAAAGAGAGTAGAAGTAAGTTAAAATAAATATAATATGTCTTAAATAATAATACAAAACTAATTTAATTACCTGAAGCGGCATTACGAAGCCGCTGATATCGAAGGTTGTTTGGGTTCTTCCATTCGATGCCATCTCCATCGCCCTCCCCAAGAGGTCTTTGTTCAGACCATAAATGACCTCCTCGAACGATATCCTTCCCCAAGGATATTCGTTGAAGCGGTCGAAGTCCTCCACCAGACGGAGCCACTCCTCCTTGACCTTCAAGTCCTTCTTTACCCTCCGCTCCCCTAGCACCCCGACGGCAAAATAAAGGGCCGCGATCTTCAATTTCTCGGGATGAACGCCCGAGGCTCCACCGGCGTCACGGATCATTTCCGTGATTTTCTTCTCCAAATCGTGTAAATATATAACGGGCTTGCCTGCGAGCCATAAAACAAACGTTAGTTTTTGAAATCGAAGTAAAACACGAATCAAAAAGATAAAAAAGTAGAATTAATACCAGGCCAATGCCTCGTCGCAAACTCGTTCGAGGACGGTATCTCCGGCTCGTTAGCGCCGCAGTCGAGGCCCGTCAGTAGGCAATACTCGACCAATGAAAATCGTAATGGTCGCCCACGAACGACCATCCAGAACTCCTTCGAGTCCGGCATGTACTCCACCTGCCGGCTCATCAAATACCACATGATCATGTTCGAGTTGTAGTGGTTTCGGGCCACCTTTATCAGGTTCCCGAACTGAGTCCGTCTAACCATCTCCTCCATTTCCTCCTCGTTCAAAAGCGTACGGATGCGTTCGCATACCGACATGTACTGCGCGTTCAGAGTGAGGGTGGCATGGTAGAAATTGTCCGCCGGCAACTTCGTCAGAAGATAGATCTGAAAACGCAAAAACAATCAAAATTCACTGTTATTCGAGTAAATTATTCGAGTAAAACATCACTCAAATAAGTCAAGCAGTAATTCGAACCCTAGTTACTCGAATAAATACTCGAAAAGGCGATGAAAACGATTTTTACAAAAATCCGACAGATTACGACGTTTACGCAACGATTTAACATCAAAAACGATCGATTTAACGCTAATAACAAAACATCTAACCAAGAAATTCGTTCAACCAATTCGATTTAACAAAAACCCAAAATGCGACCTAAAACTCACCGTGGCTCTACCGCCGTCGATTTGCTCATCCACCCGGTTACGAACAGGCGCGGAAGGCTCCGATGATCTCGTTTTTCTTTTCGCCATTGATGATTATGCTTGGGCTTGTGTACGATTTTTCGAGTAAGTGATTTGGTTTCGAAGAGAGAGCGCGAGGGATTTATGGTTTTCGAGTGATTTGTGTCTAATTTTCTTTCCGAGCTTTTTAAAACACTGCTTATTCGAGTAGTTTATTCGAGTTCTGTATTCGAGTTGTGACTCGAAAAGAACTCTCGATAAGATACTCGAATAATGTAGCTTACTCGTTTAAATTTTCTGCACATTATTCGAGTCACCTTATCTCTTCGATTTATTATTAGAGTAAGTCATTCGAGTCTTGCTTTTACTCGAATAAATCCGAATAATTTTTCGCTTTTAATAAGTCAAAAATGCATTTATTCGAGTCGTTTATTCGAGTGTTAAAAAAACTCGAATAACTTTTCACTGTTAAAAAAACGGATTAGCCTCCTTAACCAGTTTTTTAGTAAGGGTATTTCAGTCATTTGAGAACCCGTTCCTCTTTTTTTAAAACGAAATAGAATCGTTCCTCTTTTTTAAAATTATCCATATTTGCACTGCCTTTTTTCTTTTTCTTTATTTTCTTCCTTTTTTTTTTCCAGTACAAATCATCGAATTAGTTCAATCTCATGATTGATCTGTGGTTAAACAATCGATGTAGAATAACAAGGAAAGAAGCATGAGCAGCAAATTGTGGACATGTGAATTTTCTATGTACCTTTGAGGTTAGCTTTCTTCCTTGTATGCATACAATTGAAGTTTCTGTTTAGCTAATTCATGAATCACGAAATGCTGTACTTTTCTGGGGAAAATCGACTTTGGAGTGTACCATTATGGGGATGGAACAATGCGAAAGTTGCAATTTTTCTGGGCTATATTTATTTTTTGGTGTGCTAATAAAATTGGTAATTGTTTATATTACAATTTGTTTGATGTTTAGACAAATCTGTGGTAAGAGATTTACTTGGAATTACAGTTTATCAAAAAAGGGTAACATATTATCAATGGTTGAATTGACAATCAGTATATACAGCGCAGTTCTTACAGAAAAATAAACCCATGCTAAATTCATAGCATACAACAAATTTGATAACCACATATATAATCTCCTTAGCACTTAACGGGTCGGGTCGGGACGATCTTCTGAGATGGGTCGTCCATCCTTTTTTATTCATATTGCAGCGTTAAACCATTTCGGTAACCTAAGCGAAGCTTTCATGCCGAGCCTCGTAAAGAATATGGCGTATAAAAGATGGAGCAAGAATACGAATAAACCACAGTTGAGCAAAAGCTGCACAAAAAACGAATAAAACGCATGAATTTCTAGCGGGAAATGGAATTCGTGATAAAAAAAAGAGGCCGTCGATTTGATACTTACCAAAGTCCCGAATATGAAGTATATTAAGTTCATCGAAGGGACGAATATGATGCCCATCGAGGAGAGAATCACAGTCACTAGAGCATGAACGTTTATCGTAATCTGTCATATGATAGTAAGGACAGAAATAAAAAAAAGAAAAACAGTTTCTTTCTTATTAAATCTAATTCGGGAAAAAATCGAAGAGGTGTTTTGATTTTTCTTACCAATCCCAGAATGTTTTCTCCGAGTAGATATGAGGCTATTACGACGTTCCCAAGAGCTCCCGCCGCTCGAACCTAAAGTTACAGAAACGGTCACAAAACTGATCGAAAGAATAATCGAAGATGAGAGAGTAAGAGAGATTTTCACAATAATAATAATAAACCTACAATTGAGCAGAAAAGGACCGAAGCTCCCCAGTTAGTTCCTAACCTGAGCTTTTTCCATCATTCGACAAGATAAACTTCAGTGTCAGAGAGTAATGCAAGAAAAAGTTTAATGTCGGCTTGTGTTGAACGATCATCGCTTCACCTAAGCTTGAAAGGAGTGTATTACGTTTGAAATTAAAATATTTTCTTTCCAACGATTTGTGTACCTACCTCCAAAATGTGCCCATGGCGAAACCAAGCAAACCGTGCAATAACTGGCCATGAACGTAGAGTATAAAGTTAGTCCCATCAAGAATAGGAAATAACGACAGAGTTAAACGTAACCAATTAGTTCATTTATATATCAATGGCTCGGGCTTACCAAATAGGTAACCGATTTTACTGGGCCCGACAAGACGAACAATAATACGGTAGTTGCCACCTGAATAGAATTACAAGAACCATAAAATTACGGCGATTCATGGTAGAAAAAGCAGAAGTAAACTAAGGAATTCAAACTCACTGATAGCATTTCCTTACCATGGTTTTTCTCCCGGCGGAAACGCCCCATCTCATAGTGGACAATACAATCGGCAAAGCGAAGAAACATGCAAAGTATTTCTGCAGAAAAGGTTTAGTTAATGTCTTTGGGAAGGATCCCATTTTTAATCTTAGGGTCTGAACTAATCAGATGAAACATTACACTACAAATTGGAGGACTTCTTCAAACTTCCCTTACTTAGTTTCACGAGCAAGACAACCATGGATATTTACAGAATCTTGAACAGAAACGAACTGAATCCCAGTCCAAAGATTATCTTTTTTTTCTTCTTCTTCTTCTACTATCCGTAGACATTCAAATCGGAGGCAGCAGTAGTTGATTCCAAATTAAGAACTAAAAAGGGAAGAATCAGAAAGATAATTAATTACCTCAATTGCCAGGGAATTGCTGAGAAGAAACGCAAGCCCAGAAACAGCAGCAAACATAGCACATTCAACCAATCTGAGAGTATTCTGATAAACCTCACCATCCTCAGCTAAATACTCCTCAAATATCCGCTTTTCATCTTCTTCCTCGATAGACGTTTGGGCTGCTTCGACGTAACTCTTACACACTATGGACTTCTCGGCATAGTTGGACCAGTAGCAGAGTGGTTTGGCCAATTTCGCAGAGAAATTGAAATTTCGGCTGTGTGAGGGAAAATCCGAGATTTTCGGCGGTGATGTGAGGCTGCGGCGGCGGCGGTGGTGGTCGCCGCTGTATCGGTGGTGGTGAGGGGGATGGAGTTTGAGAAGATTCATTTTATCCTTATTTTTCAAGAAATTTCCTGAAGAAATCTATCAACATACTTACATGAAAAAACAAATAAACGAAAAGGAAAAAAAATCGGTTAAATGAAACCTCTTAATTTTGACCAGAGTCAATGAGACCGTTTGACCAGACCTAAAACCTAATGCCTATAAAATGCCCCAAATTAGAATTCTCCATCGGCTCAATCTCCCTCGCCTTTGAACACGCATAAACACAGACAGGTGCTACTCATCATAATCCTAGCATATATAGATGGATGTCGATCAGCAATGGCTGGTCAATTGCTTGAATGCCTCGCTTGATCCGAACCATCAAGTTCGGTACTTTGCCGAGATTTCGCTTCAGCAAGCTTCACTTCAGCCCGGTTTGTGCGCGTGTGTGAATTGTGTGACGTAAACTGTGATTGGATTGAGGTTTTTTGCCTTCTGATCGTGTAGTTTTGCATCATAGAATTGATTTTTTTTGGGTGTTTTGCTTCTTTTTTGAAATTGCCTTGGACGGTTTTTTTGGTAGATAGAAGTTTTGTATTCACTAGTTTTTGTCGGGGTATCAGTATCACTGAATTCATGACCATAAATACTGTTGTTTTTATGCCTGATTGGGGTCTGGAGCATGGTTCGTACAATATTACTTATCTAAGGACTAAGTGGCATATACGGCATTCTTAATGTTGTTTACTTAAGTTATATCTCCATCTCTTTCTTGGAGAGGCACACAGTCTTTTTACTATCTGTTTTAGTGCATTTTCGCTGCATTATTCGACAGCTTCTTTGTTCAGTTTTGTTCTTCGCTTGAATCACGTATTTTTAGGCATAAATTGATGAAGTTTACCTGTTTAACTTTTGAAAGGTTTTGGAGTGGCTTTGGCTCGAGTTTCTGCAAATCGGGAACTTGCATATGGATTGAGGCAGATATCCTTCAAATTTTTAGAAATTTGATTCTCTTATCCATCCCCATTCCCTATGTATGAATATGTTGCTTTTCTGTGTCACACTTATGACTTATGTGCTCCTTCTTTTGGTACATACCTTGTGGAATTAACATGCATCCACTTAGCAGCAGTTCTGCTAAAGCAGTATATAAAAAAACATTGGAATGAGGATGAGGAAGGCTTTGAGCATCCTGTTGTTTCGAGCCTTGAAAAGGTTCTATATTTTGTATATTCCTAATTCATATATGTTTATTTATTTACTAATGGCATTTAGTGGCATGTTCGTTAGTCTACAGTTTGCTTATTTTTCTCTTTTTCTTTTTCGTTTGTCGACCACCTTTGATCTTTCGAAAATTCAAGGTGAAGAAAAACTTTGTTTGGCGAAGATCTCTCTTCCCTAGTTAGATTTGAATTTAGAGAATAGGAACCCATACTGTTTTATTTATTTGCTGTGAAATCTAGCTATGCATCTCAATGTGATCATGCTGTGATAAGCACGTTATGTTACATACTGGAAAGATGGCCTGTGTGTTAAGTTTTCTCGTAGAATAATTATTTGTGCGCTAATTCAATGTTTTCCAGGCATTAATACGTGAACTACTTCTCACAACGCTTGACGATCCTCATAAAAAGATATGTACCGCAGTTAGTGTTGCTATTTCGACGATTGCTCAACATGACTGGCCAGATGATTGGCCGGAACTGTTGCCCTTCATTTTAAATTTGATGGGTGATCAGATTAAGTTAAATGCAGGTGAGCAATATATACTCGACATGTTAACATACAGAGTAGTTAACCTTCTTCTGGCATAATGTTGACTTTCTACTGTTGCAGTACATGGGGCCTTAAGATGTCTGGCTCTTCTTTCTTCAGACATGGATGATAAGATGGTTCCCAGTATCGTGCCTGTTTTGTTCCCATGCTTGCATGCGATAGTATCATCTCCTCAGGTTGATTTGATCAAGTCTCACTTGTTGCATTTTACTCCCTTGTGTTTTACCATCATGTGTTGTTGCCCTGTGCTGTTATCTTCAAGGGAAAAATTGTCATAATGGAAGGTGTTGTTGTATGCTCTTTTCTTTCAAGGTTCTAGCTTTCTGTTTGTCTTTTCTTCCCCTAAGTCTTACGATGTGATTCAATGAAACTTGTTTTAAATATTAGACGTGGTTTGTTGTCTTCCAAACTATGGGTATGTTGTTCTTTTTCGATGTCCTCACCCTAATGATGCATTTCAGACTATTTATTTTCACATCCAAGGCTGAAAAATAAACAGAGCATTTTTAGAACCTTTCACGTCACCTAATGAAACTTCATAAGAAGTTAGAGAGCTTTTTTTTTAAAATATTTCCAGTTTGCCATAGTTTTTCTGACACTTGCAGATTTACGAAAAAGGTCTGAGAGCTAAAGCTCTTTCAGTGGTTTACAACTGTACCTCCATGTTAGGGGTCATGAATGGCGTCTACAAGGTAGTGATGGTTCCGTGTTAAGATGATGATATGCACTTATTACAGTAAATTAGTGAATTAAATGGGCTTTTGCTTACTAGGCAGAAACAAGGTCATTATTATCACCAATGATTCGGCCTTGGATGGAGCTGTTTTCATTTGCCTTAAAACACCCAGTACCATCCGAAGATCCAGATGATTGGGCCATCCGAATGGAGGTAGGAATTTTCTAATTAGGAAATTTCTAACCCCAGTGTCATGGCATGTGTGTGCAAAAGATTTAAAAACCATTCATTATTGCAGGTGTTGAAGTGTTTGAATCAGTTCCTTCAGAATTTCCAAGATTTGGTGGAATTTACGGGTATGTTCTTTTGAGTGTATTTTGCAGGCCATTGGCTGTTTTAGTAGGCCACTCTGTGTCATATTTTCTTCATAACTTCTGACTTAAGGCCTTATATCAGTGATGGAGGAACCATTATGGCTCACGTTTGTGACATTATTGGAAGTATATAAGCGCTCTTCTATTGAGGGCGTGGAAGATTCCTATGACGGAAGTTATGATTCGGATGGTTCTGAGAAGAGCCTTGAATCATTAGTTATCCAGGTTAATACATTTGCATGATATGCCTGAGCATGGTTAAGATATGAATTTGTAGGTCAATCTGATTGATTCGTACTTCGATGTTGCTTCTGATTGTTTCTCAATTTGAATTACTTAGATGGTTACTCCATACTTTCCGTAGACCTTTGCCATGTAAATTTCCTAGACATTTGTTTAGACGAAATAGTTTATTGAGACAAAGTCATAGCATACTGCATATACAAGTGTGCAAATTATATAAAATATAAGATGGACAGTCATTGATGTTCAGGGAAATACAGATCTCACTCTACTATGTGATCGGGTTGATGTAATTTTGGAATTGACATTCTTACACATGGTCTTGTTGCTTATATTTTTTTGCAGTTATTTGAGTTTTTACTGACTATCGCAGCAAGCAAAAGAATTAGAAAGGTGTACTTCGAACTGTCTTTCATTTGTTTCCTTTTTATTATGCAATTGAACTTAAGTAACTTTGTTCCTGTAGGCTCTTATGAAGAATGTAAAGGAGTTGGTCTACTATACAATCGGATTCCAACAAATTACAGAACAACAGGTTCTCTGATCTTGCATGGTCACAATTTCTATCTAATTGTTACATATATCTGTTTTTGAGATGTATGATAATGATACATTTCCCGATTTTGATGCATCCATATGACATATTTGGATATACTAACTTGAGTTAACATTTTTAGCCTGAACTGAGTGTTTATGAAATTGGACTGCATTATGTAATGGCGAGACCAGAGTTAATCTAATCCTTTTTTTCTGAATTTCTCAGTAATTATTATTATCTGAAAATTGGGTTAGGTTCATATGTGGACTCTGGATGTTAATCAATATGTTGCGGACGAGGATTATAACTCGTACAGCTGTCGAATATCTGGTGAGTACTTTCTTAGAAACATTGAAAGTACGATTGGCTGTTAGAGTTGTTTAGGCATGCACACGCATTTCCCTCTATGAAGTTGCTGTTTTGATCTTTTCCCTCACACACGCGATCTTACATGTATCTAAATCATGACCATGTTCATGTATGTGCATATATGGTAATGGCTGGCGTGTTGTGAATTATTAAAGTCAATACTGAGGCAAAGCGTGTGATTCATATCTTCATAGCATTTATTGGTGCTGCAAATCTACGCATTTTCCTTGTCGGCCTAGCATCAATTTTATTGGCATTTCTGTGGCAAACATTATTTAGCATATTATTTCATGCAGGCAGTTTATTACTGGAAGAGGTAATTAATTTATGTGGGATGGAAGGGATAGATGCTGTAATCGAATCTGTGAAAAGACGAATAAGTGAATCTCAACAAGAGAAAGATGCTGGTTCATCTGGCTGGTGGAAAGTAAGTTTGATAATTTTACCATAGTAATTAAGGTAGATATATATAGCCTACTTGGTGAAAGTGAAAACTGGGCCGATGTTTATTTAGACATATGAACTCCAAGTGAAAACTTTCCTTGCTCCAAGGGAAAGAAGAGTGGTAGATGTCTTCCTTAGCAGATTTATGGGTGAGATTGAGGGTTTTCCGATGGTACTCGTACTTAGAAGTGGAGACTGGTCCTGATGTGTATCTGTTATGCATTTCCTTTCACGTCAAAAAAGTTTGAAGTAAGTTGATTCACAAATCTTATGGGCATATGTATTATAATTTTCTGTGTTCTTGCTGCCGCACATGTAGAGAAGGAAACGTATTATCGTTTGTTTGATCTATTAAAGATTACTTGTTATCATGATATCATACAGTTACAGGAAGCAGCCTTATTTTCGCTGGCTTCTGTTTCAGAGCAGTTGCTTGAGGTGGAGGTCAGTCCCTTATGAGTTTGAAAAGAAAGTAATATTCTTGAGAGTTCTTATCTTATCTTTGTTTAATGCATCTAAATGTTCAAAATTTTCAGGTTCTTGGACCTACTGTTGGGAATATGCTGGAGCAGATATTGACTAATGATTTAGCGACAGGTGAGGAAGTTTATCTAAGATGCATTGCGACACTGGCATATGGAAACTAATTTATAAATTTTAAAAATACATGCCTTACATAGAATCCATTTTGTTTCTGATACAGGTGTGTATGAGTATCCCTTTCTCTGTGCTCGTATATTTTCAACTACTGCAAAGTTCTCGTCTGTGGTAACTATTGTATAATCCCCCTATTTCTTTTGATGCCCCTCCGTCAACATCTGAAACAATCTGTCTTTTCATTACTCATGCAGATAAATGACCAAGAAAAAGAGCATTTGCTCTATGCTGCTGTTAAAACCACGAGCTTGGACGTGTAGGAGAACAGAACTTCATTCACGTTAGTTATCTACTTAATTTGAATGGGAATTTACTTCTTAATAATTTCACAGCTCTCCACCGGTGAAAGTTGGTGCTTGTCTGGCTCTTTCCAAGCTTGTACAAGATGCTAAGAGTGGGATCATGCAAAATTATACAGCAGATTTATTCTCTTCACTTGTAGATCTTCTTAAGAATGTTAGTTGACTCTTGATACCCTATTGTCTATGATTTATCTCTTCTTGGTTATAATGATTTCAACTAATTTTGCTTGTAGGCATCTGATGAAACGATGCACCTTGTACTTGAAACACTACAATCTGCTGTCAAAGCTGGTGATACTAGTTTTCCTTTTCCTGTCTTTGATTTTTTGTACCTCACCATGTAATGGGTTATATGATTTTTCTTTTTCAGGTCATGAATTTGCAGCCTCAATAGAATCAAATATATCTCCCGTCATCCTTAACTTGTGGGTTTCACACATTTCAGACCCCTTCATCAGTATTGAAGCCCTAGAGGTTTTGGAGGTAAATCACTTTACTTAATCTTTGGTTGTCTCCCCATGGATTTTGTTAGGGTATGCTAATCTAGGATATATGGCTGTCAAATGTTTATGATTTTTTCTCTGTTTGTGATGGCACAACCTACGGCATAATTAAGTGTGCTAATCTAGAAATTCATTTTTCTTTAAGCTAAATGTTAGAATTTCTCATTATCATCTCTTAAAATTTTGCAACTATTATAAGGTACTTTTCACATCTTTAATTATTATTATTCTTCACAGGAAATAAAAAATGCTCCGGGCTGTATTCATCCTCTGGTTTCTCGAGTTTTACCTTACATTGGGCCAATTCTCAGTAATGTATGTTGTATATGCCATTTACCAACAAATGAGAACAAATCTAAAATTTAATAATGGTGTTCCATATTAATATTTTCACATTTTACAGCCTCAACAAAACCCTGAAGGATTGGTTGCAGGCTCGCTGGATCTTATTACAATGTTGCTAAAGGTGATTACCTGTTCAGTATGTTCACGAACTGTTTCTTTTTATCAATATTTTTATTTTCTGCTTTCGTGTAAACTACTTTAGATTTTTAAAACTGGTGTTAGTATGCATAACAAAATGTAATTGGTATGGTTTCTGGTCATATTTTGCAGAATGCTCCTAATGACGTGATAGAAGCACTCTATCCAGTTTCTTTTGACGCAGTTGTAAAAATAGTTCTTCAGAGTAGTGACCATAGCGAGTTGCAGGTCATCTAGTCTTCTCCTAGTCTGAAAGTTTACGAGAATACAGTCTATATACATCCGTAACATTTGTGTTTATTCACTTTATTTTCACCTCTGAAATACTCATTTTTCTTATATGTATCTATAACTATGATTCATCGTTGTTTTGTACCAGAATGCGACTCAGTGCTTGGCTGCCTTTATATCCGGTGGAAAACAAGATCTGCTTGCATTGTCTGGTGATCCCAGTTTTACCATGAAAAGTTTACTTGATGTTGCTTCGAGGTAAGGTTCTTGTTTGTTTGGTGATGAATACGATGAATTTTGGATACACCATGTGTGACCTCCTAGAAACTAACCTGTATGTTATCTCGGGATTGCTTACCATACCAAAGGTTCTGTATTGTGGTAAAATTCTAGTAAATCTATGAGATATCGAACACAAGATTGGCAAATTATATGTGAAAGGGACTATGCTTATGTTACTATTGCCATCATATATTGCTTCTACATGTGCAGGCTTCTAGACCCTGACCTGGAGAGCTCTGGGTCACTCTTTGTTGGTAGCTTCATTTTACAACTTATTCTGCATCTCCCTTCACAAATGGCACAGCATATCCAACACCTTATGGTGGCTCTTATCAAGCGCATGCAGTCTTCGAATATTTCGTCGCTCAAAAGTTCCTTACTTTTGATCTTCGCCCGACTTGTAAGTTTATATGTATCAATATAGATATCGCTTTTTAACATTTACATTTCCTGAGATTCAAAATTACTGATATTTGGCCTTACTACCGATATACTGGATATCTCTCCTTTCTAGAGCGAAGTTATCGTGCTCTTGAGCACAAATATGTCTGCTTATTATGTATTGAGAGCAATAGTATATGCGTCAGTCGTAGACATATTTTTGTGGTGCAGGTCCACATGAGTGCTCCTCATTGCGAACAGTTTGTGGACTTGCTGGTTTCAGTGCCAGCTGAAGATCATCAAAATGCATTTTCTTACTTGATGTTTGAATGGACACGACACCAAGGCAAGTCTTGATAATCAGTCGATGCATTGATTGTCAGCTAATGAATGTGTTCTCTTCTTGTTAGCGTAGAACTCTGTAGCCAAAGAAAATCAAA
Source organism: Craterostigma plantagineum (assembly GCA_027422505.1). NCBI lineage: Eukaryota > Viridiplantae > Streptophyta > Magnoliopsida > Lamiales > Linderniaceae > Craterostigma > Craterostigma plantagineum. The sequence goes on from JAPQWV010000001.1 coordinate 34,937,023, forward strand.
ATTTTGGCCTTGTGACAATTTTGACTTTGTTTAGGAGTCATCTCTCTTTTTACTTAGTCACTAAGAAGACAACTTTGTCCAGGAGAAATTCAAGGAGCATATACGATTAAAGTCACCACAACTGCCTTAGGATTGTTGCTTTTGACAAGGCATGCTGCTTTAGAGAATGTTACTGTAAACGGCACTCTTGTTAAGGTTGGTTATTTTTCTCAGAACCGTAAATCTTTTGCACCCATCTTCTAACTACTTATTCGGTGATAAATGTATAGTCAGAGGAAGGTATCACAACCCGCTCAAGAGCTAGGGCAGTTCCATACCAGTGGACAACAGTGCCATTACCTGTTAAGGTATTTGCATTTTTAAGTCAAAGCTGAGGCTGTACGAGAATCTTCGATACTTCAATCTTGGTCTGTCCTGAAAGGTTTAGCAAACATTTTGAAGGACCAAGTCTATATTTGACCTATCTCTTATACTTTCTATTTTTTAAGTTTGTATCGCTACAACTCCATGGGATGTCTCTATATCTTTCTGATACATCTCCTTTGCTCTTTATGTGATAGATTCTGGCTATAGTAGCAGATACTTTAATGGAAATGCAAGAGCAAGTCGATGAAGACAATGAGGTATTTGGAGTACTTTACTTCGATTCTAGTGTCATGTTCAGAGTTCGACAGCACTAAATTTGAAGCTACAACGGTGTATTCCACACCTTCTGAATGCCCTTCAAACATACCAACCCAATGCTTATACAGCCAAAATGATAATTGTTGGAATTCAAATGTGGGGATAAATAGCGCCATGAATTATATGCCAACATTAACTAATGAAACCAAACTTATTCGTTACTTGATAAGTTCCAAGTAATTATTTTGATATTGGCTGAATATGAATAATCTTTGTACTATATATATTATTATCTCACACTTAGCACTTGTACTATGCCTTTATGGCTTATGCAAATAAATATTAAAGGATAGTGATTGGGAAGAAGTTGTGAATGGTGAGGCTGAAGACGAAGATCTGCTTTATCCTACCAATGCAACATCTCATATGAGACCTTCAAATGAGTACCTCGATGCCTTGGCCAAGGCTTTTAACGAGGTCTGAGTTGAGTTATTATTCGTTATTACAAATCTTTCAATTCTCCAAACTCACCTTACATCTTTCTTCTACCTCGTTCAGGACCAAGAAGATGACGAGGAAGATGAACTTCTAAGCAGCACTGATCCCTTAAACAAGGTATTCGATAAACAATGTGTTACTCATATTATGGTGGTAATCTAAGCAGAGTTTCCTTTCGCCTTTATTTCAGATCAATATGGTCAACTATCTTGCGGACATCTTAACGAAACTATATGAGGGCGACGGGGCATACTTTCAACATCTTTTCCAGGTCCTTTCGTTATTACTTGTCTTAAATTCTCAACTACTCTTTAGTCTCTTACAAATTGGTGTTGTTCTTGATTCTTGGAGAATTTCCAGATATTCACACACACACAACACACACTTAGCGTGGTTTTAACATGAGATGGGAATAAAAAAGGTTGATTTCCTCCTATGTTTTTGCATTTTCAAATGCAGAGTCTAACAAAGCCTCAACAGAAGACTATCGAACTGGTCTTGAGACGATGATGATGAGGAGTTTGATCATCGTACTTCTTACAGGTGTGATGCTCTCTATGAAAGATTTTTTTCGTGCCTTAACATTTATTTTATTTTGTTGCTTGGGGTTTACGTATTTTTTGAACAATTTTCGTGTGCTGAGAATCATCAAATATTCGTGGAACCATTCGTTTCGTTTTCGGTTTGTTGAGCCAAAGCGCATATGGGAATGGGATATGACATTTTATTCTTTGTTCTTAATTTCTTATTTAGTTTGAGATTTATGCTTGTTTGTTGTGTGCTATTTTTTTATTTTACTTACCAAAAAGCTGTATACTATACATTGTGATCCACCTTATAAGCATGTGATTAAAATTCGAATAACGTGAAATGGAAAGGTTGGGAAATGGCTATAATGTGCATAACTATGTGACAAAAAAAATACTCATGCTACTATAGTGATGGCGATGCCCACTACATAAAAATTTAAATAAAATGGTATATGTCGAACGTGTCATGTCTGCTATAGTTGGTAAGCCCCTCAGTTGTCTTTTTATATGCCGACAACTTCATATCATTTATCAACCTTATAAATCGAGGTGTTCCTTGTATTTATTTTCTCACCATTAACCATTGTGGAGACATAATTGCATATTTATTTGTATTTATTACACATAATCGCTTCTTGGTAAATGGCATAAATAATTATTTTGTTATTAGAATCTTGCCATTGAAACGTCACCACAGTTTGAAAAGAAAACCAGCGACATTATAATGTCAAGCTCGGGACATTACGCTTATCTTGTTTGATATTCAACTATTATGAATGTCAAGTTTAAATATTTTATTTTCCCACGTTGAGACGCGCAATATTATTAGTAACTCTTTACGTCAAAACACTGACTTTTTTTGGGGTCAATCTAGAAACTTTAAATTAAATTCCAGCTGCTGACTTTAATATATATTCAAACATCATGTAGCTAATTAAACGTTTCTAATTATAGAACAATTTGTCTTTAAGCCACATGAATGACCAGGTCAGCGTCTTTAAGTGATATTAACCCTTTTATACATAATTTGTTTGTATATATAATCAAATTAATTTTACTTTCACCGTCTCCTCGTAATATTTTGACTTGGTCAGCAGATTGTAGTACCTACTCTCCCTCTTGAAAGTATTATCACATTGCTTCTTCCCAAAATAAATATTTATGTGCAATCTTTCTTGAAATAAGATTATACTTAAGTCTGTAAAAAAGAAATTAGAAAGGCCAAGGCCATCCTTCTTCACAATCTTGTTCTTGACTAGTAATTCATTTCTTTTGCGAAAAGGGGGACACATCACATCACATCACTTTCACATCGATCGGATTATTACAAACAATGATTATAAATATAGTTCTATTGGCCCGCAACATTGCGTAATCTTAAGATCATTATTTGACAATTTGAACAATACCGCCTTGATTACGACGGTCGATTATGATTATTACGATGCTAATATTAGACTAATATTTCAATTGATAAATGGAAAACGAGTCATTGTCAATGTCATTATTCATTAACCAACGTAAACACAAAGCTCACATAAAACCGTGTGAGGATTTACTTTGTAACCTTCCAAGAACTTGAGAAAATTTAACTTCTTTCTATTTTTTCCCGTCCTTTGAATTCGCTATCTGGCGTGTGAATTTACTACTGTTCAAAGATTGCTGATTATGGCTTCGTTGAAAAAGTGAGGTTGTGGGGAAAGATTTGTAACATATGTTGTGTTTTGTGTGGCCTCTTTTTGTGAGACATTGCTTCTCTTTTGCTGAGCTGCTTATTACCACACAGTAAAGTGTGTGTGTGTTTGTGTGCTCGAGTCACTAGAAGGTTCATATCACCATAAACTGTTGTCTGAATTTCGAGCTCTGAAGCTTTGGGGTTTTCTTTTCCGAGGTTTGAATTTGGTAATAATATTGAGTCGGCGATGATCTTTGTTCGTCGATCTCTGAATTTTAGCTGAGATTTCTTGTCTGAATTTTTTTTTTCTTATGAACGTTGATTTTTCGTATAAAGGAGAGTTGGGTAATGATTCGTTAGCTGTTGAGTGAGATGTCTTCGTCTACATCTCAGTCGCCGAATTCCCCTGTTTCCGGCGTACCTCCGCCGTCGTCTCAACCACAACCTTCTCCTCCGCCGCCGCTCAGTCCGCCCACCTCGCCGCCGCCTCAGCCTGGGTCTCCTCCTCCGACCGCCGCCCCTCCACCTCAGGTCAGTCCACCACCACCACAGTCTCCGCCGCCACCCAACCCTTCACCACCACCACAATCTCCGCCTCCGCCGCCCGCCCCTTCACCACCACCACAATCTCCGCCTCCGCCGCCCGCCCCTTTACCACCACCGCAATCTCCGCCCATTGTTGTTTCTCCACCACCAACTACTCCACCACCTCCGAGCACTTCACCACCTCCACAGATTCCGCCGCCCACTGATCCTCCACCGACAACTTCTCCACCACCACCACCACCACCACCACCAACACCAAGTCGCCGCCCCACACCACCACCCTCACCGGCGACACCACCACCACAAAGCCCACCTTCCTCCTCCTCCTCACCACCACCACCACCGCCTACTAACTCCACACCACCACCACCACCACCGCCTACTAACTCCACACCACCACCACCACCTCGCCGTTCCCCACCACCACCACCATCTCCGGCGACACCACCACCGCAAAATCCACCCTCATCCTCCTCACCACCACCACCACCACCACCACCATCATCTTCAGCTTCACCTCCTCCATCAGAATCACCACCTTCTCTAATAACATCTCCACCATCCTTTTCACCTCCACCGCCCATTCAAATCCCACCTTCTTACACAAACACTAACAACACTTCATCATCTCCTTTGAATGGTAGCAAAGGTCTCTCTACTGGCGAAACCCTCGCCATCGCCTTAATTGCCAGCCTCGTATTGCTGGGAATCTTCGGATTCGCCGCCTGCTGTGTGCGCAAGAGAAGAAAGAAAAAGGGCTCTGCCCAAAATGGTGGGATAATCATTTCAAATTCAATTCGACCTTCGTCAGGAATAATAGGTAACAACACATACAAAATTCAAGACTCAATTTTTATCATCTTTCGATGGAATTACAATATTCTCTACGAACAGATTCTGGCTCGCTAACGGTGCAATTATCATCACCATCGAAGAATGGATCGATGAACAATGGCGGCGGTTTGGGAAATTCAAGAACGTGGTTTTCTTACGAAGAGCTAGTCGTAGCCACCGATGGATTTTCAGACCAAAAACTCTTAGGGGAAGGAGGGTTTGGCTCTGTTTACAAAGGGATTCTCTCTGATGGGAGAGAAGTAGCTGTAAAGAGATTGAAGATAGGCGGGAGACAAGGGGAGAGAGAATTTAGGTCCGAGGTTGAGATAATTAGCAGAATACATCATAGGCACTTGGTTTCCCTCGTCGGTTATTGCATCAACGAGGACAGAAGATTGCTTGTCTATGAATACGTTCCCAACGATACCCTTTATTACCATCTTCATGGTATAGTAATGTGTGTTCTGTTTGTATCTGTGTTTTTTCTTGATGAAAATGGGCTATTTCATTATTTGTGTTGTTATTCGTCAGGCGAAGGTAGACCAGTCGTTGATTGGGCTACGAGGGTCAAAATCGCCATTGGTGCAGCTCGGGGAATAGCTTACCTTCATGAAGATTGTAAGATTTCGAAAAAAAAGTCCCCTTTAAACCTCTTTATCTAGTATCATCTTCATGTAATAAGCTCGAATTATATAAATATTCGTCAACCATTTTGTTCAGGCCATCCACGCATAATACACCGAGATATCAAGTCGTCAAATATCCTTCTAGACGACAAATTTGAAGCTCGGGTAAATAAGAACTAACCATTTCCATTTTGTGACATTTCTCAAGAGTTATTAAACTTTGTATTCTTTTCAGGTTTCTGATTTTGGACTTGCTAAAATAGCTGTGGATGCAATTTCTCACATCACTACTCGAGTCATGGGAACCTTTGGGTAATGTACATGTATAAAGACTCGTCCTTTTTACTCAACTTCAATTCAAATACTCAAAAGTATTGTTATATATTCAGATATATGGCCCCTGAATATGCAACAAGTGGAAAACTTACCGAAAAATCTGATATTTATCCTTCGGAGTTGTTCTGTTAGAGCTTATCAGCGGACGCAAATCTGTCGATACGTCTCAGCCCTTGGGCGAAGAGAGCTTAGTCGAATGGGTAATTTTTTTTTTCTTGCATATGTGGATAAATAAAATCACTTTCCAATTATTTTAAGGAAAAAAAAAGTTCTCCTTTTTCGTTTTTCGCAGGCCCGACCTTTACTAAGCCATGCAATCGAAACAGAGGAACTTAGAGAGTTAGCAGATCCAAGACTCGAAGGAAACTACGTTGACAGCGAAATGTTTCGAATGATCGAAGCTGCAGCTGCTTGCGTTCGTCACTCTGCTGCTAAACGCCCCAAAATGGGACAGGTAATGTACATAATAAATACTCCTAATTATTTTTTTCGTCCTATAATTTAGGGAGATGACATTATAGGGACAACGAATTTAGGGTGTGACATTATGCGGATAATAAATTTTAAAATTAATCAACTTGCGGACGTTATACTTAGATCTGAAAATTTATGGCCAAACTCTTGGGCCGACCCGACCCGGCCCTAAAAAACAGGGCTTGGGCCCAATTTTTCAAGGCCCAAATCAAATTGGGCTTATCAGCCCACGGCCCACTGGCCCGACGGACTGATGGCCCACGGGCTGAAAATCCCGACAGGCTGCGGGCCAAAATGGGCCCGGTAGTACTTTATTATTTTATATATATTCTTTTGTTATATATAATAGGTTACAAAAAAATGTAATTCTGCAAGCAGAACTATTACATTTTAATTTAAAATATATATTTTTAGAATTATTTTTATGGAATTATGAGGTATAATTAAAAATTAGAATGTCTATTTTTTTAATAATACAAAATTTTTAAAATAAAACTATTAAGGCCGATGGTCTCGGTCCGATGGTCTCGGGCCGGATAGGCCCGGCCCATGGATTTGCGGTCACGGGCATAGGATCCTTCGGCCCGTTCAAGTTCGGGCTGGCCTGATACGGCCCTTAAAAGATCGGACGGACCACTAAATCTGGGCCGGACGGACCAGCCCGCCCATATTTTCTGCCATAATTATACGTCAGAACCCTGGATTTTGACCCAAATTCTAGGATTCCAACTTTTAAGGGGTGGCATTATATAACTTTCAAAATAAAGTAATTTTGGGACAAATTTAGGGTTTCGATAAATAGTTTTCCACGAATTGAAGGGGTGAGATTGTACTGTCGATAATTTTCGAAATGAAGCAATTTTGAATCTATGGTTTTGATCTATAATGTCCCTAAATTGTTTAATTTTAAAAGTTATTGTCCATCCTATGCCACCTCCTAAACTCTGCCCCTATTGTAATGTTACCTCCTAAATCATAAGATTGAGAAAATAATTAAAGCACATATGCATGCTTACCAATCTTGGTGCTGACATTAAAGTACATTTTATTTCTGGGATTGATTCGAACTTCATATGATGTCTTGTATGCAGATTGTTAGGGCTTTCGATAGCATCCTCCTCGACTTGAACAACGGTATGAAAGTGGGAGAAAGCGAAGTCTTCAATTCTGCCCAGCAATCCGAAGAGATTCGATTGTTTCAGAGGATGGCTGTCAAAGTGATACTAAGAACTTGGCAACCATTTGTAAGAGACCTTACAGAGTTATGCGCATTAATTTACCAAAACAAGGCGTGTACCAGTCCTATTAAATATTTCCTCTATTTTATGGTGAATGGTTTGTTTGATAATAATCATCAGTTTCCTTAGCATTTTATTTATTGATACGAAACTTGTCAAGGTAGTAATCCTAGAGTAGCAAAACATATATATTTTTAGTGACGAATATTGTCAGTATTTAAGGCTTAAATAGTTTAATTAAAATTATATGTCTAGTAACATCATATATTTCTAATATATTAGTAGGGTTTTGGTGTTACTCTTTACGAAATGTCGAAGAAAGTATGTACAGGCTTTGCATCTATACACGTTTTAGTTCTTAATCAATGTCAAGTTTGAAAAGTTAAGGGCTAAGGCAAATAAGCAATTCTTGAGTGTTGAATATATCCCAAGATCACATCGTAATAGCTCTAATCTGATAAATAATTTTGCCAAGTCGGAAAATAAATAAATAGATGTTACTTTACTACATCTTCAACTCATTAGCAAAGTAGAGAAACAAGTCCCTACTATTTCCTACTATTTCACAAACTTTATAAGGTTTCGTCATCGAACTCATCTCAAACCATTTCATGACTTTTCAGAGAAAGAAAAAAAAAGGCTGAGAAATTAGGTCAGATCATAGCAGTTTAAGTGTTGGTGTAGCGATCTTTGAAGCTGAAACATCAAACTTTAACATAAGTACGATGGGAGTCATATTTATTGAGATACATTTAGAGTTTTAGACTCGAAGTACTAATTAACAGTTCAAACTCACGAACACCGTTACACATAATACCAATATATACCTTAAACACACTGAAAATTCGTGCACTGCAGTAGCAAAACAGTTAATTAAAGATGATACAACAAACTATAATTAGGGCTAGTTGCTGAGTAAATTGAGCTAGAAATAGTATTACCTGCCAACGAGACATCATTGGTGGTCACTTCTTCAAAGCGATTAGTACTGATGCTACTTATTAGCATGTCATAACTATTCATCAGATCCCAATCACCAGAAAATTGCCTCAAGCTACTGTTTGCATCTACACGACCTGTAAGAACAGCAGTGCTGTGATATTCAGAGATGTTGAGTTTAAGCTTAACTGAGGACGACGATGATGATGAGTTTTGACTGCATAATAATTTCTCTATCCCTCCAAGATCAAGACTTTCTCGGTCGTCGTGACAACAATTGGAAGACCCTAACTTGTCAGGATTAAGGCGAAGAGCAGCATCGCTCGAATCAGACATATTTTCCATTATTCTTTTCATCATTTTCTCCTTCGTTCTACATCTTGCCCTATCTCTCGCCTTCTCTCTCGACTCCCTCGTGCTTGATCTACTAACCCTTATTGCAGGTTTTCTTTTATCTTTCTTGGCATCAGTATTGTTAGGATTAGTTTCCTCAGTTCTTGAGGTAGAAATAACTTCCTTACTAGAAAGTGGATGGTCTTTGGAAACCTCCTTGATGGCCTTCTTCGACTTGCTGAACAACCACTCTATAGTCTTGCTTGCTTTGTCGTAGCCCAGCAAGTCTTGAAGATCAAAGAACCTGCGCGCAACTTGAAGAGATAACCTCATTCTTCGGTCTCTAACGCCTTGTGCAGTAGAAATCTTGCTGTGCCTGTCATTTTTACCAGTCCTTTTACGAGGTACGGATGAAAGATTTCGTCTCCTTATTACAGCATCTGCCCTTTTCCCATTGCTATTCGATTTCGAGCCAGCTTTAGTAGTAGCAGAACCGCAACTTTTCTTCGTTGGTTCTTTTTTGGTGGAAGTGTTATGATCATTCTCATTATTCTGATGAAAGATTGCACAGTTCCTATGATCCATTATCTGATTTAAGGGCATTTCAAGTCCATCAAAGAAAGGCAGTGAGGTGAAGTTCATGAAAAATGGAGTCTTTTCATCACCTCCGTTTTTTGAAATGGGGTTTTGAATTCGATCATCAGAAGAAAAGGATGGATCTTTTAGTAGTAAGGACTCGAAAGAATCATCATAAAACATGTTCATAAAACCGAGCATCTATCTATCAACTAAGAAAGACTTTTGTGGGAAGGTAAAGAGGGTTGTACTGATTTTGTTTTTGAAAGTTAGGGCACGCACTTGGATTTTCATCAACTGTTGTAAATGCTAAAACTTTATTGATTACGATATAGTGGAGAAGAAAATATCAGAGGTGGGACTTTTTTAGCTATATGACTACGATATGCCTATGGCATATATACGCATATATTGTGTAATTAGGTATTGTAAATTAGTAGTTTCTTGCATGTGTGTAGTAAAGATAATATATATGCTAAAATATGGATGCTCAGCTTTATCTTTCGTCTTGATCATATATTCACGTGGGAGCATGTGTGCCAGAGAGCGATGCTTCATATACATATATTCAGCTTTATCCTTACACATTATTCACTTTGTAAATACTTGGCCAAATGAGAAATTTCCCGGAAACTTAGCCATGATTTAGTTATTAAATATTTTTTTTAAACGCAAAAGCATAAGATGGTAAAGTATTGAAGTAATTCAATATGATTATACGGTAAAAACCCTAAAAGTTTTACTACCCTGCCTATTGTCGAATTAGATATCTTATTTTATATAAAAATAAGATTCGTACATTAAGGGCTATGTTGTTCTTGTGGTGGAAATCAAACCCTAGTGAAGTTGTTTTGTCTTAGTGTGTAGGTGTTGCACAAGTCTACTACAAGGCTATGGTTCATAGGACAATTATTTGAAGCAGTATTTAAAAAGTGCTTTTATTTTTCATTAAAGGTGTGTATTTTTTCTTTCTTTGACTGTGAATGACTCCATGTCGTCTTCCTAACAAGAAAAGAACCCTACCTTTTTTGTTGTATCTATGCTTTATTTTATTCTTTTTATAATCATCAGAACCCTAACTCCAAATAGGGAATGGATGAATCTACGTCGCTTGATGTATTATCCGCAAAACACGGGAATTTAATTGTTTCCAAACAAATAATTAGCAATTGCCTTAATCATGAGGTACGATTTAGAGTCGCCTACACTAATTAATTACAAGGTGCCGTTTTTTTTGGTAAGAGAGTTAGACTCTCTCGAATAGAGAGAATAAAAGATAATTGAACCCTACCTCTAAAATTAGCCTTTTTTGAATTAAATCTTCTTTTATATAAACTAGTATTCATGCATGCTCAAATGAATGTGCAATAATTTCGTATTATAAATTAAAAAGAAAATTGATTTATTATTAAATTAAAGGTAGAATTATTATTAACAAAAAATAATAAGTTAATGATTACTAAAATAGTAACTAAAAGTAATGAATGGTTTTTTTATCTTATTTTTTTCTAAAAAGACTCAATTGACATACTAATTGGACGGTTTATAGCAAGCCTTGACAAGGGACGCTTAATAAAACTAGTATTCTTGCACACTCATATGTGTGTGCTATATATAAATATATAGTATTAAAGTTATTTTAATTTAAAATAGTTAATTGAAATTATAATTTAAATTTAATTATGTACATACATAAATTATACAATTAAAGGTATATGAACTAACTAAAAATAGTAGCTAAAAGATAGTGGGCAATTTTGTAAATTTAAGTATCATTTTTTTGTGAAATTGACAGACCAATTGACAGCTTATGCTCCCCCTCGATAAAATAGATGTATAGATATAAATTGGACTCTTTCTGAACCAATTTCAAGAAACTAAAACTAAGAAGCCCAGATGAATTATATTGGGCTTCAATTTGGCGAGTTAGTAAGCCCAGTTTCAGGATAATTCAGCAAGTAACATGGTTAATATTTCTTATTTTTTTTGGTCTTCAAAGGCAAAAGCAAGGTTTTTAAATATTGGCTTTATTTATAATCAAGTACTTAGGAAGCCGAAAGTGGCTTTTGCAAGATTTGTTATTCGACCTTTTATTGATTATCTTTGTTTCTTCTCATTTAACCCCAACTATATGATTATCAAGAACTCGATAAAAGACTATATACAGTAACCTAAAAATATCAAATTGTGCTCTCCGTACGCACCAAAAGACAAACAAAGTGCGACTGAGTGATAAAGATAAAAAGGTGATAATTGACATAAAACAGTTATTACACCAAAGCCACGAGCTTCGTATATATTCTTTGAATAAAATAATTAATGCGCACTACAAACAACACATATATGAGGTTGTAGGAAACATAAGTACGTCATGAATGCGTGAGAATGATGTCATCATGAACTCATCCACAAGCAACTACATATTTGTCTTGCTTGTGAGTTGTGAGTTGTGTAGTGGGGTGTTGTAGAAAATCGTCAAATATCGGAAGGCAGGGTTTGTTGAATAAATAAATTTATTAATTTTATAATATGAATATGTAGATTGTAGTTTGTTATATAAATTAATTTTATAATATGGAAAGATGGGGACCAAAGAAGTCATGCGTGCGACATCGAGCAGCACAAGTGTTGTGGTTTTATCTTTTCACTGTCCCAAATGGTGGACAATTATTTTAAAGCTTGAGTAATCTTTTATGAAAATTTACGTAACAATTAAACAAAAACTTTCCACAATAATTAACGTATATATGAGAAAAAGTTAGAAATGAGCAACATGACATAGAATTCGAATAATTGTAAGGGCATCTCCAAGACTCCAATGCAACGCCAAATGCCACCCTAACTATGGAGGAAGGATAAGGACAGTGTTCCCTAGGCTGTTCACCCTCTGTCTTTTTTTTTTTTTAAATTTCCTTTGACTTATTTAGTTTTAGTTGGGGTATTTAATTTGAACTGTGATAAATTAGATCAAAGACAGAAGACGATGAATAGTGGCTGTGCACTTGTGGGTCTCCCAAATAATAATATAATAGTAATCAAATTGATAAAGGTCTAATATGCTTATGAATCAATTCGGTCATCAATTAACTAAATGTATGATTGCAGTTTTTTGCATGTTTTATCTTCTTTGAAATATTAATGTAATTCAAATTTATAATCTATGCTCTTAGTTTCTTAATTATAATTTTTGACCCTTAATATTTTATTTTATTATAAGTTTATCCTTAAATTAAACTACACATTGGTCGTGCTAAACATGCTTGGTGCAAAGTAATAAAAGTGGAATATATTGAGAAAATTATTATATAGTGTAAAATATAGAGGAGTTGGTTGGAGCCTATTGATACTATTTAACTCTATATATGAAAGAATTGTATGGTGGGAACTCTAAATATGGAGGAATTGTTGGGAATGGCCTAATGCGAATACCATGATATCCAGTTCACGTCAAGAGTTCATGAGTGCGAATCCTCACGGTTATCCAATAAAAAGAAAATTCATATTAAAACTTAGATAATATAAAATAAATTTTGTTGTTTACCACATTTCCACGATAAGAATGATTTTGGGGCAAAGCAGCTTAAAGAACAAAATTCATTCGAAAACACATCTAATAACATGAGGATTTCTAATTTTTTTTGTGTGCAAATGATTAGTTTTCAACGTTAGCTTGTGCAGTCCCATATATTTCTCTCGCTCTCTTTTTTTTTTTGTTCCTAGTTTGGCTAGCATTATTTATTTATTTATTATATTACGATGGTGCTTGGCATGTTTAATTATGGCTATTTTACTTATTCAATGAGCATTAATGAAACTGTATTTAATCAACGCAACTGTAGTCTAGTATCATATATATATATATACTTATTATTCCACTTTGCAGAGAGAAAACGAAGTATTCAATAAAGGTTAAAAAGAGAGACGAAACCCTTGTTGTATAGGCCGTATATAGGGGCATTAGATGAGGAGTGTGTTCCAAGACACAATCATTACACGAGTTCTTGGGGAAGCATGAAAAGCTTTGGCGTGGAAAATAAACCATAATATTATAGGAAAATGCAAATAACATCACCCCACGCTATATATAGGTATTTTTAATTAAATAATTAAAAAAAAATCAAACATTAACAAAATAAACAAGAAATATAAACCATTAATAAAATAAAGAACTTCGTACCCTAGGATTACGAGTTACGTAATTCGTAATCTCAGAATACGAGTTAAATCCTCGCTGGCATGGCGTCTTACGTGGTGTAACTCGTAATCCCAGAATACGTGTTAGATCTGGATTTGAAGTAACTCGTAATCCCAAGATACGAGTTACTCTTTTTTTTTTTTTTTTTTTTTAATTTTAAATTATTTTATATTATTAATTACATAATCCATCAAATCATAAAATCATCGTTATCTCATGTGATTTACATAATAAAAATCAATAAACACATCTAATTTATTGTTTGTTTCGAGACGATTAAAATGATATGCATATCTTATATTTTTCGAATACCAAAAATATTTAAATATTTTTTAATGATTTATTTAGCTTTTCTTTCACTCGCTCTTAAGGTTTTTGCATATAAAAACCTGAGTTTTTGTTCACCAGAAGACCTAAATAAACCTTAAAAATTTTTAAATATTTTTTATATTCGAAAAATATAAGATATGCATATCATTTTAATCGTCTCGAAACAAACAATAAATTAGATGTGTTTATTGATTTTTATTATGTAAATAACATGAGATAACGATGATTTTATGATTTGATGGATTAAGTAATTAATAAATATAAAATAATTTAAAATTAAAAAAAAAAAGAAAAAAGAAAAAAGAGTAACTCGTATCTTGGGATTACGAGTTACTTCAAATCTTCAAATCCAGATCTAACTCGTATTCTGAGATTACGAGTTACACCACGTAAGACGCCCGCGCCAGCGAGGATTTTAACTCGTATTCTGGGATTACGAGTTACGTAACTCGTAATCCCAGAGTACGAAGTTCTTTATTTTATTAATGGTTTATATTTCTTGTTTATTTTGTTAATGTTTAATTTTTTTTTAATTATTTAATTAAAAATACCCTATATAATCACATACATCATATAATACAGAATGCGACACTAATAAGTATGCTTTCTTTTTTTTTTTGAAAAAAGAAATATACCTTCTGTCTTCAGTTGGTTCGACAGTTACTGCGTATTGTGTTCTCTCAAACTTCTGTCTTTTACCACGAAAACACAACACACATATCAACAATGACCTTTATCTTTTATGCGCTGAAGTACTCTCACACAAACACACAGTGTAATAATAAGCTTTTAACCAATCACAAAATTTGCAACATGCTATATATTATGTATATATAGTGAGTGATGTAAAAGAGGATATGCCGTAAGAAGAAAGGAAAGGTAAAAATAGCGGTACTTTGCATACCTATATTACATTTTATGGGAGTGGCGAAGATGGTTCAAGAAGTAGAATATATATATATATATATATATAATATAAAAAAAAGAATAAAGAAAAAGTTAAATAGACCAAAACGAACCGACAAAGCACGATAGAAAACGAAAGGTCTTCGATGGTAGGATAAAAAGAGGGCCTCCCTTAGCTTAATTATTCCACTCTTTCACGGCTTCGTTCACGTAATAAAAATCACAGCAATATAACTGCACAGAAAAGGCTGTGGCAGTGAATAAAAGAACAAAGAGCGAAGAACAAGAGAAAGAAAGAACGAAAAGGGAAAAATCAAAGGTTTGTCTTTTACTTATCATTAATTCTCGCTTTAGCTATACTAGTGATTTTTATCCTTGTTTCTTACACCACAGAGGACTATATCGTCATCCTTCTTCGCCTTGAATACTCAGCTTTTTTGGCACATAGAATCCAAGTTCTTGATTCTTTATTTCCTATTTCTGGCTTTTTTATGTTTTGATTTCACTTTCTTTCACCTATGCGTCGAAACAAAGGGTTATGATTATGAAACAAACCCTAAAGCCCACTTTGTATATTTATTACCTTCTTGACTGAAGCACACGTATAAAATCATGTAAGGTTTTTCCATTAATTGCATTTCAAACGAACAAGATAATCAATACCTTTCCAAGAAAAAAAAATTACAATGATTTAACCGAGTCTTCTTTTATGAATAAATCCAGGGCAAAGCAAAACAACCAATGATGCAGCAATCGAACACTGCATCTAATCACCACCCTTCGTACATCATGGGATCTAAGGATAATGTATTACAAGGATCAGCCATAACTTTCCCAGGTGAAGCACAGCAAATACTACCATGGAGTACAACTACGCTTCCTACTTTCAACCCGACCCATTATCGCCCGACCCATGACCACGATCCGTTTTCTGTGCATCCGACCCATCGAGCAGCTTTCTTCGATAGTAGGGTTCAATTCTCAGCTCACTTTGGTTTGCAAGCCGAGATAAAAAGGATGAATGCTCAAGAGATTTTGGATGCTAAGGCGCTCGCTGCTTCTAAGAGCCATAGCGAAGCTGAGAGGAGGAGAAGAGAGAGAATCAATAATCACCTTTCTAAGCTTAGGAGTTTGCTTCCTAATACAACCAAGGTAAGAAATTAATTACTGGCCATGTTTTTTAGTTTAATGCACTCGTTAATTCATTTTCTTGCTTCGTGCGCACTAATGTATTAGAAGCCGTGTTCTACTTCATGTCCTCCACCAACCCGTAAACTGGTGTTTTTTTGGTATTTGATTAATTAAAATGTTTATGTGGGCTACAAAAAGGAATAATGTCGAGAAAGTTGGATGATTTCGTACTGTGAGTGGAAGTTTTTAGGTGGAGGAAAATGCTAACCTTGTCATCAGATATACGTGGATCATAAATATTAAGTAGGGTATTCTATTCTATTACATCCTCGATCATGGAATATAACATCCTCGATCATGGAATATAATCTACTATATAACTATTCCTCCTCCTATGTTAGATAGTTCCGAGAGGGTTTTGATATACTTGAGAAGCTATTTCAACAGTCTGAAAAGCAAAGCTTATGTAGAAAGTTCTTACCTGAATTTCCTTCTAAGAAAAAAAAAAACAAAAAGAGAACTTTCAAAACAGACAAAGAAGCACTCTTGTCAGTAACTTAACGCATGTTGTAGCATTCCTATCTAACACCATACAAAAGATGGTTTTTTTTTATGAGTTTTCTTGATTTATATCTCAAAATTCGAAATATTCTTCTTGCAAACAGTGACGAGAGAGCTGTTTTAACTCTTTTAAGGTTCTCTATTTCCTGAATATTATTATTGCAAGGGCTTCGTTCCTCAGTTTTTATAGTACAATTAGATTCATATGTTTCTTTCTAATATTATTCTCAGACAGATAAAGCATCACTGTTGGCCGAAGTAGTCCACCATGTGAAGGAGCTCAAAAGGCAAACATCTTCAATAATAGCCGAGACATGCTCCAATAATATTCCTACAGAAACAGATGAGCTAACAGTGGATAATTACAACCCATCAGAAGAAGATTATTATTACAGCAAACTACCTCTGATCAAAGCCTCAATTTGCTGCGACGACAGGCCAGATCTTCTTCAAGACATAATCAAGACCCTAAAATCATTGAAGCTCAAGACATTTAAAGCTGAGATCACAACTCTAGGAGGGAGAGTAAAGAACGTCTTGTTCATCGCTGGAGATGAAGACACAGATATGAACTTCGAGGATGCTAATGAACAGAAAAATCAACAGCTTTGTATAAAGTCGATAGAAGAGGCGCTCAAAGCAGTTATGGAGAAGTGTAATGGGGATAATAATGATTCTGGCTTGGGAACTGCTAAGAGGCAAAGAACTGCTGCTGGTCATAATAATCTTTAAGATTTATTTTTGTTGTTCCTTTATATATAATCCGACATATGTTTTCTTTGTCTGGTAATATCATGTTGCAAAAATGTGCGATTAGATTTCAGTTAGCAACGATGATATCTAACTATGAGCTCGTTGTCTAAAAGTTTCGTCACTGTCCGAAGAATAACACTGATGCGTCTTTTTAGTTTGTAAGAAGTAACTTCAAAAAAAACGATATTTGATGACAGGCCGAGGGCCCAACTTAATTGGATGGGCTTTTTCTTAAATGAGACTAATTTTATTTGGGCCTAACACTTATGTTTAGGGTGGGCAGTGGGGCGGGGATTCCCCGTCCCCGCGGGGATCCGCCCTAAAGTGGCGGGGAATCCCCGGTGTTTTATCCCCGCGGGGCGGGGACGGGGACTGATTTTTCCTCTCGGGGATCCCCGCCCCGCCTCGAAACCTATTTATATATTATAATACATATAATATTAAATTATAATTTAAATAATATTAAAATAATATTAAATATAGATTAAATAATATTAAATTAATACAAATAATATATAAAATTATAATTTATATAATATTTATAACGAAAATATATTTAAATTTATATATTATATTTAAATATAATATTTTTTAAAAATAATAAATCCCCGCGGGGATCCCCGCGGGGCCGGGGGCAATTTCCTCCCCGAATGCTTCGCGGGACGGGAATGGGGATTAGCTCCCCACCCCCGCCCCGCCCCGTTGCCATCTCTACTTATGTTATGATGGGTTGAATATTCGTGCTCGTTTATATATATATATATATATATATAGAGAGAGAGAGAGAGAGAGAGAGAGAGAGAGAGAGAGAGAGAGAGAGAGAGAGAGAGAGAGAGAGAGTAAATTAAGACTGTCTATATTCAGAAGATAAGATTGTAACAAATAGACATGCATAGTGAAAATTAAAATCGATGAAAAATGCAAGATAAGAATGATGCTATTTTGACTTGATACAAAGCTTTGGGCAGGTGGGGTTTGAGCTTATTAGGGTCTGCTCTTATTATTCTAAGTACTTCCATTTTGTTAGGTAAACATTTATGTCATATGTTGACTATGTGCGTATAAAAACAATTTTTTAATTTCTTAATTTTAATATGACCCCGACAACATACATACTATACAAAATTTAATATCTTTATATTTCAATTATCTCTCTATTTAGCAATATTAAACCTTTATCGAAAAACAATATAAAATTTCAGGTGGGTTTGAATTGAACTAGTTCTTTTGTTATTTAATCATCTAAAAAAATCATATCGTTCAAGATATCTTTTATTAATTTTTGTTGAATTCACATTTCAATGGTAATTCTAACATTATAATTGCAATACAAAATTTTGTATTACAGATTTAATTAGTATATATTTTAACCTAATCTAAGCTGTATTTAGATAGAAGCTTCTATATTTCTATACCGACTATAAAAGTTTGGCATTAGATATGAAAATGAAGAGAAACACAAAGACATACATGAATCCCAATTAGATACATTTATATAAAGGGTAGTTCCATTAGATATTACAAATTAAAGCACAAACATTGCAATATATTAAAAACAAAACAACCTTTCATTTTTGTAACATATAGTTGAAATTAATCCTCAAACATCGTAAAATCAATTTTATTTGACTAAATTTGTAGACGAGAAATACTTCATTTGATACAAACTAACAACATAATTAATTCCCAAATATACAGCATGATTTAATTTACATATTGCGTGACACATATCTAACCCTATGTCATGGAACTCAATCTAATTTGTACGCATTGTGGTAGATAAGGCGTATTGAAATCATATCAGTAATTCAAATAGATGCAACGACTAATTGTAAGTTAAAGAACCCCATCTAATACCAACTTATTTAAAGATGGGCCCTTAAGTTTAAAAATATGCGATATAATATATTATCAACAAACTTGTCAAATTATAAACGAAATCGAAATTTACTTCTTGGGATAAAGACAGGCAAGAATAATCTTGTTGAAGATTATCATCTATACTAAAGAAACATTCTTTTCTCGTGCTATTTATTACATAGGTACTACTATGCGCTATGTGTGACTTAAACTAAACAACCGTCGTTGTCTTATCTTATGCACGTCAGCAGCCAAAAAGACGGCAATGAGCGTGATTGTTTATCTTATTATTAATATGATTTCATTAATAATAAATTTCGCTCACTTTCTAGACGTGCCCAATGAACAGTTGCAAAACGGCAGCCATGAGTCATTTGCGAGTCAATCGTTTAAAGGGGCAACTTAAATTAATACGTAGATAATAGGCAACTATTAATCATCTAAAGATTATCTACTTTATAATGTTGAGAAATTATCATCATCCATATAAACCTTCCTTTGGAGCTCATCCAATAATCATTTAAAAATTGCATCTCTTTATTCATGTATGAAACGTCATTGTATCCTAAACTTCAACTAAGTTCGCATAGACAACGAAAATAAAGAATCCCAAGTAAAATCGAACTGATTACCTTCATATAGAGACAATATTATATGCTCGGTTACTTTGCATATCCCTCGGTGACGAAACGATTGATTCAATAGCATTTGTTAATCATTGATATGTTTTCTATGTAATTTTCAAATATATACATTATGAGATAGTAGTCCGAGTAGTACTGTGTTGCTATAGTTTGGAAATGATCTTTCAATAAATTCAACGAAGCACAATCAGCTAAACCATTAAATACAGCATCTCAACAATTAATCAAAGCTTTTACATATAAACATTACAAAATACCAAAATGCAGCAACTCGATTTCATTTTGCAAAATCATCCCACTGAAATTCAAGAAAAAACACATACTTCCAAAACATAATCTTCACCTCCAATATGATGTATATAAATGGTCCATCGATCGATTCCGAAATCTCAGGCAATCATAGCACCATGTTGATATAAAGGTAATTAATACCACATGGGTTGATCCCATAAATCATTTTAATTCATTTCAATGAAATGAAATGAAGCTGCAATGATTATTCTTCCTTCATCATCAATCATGATAACAGAGAAGCATAACCACACATCTTCTAATGATATATAGCCTTCCCCTTTGCTCCCTTAATACACCTCCGAGGCCTCTGCTTGAGAACTTTCTCTTTGTGCTATTGCTCATCTTCATCGTATCTTCAGAGAGAGAGAGAGAGAGAGAGAGAGAGAGAGAGAGAGAGAGAGAGAGAGATGTAAGAGAGTTTTTGTTTGGCTTTGTTGTGATGATGAATTATTGCAAGTGTTGATGGTCTATATAAAGGGGAGAGAGTTGAGGTAGTAATATTTCATGTGGTAACTGGCAGACAAAATTGCCAACTGTGGGACATGAAACGTCGTGCAAATGTCTCTCACTAACCACTAGGACATTTCTTGATGGGATGGGAATGGACCCTTCTATTAATAATAATAATTAATTCATCTTCCTCGTTAATAATAATAATAATAATAATAATAATAATAATTCTATTGTTACAGATTAATATAGGGTGAGAGTTAGGATCATGTTGTTATTACAATATTTAATAGTTCAAAAATTTCAAGAAATCAGGGAAGAATAATTTAGTTATATCATTAGTTGCAAATATTATATAAATGTGCCCATAGTTTTGTGTTTTATTTCTTTTAAGAAATAAACCAAATTAACGGTCAAAAGCCCCGCATGAAGTACAATATATTTATATATTTATTCAATCTCGAAGCTGTTGAATAGTCTTAAAGTTATTAAGGAGATAGCTGCTGCCGTACATAGCTTCTTCTAAGCTGGTGACCTGATTTTTATTTATTTATTTAATCTCGTTTAGGGTTTGACTATCTCGAAGTGCGAGTGATTAATAATTAATCAAACCGTCCTATGACGCACAGCCGACTAAATTTAAATTTCCAACTTTTTTTTCTCTCCTCTCTCCGGGTAGTTATTGGATACTTCATCGGTCCCACTTATTTCTTCTCACTTTTCTATTTCGGGCGTCCCCCATAATTCTTCTCATTCCTATTTTGGGTAAAAAATTAATTCAATATTTAAAAAAAAAAGCTTCTTAATTTGCGTGCCCACTAATAATTTTCTCTCCTTAAAAGTGTATTATAATATTAAAAAATATTATTTCTTTACCTACGTGCCCACTATTTTTGAGAAGTAATAAGTGAGACAGAGATAATAATACTTAAATAAACACAAAAAATTGATCAATCGACCAACGCCAAATAATGTAAAATAAGATAATATTTCATCATCGACACTCTAGCTGCTGTAGCTTCTATCACTTTGAATTAAATAAAGAAACCAAATGTAAATTATATAATAGGAGATTACGTAATATATATTGCGTTTCATGAGGTATCCTCGAGTGGGGCACCACATATTTGAATTTTTGGAAACATTGGTGGATACACACAATTAAAGGGGGTGTTTGTTTGGGGATGATCCTTCCACAAACATCACGGTGATCCTCCCATCACCTTCACATTACTGTGTTTGTTTTTCGTAGCTGATGAATCATCACCATAATGAAGGATCACCTAGAGGATCAAAGTGATGTGATATTCCAACTTTTGGATCACCCCTAAAAAACTAAGTGGTCCAACATTACGGTGATGCGGTGATATTTTGAATTTTTATTGGACAATATTACCCCTGATATTTTAAAATCTCTTCTTTATATACCCTTATTCATATTTTAAATTATAAAACAACTATTTTAAATTTTAAAAACATATGTAATAATGATAAATATATAATATTTATATTGGTAATTATATAATAGACTTACAATTAATCTTAAAAAAATTTAAACTCAAGGTACTAAAAGTCTAAAACATTGATCATTATTACGGAAAATACCCTCTCAGTATAAACCTATTAATTCACATTGCTTAGATGATATACGTAGGGTTAAATATGTCATTTACGCAATATCATCCCACACATCACCGTGATTAATCAAACATAATATTTCAATATAACCTTGATATGCAAAGTGAAATATCAGACCAAAACAAACACATTGATGTCATATCACCGTGACGTTGGATCACTTCAAACAAACACCACTAAGGTTATATTCAAATTTAAATCAAATAATCGGAGATCGTGTTTTATGCCTGGACATATAGTTAATGTGTATATATAGTAATGGTAAGTAGTAACCCCTAAGTCATGGGTGTTGAAGCTTATTTGAATATTTATTACTTACGAAATACAGAAAAAAATGTGCACAATGATCGATGACTTTCTTCCCTGAACTGTCCCATGCTGTTTTATTGTACTTTCCATGCATTAAAATATGTTTTGTACTGAGAAAGCAAAGACACGCCACACGTGAACAAATCTCGTCTCTTGGGTTGGGTATAAGCACATAAATAACTATTTACATTGGACAATTTCTTTTAAGTGAAAGGGTTAGCTTGTAATGAAGCAATTTCTATATCCTCGATTGAATATAACTAGGAAAAAGAAGTCACAATTCTAGTACGACTTAAACAGTTGTAAAGGAAAGTCTTACGAAGTAACTATTTTATATAGGGTAATTTTCGTTTCAGGCCCCCACTTAAGTTTCAATTTCAGACCCCTGTCAGAAAATTCATAGTTTTAAGGACCCAATTTTTTTAAGAAATACTTCATGGTTCCATGTGGTACCACTTCATGGGTATGTGGTAACAGTTCATGTGTCTGTGGTAACACTTCATGGATCTGTGGTAACACATTAGTCATTTTCTCTAAATGAAACTTAAATTGGGTCCTTAACGAAACTTACATGAGTCATTATCTCTAATTGAAAATATGAATTGGGCATGAAAGTAAATTAGCCGTTTTATATAGCATTTAATGACAGGTTGTTGGTTGTACTTTATTTCAATTAAATATTGTATAGTCGCCTAATCTTAGATAAACATGTCGTCGCGTCACAGCGTTTATAATTTCTAACAATCACACACTACTTTGTATTATGTATGGTTGCGAATCAGATTATTAAATGCATATTTAATACATAAACCATCTCGTACGTTTTGCTCTAATTTTTTTCTTGGGCATCCCAATGTATATGACCTCGAATAATTAATTATTTGTGGCTTCACTAGCATGGATAATCTCAAATAATTTCGAACGCTAAATCACTCAAAAATCATAGACAAAATCAAAATGCCAATTTTTTTTTTGAGGGTCATATTACAAAAAAAGTGAGTCGTGTCAGAAAATTCATTCGAATAATGTTCTATTAATAGGACGATGCCCGATTATTGCCTCGAAACATCTCTAAAATAATACGGTTGTCACAATGTTGTCACAAGAAGAAATAATCTTGATACCTTATATAAAATAATCCAAAGAAAAATGTAGTGTTTTGGGTTATCTTTGGGCTCTATTTAATATGCGCCGATTTCAGCATTTCGGTAGTTTGGGTCATATGAAAAATCATAGACGATGACCCAACTTCACATTTTCTTAAGACGCTATATAGTTCTCATCATTGTATAAAATTTTCTCATATTAAATTCTATATTTTATTACTGAAAGCATGAGCAGATCAAACAGCTACACACACTGCATCACGATATCTACATAACTGTATTATAACTGACAAAAAAAAAGGGTTCTGTCGACTCTAGCTAAGCTATTAGATTCTTGCAACTTAGGTCATCACCTAAAATTTGGATCACTGGTGATGAGATACAAGATACATACATAAGATGAAAATTTATAATTCCGCATCTACATTATAACGCATATCAGCTTGGACGTAGTTAATTTGACCACGTTAATATTGTTCGTGAATGATTTAGCTATTAAAGAAATAAGTTGCAGAAACTGAAATCAACGGTCAAACGACGACTCGAATTGGAGAATACTTCGTTTTCTTTTTCTTTTTCCATATATTTTCTCCCTCTATGTATATAAACTTAAGCTGTCACCATAAATTACCCGCATAAGGTACCTGTTAAAGCACAGATTTTCCAAGATATTTTCCTACCCATTTAAATAAAAAAAGAATAATATATTCAGGAAATCTGAGACTAACAAGTACAAGAAAAAAAAAATTGCTTGATGTGAGTGATACTTAGAAAAAGCTCAGTACATCGATCACACAAACAAAACGGAAATAAAGCAGCCGCCACAACCAACTAGAGCCTTCTTCCTCCCTCTCCCCCTCCTCCCTTAGCGGAGGTTGGGGGAGCCCCACCTTTTCTATTTTCTGTTTTGTGTGTTTTGTTTTTCTCAAAAAATAAGTGGGTGTCACTATCACCACCCACCGGAGTTTGCCGGCGCCACCATCTAGGGCTCGGAGCTCGTGATTTCTGCTTGGCCAGGGGAGGAGCTGAGGAAGGAAGGCCAAAAGTCTGACCCACGCGCTGGCGTCGATGCCTCCAGCTGTTCGACCTCCTCACCTACCATAACCTGTCATCTC
The DNA here is from genome assembly GCA_027422505.1 of Craterostigma plantagineum. Taxonomy (NCBI): domain Eukaryota; kingdom Viridiplantae; phylum Streptophyta; class Magnoliopsida; order Lamiales; family Linderniaceae; genus Craterostigma; species Craterostigma plantagineum. Next base: position 34,961,544 of record JAPQWV010000001.1, read on the forward strand.
CTCCGTTCGATCTACCTGCCGCCGTCGCCGCATACGCCATCTCATATTCCGCTCGGCCTTTTGGGTCGTGCGTGTTCTCCTCGGGGGAGGTGCTCCTTTTTGGAGTTTTCTCCCCTTTGTAGGAGTTTGTTTCTCCCCTATGTGGGAGCTTTCTCCCCTCGTGGGAGCTTTCTCCTCCCCTCGTGGGAGTGTTTCTCCTTCCCTTGTGGAAGTTCCCCTCGTGGGTTTCTTTTCCTTTTTTGGGGCTTGAGAACGGACACTATGCTATCACCGGTCTTTACGCAATAGAAATAGTTGAATATGTTGTAACATTTTGATTATTGCTCTATTGTACTTTTTGTCCATTTGGATATGAAATGAAATCCTCTTCTCAAAAAAAAAAACAAAACGGAAATAAAAAGTTGAAAAAGATAGTCTCATGCATGCATGCCCAAAATATATGGACCCCATAAGTTGAAAAGACAGAAAAGAAAAACACCAAATAAAAGTAAAGAAAAAAAGACCTCGATCGATATGATGGTGACACTGTTCACATATGTAAGAAAAGCTCATGCCAAGGGAAAAAGAAAATATGATGGTGTTTGTTGTCATATATTAGGTTAAAAGAGTAACACAACACACAGCAGTTTTGCTTCTGAAACATATCATGTTGTGCATCTATTTGTTGTTTTGTCTGAAAAAAGGTTAAAAAAGTAAAAATCCTTTGGGTGAAACCCCGTAAACAGAAAAAAACTCCCAGTGGTCCACTGCTATAAACCCTCACTGACACAGTTTGAGCGAGGACTCACCTTAAGTTATATGATGTAATAATATATATTTGAGAAAGAAAAACATAAAATTGCCTCAGTGTGTCCATGTGTGTTTGTGTTCGTGAAAGAAAATCTAAAGCTCAAGTTAAATACATGAACAGTAGATTCTGAGAAACTGTACTATGCAACTGTCTGAGTTTTCTGTAAATCTTCAAAACATTGTTTATTTTTTTTGTTCACAGTGGGACTGAGTTATTACTTGACTAAAACTATGTACCTTAAGATCTTTATCTCTATCTTCTATTTATGTGGCCTTGTCTTCACTGATCCATACATACACACACATATATACATATTTGAATATTTAATAAGCGATATGAATGGGACACTAGCTAATTAAATGAACCAAGATCTATGTAGTAATAATGGAACTGCCACTTCAAACATTTTAATTGTGATTCGAACTGTGTGTGTCTTTTCACTATGCTGTTTCATGTCCTCATCTTCTTTCCACTAACAGACAAACACACACAATGGAGGTCGTAAAAGCCAAAGAAGGGAGCCATTTAGTCAAAAAAAAAAAAAAATCCCAGTCGAAAAATCTGACATGAAATTAAACTAATTAAAATCAGAATAAGAGACACTAACTTTCTTGATCGTCATCATCATCATCATCGTCATCATGCTCCTCAACATCCATGTGATCATCATCATAAAAATGACTCTGATGATGATGATGATGATGATGATGATCGTTGTAGTACAAGCTCTCATTGTGAGGCGCATGGCCTTGTCCGAAAGCCCTAACATGGTCCTTGAGAGATCGCTTGTGCTTGAAATCTGAGCCACATATGCAAAACCAAAGCTTTCCACAGTTCTTTTCGTGCGTTCTCCAATCTCCACGTACGGCGAAGGGCTTGCTGCATTTCCTACAGGCGAAGGGCTTGCTTCCATGCTTGCGCTTGTAGTGAGTTTGAAGTGTTCTAAAGTCTTTGAGTGGCTTCGATCTTGGATGGTCTATGTTGTTCTTACAACCTTCTGCGCAGCAATAACATGGCAGTCGAAGGATGGAAGAGGCTGGCTTTGTTCCCTTTAGAGATTCTGGGCCTTTTCTGTATTCTGAACCATGCCCCCACATATGCATCTGATGCCCAAGAATTAAATACATGATCAAACGATAACTAAGAGGAAGTGTTATTACACAAAGTTATTTCCTTCTTTTTATCAGGGAACTCTACTTTTGCTTGAGCACATGAAATTGAAAAGTTCTACAAACTATATTGCAAACAGATACTAAAATCTGAAAAAACTTGCAAGAACAAAGTCATCACAGTCATCAGCTGCACGTGTATATATATTTATTCATATCTAGAGTAGTAATTAAGGAGAAAGTGTTACACAAAAGTTGTTTCCTTTTCTTTTACCCTAGTTGCTTGAACCCATGAAAAAATAGAAACAGTTCTTGAAAATAAATTGGAAAAGATTAAAATCTGCAGAAGAAACATACAAGAACAAGTATCAGCCACATACATTATACAGTAATTAATAAAGAGAAACCTGCATATTGTTGTATCTGTTGAAAGTCTTTTGGCAAACAGAACAAGAGAACTGCGTAGGGCCGACAAGGATTTGAGATGGCGTAGGAATCCAATACTGTCCTTGTTGCTGATGATGTGCTGCTGCAGAGAGTCCACCGCCCATAATTCCATCGCTGAAATTAGGGTTTTCATTACCCAAAGCTGAAGATGAAGACGACGACGGTAAAAATAACCTCGGTGGGCCTATGCGTAAGGCAACGGTGACCTCACTGTTGCTTTCATTTCTAGGGTTTTCCACCTTATGATTTTTGTTGTAGGTACGATGGCTTTGAGCTTGGCCGGGCGGGCACAGTGATAGAAGAGTAGACCAGTCGTTATCATCGTTTTCTTCTTCATCAGCTTCCAAGTTATTATTAGTGTGGAAAGTTTCATTACTTGAAGATATGCATGTTAAGGAATGGTTTTGCATGGTGGGCAATAGATTTTTTAGGTTTTCCGTAGGGAAGACAAAGGTTTTTTGATGGAATAGCTTAGCTAGGGAGACAAGAGATAAGTAGGCTTTTAGGGAGATGGGAACATTGTGTAAGGAAAAATCTTGAAAGTTAAGTATTAGCCTATGCGTATAGCAAAAGCTTGATTGGCAAAATCAGTTGCTGTGCAAATGATTTATTTGTGGTAAAAACTCGTCATCATTGTATTAATTACAGTTTTTAACACAATAATATTAAGACCTTTTGTGTTCTTTTTGCGTGTGTGTGTGCACGTGTAGTTGTGTGTTTTTTGGCTTGTTTAGAGGTTGGGGAGACAAGGAATAGGCAAACAAGTAGAAGTGTGGGGAGAAAAAATGCATAGAACAATGTACTAAAAAGCTCATAGTTTTGGTTTTGTCTCATAAATCACAAAACGCTCATTTTCCCAAAACTTATCCTCTTTTAGGCAAATTTTCGATTTCGATTTCTTATTTTTTCCTTGTCTGATTTGCTCTATTTATCCTACTCTTTGTTTATTTATTAGTCTCACTCTAATGGCAGGTTATTTTTTTAATTTATATATATATGTGGTAGGGATGCATGTGTATTCGTTTTCCATTTTTGTTATTAAAGGAGATCATTGATTGAGAATTGAGATGTTCTTTAAAACTAAAAGTGGGAAGATCTTAACACTGTACAGCAATTCATAAGATCGTCATTTTTTCCTTTTTATCTTTGCTCATTCTTACTCCACACTTTGATTTGGTTCAATTAAGAAGTGAATTACAAATATTGAAAATCAAGGAATTCAAAAGTGGAATCCTTCATGACCTTCAATGTGAAGATATCCTACCCAGAACATGAAATAGTTTCATTAGAACGAAAATATTTTTAAAAAGTTCAATTAGTATTTGGATCATATTTGTAATATGTTTATCATATAAGAGACATAGAAAGACGCTTTGCATACGGTAAAGCCACCTTTTAAATCGAAAAAGAAGATACTACTTACATCCATGATATTGGGATCCTCGGACACAATATAAAAACTTAAAGCCTACCATATTAATCATTAATTAAGCATTTTCATTACCCAAGTTAATACAAGACTCTCTTGGTAATGCATGACTTTGACTTAGAAATAACATCGACTAATTCAAAATCAAAATATGTAGTTACGAAGCTTTTGAATCAATGTACCATATAATAAATCCTCATATTTACTTCTTCGAGGAAAAATCCCATTTGACCAGCAATTCTTACTTACCCATTAAAGTCTGTCGACATGAACAGAACCAAAGCTCTAGACACACAACGTCCATTTTAATGTCATCTTATATGATGTCGAGATCTCAATTTGTCTGAACTTTGGGAAGATGTCATAATATTGATAAGATGTAATATATTTATTATTATATTTATCCTTTACTGTTCATCTGCTGATGATGGACAAGAAGGATAGCTGTGTAGCAACCTTGCATCAGAAGGATTTCGGGAAATGTGTTTCAAATCTTCCAACAAACAAATTCCAGGAAGTTGTAAATGGGTAATTTGGAACTACACAATTACAGGGAAAGATATACACAACAAATGCCTAATTCATCCCTTTTTAACCTATCCATAATTACTATATGAGATTTATGTATAGCCCACTAAGAATATACAGAGGTGAAGGAGGTGAATAATGACGGCCCAAGCCTAATAAATGTATTTTAAGTTCGATGCCAGATTTAAAACATTTTCTTGACCATTTTTTTTACAAACGCGTATAATACTAGTAATTTCTGCACACTCAAATGTGTGTGATATATATATTATATATAAATATATCTTTCTAAATTTATTTTAGTCTGAAATATTTAATAGAAATCATAGTTCAAATTTAATTGTATGTTTGTAAATATATATAAACGAAAAATCGATTTATAATACTTAAAGGTATAATAGTAATTAACTAAAAATAGAAATAAACTAAAAATAGAAATTAAAAGTGGTTAGTGAGTTTTCTAATTTTATTAATTATTTTTTTAAGCTTAATTGACATACCATTTCACGGTTTATCCTAACCCATCACTCTTAACATAATAGATATAATATATATATATATATATTTATGGAATTGGAGATTATTAGGGTACGTCAAATATTTTGATACATGATAAACTTATTTAGGCACGTAGGCCATGTTTAGTTCCCGTGATATACCAAGATAGTTACTTTTTGTAGTGACTAATTTTGATAGTTTGCACTATTAATATTGGTATATGGCCCGTTGCAGTTGTTAGGCCCGCGAATATTAACTAGGGTATTCACTACTAATTATCCAAAATATATGGGCTAGATAACTTATCCACCCCCTCACTAAATTGAAAAATACAATAATACCCCTAAAATTGTTAAACCCTCCATTAGCAATTTGGGTGGGAAGGGAGTTGGAAATCACTGCTGCGAAATAATCGATCTACGAGACATCTGTTCGATTTTGATTTTGTCGATCTCCATTAGTGCAGAGACCATACTCTCTTCATTGGGAGGTGCGAATACAGGCTACCAAGGCCGTACTCTCGGTCGCCGATGCGAACCAGGTTAAAGTTATGCAGCAAAGATATTTATGTAGGTTGGGGTAAATATATAGTCTGTATAACCATTGGAATGCCTCAGCTCTAAGGTCCAACCACAGCTTCTGACGGGATGAAGAATTTCTGCCATTATTTCGATTGCAGTCGATTAAAATGTAATGTTTCTGCATTCGCTTGCACTAGTCAAAATCGCTTGTACAACATAAGAACATGATTATTATTTTTTTTTTATTACTTTTGATTTGGAAAATTCAATTATCATGTGCAATCTTCATGGCCGAATCACGATGGATTGTTACATGAGAAGGGAAGTCTAATGTTTGTTATTTTGCAATTGTTCAGCAGAATAAACTGTTGTTCCTCTTAGTGTCGATGTATTTAAGCCGCCAACAGAAAATAAATCTCCGAAAGCATCGAAGAACTCCAGGAACATACAGTTTGCTAGGGAGATACCGAAACAAATCTTAGGGAATTGGTTTTCATGTCTGACGTTATCTGCCACAATCACTTGAGAATGATTCAAAAAACTTTTCCTATACTTATCTCATTAGAAAGTGTTGGTGGTCTTAAGGACTCTCGGTTTACCACAATCAAGGATAAAGTAACAATGTTCTTGGTTATTATAGCTCACAATACGAAAAATCGGGTTGTACAAAAAACCTTCCGTTAATCTGGCGCTAGTATTTTGAAATACTTTCATGAGGTTTTAGATGCGGTCTTAAGCGCATGCTAATCGTGCCACCTGAACCAATAACCGAGGACAACACGGACTACAGATGAAAATATTTTATGGTACTTCTTTCTTGACATTTCTAGATGACACGGTCTTAAAATCCCTAAAGGTACGCCAACGTTTTCAATATATGATAAGAGAAATACATAAGCATTAAATAATGGCCTCTTTGTACAGGAAAGCACTACATGTGTGATAGTGGCTACATGTGGCTATACTACAGCGATTGGATCGAGATCTTCGGAAAGGACTGTGCAACAGACGAATATGCCAAAGACTTCGAGGATATATTACGTAACAATATTGGCTTAACTGGTGTGGATTTGTCATTCGTGGCACCTGATCATGAAAATACATCATCAAATAATGATTTTATCCTAGGATCTACAAATGAAGAGGCTGCGAGCGACACGAGTGGAGCAGGGAACAACACAAGGAAGACGCGTGGTCGAAAGAGGAAGTCGAATGAAACTGATAGGGAGTGTCCGACATAACTGGTAAATATTGTGTTGAGACAAGCAATGTGTTGCAACGCTTTATTTCAATGGTCGAAGTCGAGACCGATGTGATTCCCAAAATGTACCGTGTCTTCGAGGAAATCGACGCAATAGGGTGTCTTAGCCCGAATCAGAAGCTGCTTATCTCGAAGTTCCTAGTCAACCATTCGGACGAATTGAGGGTATTCGACAGTTACCGCAGATATGAAGTATCAGTATGTGATTAACAAACTCGCGAGGCTTGTGTGATTTTTACGATGTTTTGATGTTTATATCTTTTGGAATATGTTGTAGATGGCTATGCATGTATGTAATGCAGCATTTTGGCTTTGTTTTGCTGAGATGGAAAATTGTACTTGAGTATGAACTTATTATGTTTAGAATGGTGGCTGTATATTATGGTATTTTGCAGTCTTGTTTTCAAACATGACATATCATACGCACAAAGTTAAAGAACAATACATAATCAGCAGAATGTTAAAATTGTTAGCGCACACATTAAGCTAAGGTCCTACTTACATAGCAGAAACAGTATACAAACATCACTTACTATCTTACATGCACGATGAAGACATATCATAAACATGTCGATTGTTGTAAAATGTTGGGGAGCAGAATATCCAACTTAGATGTTTGGACTCTCAAGATCGCCGATATCGAGCTTCAGCTCCTTCTTTGGGGGCTTGTTTGGGAAGCGAGACGGATACGGAGATGAGGCCTCGTCGCTTTCGTAATGACATCCTCATCGCTTCTAATTTCAATAACGTCTACCATCTTGGTGTTGAAAATCTTTGCAATATTGTCCCGATGCTTAGCTCCATCATTCAATCCGAGCGCCTTCTTAACCACCGACGTAGCTTGTGAATGAAGGGAGCAGTCACGATATATACCGATCACAAATACAAAATAAGACCTAATTTCCATTAGCAGAAAAAGCTGTACAAGTGGTATCAGTCTTCGATGTAGTACAATCCTCACCGTTGAACATGTCGCCTATACAAGAGAGTCGTCCTAAAAAGAAATAAATTAGTCTAATTATAATTAGGCAACACTGTGTACTAAATCCAAGTGCAATACATGTATCCACTTTTTCTTTCGTCGATGGTGCGTCAAAAAAATTCCACTCCTTGTCGTAGTTTGTAGACGAATCATCAACAATATTCTTGAATTCATGATAGCGATTTTCAAGGAAGTTTATACGTTGTTCGGTGTTGGGCTTGAACGTGTAACCGAATTCTCCCCACATTTCATTTTGGATATCCATTATGATCGCACCCTTCGGTTATCCCCTTGAAACTGGCCAAATTTTTCTGATACCAAGCAGTTGATGACAAGCTCGTCGACCTTCTCCGTCCAATCACGATCGAATAAATACACCGCTTGATCCTTGATATGAGACGTGTCGAAACCTACATCACAGAGAGTTCAATGAACTAACCGTAAGCAACTTAGACAAACAATATCCTTGCATGATAAATGATTTGGTAAACAAACCTGGAGCTGCCATTCTTCTATTGTTTGTGGGACGTGCAGTTTGATTAAGCAACCCCATCAATTTATAGTCGAATAGCAACATACAAAACTAGCTAATTTAATGTTGATTATAAATCTATGTCAAATCTACATCCACCTAAGTTAATTATGCGATTTGGGTCATAAAAGCGTATCTTTTGCTTGCTATGAATGTACTTTCTTGATATTTGTTTCATGATTGACATTTGATTGATATGTAATATACACATTAAAGAGTTGGTTGGTTTTAACCAACTTATATTAAATTCAATGAATTACATCTAGAAACAAACTCTTGATTGCACAAATAATATATGTTCGTTCCTAAAATATTGATCATTAGTCATGAACGCATATATAAATATTATACAGAGCATCTGAATACACGTAACATAGAGGAGTACAAGTGTCACAAACTTTTTAACACATAAATATACACAACTAAGACCCATCGATTTACTTGAAAAGACAAGATAGTAAAACAATAAGTACAATCCATTTCTTCATACCGATAATGGTTGCACGCACCTGCTTTGATTCGACCTGATCGACCACGATTGTCGACTTTATCGACTGAATTTCTATGCTTATCTCATTTGATACACTTCCATATTCGCAAGCACATCGTGCTTCAACATTGTCAATTCCTTGTATACCGACTGTAATACAAGGCTAGATTCTTCACATTGACCTTCGGTGTCGTCATTGCTTCATATAGTTTGATGTTTGGTTATCGTCATTGAGGTAGGTTATGGTTCTTGGATGTAACCATTTCCAATAATCACACTTACGATATTTACACACGGAATACTAACGTACCTACACTAAACTTACTCGAACCAACGATTTTCACGGATGCATCCATTGCATAACGACAATGACATTTCTCAACGTAGTAGCGCAAATCAACTATTTGACCATGCCGAAATCCATGTTCGGAAGGCATCCTACGAGAAATGGGAAACATATTTATATATACTCTATACCTTTTGAAGCCAAATGATGATAGCTACCATCATATCATTCGATTTGTGTACATGAATATCACCACTTCAAGATATATAATCTGTAGCAACGTACAGTAAATCATAAAAGCTTGTAAATCACACTAGCAGCTCACAGTCAAGACATCAGACGCTCTACCATTCAATGGTCATATACCCACAAACCAATATTTTCCAATAGCATTTAGCCGAACAAAATACAATATTCGGACGTCTGCGATTAACTCATCAAATAAAATCTGTATGCTTTATATCATAAGACAGTAGTAAGTAAATGCCAGTGGAATTTAAAGTGTAGAACCTACAAAGTTCTTTCGAGTAGCTGCGTCTGAGAAGGAAAATGACTCGTTCAAGTAGTGCTTTAGATCTGCCTGAGGGCTTCAATCTGATTTGAAGAAGCCATCGATGTTAATGGATTTTCAGGGTTATATTTGTAATTGTATAAGTGGATATCTGTTGATGTTTTCTATGTTACTGAATATGTTAAATTTCGAATCCAGCAAACTGAACACATTTTATTGGGCTACACATGATAATTATCAACGGGCTATCACCATCAATATAATCTTCACCACACAACTAAACACGCCCATAATGTTATTTTCCTGATTAAAATAATAAAATTGAATATTAAAAAAAAAAAAAAAAACAGAATCGGCAATTTTCACATTTGTCAAATTCTACTAAAACAATGTTTCCAATTAGTAAAAAAAGAATCAAACAAATCAAAAATCAAAATTCCGCAAAAAAAAAAAAAAATAAACTGAAAAATTAAAACTAAAACTATAGTCTGACTATTGTGCAAAATGGTATTATTGACCCAGGATTTCAAATAAGACTAATTGGCTATAAATGGAATAATACACGTTAATTGAATGTACATAGATAATGTAGTACCAAACATGAAGAAATATGAATTAAAACCCTAAATCTACATTGGAAAATTATCATAAGTAAACCAAACAACATTAGTATTTGTTCAACTTACCCTAATGATGCAAACTAGGCTCTCTCTATGCAGGCCAAGCTGGACTCATGACCGTTGTCGATAATATTTAAATTTTCAAGTGGACAATCATCGGATAACACGATACAAACAATTAGAGAACTTGTACTAATAGTTTTTAGAGTGAACTTAGACACCTTTCTTAGCACTAATACATTCCAATGCATACATAGGATGTCCTTATGCACTTAAAGTGGACTCTCGCTCGAACAAGACTACTTCAATGTCGGACCAACAACAATAAATAAATAAAATAAAAATAAGTCTTCATGTAACATCTTACAAAATAAGTAATTAGAAAAAAAAAATTCAGAATCCCTTTGCAAATCAATGAATGAGTTGTTTTGATTGTAAAGCGTCCCTTGGAGACGATGAAAAGCCAATTGTCCCCTGTCTACCCGCGCGTTTGTCCCACGCGCTGGCTAGATTCGCCTCCTTAGTATATCCCTAGTCGATTCCTTGATTTTATCTTTAGAGCGTGAAATAGGAAATGTGATATATATTCATATGTATATATATATGTGTATATACTGCTTGTCATGATTAAGAGTTGAGGTCCCTTTATAAGCTTTTATAGATCTTTCTGGTTCCAAAAGAGAAGGTCGAAGGAAGTCGATATTCGATCCATTCGAAGAACTTATGATGAAGGTGTTTCATAGATATGTCTCTGAGAAAATGCATAGATACCATGATTATGTCTACGCCTTGGAAGAGGAGCGTAAGAAGATTGAGGTTTTTCAACGTGAACTTCCTCTCTGTCTTGAGCTCGTTACGCAAGGTAAGCTTGTTACATAATATTTTTTTACTCGAATTTGTTACATACAGATTCGTATAGATCTTTATGGGCGTTTTTATGTTTCCTATTATTTTTGTGATTCTTTATCCGATTCTCGTATGTAGCTATTGAGACATGCAAGAAAGAGTTACCTGGGACTACAACCTCGGAGCAAACATCTAGTGTGCCCATTCTTGAGGAGTTTATCACTATAAAGAAAGCTTCGTCAGATTCGAATGTCGACGAACGAAATCATTGCATCAACTTAAATAGAGATGAAGGTTGTAGCAGCCCTTTGGACAAGGATGACGATGATGTTGATAATTACAATCCCAATAAATCAGATTGGCTTAGATCTGTTCAGCTTTGGAACCAAAGCCCAGATCAAGCGCCCCTTGAAGAGGTATATATGAAACGATTTGGGATTTTGATAAATATGTTAAAGATCTGATCTTTATATTATTTATTTTCCATTTGATTTATAGGGAGCGCCCCAGAATTTCAATGTACCCAATAATAAGGAAGAACTTAAGAGCAAAGAGAAGATTACTGATCCAAAAAATACGCTGAATCCGCTTGCATCAACAAGTTCTACAAGTTCAGGTGTGAAAGACAAATGTAATAATAAAAGGAAAAAGGAAGAAAAAAGAAGGGAAATCTCAAAGAAAATCAAGAAGATGTTGGTCGTCTGAGTTGCATAAGAGCTTCGTGCAAGCCCTAAAACAGCTTGGTGGTTCTCATGGTATGTTTTTTATCCATGTACAAATTGAAATTAATGGACTAATTGTTTTCGGTTTAAGACCATTAATTTCCTCTTTAGAATTAATTAAAATGTGTTGAGTGTATGGAAAATTCAGTTGCTACACCTAAGCAGATTAGGGAGTTAATGAAGGTGGATGGGCTTACTAATGATGAGGTTAAGAGTCATCTGCAGGTTTGTGTATTTTATTTTTTCCTTTAATTTTTTTTCTATAGATATGATTCATATACAATGCAATAAGACATGTTCCTCGTTTTGTTACACAATTTATGGGCCATCATGTTAGTTGTCAAGAAAATTATTGATCTCATATCCTATCATTTCATGTTCATTTACTAAGATTTTCCCTTCCGTTAATCGACCACTTCTATGGTTTTAGTTTTCTTTCTTGTTTTATTAGGTTGACATTACACATCCCCACACCATGTAATAAATTCTTACATCTCACATACCCTCATAAAAACTATCGTTGAGCTTTGAGACCCAATTCCAAATATCAATGCACGTTTTGTTTGGTTCGCCATCATCTCTCTTTTATAGTAGTTATTGTTTTTTTCTTGATTTATACATGCACACTATAATATTATCATGCATGATAATTATTTAACTATTGATGATGACTTTCATGCATATGTTATAGAAATATCGTCTGCACAATAATCGAAGGCCGAGACCTAGCAACAGTGGCGGCACCACCGCACAAACGCCTCAATTTGTGGTGGTTGGAGGAATATTTATGCCGCCGGAATATTCCATTGTGCGTAATAAAACCACCGAAGAATCTTCTGAGGATGGAATTTGCATAACCCCAATGGCTTCGTTGGCTCAACCTTTTCAAGAAACAGCTAATTTTGTACCTTCTAATAATCAAAGAAGTGATCATCGTCGTCACAATAATAACAGAGGTTGCAGTCGTAATAATGATCATTGCTCTACGTTTGCTTCCCCTTCGAAGCATCATACGACAACCAAGTGCTGACGATTTTCTTTCTCTTCTTCTTCTTATTATTATTATTATATATCAGATAGACTTGCTGTAGACGAATATATGTATATATAATGAACAAACACACTATCTTTATAGTGATAAAATTCTCTATGTTTGTACGTTTCTTGCACACTTAGTGCTTATTCGGTTTCTGTAAGAGCCTTAATTATTTACATGCACTCGACTATGGCGTTAGTATTAGCTAGAATATTTGCTATAATACGAGCAGATAGGACAAACTCGGGCAATTATCAATCGAGTTTCAATGTGTTTTTTTTTTTTTCTCCTTAGTTACCTTTTTCTCTTTGTCCCATGTATGTAAGGATATTCTTGGGCATAAACATGTAGTGGTCCACTATGTAGAGAAGAGACGACGATGAATGGGGTGGCAACATATCAATACATAAACTATTACCTCCTATGTTAGTGATTCCATTGGTCAAAGCATATCCTCTCTTTTGTTAACATTATCTTTTAAGGCCGTTGTCGGGAATTGGTGCGCCTAAGCTCGCCGGAGCTGGCCGGAAAGTCGCCGGCAAAAGGCCTGTCGATCACTGAAGAAGAGCTGAAGGAAATCTGCTAAGTTCAGGTGTTAAGCTGCGAAGAAATAAGAGCCGTCGATTCCTGTGCGCGCGTCATCCTATGGTTGGGATTTTAAACTTGTTAGATTAAATGAGAGACGTTAGATCTGGCGGGTTATGAAGATCGACGAACGAGATTCACCACAGGAAGAGTTGCGCAGCAACTCTTTAAGTGAAACAGCGACTTCTTTGTTATCTCTGATCAAGTGCAGACCGTAGGATGCGATGAAGAATGATCTAACGGCTGAGGATGATCGACCAAAATTAACACCTGAAGCAGCTCTTTTAAATACCAGTTTTCAGTGTTGATGACGACACTTTTGAGAGCTTGTAACTTTCTCTAGAGTGAGAATTAGAGAGAGTTGTCAACTAGGGTTTTATAGTAGACATAGAGTACTGTAAAACACGTGTTGGTGATTAATCGAAAGGAACGCTCTGTTGGTCCGTGGACGTAGGCGAAGATCGCCGAACCACGTTACATCTCTGTGTCATTTTCTGGTTTGAATTCGGTTCTGTTTTTGCGTCGATTCGAGCTGCGATTGCTCGAATTGAGCTGAGAGATCGGCGAGCGAGTAATCACTGATCAGTTGCGAGTCGATTGCAGCTGATTTCATAACAGCCGTCAATAAAAAAAGTATTATCTTGTAATTAGGTAAGAAATTAGACAACCCTATTCCTTCCCACGAGAATCTTGCTTTCTTTTAATGACACACACAGATACATATTCGGTTCGATAATTGCAAGTATTTGATCATTAAGATAGATACTAAAATTCTTTTTAATTTATAAACCGCACGAGGAATTCGTTGAATCGCAAAATAATGGTCTGACTCGATAGACAAAATAAAACGTGTCACAACGATAAGATTGTGGTATAGAACTGCCCCTTCAGTTCAAGTGGGGTTAATTATCTATCAAAGTTAATCCAAAGCCCTTTTTAAGTTTAATGATCAATATAGTCCTCGTTAAGTTTAGTCTTAAACAAATCTTAAATTTCAACGTTGGAACGAACCAAACTAAAATCTACGTAGCCTATATGTATTGTCCCAAGTTCCCACAAATTATAACAGTCAAGGAGTTCATGTGTATTTGAATTCATGATTTTTACCCCACGATGTCATGATTTGAGTACTTGATATCTATACGTTGGATAACAACCTTAGTTACAATTTTATGAAGTTTTGACCAAACATCGAAGGCATACATTTGTTTTTAATTTTCTACGTACCAAGGATCAAATAATATGCTGTGGATATCTTGCATATATTATTTTAAAGTAATATATAATTCAATTCACTAGTCGTGCCAATAAATATATGCATTAAAATTTAGTTCACCTTTTAATTCGTACTATGTAACGTAAACAAACCAATGAATGTGGCCACCTAATTCGAGGACCTAATTGATTTTCCAGTTTTATTATTATTTTTGTTAGATAGAGACATGTACGATTTATTGGAATTTGACTAAACCAACGTACACGTAACGTTACAGATCTTGGGGATCTTTTCCAGCTTCTTACTTTCTTTTTAATAAATTCCCTTTGTATACCATTCAGGTTTCAAAATTCATGATCAGTACCCCTCAAACATTTCTTCCTGGTTAGTACCATCTGCGAGAAATTGTGTGTTTATTACTCCTAAACAGTGAATTGACCAAAATACCATTTTCAAACTGAACATTATACCAACTGTTTTGATTATTATATCAATTGTTATTGCTCATTATACCAACAAAATAATGTAACTATTATTTTATATAAAAAAAAGTTGGACTTTATACCAACTATTGTCGTAATTATACCAATTGTTACTATAAAAGTAAATTCAGTTGGTATAATATCCAATTTTCGAGTAATTTCAGTTTTATTGGTATAATAACGAGTTTTGTTGGTATAATTCATACAAAAATAATTGTTCAACTTTTTTCGAATGCGTAATTCCAGTTTTATTGGTATAATAACGAGTTTTGTTGGTATAATTCATACAAAAATAATTGTTCAGCTTTTTTTGAATGTGTGATACAGGTACTTTCATCTTTTTAACGCTGAAAGGACTTTTTAGGTACATAAGAATTTCTCAAATCGGAAATATAACTAGGAAAAAATTATTTGAGGGGTATATAAGAGAAATTTAAAACTCAAAGGGATTGACAAGTAATTTCCCCTTTATTCGAAGATATGTAGCAGATCTTACTTAAATGGGAATATGGGTTTGGACTTTCTTTATGGGCCAAGGTAATTAAAAGCAGATTGCGTGTAATTTTTAAATTTTCATTGGAAGTTTTTATTTTTAGCTATTTATGATCCAAAAAAATAAAGGTGAGAGAAAGACAATCTATTTTTTGATGGTCCATACTAGGGTTGCAAACGAATCGAATCGAGTCGAATACCGCAATATTCTATTCGTATTCGGATAACAGTCGAATACGAATACGAATACTCGAATATTTAGTCGAATCATAAATCGATTCTTATTCGAATTCGAATATTTTCTCGAATATTCGAACGAATATCGAATATTTGTATTCAAAGTCATCTTTGATTTTTTATTAATAAAATATAAACAATATCATATTTAAAATATATATTGAATTATAATAAATTATATTTAAACATATATTGAATTATAATAAATTCTATTTAAACATATATTGAATTATAGCATATTATTTGTAAATATTTTAGTGAGTTATCATATATTATATGTGAATATATTAATTATACTATATTTTATGTTATATTATTCGAATCGAATAATTCGGTTAATTTTCGAATCGAATATTGTGATTTCATATTCGTATTCGTATATTTCTCGAATCAGAAAAAATATTCTTATTCGGATTCGTATTCTAAATATTCGAATTCGAATCTTAAAATTTCGAATCGAATCGCGAATCGAACCAAAAAAGTTCGATTCGTTTGCAACCCTAGTCCATACTCCATACTGTCCAAGTTTAAAGGACGTATGCCTCAGGTCAGTCTTAATCTTATCCAACTTTAAATGAAGAAAACATGTAAAAAACAATAATAGTAGTAATATATGTAAGAATGAAATTTAATGCCATACTTATACTTACAGTATTCAATGTGGTCGATACGAGTAGCATCTTCCAAATGAATTGCATTGCATGTAGGAAAAACACACACACATATATATATAGATATTTATAATATAAGAATGCACAAAACTGAAAATATTGGTATCGAAAGACAAATCAACGTCAACATATAAATTAATATCGATATTGAAACAGCAGCACGCACATGCTGCAGTGTCCATTTAATTTCATGGGAACATAAGTACTGTTAGGCACTGCAGACTTGTTCGTGACACATAAATCTATACTATAAATATGAATATATATCCATAAGTCTTTTGAATACATATTATTGGTAACAATAAACACTATCACACAGGAACACACATAAATATATATTATTCATATTATTCTCATTATTGATAATTAGACGATTCTTTTCTTAAACGTTGAGACTCTTAGGTGATTATTTACTCCCTCGAATGGAATATAACAAAGACACACATTGAAGTACGTCCCTTTTACAATACATGGGTGTTACCTGTATTCCGTACTATATTAGACCGACAAAGCTTTTATTCAGATGGTCTATGGGGTTTTGGCAATTAATATTAACATGACTCGAAACCTGTTACTACAAGTGTTGAGATTATAACTTGGCATTTGTCCCACATCGACTAATTTAAGTTCTTCAATTCAGTATATATATATATGTATATATATATATATATATAAAAAAGATACTTTCTCCTCCTAGCACCAATTGGTTTTAGGAAGGACCCCTCGATTTCTAATATAGAGCGAGTTCGATTCTACTCACCGTTTCCCGAGTATGCTGCCAGTCATGCCACACTTGAGGGGGCGTGTTGAGATTATAATTCGGGATTTGTCCCACATCGACTAACTCAAGCTCTTCAATTCAGTATAAATATATAATATATATATATATATATAATAGGCTTTCTCCTCCTATCACACTAATTGGTTTTAGGAAGGATCCCCGATTTCTAATTCTAATAACAAGTTGTATAATATATTGATAACATAGTATTATAATGAAAGAATTACGTTCAAGTACGGATCGATCAGAGACCATTATATATTCAATCATTAATTGATATATCATTTCAAGAACTCTAGGGTTTTGTTATAAAATTAGGCAGTAAAGTATGTGATAGAGGGTAACTTATGTCCTTAGCGATGAATTACTACTAGTTTAACCAAAAAATTAATATTTTAATAGCCTGAATGCTGATGCTTGTTTTGGATGGTTAGGTAATCTTGGCAATATTTAAATTAAATCGTAACTATTACAATACTATTTAGCATTATGTGCCTTAAAATAATACGTCCCTTTCTATGTGATCCCATAACGACGTGTCATTCGATGTTCCATCTTCTTGGGAAAGTAAATTAAAACGATTAGAAATATAAATGGCCCCATTATTGAAAGTGAACACATGTTAAACAGAAATTTAATGAATATGAAGACCTAACTTTGATTACCGATTTGATCAAATGAAATCTTACACCGACTATGTCTCCTCAATGAAACGAGATCGTATACACAAAAAAAAAAAGTAAATCATTGCGGTACGCATGAGTATGGCGTATTAATTGGATACCTATATTCTATATTACAACTAATTAATTTTAATTAGTATGATGAAGGTTCGAGGTCGAGGTAGCTATAAAACTAATAACCTTAGGACCTTCATCATACTATTAGCCTTAAAAATATTGCTCAAATGAGTGTTCCATTTTGAAATTTATTTGCTTTCACGATTTTCTTTGATCCTGCATAAAAAAGCCAGCAATATTATACATGAAATCATAGAAATATTTCTCGTAAATCATTTCTTAAAATTTTAATTCAGATTAAATAGCATTATATATAGTATCATACCTTGCCATCCTCGAATTGTCTCGGACATTGCATTCTAAGTTCGTCATCCTCTCAGAGATGAAGAAGCATGAAAACAATGACCACCTTTGATTAATCATTTTTAATTTTATGTATATTCGTGATATATTTTCAGTGTTGAGACTATGTGCGTGTATATATAGGGAATGAAATGGGCGTAGAAAATGCCAGGTAACTAATTTGGTAGTTGGCTATCAAAGCCAACCTAACTTTTTTCATGAACTCGAGTCTCAACCCCCAATCTGATTACAAAAGTCACTCGTTGTAATAGTGTTAGTTACATAAAAAGAAATGGTTGTTGATTACTTTGCCGAAAATTACCATAAAAAAAAAGTATTTGTTTCGTTTAGATTATGCAATAATATTCAACATCTAATTTTTCTTATCCCTCTTTCTTTTATTCCCATGACTTGTATATCTTCTAAGTCCATACACTATGATAATCAGGGAGTCCAAATCGAACCATTGACCTTGATTTCGACTTAGGACTTTTTATTCTTATTGAACTCATTCTTTTAGTAGTAATAATAATAATAAGAATAATAATAAGGGAAGTTTATAATTAAATACCCAAAAGGATAAACAATACTAGAGATAGTCTCTTGTCATCATTTTATTTTTCTATATGTATGTACCTAATAGAAAAAATTTTTACACATGGATACCCGCTTCGCCGTACGCACATCATATAATAAATTTAGCTAGCATAGGAAAATGTATTGCGTTACGTAATACATTGAAATAAAGGTACGTCATACTTACCGAGATATGATATATAAATATAAGGAATTAGGTACTTTACAAACACGTGATATGGTACGTAATATATATATATATATATATATATATATAAAGATACATAAATGATTGTCAAATGACACTCACAACGAAATAATGCCTATGTATAAAAATTTTATTATGTTACATACCTAAACATAACATTTATCTAATAGAGGACTGAAGTGATAATTTTTTATTTCAGTAGATAAGTGTAGATACACCTAAAATAATAATAATAATAATAATAATAATAACAACAACAATAATAGTAATAATGTAATAATTGAAATCTAAAACCACATAGCCAACTCTTCCTTACCTTACTTGGAGTTGGACGGTCAAATTTTTTTTTTTTTTTTTTATTTTTGCTTTGCAAGATTTTGCAAGATGTACAGCTGCTGCTATCCTTACCTAACTATGCCTAATTAATAAATACCATAACAAGTGACCTGTCCGTATATGTATGTAAAAATATATATATATAAATATTTATTAATATAAAGTATATATATTACGCACGCCACCATAAGTCTAATGTATGTCTTGTGGTTATCACAATTTGTATGTATGTATGACAAGAAAAAAAAAAAAGGAACGATCAATCGATTGTGATTTTGAGAGTTAGTTTATTCGATAGTCACAACACAATCTGACAATACGTATTTAAAACACGATGAAAATTAGGTAACAATCAATTTTGAGATCTCATATATCAGCACAATGCGCTCATGCTCCTAGAAATCATACGCACCATAAAACATAAATTACATCATGACCAACCACATAAATACTAACGTATATTATGTAGTACGTGAATAAATTAATTAATAAAAGAACTATAAATAATGATTGTTGACATAATTCGAAACAAGATGTTTAGCTTTTTTTTTTTCGTTTCGCTCCAGTTCACCAAGTAATGGAGAATCTCAACCCTCTTCCAAAATGATACAGAACTGATCCTAAAGATTGATTTCATTACATACATATATTTTCTCCTTAGTCATGCAACACTATATTAGTCTGCTTTCATGGAAGAACGAAATCATCAATCATCATCACATTGGCTGTCTACTAAAAATAAAAATCCACAAAAATATCAGCTCCAATTTTGCGAGGACAAAACAGCAGAAAAAAAAAGGATGAACAGACAAACAGAAGATACTGTTCTAACACAAAAATAAAAATTAAAATTAAAAGTCAGGTAGTAGTAGTAGTAATATAATGTAATGGTTTTAGCTCGTCATCATAACGTTATCGATTGACTGTATCGCTTGGTTCGCAAAGAAGCGAACGTCAACGTCGGGGGTCTTCAGCGAGCTCAGCCAAGGTAGGCCTTAAAGTAGACTCAACAACCTTATCATAAAAAATAATACCAAAAAAGAAATAGGATAAATAAGAATGCATCATTCCGTAACGCCGTTTACTAAGAGAACTTACAGAGTGATCAACAATGGTGGCCATGGACTGAAGCACCTTTGCAACATTAAATTTGATGTTGGGCACCCTGTAATAATAATAGAAAAAAAGAAGCGAAAACGATGTAATGACTTCCCCAAGAAAAAAAAAAGAAAATGAAAAGAGAGAAAGTACTTGTGATTTTATTACCTGTCCTTTGAAGCAGTGACCATTACGGGCAACAGCTTGGAAGATGTAATCTCGGGGCCCAATACGGGCGCCAGCAAGGATATCGCCTGGAGAATGGTCATACGGTAAAGATAGTGGGGATTGTTCGCCATGTCCAAAACCTGCGTAATAATAATATTCACGAAAAAGATACGAAAAAATAAAAGAATAAATGAACTTCCATGGCTCAGCTCGAAGATAATTCCCAGCAAGTGCTACCTTTCTGCTATAGCACATATATTAGTGTGTGTGTGTAATAATATAATACGTATAAAACCTGAGGAACTATGTGCTGCATCGCCCACTCGGGACCAAATTCCTCTGCAAGGCGCTTTAGGTTATTAGCAGCTGCTTCACGAATAGAGTATACCTGCAAATCGTAGAATACTGTAAATTCATACATCGTGAAATTTGATCAGTATAGTAGAGCACATTTTTGTCCTCGAACATTTCGAAGAATTCTAAAAGCAAGTTATAGAACTGAATAAAATGACCTTGTCAAGAAGCCATTGCATGCAAAGGGCACCCAATTTATCGTCGAAAAAACCGACGCCAAGTTGACTAGCCAACAGAGGTATATACTCTATAATGGCAAGTCGAACTCTCCAATGCCTATCTTCTGCAAGCTCAACAATGGCAGGCAACAGCGACTGAGACAGCAAATCGATTCCAATTACCTGAAAAAATGGGGAAAAAATAAAGATTTGAGTGATTAACTGTACGCCATAAACTGTAGTGGAGATTGACATAGACAACGAAAGTGAAAGGGGGGTTTCTCTGACCTGATTGACTTGATCCAGCTTGCTGATAATGTTGAGACGAACGTCGGGAAATTCGTCTTTCAGAAGAGAGAGGAATATTGGCAGAAGCTGTTCAATAGTTGCATCCTGGACAGGAACATAACAAGAGCATTGCTTAATATTAAAAAACTCTAAACGTGATGAAGATTAACTAAAGTGACATAAGGCTGGTAACTTGAGATTATTATCGTGGTAATAAGATATGAACGTCCTTTCTCATGTTTTTATGTGAAAGCAGATTTTTTATTACGGGGATACTCATTTTTCTATAGATCGTTCAAAGAGGTATGGAATGAAACCAAAGCAATAAGAAGTATACTAAGCGTGCAACTTTGTTACATACCTTGCCCAACAACGGAGCCATTCCCATTATGACGGAAGCTAAAGCAGACCTCACGTGCTGTGAGGAATCTGATGACAAATCCTGCAAGGAATCAAAATGATCTGTAGGAGTAATGTATAACATGATAAATGCATGCATTACTTGTTATTATGCTGAATCTCCCAAATTAAATGTAAGATTTTACTGTTTATACCTTGACACATGGAAGAATATGCTCAATGGCGAGTTCTGGGCTAAGAATCCGACAGAATTTAGTGACTTTTCCAGCAGCCGCAATGCGGACTTCTGCTTCGTTATCTCGAAGCAGGCGAACGTAAGCAGGAACCAAAACCGTCCTTGAATAATAATTACAAAACTCAAAATCGACTAAAAAATTCCATGAAGAAAAGATCAATTTAATCATTCGAAAATTTCCCAGAACACCTAAAGTTAAAGTATTAATCAAATATTGCCTTTCGCAGATAAAATATCAAAATTGTGAACAGGGCATATCATCAGTGAAGAAACCCGAACAAAACCCAGAGGGTTCATAAGTTTTGGAATACTTTTTTTGAGATACGATTAGACGTTAGCTTAATAGCAATTTATAATTTCCTTTTTGTTTTAACGTTAATGAAATGGGTGGGATCATTAAGCTCCACTAGTCTTAGTGTTCTATTTTATGGATAATGTGCAAATGACTACCTCGTAGGCTCGGGGCCAACAGCCTCACAAAGTTCATACAACTGATTGGCAACCATATAGCGGACACGCCAAGACTTATCCTGATTCATGCAAAACGAAACTCTCAGTTATGTGAAATAAGGCAACAGCAAATGAATTGAAACACTTAGATAGCATATAGCATGCAACACAAATATGCAAGGAAGGACTACTATTATGATGCAACATAATATATCTTAACCTAATTATGTGACTCCCAAAATAATACAAATTGCTTGTAGATTGCCAACACTAACAATAAAACTTTCAAATTTACCTGGGAAAAGGTGACAATCACAGGAAGAATGTGTGCAACACAATCTTGAGGCTCCAGCAACTTTCCAAGAGCAGCACAGCCCTCAACAGCTAGTAGACGAACAGAGTCTTGATCTAAAAGAGACGTTTTCAAAAATTTATTTCCTTCGGAAACGGCCCATTAGGTAAAAGAATAAATAAATCATACATAAATATAATCATATTCAACCCTCAAAGCTTCTCTAATAGCGAGGGATATCAATGAATAATCGAAACTCCTTATTTCATAATATGGATATACATCCATCATAAAAGCAATATGCCATAGCATGAACATATATTTAAAAGCTAAATTCACCATCTTGCGTGAGTTCTTGAAACATTGACATGATGTCAGACTTGAGATGAGGTGCTTCCACAGTAGCAGCAAATTTCCCCAAGTTAGTTGCAGCAGCCCTTCGCACCATAGGCATATCGTCTTGACATAACTGTCCATAGATAGACCTCAGTTCGGTCTTTAACATATCAGTGGCACTTGGGTAAGCAATATGAAACAGTCCACACGCTGAGACCCGAGCTGTAAACCACTCACCAGCTGCCAACCTCTGCAAAAATACAAGATGTTAAACCATAACTGGAGATTTCCAAAGATCGTACTGCCAAAAATATTTACATGCATCATCTAAAAGAACACAAAGTAGGAGAAACCATATGATAACGGCCAGATCATCCCAGGGATGTGGGCAAATAGCGTTCGAACCAAACAAAAACTTTTAAATGTGCATTTATGATAGAAGAGAAGATAACGAGGAATGACGTAAAAAGAAGAATCATAAAAGCATAATATCATCCATGTCCCATGACGACAAGTACATCCAAATCACACAGACATACAGCTAAATAAAGAATGTCAATAAAATCAGATTCCAAAATACATGGACAGAACTGCATAAAGTCATGAATCTTTAGAAACCATCACAATCACATAGTCATCCAAGAACTGAAAACTCACACGAAGAAGAAAAAAATCGACATACACAAGACACGTAAAAGAAGGCAAACCTAAAAGCTTTGTAATCATGTGAAAAGTTATCAGCTACCCAATACAGAACAAGGGAATCATTCATCATAATCGACAAAACAAAAAGGCTTGAAGAGACAAAAAAAAAACTGTATCTGACCTTCACTAGGGGAATGAAGTGGTCAACCAAGTCACTCTCCCTCATCTGTGCCCCAACCCTGCACAGAGATTCAACAGCTTTTTCCCTAACAACAGTCTCCTCTACGGTGCAAAGTGTTTCCAAAGGAGGAAGCAAAACGTGAGCGTGTTCAACTCCTCCAACGTAAGGAATGAACACGCCCAACTCTTCAGCCATAGCAAGCAACACTTCGTCTTCATCGTCGTTGTTCTCACTCAGGAATGGAATCAACTCCTTTCGAGTCCTCTCTTCACCAAGGGCACGGGCAATGGTGGAAAGCTTGCGAATAGAGTTCAACCTCAGTTGGATATCATCGTTCTTCAACTCGTCTATTAGCACTGCTATAGGGTAGAGTGGCTCGTCCAACATCGACATTTTTTTCCTTAGCACTGAAATACGGTTTTAAACTACTGCATAGAAAGAAATAGGAAAAACAAAATTATGGGACTATCTCAAACAGAACAGAGATGGCCGATCAATTGTGCGCCCAGATTCTTGGTCGGGTTTGAAGTGAGTTTCTAACCATATCATGAACAAAACAAACAAAAACGATATCGAAAAAAATTAAAATAAATCCCAGTGAACAAATAGCTCGATTCGGAAGAAAATCATTGTAGCCCAAGACGCTAAGCTGAAAATCAAAAGCAAGTGAGGAACATGAAAATGAAAATTCCAGATTTTCGCCATACCAAGATCTTGGATCTTGAATATGTACAATCAATCAAAAGGTGCGAAGGCCTCCGAGGCTTTTCACATAAGATCACAGCATGTTCATGGATAAAAACAGTAATCGAAAGCCAATTACTTACCTGCTGAAATCGCAGATTCCAAGCGATTCGAGTGAAAGAACTCTCAGAGAGAGAGAGAGAAGTATGAATCTCCGTCAGTTATTTTCTTTTTCTATTTCTTTTTATCTTTTTACATTTTATTATTTTAAGGTAAAGCAAAGCCCCTCCTTTGATTTTTCGGACTCCTCGGTCTTACAATTATCAGTTGTCGCTCTATCCCAGTAACGACTCTTGAATTATAAACGACCAAACGAATTCGGCGACGGTGCCGACGGTTTCTCAAATTACCGTCAGCTTTGCGAGACAAACTAGTTGATTTGACGTGATCCAACAATAGTCGATAAGTTTAATATATTTAGAATAACATAATACTTTAATTAATGTGACATAAATTACTTTTTGAGTATAGAAGATCGTTTTCAATCGACCTCTGCCCACAGACAGGGACGGATCTACAGCGGGGCTCGGGGGGTCTGTTGCCCCCCCGACCGGCCAGCTTACCCCGTAGGTGTACCGTGGTAGCAACTCCGGCGAACTGATTTTCCATCTGTGCGGCTGCAGCGAGCCCCCCCTGAAGAAGAAGATGAATAGGGCAGGCTGAGTTATGGGCTGGGCTGGTTTAAAAAAAGAAAAATGGTTTGGGTCCTTTTTAGTTCTATTAATTATTCTTTTCTCGTTTTGGGCTTTAGTTGCAGATTTTGGGCCTACAATCTTCTCTTAATTCATTTTATTTTCTGTTCCATGAAAATTCAATTTTATTTATTGGCCCCATAATTAGCGATTTGGGCTTTTAACTTATTTAATATTTGTTCTTTCGTAAGTTTTTGTTATTAATTATGTTATAAATGATAATATACTAAATTACATTTCAAAATAAAAAATGTCAATACCACAATAGAAAATAAATCAAGTTAAAAAAATTAGAAACGTACATAATGATGCTTTTAAGAATATTAATTGCATCGAAAGACAACTGAGAAAATATCAACCATTTGGATAAAGTTGTCGGATAATGTAACGTTCACGGTTAAGGTATATACTAGTATATTTAGCAGATCCTTATGTGCAAATATATTAAGCTATTTTAGATATTTATATTATTAATTACGTTATTTAAAAAAATAAAATTTAAACTAAGGATAAACTTTGATCATAAAAAGTACGGCCCCAAACATAAACGTTTATCATACAAGTTGTCCTAAAAATTATATGACCCTGTGCGATAGACCGTGATAAACGGGTCAAAATCCGTCCCTGTTGAGCCCCCCCTAGTCTACAATCCTGGATCCGTCCCTGCCCACAGAGACTATAAACCATATATATTGCATACTTAATCTCATGCGAAAAATTGATGAATCACATCACTTATGAGATTCATTTTCAAGAGTTAACAAAGGTTTTCGGTTACTTACCAGATCTCAGAAAAAAAAAAGAAGAAATATTCCAACCTATGGACAGAGAAAACTTACACAGAAAATTAATTTGCAGCCCTTATGAGAAATATCACATTAGAATTTCCTTCTCTAAGTGCCCTTTCTTTAACTACTCGTCCCCGACCCTGTGAGAATTTTGTTTAAAAAATATTATTTAAATCATAATATATAAATTATATATAAAATTGAATATTGTCGATATATCGTGCTATAAGGGGTATTTTTGTAATTCTACAATACAGATCCAATCCACACGAGCGGTACTATAATTAGGGCTGTTAAAAATCGACCCGACCCGCTAACCCGACACGAACCGCACCCGAAAATAGCAGGTTCGGTTAGCCGTTTTGATCTATTTTCGTAAATGGGTAAACGCGAAGCCAACCAAATTATTAAGTGGGTCAGGTTAGGGTTCAGATTTTCAAAAATCAACCCGAAATCAACCCATTTAACCCGAATATGTATTATTAAAATACTATTGATATAATTAAAATAAAAGGATTAACCCTAATTCTCTATCCACTCTCACGCATGATGTTTTTAGAAAAAAAAAAAATTGCATTAGTTCTTTTTTAATTTGGATTTCTGTCAAATTTGTTATTGTCTTTTTTCTTTTAAATTTTAAACGGGTTGGCGGGTTGGATTAGGGTTAAAGTAGGTTAAGTTTTGGTTTGGTTTCTCAACTGTTTAAATAAAGAGGTCAGGTCATGGTTGAAGTTTTCAACCCGTTTATTAAACGGGTTGAACCTGAAGGTGACCCAACCCAACCTGTTTACCACCCCTAACTATAATCCCCTTTCCCGTCTCTTCCCGCCAAGGCCAACGAGGCGAGATAAAGTATTTCAGTATTTTAGTATGACTTACATCGAATTACAATTCTAATCAGATATTTACACTAGATTGAATCCTCTGTTCCACATTGGTGTTCCAATCTGGTGTTCCACCAACCAAATTGCGACAAGTGTACAGTTGGTCAACTGAGTTTAACAATTGTCGGGGAATGGTTGGTGGAACACAATGGTGGAACACTGTTTTGGCGATCGGAAACCATATTTACACTACTATGAATTCAATACTATATCAAATTACATTAAATTCAATTAATCAATGACTATTAAAAATTATCATCAATAATCCAACTAGTCTTTAAGGAAAAAGTTCATTAAATATTCAGCTAATATTATTATTACAAACAATAATTTCACAATGGATTCATTATTCTAACAACTGTTTTCGTTGCTAGAGACAAAACTACACACTAATAACCTTCATCTAAATCATCCATCTCTTAGTCTTAATCACCTCCTAAAAACTCAAGTCGTTACAAAAACCCATCACCAAGCATTGAAAAAGGATCTAATTGTTGATTAGCCACAGCCCTAACATCACTCCCCAGTAAACCCATCGCCGGAAAACCGCCGTGGGAAGTCCCAACATCTCGGTATAAATCGAACTTCCCATAACAATCAGTCGAAGAAGAAATCGGAGACCGTCGATCCTCGGAGCTCGACAAACCAAGATTACCATTACCAACGCCGACGAAAACGGCCCTTCTCTTCTTATCATCGCTACTTTCATCGCCACCGTTACACGTCGCCGCGTGCCTCTTCTCCTTCGTCGCTCTGCATAGGAGGAAGGACATCATCTGCTGAGGCCTTCTCTCGGTAGCTTCGAGCCTCCTTTTCATCGTAAGTAGTTGGGATTCTAAGCTCTCTTGCTCTCTCTTGAGCTCCGTGATCTCGGCTCGCACTTGCTCGCCGACGGTGATGGCCTCGTCGTCTTTACCGTGATTTATCGACGGTGCGCAGTGTTTCTTCCTCCGTGTGATTTTGTCCAGTAGATGAGTCTGTCCTCTTAGGAAATACTCGTTGGCGAACTCCCATCTGTCTGGATCCACTTTCTTGAAGCCCTAATATGGACCAAAAGTCAATTTAGCATTAGCATAGTTTTTGCTGAATTATCGCTTACGTAAAAGCTTAAGCTTGATGAGAATGTTTGTCCATGAACATCATATCTCGAGCCAATAGGTCATGCGTATGAATTCCCACGAACACCCATGAACAGAAATAGTCACGTACATATAAAATTAAAACAAGATGATACCCTCCGTTTCAAACTTAAACTTTCAGGTGAAGTGGGAACGAAAAATACAGTGATGGATATAGAATATGTAAGATTGTAATCGTAAAGTGAAGTATATGATATTACAATGCAATATTAGATCCCCTATCTAGCTACAAAGCTAATTAGGAAGGTTTTGCGAAGTGCGTACGTAAGTATTGAGCTGGCGCACGAAGCTGGAGAAGTTGTTGTGCTTGAAATAAACGGGCAAAATGCACCGCGCGAACCCCAACGGTTCGAACACGACGAAGCTGTTGCTCTCACGTCCCCAACCGATGATCGAGTCCGTGCTCGAGCTATTCACCATTTCGTACGTTTTCATTACGAAAGGGGCTATAACCACCATGTTATTGTAAACTACGTTGTTGTTGTTCTTGTTGTTATTACACTCTGCACTTCCATTGCTTTCATGCATTGCTATAGCTTTATCTTTCTCTGTAAATACTCCGCAGAGAAGAAGGAGAACATAGGAGGAGGAGACTATCACTACAAAAGAAATACAAAATATCGACGCAAGTGATCGATCCACCAAATATCAGTCGATCTTTAATATCGACGCATTTTCCACGGAAGTATGGTTGTGCAAAAGTATCCACCGCCTCTCGACGGAACAACGGTTGAAAAATATCCCATACATTTTCCCACCAATTTTCGTCGGGATCTCCGTGGAACAAATTTTGCGACAGACTCTGCGATGGTCTTACCGTCGCAAATAATTAAATTCAGAATTCCACGAGTTTTTCGGTCTAGCAATTGAAATTTAAAGCGGGTGTTATTAATGAAAATAAAAAGATAGCGGGCTTTTAATTTCCCACTTACTTTACTGAGGGGTTTTCGACCAAAATAGGGTCGCTTAACGTTTGTCCTTTAACATAAACGGCAAAACCAAATCAGAGTGGAAGAGCAAAGAGAAACGGACAAAAATGTCGGCATCGATGTTGAGATCTGCGCTGAAGCGAACAGCCAACACGGCTCCTTTCCTACTCGTCGCAGCTTCTCGGCGGAGTCTGCGCCGGAAAGGAAAGTGGCGATACTCGGAGCCGCTGGAGGGATCGGCCAGCCTCTGTCTCTGTTGATGGAACTGAATAATCCTCTCGTCTCATCTCTGTCTCTCTACGGTATAGCCGGAACTCCTGGAGTGGCAGCCGATGTTAGCCACATCAACACCTGATCTGAGGTCGATTTACTTTTGCTTTATGTTTTTTTATGATTCGGTTGTGTTTAGGATCTGAATTTGTTTTTTTTTTATTATTATTACAATTTTGGGAATTCTAGGATTTGGATCGGTTGAAGATACCTTTGAATGTTCCTTAGGTATTCATCGGTGGTCATGCTGGGATCATTATCCTTCCATTGTTTCCACAGGTATTTCATTATGCTTTTTAATTTGTCTGTGGGGTAAAAAAGAATGCGTCATCAGTCAGAAATGCAAATTTAAGTATCTTCGCTTTGATTTTGATGAAAGATTTATATAATCAAATGATGTTATCAGGCAACACCCAAAGCAAATCTGTCGGATGAAGAAATCTTGGCTCTCACCAAGAGAACGCAAGATGGTGGAAGGGAAGTTGTCGAGGCGAAAGCTGGAAAAGGTTCTGCTACACTTTCTATGGCGTAAGTGCACGTCTTTTCTGGGATCACTGATGCTGTAATGTTTTGTGTTATAATGAATTATCAGGTTTCTCTCTTGAAAGGAATAGCTATAATTCTTGTTTTGTATTATAATGCTGATTCTTTTACTCTGAGAGAGATGTCAGTTTTGAAGACTGAATTGAGAATCTTAAAGAGCAAAGTGTGCGATGAAACGGGATGTAGAAGCAACTCGAGCGCAAATGGCATGCATACAAGCTGTAGCTATTGGTGAAGGTAGCGAGGCTGGACGTTCTCAGCCTGTCATTCCTCCAAACGGATTTTCCGATCTCGCACCCAATTGCTCTTTTACGTCATTGCTTAATTTGGGTTTAGGACAACCTTCGTCGGCCGGTCAATTTATGGGGAATTGGTCTTTTCCATTTCCAACTTCATTTTCGTCGGCTCCTACGTTCTCGCCAAATCTCGATAACTTAGACTAGTTTTTATTTTATTTGTAAAAATGTGAATATTATTATGAATTTAATATTATGAACTTTTATTTTATTTATTCTTATTTCAATTTCAGTTACGTATTTTAAATAAATATTAAAAACGATAAAATTTATAAAATAGTGTAAAAAATAAATTGCAATTAAAAAGTGGTGAATCGGTCACTAATTGCTCGAATAATCTCGACGGAATTGCAGCGAGTGAGCCGTTGCAATGTATCGACGGATAATTAGTGGGACAGTGATTGATAAATAGCGACGGAATTTCAATCATTAAACCGTGGACAATTTGTTTCGACGGTCTCCTCGACGGAAACTTCAATTTCGACGAAGGTAAACTCCACGGAAGTTATCGACGCTTTATCCGTCGAGAAGCTCATTTACCACGGAGTTTCAACGGACACGTCCGTCGATATGTCAGAAATGTTTTGTAGTGTATGTTATATAATAAAAGGGTTTAAGATTGGATTTATTATATGTATGTGGTCCGTGGTAACTAATGCATGACTGCGTTTTGGGTAACACTGTGACACGTTATTAGTATTATTTAATTATGTTTGATTGCGATTTGGTTGTGAAAAGTAATCGACCACGTAAGTAGGCATGATTAATTACTACATGTAATTGTGATAATTAAGGTATAGTGGACAAGTCGCATTTGACATTTGCCAGGGTGTCATTGCATTATTGGGGAAAGGCGAGATATTTTTTGTGCTTGGACAGGTAAAGTATAGGTTTTGTATATTGAGAATCATTCAAGTTTAGTAAGTGGTCCTTTTTTAGGCAATGGTGACGTGTTGAATGTCCTTGAAAAGGGGCCAAAGGCGTCGGTCTGGATATACAGTGAACTTCAATAAAAACAAAAGTATTAAATGCTATTTTCTTTTTTAAAAGTATTTTAATTAAATATATAAATAGTGGTGTGTGTGTGTCGGGACTCAGAAGTTGTTTGGGGGATGGACACTTGCATGGTAGACAATTTCTTCTTCTTCTTTTTTGTTTATGTAAGAAGTACTTTGTGCAATAAATTAAACCATATGCACTCTCAATTGTTTAGTTCAACATTGATTGACTACGTCATTGCAATAAACTAATATTATTTACATCTTCAGATATTTCTTATCCAATGTCACATATATAATAGTTCCAACTTCAAATAAAGATATTGTAGTTAACATATTTAAAAAATTGACCAATTTTACTCGTGTCAATCAATAATTGCAAGAGTAGATTCAGATAAGGATCCTGTGCTTTAGCCAAGATTGAGTAATTAATTATATAATATGATTATTCATCTATAATTATGATGCTTTAGGAATATGACCAACGTGGGCTCACAGACACTTGCGCAAGTTTTAGTTTCAGCCGTCAATCGAGGAAAATAAATAGCCGCATGCGAATAATATTAATCTTTTTCAATTTATTGCATCGTAAAACCACTTAATCGATGGACTCCAAAGATCACGACCGTACACATATTTAGATATGTAGCACATAAAAAGGTAGGTTTGTGTATGAAAAGTTGATATACAAAGGCTAAAGTTTCAAGTTTGTTTTAGCAATAACTAAAGATAGATAATATTTATCAAAGAACAGCTGAGCTCTTAGCAGTAACTACATAGTAGTAAAATAGCACTTCTCATCAAGGATGTTGCAGCTAAAAAAAAATTAAAAATTAAAATTTCTATAAGTATTGTCAGATAATGAGGAAGGAGAGAATGAAACTATATTTACTTGAAACGGGCCTCGCTCGTTCGTATAGGCTCAGTCCTTAGGAAATTTTGGCTATTGCTACAATTCTCATTTCCTTCTGTTTTCAAGTCTCTCAAAGAGTAATAATGTAAGAATATAATATATATGCTTCTGTTAGAAATTGTAGTTTGGGCATGACCCAAAAATGTAGATCGATCGACAAATAAAGCCCAAACTAGATTGACTTTGAATTAAGTTGATACTAGTCAATGTTTTAAAACGCGTTTTGCACAAGTCGTTGCGTTTTAGTTACGATATTGTGGAGCGTAAGTAACGTAGCGTATTCCGTGAGTATTAACAAATCATTTATAATGAAAAATAGGATAATATATAACAATATAAGTAAATAAACCATTTTTACAAGAAAAATAACCCTTGAAAAAATAAATTACCTTAAAATCTATAGATATTTATCCAACTTCAATATAATTTTATTATAATGCATCTTTTTCTAAAAAATATAAAAACTAATCATACAAAATTATTGCGAGAATCTTTCTCTTACATTTTAATTTAATATTACTAGCAAAATTACAAGGAAAAAACCTAAAAAACAAAAGAAAAAATTTAAAAAAAAAAGATTAAAAAAATAAAATTTTACTTCCTCCGCCCGGCTATTTCTTCCCAAAGATTAGCGGGCACGAAGATTAAGAAATCTCATTATTTTAATATTATAGTACACCTTTTGCGGTATAGAGAGAGAAAAGTTATCAGTAGACACGCAAATCAAGAAGGCTTTTTTTAATATTAATGGTGTAATTAGTTTAATTAGTGGGATAATTTTTTATCAAAAATAGAAATGGGAAGAATTATGTGGGACGTCCGAAATAGAAAGATGGAAAGAAATAAGTGGGACGGAGGTAGTATTTATTTGCGCTATAACGCGTTTTTACAAATTTTTCACGCTACAAAGCGCGCTACAGCACGCTTTTTAAAACACTGCTATTTGTGATGTGTGGAGATAATTCCTGAAAGAAAAAAGAGAAACAAAAAATAGTATCTTAAATAATAATAGTCTTGACCGGGTTATTTTAATTTATTTAAAAATAATATGATATCTTCATCGTTTTCATGTAAATTGGATACCAGTCAAGAGTTAATATTAATGACAATGGTAATGACGACCAAGAAAAAGAAAAATGGTCTATATATAATCAAAACAAAGGAAATGGTCTATAATGAAATCAAGTTCCTTGTGGACTTAAATTACACTATTTAAGAAAACTGGCCCATGATCAAATCAAGTTCCTTTTGGACTTAAAGAAATACTATATTTAATCGGTAAAGGACACCTTCAAATTCATATGAAAAAGAAACTTCAGATCTGGTGTTGTGGGTGGAGAGTGGATAATTTTTTATCAAAATTTTCATATGCCGGATTATCATCAAAATCCGATATTCTCCATTACAATATGAAAGAAAATAAATAATAGTTGCTAAAACTTGTGATTAAAAAAGAAACAGGGAAAAACCCTATCAACAAATGTTCGCCGCCCTCGTTCCTAAAACTAAAAGCCTAACGCATACATCATACTAATAAAATAAATATATTAAAAAAAGAAAAGAGCCTACTGAGCGGGCAAGGTCTCGGATCCGGCTTCCACAAGACCTCACCCGACCCGAACAGAGCATCCGAATGATCAAACAGCCCATCAATCGCCACGTAGCACCCTTCGTCTTCCTCACCCGCCCCACACAAACCGCCGCCGTCGGGCTCGTCAAACCCGAACCGCCCGAAATCGTCGTCGTCGTAGCCCGCCGGTTCATCCCAAAACTCGGGAACCGAACCCGACTCGACCCGAACCGGTTCGACCGGCGGAGGAAGGCCCAACTCGTCGTCGGAAGCCTCTAACAAGAAGCCTAGCTCGGTCGAGGGCTTATTCGTAATTTCCTCCTCGAAGGTCTTCATGAAAGTTGCGATGTCTTCGTCACTTCGATGCTCGGCGTTCGATTCGTCCTCTTCTAAGAGGCTCTCCTTCAGCCTCTTAACCACCGGCGAGTTTTCTTCTCCGTCGCCGTCGCCGCCGCGAGGCCTTTTCTCCATAGATGGACGAGAAAAAAGGAACTGTCGTAATAATGGAAGAGAGTGAGGGGTATTTTGGTACAATCGGTGTATATTTTGTTTGGAGGCCAAATAGGGTTTTGAGGGATTTTATAGTTGGGATGGGATTATGTCATATCACGGGTAGTCTGTCAAGAATTGGATTTTTTAGTATTTTTATATTTTTATTAGACAATATTTACCTTATTTATATATATATTATTTTAATTTGATTACATCCGTGCCATGTGTGGTGCTTTCGCGGGTAAGATAAGGACATTATCTGACGTGCTTGCTCATACTTTTTTGAGATTTTTTTACTTTTTCTTAGGTTTCTGATTTATTAACTGATTTTAATGTTGCGTTTGGAGTCCGGCGCGTGGAAGTGACGCATGGACATCTATCTTTTTGCTATTTTTGTTTTTCGTTAATATATTTGTTTATGGAGAAAAAGGCTATGTGATATTTGCCTTGGCCATCGGCACGGTCAGGATATGGTTAGTGGTTGTCTAAAATTTGGATAATCGATATTCGATTTTATATTTTAAAATACTAAAATAATAAAAAAATAGTACAAAAAGAAAAATGAAGGTCAAAAAAGGAAAAAATCCTCAAAGTAGAATATTTAAATTCATATTATTTTAAAACACTTTGTTAGAGAATTGAAATAATAAAAAAATAAATAATCTGTGACATCTATAGAAAAATACCCAATTGAATAAAAAAAATTACAGATCAGTATCTATGTCAGAAATTTTTACAGAAAAGTACATGTACTGTTTGTACCAATTTTTTCAGTCTTGACGTATCTTTTCATGTGTGTATTACGTACCACGTCATCCGTTTATATGGTATCTTATACGGTTTTTATATGGTACGTAACATTCTCTCAACGTATTTCGTACAACAATACGTTGCTATATGGTACCTAAATGTGTTATATGGCGTACCCGCCGGATCAGGTACTTATGTGCAAAAAAATTATTCTAATAGAGACCTACATATAGAAAAAATACTGACGGGTACTGAATTATAAGTTTTATGCAAATGGGTATTTATGTGTAAAGTCCCGAAAAAATCAAGATTTAAGTTAAAAAATAAGGTGAACTTGTGGTAATGTATTTACTGTTTTTTATATAATTGTGAATTCACATATTGTGTGAATTACTATGAGTAGAATTCTTATATAATTTTTTTTTCCATTTGATAAGAAATAGAAAAAAGTTATTTTAAAAGGAAGATAATAAAAAATATAAGAAAAATTAATTTAAAATCCAGGATATTCGGTTTGAATATCCGAATAAAATGGATATCCGATTAAAATGTGATTGGATATGAATATCATTTATCTATATCCAAAAATCCCGATAGCCTAATTTTGGATATCCGAAAAGCCCGATATACGGTTTGCTCACCCCTACGCAAGGCAGTCTTAGTAAATTACTTTTTTTGAAGAAAAAAAATAGAAAAACGAAACCGTCAATGTTTGTTGATTCATCTTACCCTTTTTCTGGTATTTTGGATAGCCTTTCTTTTTTTTGTATATAGTTTTTAAGTATTTGTTCAATTACTATACGTATTGTCTATTACATTTCATTACATGTGGTCCAAGTTAAGAATTAAGATGTTTAATTTATAAGTATGAGGACTTGGATATTAGAAATCCTTTCAATCAGCGATTAAGTCAGACCACTTTTTTCAATTTAATTTAAGCTTGACTAACATTTTCTGCGTCCAAACATATTATATATTAGTATATTACGACTTCAGCTTACAAATAAATTAGTCTTAACAATATTTACTTAGGAAGGCCGCAGGCGAGCTCGAAAGTTACGGCAATTAAGAGCTATTAATAGGTTTTGTGTGACGAAATTATTTAATAGCATTACTTTATATACAATGAAATGTAGTTTACTTCTGCTTGCGACATTGTCCATTTTCGTTATATTAAACAAATAAGAAATAAAAAATTAATGGAAACCGTCTACTAACAAAGTGGGATTATATATATAATGAAATATATTTTGCTTCTGCTTGTCCATTTTCATTATGTTAAAAAAAAAATAAAAAATAATAAAAAAAACCGCCAACTAACAAAGTGGGATTATATATACAATGAAATATAGTTTGCTTCAGTTTCCGACACGTGTCTATTTTCATTATCTTAAAAAAATAATGAAAAAATCGTCCGCTAACAAAGAGGAAAACACTTTATTTTTACGTTAAACCGATTGTGTTATTATTTTTATACAATAATGTTATATTAATTATGCATATTTTACACCGGTGAAGTGTACGTGATGATGCAAGTTTGGTGTAGAATCACGTGAAGGCATCAAATGCACCGAAACGTAAGTGTAATAATTTATGGCCCCGGAAAAAAAAATTAGGTTCCACCTTTTTTTTCCTATTACTATCCAATTAACTAAGGAACTACCACACCCACTCCTAAAATGTGACTAATTATCGATATAATGTGAAATTATTCGTCCAACATCAATGCTTAAAATACCAAGTTGGTTTACTTAGAACCTCCAGCTAGCAAACAATTATTATTACTCAAATAAAAACAATTTATTGCCCTAATAGTTGGATCTAAGTTGTTTGGTTGTGATATCTTTAGAGGACATGAATTCGATTCATTTTATCTATTTGACCATTAAAATTCGTTTGTTTTTTTGCAGTAGGAAAACTAATCACGTTGCAAGCCAATAGTCGACGGTGATATTGAAATTTGCTCGAAATTGTTGTACTATAGTCGAGAATTAGGTTCACATTTGCATGAAGCTATGATAGTCTCATAGTTGTATATACCTTCATATTTGCTAGAAACCAGAAACGAGTTGTTCAATAGTTCCGAGGTTCAAATTTTGATAAAAATTGAAATTAGTGGGATGATAGGAAATTATTTAGAAACAAGATAAATAAAAAGAGATATTATGGCCCCATCAAACACGCCGATCGCTATTAGGAATCTGACTATATTGTCACCGCAACGTATTATCAAAATTAATTAAATTCATTAATGGTCGGGAAATCAATCGTGTTAGGTTTCCGTCCACATGTTACGACTTTGAAACAAGATATTTACTTCTTAAATAAACATCGCTAAATAATGATGTAATGAGTTACATGTCACGTTCGCCTTGAATTGTTCAACATTACACATACCCCCCCTTTTTTCAGAGCATTATTCTCGATTTATTGTTTGAATTTTCTTTTCCTCAATAACTTTCATGAATTAAAAAACAAAAAAACAAAAGAAATGTGGTCGCAAATGAGATTACGACATCTGAATAATCTAGAAGGTAAGATAAACACGTTTGTCATGAAAACCAACATTTACTAAAGCGATGTTTTTCTACCCTACTTGGTTAAAATATGATATTAATTTCTTTATCGTCAGTGATTTGTATTTATTTATAGGTAAGTTCTCTACCTAACAAATAAAAAAAATTGAGCTTGCTCATCTTTACACCTCTACTCTATTGATGTACTATTAGGGATAAATAAGAGTTGGTAAGCTGATGAAATTCATTTAGATGAAAGTGACTAGAAAATTGTATATTGCTATTAATTGATCCTAATCTATTACAAATCAAAGGTCGATATGCGATAGCCATCGGATTAGGTTAGACTTGGAATGGAAGGTAAAAACTAAACAAAATTGTTTTATGTTTTGTAACTCGTGAGTTTCAATATCAAATAAATTTAATGGTAAAATGCATATATCCCCCTCGTGTTTCGCCGAAATACACATAAACCCCTGTGGTTTTTTTTATTGCACGGTACTCCCTCGTGGTTTAACTAATGTTGCACCGTACCCCGGACAACAGTTTTTGCCCGAAATTGGATTACACGCGCTCTTACTGCAGGTGGTTTAAGCTTGGACCATATTATTTACTGTTAAATGATCAGAATAACACCAACTATTCATCTTCTTTTCAAATGATAACCCCCGGGGGCAGCAATTTTTGCGCGAAATTGGATTATATGCACTCAAATGACCATATTATTTACTGTTAAATGATCAGAATAACCCCAACTATTCCCCTTCTGATCATTTAATAGTAAATAATATGCTCCAAGCTTAACCCACCTGGAGTAAGAGTGCATGTAATCCAATTTCGGGTAAAAACTGATGTCCGGGGGTACGGTGCAACATTAGTTAAACCACGAGGGACTACCATGCAATAAAAAAACCACGAGGATTTATATGCATTTCAGCGAAACCACGAGGGATTATATGCATTTTACCCTAAATTTAAATAGTTTAGGCTTTTAGCAAAGTGTTTAGTGGCTATGTTTCGTAAAGCCCATAATGGAAAATAACCCATTATGAAAATTCAAGTGCTGAATAGATATAAGTGTGGCCCAAAGCATGCTACGGAATATCATCAACCCTAAGTTTGCGAATTGAACAGATTTTGATTTTCACGTCATCCGTATATGAGAATATTTATACATTTGTTATTTGTTGAATTTTACGATTTGATAGTAAGTGTCCGTTTTCGAAATCTCAAGGTAGCCCAATAAGTAAATAATAATAGGGTCCTACGATTCACACCCCCTATACCCCCTATACCACTCTTTACACCCCTTAACACTTGATTTTTGTAATAATAATTTCAAATAATCACATGATTCAACAAAAATATTTTATTAACTTATTTTCCATTAAATCAATAATATTAATTACATGGACTATTAAAACATGACTAATTATGTCATTTTAACCAATGACACATTTAGAACTAGCAAAAATGCTCGTGTCCCGCGGACCCCACCCTGGTACAGTCAAATGGACCCGCGGGTCGTGGGCCCGCCAAAGTGACGGGCGGGCTGCCATTTCTCAGGCCCACCAGAGGACGGGCCTATGCAGGTAAGCCCGTGCGGGCCGTGGGCAGGCCCGCCAAATATCAAATATTTTTCAAAAAAAATTAATATATAAATGAATTATATAGGTTTTTATTATTTTTGAGATCCAATTTTTAATTTTAATCAAGTCTAATAACATAAATAAATTTTTATTAAATTAAATTTGATTAGGAGTAATTCAACTTCATTAGTTTATTCAAATGTTTTTTAATTCTTTATATAATTTTTTTATTTTATTTTTTGGACCGGCCGGCCCACTAGGTCGCTACCCGCCAGTAGGGCGGGGCGGACTGCCATTTCTCGGGCCCACAAGAGGGCGGGCCTATGCCAGGAAGCCCGTGCGGGCCGCGGGCAGGCCCGCCAAATATCATAACATATTCTCTTAAAAAATCAATATGTAAATTAATTATATGGGTTTTTATATTTTTGAGATCCAACTTTTAATTTAATCAAATTTAATAACAAAATAAATTTTTATTAAAGTAAATTTGATTAGGCGTAATTCAACTTCATTAGTTTATTTTTAATATTTTTTCTTTTTTTTTATATATAATTTTTTTGTTTTTATTTTTTAGGACGGGGCGGGCCCACCAGGCCCGTTACCCGCCAGGCGCCAGTAGGGCAGGGCGGGCCTTCATTTACCATGCCCATCAGTTTGAAAAAATTGCCTTTTTTAATCTGCAAATATTTATTAATATTACTTAAATTATTAACATTGAACACCTTTTTTCGTTTTTATATAGGGTATGTAATTGGTAAATAATTAATGTTTACTCTACATATTAATTCGGGGGTGCAAATAGAAAAAAGGTGGGTGCCAATAGAATTACCCATAATAATAATACAATAATAGTAATAACAATAATAATAAAATCGTACCACATTACAAAATTAATTCAAAATCTGAATTTTGAAACTCTTATGTTTACCCAACAATAAATGTGTATTTCAAAACTCATGTTTCGAAATTCTATTTAAATCACGTGATTTCGTTCAAATACACGAATCTAAATGCATCCTCAGTCAATCATTCATTTAATTCAGTTCTTCTGGTGTCGAGACAACACTTGACTACAAAATATCACGTCTATTCATTTGACACCTAATTCAATCTTATTATTCAGAGTCACCAAGAACCCCTCAATCACATTTAAAAAAAAACTCGCCGATAATTTCCACTCTTTCAATAAAATGGAAACTTCTCGTATCTCATATTACAGTGAAAATATTGAAAAATATTAGGTATGGGGTTCAATAGACTGAACTCCACTAATTTACATTTCTGCCTCATCCATTGAGTAAGTACCTAAGTACAGTCCCTCCACGTAACTAACGTAGTTCGCTTCGCTCGTGGTGTGAGCCACGTTTTTGTTGGGGTTGAGCAGTAATTTTTCGGACCCAGCAATGTTGATTTTGGACCCGGGACAATTTATTGGGACTATAAAACCGAAATGACGAGAGAGAACACGATATTTTTTACGTGGTTCGGCTAATACCGCCTACCTCCACGAAGAGCATCAGCGTTACTATATTGAGAATATTACACCGTACAAATTAACACTCGTGTTTAAACCCAAACTCGAGACCCATTACCCACCCGCGTAATGTTTTTGTACATACTCCCAACCACCCCAGTAAAACTAAACTAGCTCTCACCTTTATAGATGTCTCCAGCTCTTCTGAGCCACTCGAAACCGGTGGTCAGGAATCCGCCGCGTTTCCATTTAATACGACCAGTTCATTACTTTATTATATATATAACATATATTGTAATAAAATATTAATAATATTATTTTATTTTTATTTTGTCTTCTTGTGGCGGAACGGATCTCTAACAGGTTTGCCCGTAAGGGTCGTCCGCCGACCACGTCTGCATATTGCATTCGATGAAGGTGAGTATTGTGTCTGGGTCGGCTTGTGTAATAATGGAGAAGATAATCAAGGTGATTATTAGCATTACTAATAATGAGGGCGTAGTTATTTTGGAATAGTTGCGACTATATGATTCATTTTTGGTGTATTTTTATCCTATTAGCATGGATATTACCTTTTCTGTTTCTTTATATATTATGCTTAGGTTTTGCAAAAACCATCGATTTCTTTTCCGTTGCAAGGCAAGTGCTTTGTCATCATATATTTGTTGGATTTATGCTTGTGCGATCGGTTCCCAAAATAGTGTCGTTTGTTATTGCAAGAATCTTACGTGCGTTTTGTTGTCTTATATTGCATTTTATAAAATACGTACATTTCATTGTATCCCCTTCTAAGCATTCTATTTCATACTATGACTCAGAAAATATTAAGGGATTGAGTACTTCCTTTTA
Organism: Craterostigma plantagineum; assembly: GCA_027422505.1. Lineage (NCBI taxonomy): Eukaryota > Viridiplantae > Streptophyta > Magnoliopsida > Lamiales > Linderniaceae > Craterostigma > Craterostigma plantagineum. The sequence goes on from JAPQWV010000001.1 coordinate 35,002,819, forward strand.
AAAAAAATTAATAAAACAACTTTCGATTAAAACTAAGATAAAGAAACCTAAACTTAATATGTATAGTAACAAGTCAAGTATTAGAAAGTGTTATTATTTTAGTTTGTATTAAATACAGATTGTTGAGAATTAAAATATATGCCGGAGTTGCTCCACCAGGTTATTGGTAATTTTCCACTAGATTTTCAAATGAGCTCAAAGATCAGTTAAAATGGCGATTCTCCATGATATGAGCTAATTCTGATTCTGAATATTTCCCTCATATAAGTAGTTACTGTCCCATTGCTCATACATCAATTATTGCGTATACGAATTCATTATTAGGACAACTGCACAACATACCAATAATAAACACACATCTACCGTACACATGAAAGCAAATATTCTAAATCTGGGAACGTTGGGTTCAACATAAAAGATTTTACATTTTCGCATTCATGATTAATAAACACCAACAATAAAAACATAAAAAAAAAAAGCCACAAAAGGAACATTCTCGTTCAATACAGTTAAATAATACAGTATAGTTCAAACTAATCGGTTTCCTAGATATTGAGAAGCTTAGTTCGACAAAATTCGACATTGATTTGAATATTGATCTACGTTTCCACGGTATTTTTATACTGACTATCAATTTGCCTAATCTTGATATTGGATGAATGATAATTAATTAATAAACTATATAATAAAATATTCGATCAATTTGCCTAATCTTGATATTGGATGAATGATAATTAATTAATAAACTATATAATAAAATATTCGATATATATATATATATATATATCTGACTGACATGAAGAATCACACATTTAGAAAATGAGATTTTTCATCATTATACATGATTACCCATTATGGTAGAATCACCTGCACATCCTTGATTAGGTTGAAAAAAAACATAAATCACACGATGCAATAAATTTCAAATTTTAGTTTCTCGCTCATTGCGCCCATAAAATGGATAATTCTCGTATCTCATGCGGCAGTCGACCAGCTCGATCTCCGCCCCGACGGAATAAGCGCACATCCTAAATACCGTAAAACCCGCTATGCTCAAGCATTGAAAGCACTCGTCGGGCGTGAGCGTTAGTCGAGTGCAATTAGCGTAACCGTAAACAGACGTTCCTCTGTACAATCCCTCCATAATACTAACGTAGTTCGTTTCTCGGGGAGCGTCGAACGCCAACTCATCGAGTGTGGTCGCCACGTTCTCCCCATAAGGGTCGTTCACTCGCCACGTCAGCGTATTGCACTGAACGTCCACTAGGGTTGTGTCTGGGTCGGCTTCTACGATGGAGACATGATCGTATCCAATTATTAGCGGGATTAGTATTACTACCGCGAACGACATAATATGATGATTCATCTTCATGGTTTTACTTTATTTTTTTCTCGTATGTGTAAATAGAATGTGCTTGCACGGAGGATTCGTTTATATAGTTCGATATATATCGAGTTTTAAGGAGATCGTCGATTTCTTCGTCTAGTGCTAGGAATCATTTTGTTGTTATGTTTATTGATGCATGCTTGTGCGATCGGCATCCGAAAACTTTGTCATTTGCTATATTGCAGGAATCTTTGGTTCGTTTGTCTCAGAAGAAAAAAATAGTACACTTACAGCATAAGATTCCTTATATTTTTATGTTCAGTTAGCAAAAGTAGGCATCCTTTGCTGGTTTGTATTTATGTTTGATGTTTTATCACACAATTTTATTACAAATCTTGAACAAAACAGCTATAGTATGATCAAGAAATCGGCGTAATAATGAAACCCTAACGTCATTGGATTCTTCGACGACTTCTTCTGGCGAAGGCAAGATTAACGATGGTGTGCGTTAATCGAAAGTTGAATTAATAATGTTGAAGCAATTTACTCGGGCATTAGGGTTGGATTCTGTCATCGATGAAGATTTTGTTGTATGTGTTTGACGATGGCGACGATAATGTCTTACGAGGAGGTTTTTGCGGATTTTTCTACCCATATTTGAGATCGACAATGACGATGTCTGTTAAATTGAGGGTTCCAACCTAAAACCAATTGGTATTAGGTGGAGAGGCCTCTTTGATTTATATATTGAGCCGGGTGATATTAATTTCCCGATGTGGGACAGAAATTCTCAACAATGTCCCAAACAATGAGTTGCCTACGTTCGACCTTGAAGATTGCTGCGCATTTTATCGGATATTCGATGATTCTTCGCCGCCGTCGCTTTTGAACGGAAACTATTGTGATTATGTGGAGATTGTAAGATTACTTTTTGTATTAATTCACCAGCACATCATTATCTTTTACAACGTTAGTTCATAAAACTAAATTACATAGACTAAACAGCCCGAACAGATCTATCTGATAACAGGGCGAGTCTAACATAGTCAAAGGCTTTCATCAAGAGAGATACAAACAGAGGTCGTAAGAAACCTAACAAAAACGAGTCAGATAAAAACAAGATTTAAACTTCAGACAAGAAGAACGAGAGACCCTACTACAAATCCGCGCATCATACCGATGATCGTATCAAAAAGAAAAGAAAAAAAAAGACGATATATAATTTCATCATCTTACTATCAATAAAACGGATACTTCTCGTATCTCACGCGACAGTCGACCATCACGATCTCGGCCCCGACGGCAGAAGCGCACATCCTATAAACCGTAGAAGCGGCCATGGCCAAGCAATTCAAGCACTCGGCGGCGGCGAGCGTCAGGCGAGTGCAGTTTGCATAACCATAAACAGTCGTGTCTTCGTACTCTCCTTGTAGGTAGCTACTGTAGCTTTCTTCCCGGGAAGCGTCTGTAGCCACCTCACGGAGCGTGTTGGCAACATTCGTTCCATAAGGGTCGTTTGTTTGCCACGTCACCGTATTGCAAACGACGTCCACGATGGTTGTGTCTGGGTCGGCTTGTGTGACGGAGAAATTATCGTATCCAATTATTAGCGCGATTATTATTAGTACGACTAACGACGTAGTTAGGCGACTAATGATATGATGATTCATCATCCGAGTTTTTATTTTCTTTTAATCTCTTTTGTGTGATGAAATGTGCTTTGCATGGAGGATTACTTTATGTTCCTTATATATTGAGTTTATTATTTTTTTACGAACATCATCGGTTTGCGAAGCAAGAATCTTAGGTCAGTTTGCTGTCTCGGGAAAAAAACAATTGCTACATATGATTCTTATATGTGATTACTAGGTCATAGATCATATGTCTTGTAAGTTTCGCCACTCAAAGTTGTAAGATTGTATTGGGGCTAACGTAGTAATTATGATTTGATCATTTTACTCTACGCGGTTTGAATCATCTCATGATTAACTTCTATTTCCCCGTTATTATATGTTTCATTTGAGTTTCTCCATTTCGTATTATCCAAGTATTCAGTAAGGAAAATAGAAGTGTTCTACGTCATGTTAATATCTATCTCCACCCGGGGTATTAATTCATACTAGTGTGATTAGCTCCACTGTCGAGGGTAACTTTTCTATATATATATATTTATATATATAATATTATGTTTCGTTATCTGGTATATATTTTATTATTATATAAATGTCAAAGTTGAATGTTCACTAGAAAACATGCATATTAGACACAGAAAATTCGGTGTCCAAACCAAAATTTCGTAGGTGTTGTTCTCGTGGCAAATTTTGGATACGGATATATACCGTTTCTAAAATGAATTTTGTCACAGTTCCGTTTTATTTCCGTCTCTAATCCGTGTCTAAATAAAAACATTAATTTATTTTAAAATAAAATAGAAAACCGTGTCAGAATCCGTTTCTATACTCATAATTTAGACACGAAACAAAATTCCGTATCTGTTTTCCGTGTCTGATACTATGTTTTCTTGTGGTGGTTCTTCACTAAAGATGATTGGTATTTATGGAGTATGAGCTATATAGTTTAGTTTCACCACCAATAGGAAACAAATATCCTAAAATCCATTGACATATGGAATTACTCGGCATACGGATATTTCCCATTTGGTCGGATATTTTACCGTGATAAATAAGGAAGGCAAAATAATAGCTCATTACATTTATCAATTTTATATTGGGAGATGTATACTTTTTCTGTCACTGCCACTTGCATATATAATTAAATAATGATAGAAATACTTAACCGTTGGAAAGCTACATTCAACTGATGGAGTAGCAAGGCTCGATAATTTAGTAGCATGCGATTAATTAATTTATACCACCCACCTCTTTAAAGAAATAAAACTAGGTTCGTTCTATCAAACATATATTCCCGCAGGATAAACAAGGTTAAAATATACATCATGAGTTATTTGAATTTAAAACGTATCAGTCTTCAATTACTAGGAGCATGGCATCTCCAAAACTTCTTCGTGAGAGGGAATTATTTGGATAGTGGTTTTTTAATCAAATTATAATGTCTTTAATGCATTGGTATCCGTCCCTTTTCTTTTGATTTAATGATGAAAATGATGGTCCACCTGTTAACAAGTTCGTCGAACTTTAGTTCGAGAAAATTAGGGTTTTTTAGGGATTCAAATAAGTAGAAAATAAGTAAATGTGCATTAGCAACGTAGCACATGGATCATGATGTAAAGGCGTTAAACGAAGCTTTCATGATTATAAATTCTGAATGGAAGGTAGCTTATAAGTCCATTTCTATCCTCAAAAAGAGAGTTTTCGTTGGCAAACAGACACTTCATGCCGACCTCCCTTTGGGCAAAGGTTTGTAATAAATGCAATGCATTCATATCATACATGCCAACATTATTGGTACGTCCGAACGGTCCACAATCGACATTTAAATTTTCTCCAAAACAAAAAAAAAAAACAAATAAAGACTTCGTCATCAATGAAATTCAATTCTGAGCCCAAGTCACAGTAGGTTGGTGGGAAATGTGTAAAAAGCTGGAAATTGAGAGTAAATATGGTGCTTAATAATAAGCTTTGCATAGGCCATTATTTGATAGGACTTGACGACAAGCATTTACTATTATTGGAGGTGCATGCATGTATTTGTGTGCCTTCTTATGGTTATTATTGTTTCCTTCCTCAATTTAGCAAAAATCTTCTAATTCATTGTGAAAGGATAGTACGAAATGCAAATACTTGTGTGTGTGTGTGTGTGTGAGAGAGAGAGAACTTGTTTTCCCTCGTAAAAATTCCGTTTGACATTAGCGATTAATCGATTACTTTTAGCGGTGAAATCAAAGATTGGGCTTTTTAAATAAAATAAAGTAATTTTATTCAAAATTTAATAAAATGGGATTATTTTGCCCGAAATTAATAAAATAGGGCAAAACGTGTCCAATAAACGCGCCGTCGCGGCTATTTTACTATGTGCGTCGCACCCACTAGGGGCGACGACAACTTTTTCTTTTTTTTTTTTGTTTTTTATTTTAATTTATTTTATATTTATTATTTATATAATCCACCAATTCATAAAATCACCATTATTTTATCAGATTTACATAATTGACACGTTTTGCCCTATTTTATTAATTTCGGGCAAAATAATCTAATTTTATTAAATTTTGAATAAAATTGCTTTATTTTTTTAAAAAGCCTCAAAGATTGAACTCAACAGAACCTACATATAATATACCGCACTTGATTTAGGAAATGGAAAAAAAAAACCTATTCATATACATTTGGTGAACCTTTTTGGTTTCTCAACTTTTTTTTTTTTTTTACCATAGGTTAGCTTTTGTTCCATTCACATAATTGAGGGGCTTTAATTTTGCCTTAAAGAGTCTCAGCCTCCTAACATTAATTTAAAGGACAACAATCCTATAAAATTTTAAACGCTATACCTACACTACACATTGCTGGAGGACACTTTATTTCAAGAAAGGTTGGGATGCCTATATGCATTTCTTTCCTCCAGATAAATTTCTTGATTTGGATACTATTAATAAGGTTAACCATTTAATTAATATGATACTCACAAGAATATTTTCCCCAGTTAACGGGCGCTGCATGACAACCAAAATATATTTCCATGAATGTACATGGAATTTAAATTTGATAACTTCACATTAAATGATCAAACAAATACAATACACAGTTTCGTTCTTCTTTCCAACACATCCCACGACATGTATAGTTCATTTTCCTAACGTGAACTCTACGCTTTATTTCTCAACAACGCATAGACGTTCGTACACACACACACACGCACACACGCACATACAGAATACGGACAACCTTAGAAATCTCTACGATGATCAGAGCTTCACAATTTGAGGTATATGAACTGGATACTTATCGATACAATCCGCCCAAGGCCCAGCAATAGGCGTTTTGATCGTCTTATTACACTTCCAAACCGCGCTATTACACTTGAATCCACTCCCAAAAGCAATCTGCCAAACCCTATCTCCCTTCTTCATCCTCCCCTTCGACTCAATGTAGCTCAGCTCATACCACAAAGAAGACGAAGAAGTGTTCCCAAACCTATGCAATGCCATCCTCGAAGCCTCAACTTGCTGCTCAGTAAGCTGAAGATTCTTCTGAAGCTCATCAATCACAGCCCTTCCTCCAGCGTGTATGCAAAAATGATCGAACGCCTGCTTAAAATCGGGTATATAGGCTTTCATCTTCGCCTTAAAAACTTTCCTCGCAATGAGAGAAAGTGCGAATAAAATCTGCTCGGAGGCGGGAAGGACCAAAGGGCCTATGGCCGTTATGTTAGACTTCAGCGCCTCGCCTGCAATTGTCATGAGATCGATGTTTAGCTTAATCCCTTTATGCCCCTCGTCGTCTTCTTCTTCTTGGACGCACCTATAAGACTTGTCATCTCCCTTATGAGTTCTTACAACATGGGAGAGGCGATACTTTGCCCTATAACCATCCCTCCTTCGATTCGAAAGCAGTATTGCAGCCCCGCCCATTCGAAAAAGGCAATTGGGCAATAGCATGGCCCTCTCCTTTCCCAAGTAGCAGCAAGGGGTTAAGATCTCAGTGCTTATTACAACAGCATTTGAATTAGGGTGGCACTGTAAGAGATCTCTAGCCAAGTCTATGGATATAAGGCCAGCGCTGCAACCCATCCCCGAGAGGTTGAAGCTCCTCACATTGCTCCTCATACGGTACTTATTGATCACCATGGCTGTAAGAGAAGGCGTGGGCGAGAAAAGGCTGCAGTTTAAGATGAGTATGTCGACGTCCTTAGGCTTCAGACCAGTTTTTTCGAAGAGGGAATCCATGCAAGAGAAGATGACCATCTCAGCTTCTTCCCTGGCTAGCTCCATGTTCGGAGTTGGAGGTATGTAATGAATGGCGGGCGGAAGGCAAGTAGCTTCTCCCAGCCCAGAACGTTCTAGAATCCTCATTTGAAAGTGTACACTTTTGGGATCGTTGGGAAGTACGAGCCTTGCGTGCTCCATGAACCCTGCGAATGAGACACGAAGGCTTCGAGGGGGTTTGAAAAGGGCGTAATCGACTAGGTAGATCGTTCTTGGCCTAGACATGAAGAAGAAGGAGATGGCGTATGTGACTAGGAAGAGTAAAACTAGGGTTTGTTCGGAGGACAAAGGTAGGGTTTTGTAGAGGGCGACGAGTTCTTCGGGGCTTTTTTGTAGTGCTTGGATTGAGAGGGCGATGGAGATTGGTATTAGGGAGAGGAAGATGAAGTTGTTAACGAGGTATTGAAAGCCAAGCTTGGCGTACTTTAGCTTCGTGGATTGAGGGGTGTTGTCGTCTTGAGGCTTCGGAGATGCCATTTTTAGTTATTACTAATGGCTTCGGAGTGTAATAATGTGTTGATGTATATACAGTGTTTATGGGTTCTTGGAAGTGAAAGTGGCGAGTGATATAAAAAGGAGTATTGATATAGGGGAGAACCAATGAGGTTGTAGATTGGTGGCAGATGAAGCGATCAATTAATGAAAGGGAGCTCTTTTGTTAGGTGGATTGAAGTTACGACTATCTCTTGTATTGTACATACGACGTTTGATTGTTCCTTGGCCTTGGGAGTTTGTTTAACGTACTTTTAGTTAATCTTATCTACTTTATTCCAAAATTCATGTTCCAACGGTAGTAGCAAAGCATAATTGCAGCGAAATTGGCGTCGAAAATCGTTTTTTTGTTATTTGACGGAAATATCATCGACAAATTTTTTAAGTTTTTGTTTTGGAAGGAAATACATCGAGAAATAAATTTGACAAAAATGATATTGCCGGAGATTTTCTTAATTTTGCAGTGTAAAGGTTTTTCTGAGTGTAACATAACATGTGTACTTTATAATAGTTTAATGAAATGTCAAGCTTTTTTTTTTTCGAACACATATAATATATGGAAGGAAACACGAATACTTCCATTTAAAGTTTCCTTTTTCGGTTGGGACAAGTCGTTCTCCCAATAAGAAACAAAATTGCATGAGTTGGTTTCGATCGAGTGCATATATATAATTTGAGTAGAACATTAATACCCAAATAAATATATATTGTAATTACAGGTTGGATTGGAATTAAATTAAAATGGTCCCATCAAGTCTTGTTTTAGCCAACGCTACGCATGTAATTATAACTACGTATTTATATATATGAGGCCAAAGTCTAGTCCTAAATCATCAATAAATAGAAAATACTATAATATGAAATGAAATGCAGTGTTTTAGGATAAAAGTTACGATGACTCGTGAAAGACAGGTCAAGATATTATTGTTTTAATTCAATATGATCGCAACGTTATCCTACTAACCGTTTCTCAATAAATCTTTTCTAATATTTTTTTTTCCCTTATCATCACGTCGAGGGTCAAAACCATAACCATCCATGCAACTTGGCAAGCATATATGGTCTTCGTCCTAGGCTTTTTCATATTGGTCCATAGTTTCGTGATTAGTTTATTAAGGATTACTTAATCCTCGATATAAACGTCAATAGAATGTATACATTATATCATAGTTTGGACTTCCTCTGCCGTTTGAAGAAAAGCCCAAATACATTATTGCTCTAGATAATAGAAGGATCTAAAATAACGATACAGCCAATTCTTAGGTCCAACTTTCCATCTAATAATATATATCTTCATTCTTTCCAAGGTACTATGGAGAAGTATCCCTGTAAATGACTTCCTTTTTTTTTCAAGGATTAATGACTTCTTTTATTAAAAAAATCTAGTTATTTAATTTCCTTGGTTGGTGTTTTAACATGGTGTGGGACAATGGTAGGTGGACACGTGCCACGTTTTAGATGTAGTTGAATCATACCCAATTAAATAGGTAAATCGAAAACTGATAAATGATGTGTAGACTTGTCAAAACGGGCCGGCCCGTAACCATTCAAACGCCACCCATTGGTGGGGACAGACGGACTGGCCCGCCAAATTATGAAAAGGTGGCACGCCCCGCTCATTGGCTGGCGGGCATGACCACCTTTTAATTAATAAACTAAGAATGAAACTACAACTCTTACCAAAAAAATATAAGATATAATGTATATATATTTATTTACTACCATTCGTAGATGATCTTTAAAAAATTTATACAAAAATCATGATTAACGGTACGTGGCGTTGTTAAACCTATCGCACCATTTATCAAACTGTAAACAGTTTGAACCCGTAACAGTTACGCAAGGTATTCCAGCTGATATACCAATAGTCAAAGCAAAAAAGAAAAATAATAAAATAATATTTTTGTGATCGTTAGATTTAAATTGTCGGATACATTTACATAATAAATTTTCATTTGATTAATTCCATAGGTCACAGCCAACGCCCAAAAACTCCTACCTTTGGCAACACGGGCAACGCCAACAGCAGACACATAATTAATCAAAACCAAATTTTATTACAACTTTTATCCAAAATTTAATTCTTTCAATCGCTTTTATAAAATTTTTATGAAAGAGATGAAAATATAAAATATTATATATAATATATACAAGATATAAAAGCATGCTTTAAGTATTAAGGCATCTTGGTGTAGTTTAACGAGGGATCTTAGCCTTTCATTAAGGCTAAGAACATACGAAAATGCATTTTATAAAAACTAAAAGTAAAACTTACTTGAGAGGGAATCGTAGGGAAACTTCAACGTTATTCCTTAGAGTGCGTTTGGACTCGCGTATTCGAACGAAATCGCATGATTTTAAATTATGAATTTCAAAATCGTAATTTCAAATCCAAATTCACTGTTTGGCAAACATTAGGATTTCGAAATTCAGATTTCAAAACAGAGCTCGACTCCAGCATGTGAAGCTCGTCGAACTCGATTTCTAGCTTTTTCTAAAATAATTTAAAGATGTACAAAATAAAATAAAATAAAAATCATTATATAAAAAACTTGCCCGTGAATCGGCTTGCGAGCTTTCGATGCCCACGAGGGAGCTTGAGCTCGAGCCGGCTCATTCGCGAACCCTGACGAGCTCGACCTCGACAAGAGCTCGTCGAGCTTGAGTCGGCTCATCGAGCTTGCGAATCGGCTCGACTCATCGTCCACCCCCTGATTATTATTATTTTTATTTTTATTATTATATTTTTCATTATTATTTTTTAATATTATTATTATACTAATATTATTATTATTATCAATTACGAAAAAACTAGTTACGTGCTCAATTTTGAATTTCGAAAACGAACCATTTGACACGGATTTCAATCCGACGAATTAAAAGAGGTTGGATTTCTCCTCGGATTTGGGCGAAATCAAATTCAAATCGGAGCGATTGCCAAACGGAAGATTTGGGCGAAATCCAGATTTCAAATCGAAATCCGAAATCCAAACGGGACATTAAAGTATTTTACAAGAGAAGCAAGAGTTTTACAAAGAGAGAGAGAGAGAGAGAGAGCTAAAAGAGAGCGTAAACAAGTGCATCCATAGTATATGGCTTATGGCCATATTTATAGATAAAATAAAAGACGTAATATACATCAATCATTAGGCTAAGAATTTCTTTGCCATTTTTCTTGCAAGTTGACTCCACCTTCTTTAACGTTTCACCGTTCTTTATTAAAGTTGAAAACTTAAGGTGTCTCGAAAGTCTTCATCATAATCTTGCTTTTATTAAAGCAAATAGTGGCAATCTTCTTACCGTTGAGGTCGCTATCAACTTTATTTGACCGTGTCCTTTGCTTTTGCCATAGAAGTTTTGTGAGTGGCAGATTATTTCCTCCTTGTCTTGGACTTTTTTGAGTACTGCATCTTTTATAAGATCAATGGCGTCATCAACCATAATGTCATCCGTATTATCCGATTCTTGTCCCCTCCGAGGCAAAATTCATCATCCTTGGATGAAGTCTCCATTGAAAGTCTACCGAAGCATCAATGCCAAGAATTTTGGCAATATCATTCTTCATAATATCGAAATATGCCTGAACGATTTCTCCAGTCTTCATTTTCCCTTTTTGAACATTCATCATTCTTGAAATTATTTCAAAAAGACTCGGTGGTTATATTTTTTAATGTTTGCGGGCTTGCCCGCCCGCCAAAGCCCGAGGCCCGTGCAGGCTAGCCCGTACAGGCCCGCTGGCCAACTTGACAGTTCTAGATATGTGTTCTTTTGGTTTTCGTTTTATAATTCTCTTATTATAATTTTAAACAATAAAATGTACAAATAATAAAATAAAACATGGTATATTACCCATTCTGGCGTTGTGATTGACTTTATATTAATGTTATTTGAATTTTGAATTGGTTTTAGCCCACTGATTGAGTCAGACTCGTTATCACGGCCTTATGTGTACGCAGTACCCAAATAGTCATCACGGATTTCGCATTAATTTCCCTCTTGAATAAGGTAAGATCTAATTCCACTGATGACTCCGATTCACAGTTATCCTCAATTACGTACTTATCTAATTTATGTCTCTCCTCAGTCCTCTTGTTTGATATTACATATATTTACAATTTCCAAGATTTCGCGTCGACATGAAAAATTCTACAGCATAAAAGATAATCCAATGGAGTTTCATCAACTGTAAAATGCTAAGCAAGAAAGTGATAGTGGGCATGGGTCGATCTCAACATATATGCATTATTACTCCCATCCCCTGTCAGACTATTGCATTCAGAATCAGATATAACATAAAATAATAAACATATAAATATGAAAATTGTCAGTCCTTTTATTCGAGGGGACCGAACTTCATAATAGATCTAAAAAGCTCGAACAGGAATTATCAGAAAGAGACAAATACCACCCAAAAAGGTCTCCTTCAGATTTAGAAAGCATGACAATGAACATCACCGAGCAAATTGCTACAACATATATTTATTATAATATCTATATATATATGAAAGATTAAGATATAACGAACTAGTCCTAGTTGTAGTTCTGATCCCAACTATGCATGTAGGCCCCACATGAAAATCTTAGACTCTTACTTGTTACCAATCAAAACCCTAAGATTAGGATCAAGTTGCATTCTCAACCAATAGAAATCGAGATAAGGCCTCTTAGCTGGGGCCCATCCCAAAACTCTCTGTAATAAAAGGAGACATAATAGAAAGAAATCGAAATGGGCAAAAAAGTGCTTTTCAATTGTGGGACACTGAAACACAAGTCTACTTGCTACCCTTAAAAACAAGAAAAGCTATATAACACTGTTTGCGATATCTTCTCTTGAATTTCTTACACAAACTTCACTTCACATATACAATCAAATGGTTTCTGACAGAAAGCTAGCCAACGTAGTTGCCGGAAAATCGGCAAGGCCATGCGATAACTGCGTTAAAAAACGTGCGAGATGGTACTGTGCCGCCGACGATGCCTTCTTGTGCCGAGCTTGCGACTCGTCGGTTCACTCGGCGAACGCTTTGGCTCGCCGGCACGAAAGGGTTCTCCTCAGAAACGGCTCTTCGCCGGCGTCGCCCTCCAAGTCGGAGCTTCGTGCGCCGGCGGCGTGGCACAAGGGTTTCACTACAAAGGCAAGAACGCCGAGGCATAAGAAGAAGACAAAGAAATTTTCCGACCATCAAAGGCCTCCCTTAGATGATACTATTGACGGTAATAATAACAACCATGTTCATCACTTGGTGCCCGAAATCTCCATGGAAGAAGAAACTTCCTTTGGAGAAATTGATCAAGTGCAGCTTCTCTATCGTGTCCCTATATTTGAGCCATTCGGTTCTCAAGTAGAAACATCCAACGAACCTTTCTGTGAAAAGGGCGATCAAATGGCCTCAAACCTTCAAAGTTTTCATGAAGATGATGATGATGACGATGATCAAGATATGATGATGAGCAGCCAAAGTTTGCTAGGGTTTCTTCCATCTGAGGCTGACTTAGCAGAGTTTGGAGCTGATTTAGAGAGCTTGTTAGGGAAAGGGGTTGAAGATGAGGGCTTCGATTTGGGGATTTTCGATTCGAAAGCCTGCGAGGGTTTCGTGAAAGTTGAGGGCGATGACGATGTTGTAAGGGACGCTCTTGAGTTGAATTTCGATTATGATTCTCCCATATATACAACTTTGGGCGATGAATTAGAGGCTGCGATGGAAAACAAAGAAAGAATTCTCGGGCCGATTGTGATGAATGAAGTCAATGATATCAACGTAAATTGTGGTAATAAGGGTTCTGGCTCGAAAAAGACGTTTTTGAGGCTTGATTGCAAAGGAGTTATATCGGCTTGGGACAATAAAAGATCTCCGTGGACTAACGGCGAACGGCCTAATTTTGATTCCGGCGACTGTTTCCGGCCAAATTGCATGGTATGTTTTTCTGACTACTCCCTTTTAGTATAATGAATGCGTTACGATAGGTTACAAATTCCTTTCATTCTTGGGAATTAAATCATATGAAATTACATTTTTTAGGGCGCTTGTGGAACGTTGATGCATATGTACGGCGATGTAGGGATGATGGGTGCACACGTGGCATCGATGGCCGACGTTGTAGGAAGAGAAGCTAGGGTTTCGAGGTATAGAGAGAAGAGACGAACGAGGTTGTTTTCGAAGAAAATAAGGTACGAGGTTCGAAAATTAAATGCGGAGAAGAGGCCTAGGATGAAAGGGAGGTTCGTAAAGAGATCAACTCTTGAATAAAATGGTTTCCCTATATGTATGTTACCTTTTGCAACTTCCGTCAACTGTCTGGCCATATGTGTTAGCTTTGTTCATAGTACAATGAACTGGCGGTGGGAGAATTCTATCTAAAAAGATTTACTTAGTTTTGATAATGTACATAGTAGCATTGTGTACGAAAAGTTATTGATTGACGAATAAGAGAGGAAATAGTTAAATTGATATCAGATATAGCTAATTGCTCTCGAGTAGTTGTAATGTGGATAATCTTATTTCTCTTGCGGCAAGTTAATTTTGAGTAAAAGATGGAGATTATTGTTGAAGTATTCAAAATGGATAAGTGACAAATTGATATGACTGTATATGACAAACACGTTTACATGACAATAACTAATAATGACAGGCTACGATTTATGTTTAAGTTAGATTCTTGTTGAAAGCATGATGTTCGTGTGTAAGTAGAATGGTAAAACCCTAGGATGATTAAAGTAAGTAGTATGTTCGGCACATCCAATATATGTGCAAATATATTTTGTATTATTAATTAAGTGTTTTACACAATAAAATTTTAAAGTAAAGATAAATCGTAATAAACTAAAATATTAAGGTTAAAATGGTAAAAATACTTGACGGGCACAATTTAGACCTCATGGCTTTTTATATAAGAGTATATATAACAACGAACATTGAATTATTAAAAATAACTTTTAAGGCACAAAGTATGATTAGTTTGTCTATATTTGATAGCTTGCGTCCATGGACAATAGGAAAGATAATGGAGCAGACATATTTGAGTTCAAATATAGTTACTGTAGAAATATTATTACACCGTTAAGATGCATTATTATTTATTTTATTCGCAAGAGGTAGAAACGACCAAAAAACGAGGAAATGTCTCTCAAATCAATAAATGTCCAAGTGTTTGGCATTTTTTCATCATTGGTGGTTTCGATTGATATAATATACATTGTGGTCCTCGTTAATCATTTCGGGCCATTATTTTTGGATTTTATTGAAACTAGTTTATTTGCACACTCAAATGCGTGTGCTGAATAATACATTTATATTAATTATAAAAATTAGTCCCTATGTTCTAAAAAGATAGTCGTTTAAGAAATTTTAACACTTATTAAGACATCGGTTAAAATGTCTTTTATACCCCTCATTTATTATCTGCCATGTAATTATTATTTTTGTATTGAACCTTGTGTTGTTATTTAATATGGGGCAATTTTGGAAAGTTACACATATATATTTTTTTGAAAATACCCCAACGACTTCCTTTTCAGAACAAAAAAAGATATCTAGAACGACTTTCTTTTAGAACAGATGGAGTATTAACTAAAAATAGTAGGGCAAAATGGAGAATATTAACTACCATAGCAATAGACCGTTGGCTCGCCGCCCGCCATTTGGCAAAATGGGGACCGGCCTGCCCGCCACTTAATTTTTCTTTATTTTTATTTATAATTTAATTTATTAATTAGTTTAGTTAATTAAGGTATTTATTAATAAATTATGGATAAGCAACGTATTAATTATATATTTATAAAAATATATGTCATTAATTATGGTATAATCAATGAATATTAATTATTCAATTAATATTTTTTAAATATAATATATAATATATATTATTTAATAAAATTGGTGGATCGGCCCGCGGGCTAGCCCCCTGCCAAGCCCGCGGCCCGTGCAGGCTGGCCCGTTCAGGTCCGCCATCGCAGCCCAACCCGCTGTTTCTGGCGGCGGGGTAGGCCGGCCCGCAGGCCACGGGCCGAATTGACGGGTCTACATAGCAGGAAATCATCTGGCCCACAATGCCCCCTCTATGTCCCAAACAATCTGGGCCGTTTTAATTTAATCATGTGGTTCACAAGTTTTCTATTTTAATTTTAAATTCTTTTAATTTTATAAGCGACATGAAATTATTAAATCCCACGTATAGAGAAAAAGTGAAAAACGTGTAGGTCAATAGGCACAGGCCCATTAACAGGCCCATATTAATATAATAGTTCTTGGCTCTAAATTATAACTAAAAGTTATTATTACATTCTTGGCGTTATCATTTAATTATCACAAAAAAACGACATATAGTACGTGTACATGACGAACAATTACATGCCCTTGCACAAATAAAATATCTTTGGCTCATACAAAGTTGAAGGGTCGTTCAAAGTCACGAATTAACCTAATACATAAGATATGTTTTACTAAACTCACCTAATCACTCGTATAAGCCGTGCAGCAACACAGCGACGTTTTGTTGTAAAAAGATTATTATTTAATTCTTTTCTTAAAATTTAAAGCTAGTATTATCTGCACACTCTATGCGTTGCTTAAAATATAATTGTTTTAATTTTAACTTTGAAATTTAGAATTTATATTTAGTAGATGAAATATAATTTTTAGATATATAAAAGGAAAATAATGATTAGGGTATAAGTATAATAACTAAAATTGAGGGGTTAAATGTGATTATTTTGTTTGGACGCTAGGCCGCACGAGGCGATCGCAGCGGAAACTTCGAAACGAAATTGTACATTTATCGTATAAATGTTCGCGTCGTCGGTTCCTCTAACGATTGTTGGGATCGTCATCTTTTAAAAACACATTGGTACGCATTTTGCTTGGCTAGGATTTAGTGTATTACCTATTCCTGAGCTTCTTATGCGACGAAAGGAGAGGGAATCAATTCTCGGCTAGTAGCGAAGAGGAATAATAATTCTCACATTAATATTTCGTTAATACTCATTTAAATTCTCCTTCTTTGTGTCAAAACGTTCCTTTCCACTTAGTCATATATATATTACATATGTTACAAGCTTACTCCACTTTGAGTCAAAATCGTTTCCTACTCACGTAGGACACTTAATTATAATTTCTTCAAATCACCATTTAAAGAGAATAATAAATCTAGATGTTATAAACATTAAGACGTGATGAGCTTTATTTTGAATTTTAAGTCCAACTTAAAATACAATACTCCCTCCGTCCCCGTAACTTTATCACATAAGTTACCGGGCACGTAAATTAAGGTGGTATTATTATAATAATATAGTACAATAAAAAGGTAATAAAGTGTATATTTTGACACGTCTTTTAAGAATATTTAATATTATTATATTGATTGTTAGTGATAGTTTTTTTGCTAAATAAGGAAAGGTGATAAAATTAGTGGGACGCCCGAAATGGCAAAATGTGATAAAATTAGTGGGACGGAGGGAGTAATTAATTACTCATAATTACTATATTAATATATAAAGCCCAAATAATCAATCCCATCGATTATTTTATTCCTTTAGTTAATCAAATTATCTAATCATGTAATATTTGTTTAATTCAACAATTAAATTAAACTTTATGCTCCAACTATTGGACATATCAATTTCATATCGTTATTTTTCCAAAACTTTGTGTGACCCTTTAGGTTCACAATCAACACTAGTAGTGGATTTACAACTCCTTGTAATTTATTGAAAATAACTCTTTAATGTCATGAATTCACAAATCACGGTAACACATAGCAAGTAGCGTGATTACTTAGTATTGAGTGAAATAGCGAGTAAACCTTTTCAATTGCAAGTGCATAAACGTAAAATCCTTTCGACGACTAATTTCCCGATTAGACCTTGGGTATGGAGTTATAAGTCGAAAACGCAATTACAAGTTAACATATCTATTTCTAACTTCATTAATCAAGTTATAACTCCATACCCACCACGCTTAATATAATATATTATAGATATGCGGAAAACTTATGCTTACGATATTAGATTCCAATTTTATACAGGAATTCTGACTTGCTAGTTTTTTTTTTGGAAAGGGAGGATTTCATTCATAATCCATCTGAACACAAAAGTACAATAAAGCAATATTCAAAATATTACAACATATTTGACTATTTCTACTACGTAAAAGCTGGTGATAGCACAATGTCCGTTCTAAAACCCCAAAAAAGGGAAAAAGAGACAAATCCCAGTGGGGGAGGTATAGGCTCCCACGAGAGGAGAGAAAAGCTCCCACTGGGGAGAAAAACTCCTACAGAGAGGAGAAACTCCAAAAAGAATGTCTCCCCCGAGGAGAACCCGCCCGACACATACGGCTGAGCGGTGGGTGGTGATGACGGCGACAGCCGGCAGGTGAGCCGCGCGGAGGCGGAGACGGCCGCGCGCGAAGGTGGAGCGGCAGCTGCGGCGAGCGAAGGTGGAGCACTCGGCTGGTGCCGCTGGCGGAGATGGAGACGGCGGCGAGCGAAGGTGGAGCGGAGGCAATGGAGGCGGCAAGCGGAGGTGGAGCTGAGCTTGACGTGCCTTATTGAAAGAAAAGCAAAAAAAGCGAAAGTAAAACAGACAACTGGAAATAAGAAAATGACTTGAAGATCTCTGCAATTATTAGAGGCCGAGCGCTCGTTCGATGGGGTTTACGATTCTCCCACAGGCTTCGTACAGAAGCGACTTGAAGATCTCTGCAATTATTAGAGCACAAAAATTATTACAGAAGAGAATCCCATCTCTGCCGTGAAAAGGTTGGTTGAGAGAGAGAGAGAGATGAGGGAGATGAAGACCGTGGAAGAGATGAGTGGGGCCGGCGTTGATGAGGTTGAGGAGGGCAGCTCGGCCGTAGAAATTTGGCGAGGAAAATGGTGGCGTTTGCTTGGGCTTCGGCGGATTTTCATCCATTTTTCAAAATACAGTCACGTCTACAGCCTTTGCGAAGAACTCGAGAAGAACTGGGCACTTGGCATTTTGAACACAATACTTGCTAACACTTCCCAGGAAACCCCTGCTATTATGTGAAATTCATACAGAAATAGCTAAAACTGATAAGGGTTTTCAAGAAAATGACATCTTACTTTTAAAGATCGAAGCTTTTTTGCAGAGAATAGGAGAAAAACGAACCTTTTTGAAGTGTCACGACTGTAAGTACCCATCACAAGCAAATGTATGTTGAGCTTATCCACAGCATTACATATGGCCTCCTTCAGATCTCCCATTTCAGTTATAGTTTCAGCTTCGATCTGCCCAGAAAATAATAATAAAAAAAAAGAATCACACAACCTCGTACCATAATCCAAGAATGTCGATAGATTTAGTAATAAATTTGCCGAGCTACTCAGCCCCATATTTAATGAATGTATCCTTTGCTGTCTGAAAAAGGGACGAATTTCTTGTGGTTTTCTTCCACAGTTTGGATCATCTCAAGCGCTGCAATGCAATGCCATCAATCAGAGAGAGAGAGAGAGAGAGAGCAATAGATCTGAGATAGAAGAAGAAAAACTTACGAGCAGCACCAAAAGATGAAGCATAGACATAACCAAACGTATCCACGTTTTGGGCCGTGAGGATGAAAAGCTTCGAGCTTTCGATAGATTCTTGAAGATATCTAAGGGCCCATTCAAGGGCATATTGGCTGCTCTCGCTTTCGTCAATGGCTACCATAATGTTCTTCTTCTCACCACATTGCTCCGTGACCATTTTCTTGATTGATCTTCTCTCCTCTTACCCTCGGTTTCCGTTGCTTGGTGAAATTGATAAGCAATTAATATGCACCTCAGCAAGTTTATCGAAATCGGTTTTTAGAACCTATGCTGCCAACCAGTTTGGTCGGTTGTGCTTCAGGTGGCACCCCCTGTGTAAATAAGACAATTGAACAAAAAAATTACAGAAAATTTTCAATAGCACCCTGTTTGGTTTACGGATTTGGCTGTGGAATAGGAGAAAAAATGCAAAGTTTGGTTAGCATGATACAAGGAATACCTTTTCTCTAACATATCGTGGCAGAGCAATCGATGCAAGATTGCACACAGCAGTTTCTGTCGGACTTGTGTACTCAATTATCTCAGTGCACAAGTTGGATGATTTTATAGTACCCAGATTCTGCTGATTGCTTTTTCTGTTGCAAGTGTCCTGTAAATGATCAAACAAAGACATTTAGGTAGACAAAGTATGATGTTTCCCATCCCAAGAAGCAATAAGTAAATTACATCAAAGTTACCTTGAATAGCATATATGGGGTCCCAGTCTCAATTTGGGATTTCAAGATTTCAAACCAAAGGTTTTGTGCCTGGACAACACTTCTTGCCTTTCCCTGGGTTGAAAGCAAGAAAACTTCATCACCCCACATCAAACGAGCATCGTTTGGGAGTCAAGTACTAATAGGTTTGACCTACCGCTTTTTCATACTTCGTGTATAATGCCTCAAACTCCTCACCCCAAACATCAGCCAAACCAGGAGCCTCATTAGGGCAAAACAGAGACCATTGTCCATTAGAATTAACCCTTTTCATAAATAAATCTGGTATCCACAGAGCGAAAAATAAATCCCGAGCACGGTGCTCCTCCTGGAAGAAAAAGAAAAAAATGTCAGATCTTGGCCGATTAGGTGTCAAAGAGTTTTCACTGAAGTCTCTGTGCGGTACCTTCCCATGATTTTTCCTCAAATCAAGAAATTCAAAGACATCAGCGTGCCATGGCTCAAGATACACAGCAAAAGCACCTAATCCATAAAGTGAATCTTATATCAGTAACTGGCTCAACATTATTATTAAGTCGCCTGGCAGTGATGTAAGCAATGCAAACAGCCACATACCCTTTCTCTTGCCACCTCCTTGATCAACATATCGAGCTGTGTCATTAAAGACTCTGAGCATCGGAACAATGCCATTGGACGTTCCATTCGTTCCACGAATGTAACTCCCAGTAGCCCGGATGTTGTGCACTGATAAACCAATTCCACCAGCTGATTTGCTTATAACAGCACACTCCTTGAGTGTATCATATATGCCCTCAATGCTGTCATCTTTCATGCAAACTAAGAAACAGCTGCTTAACTGTATGCAAGTAAATATCATAATAAGTCATCTGTGGCAACTCATTCACAAATCAGAGTCAATAAGAAGATGCACAATTCATGAACAAATGACTGTCTTCTGAGATTTCCAAAGAGGGAGCAAACCTGAGGACGAGGTGTTCCAGCATTGAAAAGGGTAGGAGATGCATGGGTGAACCATCTCTGTGATAGTAAATGGTATGTTTTGATCACTGACTCAATATCATCCTTGTGGATGCCAACAGCAACCCGCATCAACATGTGTTGGGGCCTTTCAACTACTTTGCCTTGCATCTTTAGGAGGTATGATCTTTCAAGGGTTTTCAACTACTTTGCCTTGCCTTGCTTGGTGAAATTGATACTGAAAAATGGTGAACTGAATCAAAGGCTATCAAGATCGTAAAGGCGACCCCTTTATTGAACACGTGATCAGTTGAAAACACCGACAAACGATTGAGGTTTGGGAAGAGAGAAGAAAACTTATCTCTCCCAAGATGTTTTCAATCCATACGACGCGTGCTCTGTTATATACAATAACTCCACGATTACAATTTAGTCCCTAAACTCAGATAATATGACCACAATTGAGCACAGCAGATACCAAACAAAAGAAGAACAATTTGAACTTGGAAGAGTGCGTAAAGCACAGCCACTCAAATTCAAGCGCTCGTTCACAACCACAAGACAACAGGCATTACTTTTACTTCCCCTTCTTATCTTCAAACAAACCTCACCACCACCATTTCTACAATGGCAACTTCATCATCACTTGTTTCGCCCTCATCAGCATCACTACTACGCCAACAAAAATCTCCACAACTCATCAAAAGGAAGACAACCATAAAAATTAGAGAAGTATCAACGATCAAATGCAGCGGAACAAGGAGCTTAGTTGACTTCATCGGTGGAGACCTCGTTAAGCTTGACCTGGGAAAGTGGCTATCGGACGTTGAAGAGCACAAGGCATTGGCCATATATTCGCCGCACGAGGGCGGTTATGAGGGTCGTTACCTCAACCGTTTGAGGTACAAAGGTTACCATTTCTTGGACCTCTCCGCACGTGGGCTCGGCGACCCCGAGACCACCCTCACCAAGTTCCACCCAGTCTGCCCGGTATGTTATATATATTATTTTGAACATTATTTAGTAATTAGACGATGATGATTGTTAGAAATAGTAGGCCTTCAACCTGAAGCCAATTGGTGTTGATAGGTGATCGCCTCTTTGATATATTGTTTTAGTCGGGATGTAAGAAAGACATAAATCTCAACACGTACATCACGTGTGGAAATGCCTGGCATGTGGACATACGAATCGGGTGATGATAGTGAATCAAACATGCATGATAAAACGCAAATCGCTCTGATATCATGTTAGAAATTCATGACTTTAACACCAATTGGAATTGGTGATAGGTGAAATCGTCTCTTTGGTATATTAATCGAGTTTGGTAAGTAATATGATATCGGATAAAATAGAAAGGCGATGATGTGCTCTTTTGGTTTATGTATAAATCAGTCTCATGTGGGGAAACAGCCAATAGCTCGATGGTATTTTCCTCCTGAAGTGGATTACAGGCTATCTTTGCTACCTTCCGATGCCAAAGGGCTTGTGCTTTGGATCATCGAAGCTAAGGTCTCTTCTCTTCTATTGTAAACAACAAATGCTTACGGCTCGTTTGATACCCGTGTATGCATAGGTATCACGTGGGTATCATTAAATTTACAGTTGTTTGTTATCCGTGTAATACTATACAAGCCAGGCATACGTATACACACCTGTTACACACAAAACATTTATCTGCCTTGTTTAAATATACCCATGTCACGAGTGGTTATAGGGATACACATCTTCATCCTGTCAATTTTGCCCTCATTCTTTATCCAATTATTTCCAACAGAAAAAATCGATTTTCCAAACAATTTCAGATAGAACTCTCGTGCCCTAATCTGCTTCTCTTATGCTCGCTGCGGATCCATTTCTTGATTTAAACCAGAAATTAATTACATTCTGTTTCAGATTGCATGCCATTTTCTCACCCCTTGAGCTGTTTGTTTTGGATCTTGAGATTTTGGGATTTTTTTGCACTTCTGTTCATGTTTCGTTGGGAGATGAAAACAGTTTACTTCTAGCTATCAAGTTATATGAAACCTAGATTCCGATATGGATTCTTGAGCTATTTGGGGAAGAACAGGGCTTTGCAAATGGGGAATTACAGTGGAGCAGTAGACTTCCACGCGAAGAAGATAAGATGGCTTCTTTTTTTCTTTTTTTTTAGGACGAGTATTTATTTTATTATATAAGGGTAATATCGTCATTTACTTATATTTAACTTTCTTATACACCTCTCAAACTTACATATCAATCACTATCTTACATCAATATCCAAATAATTAAAACACGAGTATCAAACATAAAAAATACTCTATCAACGAAATCCATGTATACCCATACACAAATAACCTATACCCATGTAATCCATAAACACGGGTATCAAACGAGCCCTTAATAGCTACTAGTATGTTTAGCACCTCTGTGCAAATATATTTTATATTTGAGTTTTTTATATTATTAATTAAGTTATTTAAAAATAAAATATTAGAATAAGAATAAACTTGTAATAAACTAAAATATTAATGGTAAAAACAGTTGACAGGTTTTAGATTCCCTCTCTTTATATTAGAATATAGATAGTTTGTGTGTGGTTTCTTCTAATAAATAAGTAATCTAGACGTTCTATTTTTTTTGTAAGTATTTTTGTGTTTAATGTCTGATCAGGTACTATCCAAGGCAGAGCTTCAGTTTCTAGCCATACTTCCCTCCCTCAGGCCAAATGTCAGAGTCATAGCAGAATGTGGTAACTGGTAATATCTAATTAACTACTTAATATGATATATAAGCAACGACTTGAGTGTGTTTATTGTCGTCTTCACTCATTTTCGTGCTCAATGTAGGAGAAAGTTTGTATGGAAGCCTCTAAAGGAGATAGCAGGATTACCAACTACGGCTACAACGGGCGAACAATGATTAATGGCAAATAATATGATTTTTTCAATCAGTATATTAACTACTGTTTGTTGTTTGCAGTCACGGGTATGAAGAAACCTTTGTAGATGTGAACAAGTTTAGGCATTACGGACAACGTAAGCTATTACATGTGAGCATAATAATGCTAGCGTAATTTATTAAGCACAAAATTCCTATGTAATCTTCAAATAACATGATTTTTATATATACATGATTGATGTGGGGCTGTCCTAATCAAAGATATTTATGGTTCGGGAAATTGGTATAACGGTACGATTAATATCTCAAAGTCTTAAAGTGTGCAAAATGGGCTTGTTTGGTAGGGACGTGTGTGGGACGTAAAAGAAATAACAAGCGATGTACGTGGTTGGAATCTTTGCAAATTCTACGTCCACAGGCGCTGCGGAACTCTCTTTTACTATTCTTTTACATATTAAACACTCAAGAAACTCACTCTCACTCAAATATACTAAAGATTGAATAGAAAATAGTTAACACAGCAAAAAGGTAGAGCGGAGAATTTTTCTTCTTTGTTTTTGTATTTTCAAAAGAAAAAAACCACCATAGCGGCCACCTCCGACAGCCACGTTCTCCCACAGCGCTCGGCTGCCCCCAGCCTTCCGCCCCGCCTCCAGCGGTCGTTCACAATCACCGCCCCGTCTCCACCGGTCGTTCCGCCGCACCCGCCGCCCCTACCGCCTGTCGTCAGTTGTCTGCTGCCGCCGCTCCGCCGTCCCCCTTGAGTCTCCCTTGTTGGGAGCTCGTCTCTCCTGACCCTTGGATCGGGAGTCTTTTCTCCCTCGTGGAGCCTCTTCTCACATCGTGGAGCCTTTTCCGATGAAGATGAGAGCACTGCAGTGACAACCGACGAAAATAAAATATATTGTAAATTTAGCTTAATAGCTTTTTTTGTAGTATAGTCTTTAGTTCGGGGTTGTTTATTACGGTGTTTTTTGTTTTATGTCGGCTTTTCGTTTTCGTGTTTTGTGCTCGTTTGTGAGCCTTTGTTCTCCCGGTTGACGTTGTACCGGTGAGACCCTTTGGGCTATTTAGCCCCTGTAATTTTCATTTTGATATTGAAGCTATCGTTTCCTAAAAAAAAGTATATATATGATATATATATATATATTTATTATTGTTGTTGGGTGGGGAAACAGTTACTATATTCATATTCTTGCAAACTCAAATACATGTGTTATAATATCATATATAAATTTAAAAAATTGATTTATTATTAAATTAAAGGCATAATTATAATTAACTAAAATAGTAAGTTAATAATTAACAAAAATATAAGTAAATGTAGTTGGTGGTTTTATAATTGAATGGTTTGGATTTTTTTTTAGATAAAAATGAAGTGAAATTAAATGGCAGTTTCCTGATCTACAAAGTGAGTTAGTAATTCTTTTAATCAATTTTTAGTATAAAACATGATTGGTTGAAACTTGAAATTGACAGACCAAACCAAATTAAAATTGGCGGTTTTGGTGATGGCTAGGCTCTTTATAAAATGGAATAGATATGAAATTTTATTACTGATTCTATTATTATAGTATTGTTAATAATATTATTTTCTCATATAAAAGACTCGCTCAATGTACGCTTGTTTGCGATTTGACATGCAATATATAAGAAAAGAAAAGTTATAATAATTGTATATATATATATATATATATTATCTTTTATCTTATTAAGCGTCGGGACGTCATAGTAACACCTCTTAATTAATTTTGTATCGACTATTATTACACTTTTACCTATTATATTAGTAATATATTATAATTATATCCTCAAATTATTTTATATAATAAAAGTAACAAAACTAAATATTAATTTAATTTAAAATAACTTAAAAATATAAAATATATCTATATTTATATTATTGCACATGCATAGAATATGCTTAAATAGTAGTATATGTATTTGAGGGTATGTTCCAATTACATCTTGAATCACATGTATGGAAGAAGCAAGACACACGCATAACAATAAATATTATTTACTGAAATTGGAATTCAAACTATTTAACAGTTGTCTGATGTCTCTATAAGTCAGTCATTCAAAATGCAATTTTGTTGTTTATTTTTCTTTAGCTCACGGATTTGCTTACTATTACGTTTGTGTGTGTGTTGTACATAATTAATCTCGATTTCCACATTAAGAATTGATTTCCTATCTTTCCACATTAACATTTGTCTCTAAAAGTCAATCATTCAAGATGCAATTTTGTTGTACATGTACTCTTTTTCGTTTTATTTCTTGTTTTGTGATGGAAATGTGGGCTACATAACGAAAGCAGTTTTAAATATAACTTTTGTTCGCTTTTCTCTCGTAATTACTCGGCCGAATTTTTGATGGGCCAATGAACTCGTTCTTGAAATCGTAGCCCATCATGAATTAGTAGAATATCTACAGCTTAAACATGAGCCATTACATATGAGAAAAAGGCGTAATAAATCATGTACGTTTAGATTTAGATATGGGTTAGAACAATACTTTTAGTCCCAATGTTTGAGGCATGAGCGTTTTTTATTTCCCATGTTCTGAGATGTCATTTTTAATCCCCCAACGTTACCGATTTTGGACTATTTTGCTCCCCCGATTAATTTAATCGCTAATTTAGACGGAGTTTAACACGTGAGAGCACATGATCTCCTTTTTTACTCAACTTAAAACTTCATAACGCATCTTCTTCCTCGACTTAAATGCACATGAACATAATTATACATCAAATTTAGGGAAAGATTGATAACCTTGAAAATGAGTTAAATGTGATACATAGTGATGCTCAGGTGTGTTTTAGTTGCAGCAGATAATGAGTCATGTAGTGTTAAGTCAAACTAAAGGAGATCATGTACTCTCATATGTTAATTCAGTTTCAGTCTAAATTAGTGATTACGTTAACCGAATGACCAAAACACCACAAAATCGAAAAGATTGGGGACCAAAAGTGACATCTCGAAACATGGATGACCGAAAACATTATGCCCAAACATCGGTGACTATATATGTCTTTCTCCCATTAGATATTAGAAGCTAATAATATAATATTATCTAAAAATCGAGAAGGTCAATAGCTTGAAATTAAATAAACATAATTCCGATCACAATTGAGTGGATTTTGGATTTTAGTTACGCTGTTCAGTGCAAATGAGACAGAAATATAGTCAATTAGATTCCATTCCAAACACTAACAAACAAAGCATTCTCTTGGACACATTGTAATGAAAAGTCCATCGCCTTTTTATTTTCATTTTATAATTATTATTTTTTTCTCTAACCTTGATCAGCCTTACAATTTTACGTGTTTTTTTTTACAACCTCGATTTCAATGAGCTGTAAATCATTTATGATGTAAGTGGAAATATAAAGTGGATTTTCATGGAACTTTAAAAAAAATAAAATGAATGTTAAATTAATAATTCTAAAAAATTCTTTCTTAAACCATGTCTATTTTCACGGCACCATGTGAAAATGATTCGATCTTCTCAACAAAACAAAACTGAAAATAATTGCATTATTTAAGTAACACTTTCTCCTTTTTCTCCTCCTTATCTCGACAAACTAATAAACCCTACCCACAAGACACTCATCTCCCCGATCCTTCTCATCATTATTTCTTGTTTTATTTGCTTTTTGGCATTTCGGCCTTTTTTTCATTTTTCTCCCCTTGTTGTGGGAGCTGGTTTCTCCCTTTGTGAGAGCTCTTTCTCCTCGTGTAGGAGCTTTTTATCTCCCTTTATGGGAGTATCAGTCTCGACGACGACGAGTTTTAGAAGCTAAAGACGGAAAAAGTGATGATTATTTCAGATCTGCGTCATTTAGCCATAGTTGTGGAGTTTTGACTAGATTTGTAGTAGGTTCTTTATTTTTTTTTTTGCTCTAGAACTTGTTTTCTTTCGAGTTTTTTTCCTTATAGTTCTGGTTTGATTCTCTATGGGTAGAAATTTCGTTCATACATGATAGATCGATTGTATCCTGAGGACTGAGGACCATATCGAGATATTTAGTCATGTATCATTGTTTATATATTAAACAATCATTTCGGAAAAAATAAAGTGCTTTATTTAGGATACTCGCCACCACAATATTCAACTTCCATAAATTTAAAAATTTTCAAGTTAAATACCTGACAGTACAAGACTGTATAAAGTTCAGGTACTATGTCACTCACTCTTTATGTTAATTAATAGGCATATCATTGAAAAAAAAAATGTTAATAGATCAACGATAGGACTCTATTTCCAAGTCAACTATGAGAGCAAGATCTTCCATTATTTTAAATAAAGATCTTTCATCAATTGTCTATCTATGCTATGACCATTTATTTTGCATACACTTCATTGATATAATTTTTTTCATATCCAAAGATTAATCAACTAACATTAAATATGTAAAAGTAACATTTATATTCGTAAAAATTTGGTTTGGAAAATAACATCAATATAGCATCAGATTGTGTTAGTGTTGCTAATAAAAGAATGGGGCTTCTACACTTAAATACCTACATCAATAAAAATTAAACAGTTCAGTCCCTTGTCAGTGTAATTTTTAACCTAGGTACCTAGTTGAATTTTATTTTACTTATAGGTACCTAACTGACGGATTTACCCCTAGTAGAACTGGTTTTTTACATCTCTTACCTTATTTCTTAATTCACGTTCGATAGCTCCTAAAAAAGAGAAAAAATCTCACAGCCCCAAACCAAATCGCGCGATTGCTTGCAGAAATCGACCCGAGTTTTCTTGGCTTCAGATTCTACGTCGTCTGTCCACTCGTTCGTCGTTGTATTCCCTTCTGAAATCGATTGGTAAGTCATTCACAGTATTACCGTAAGTGGTCGCATTTCGTCACGATTAGGGTTCTTTTGTGCGTGTTTTTGGAATGACATTGATTTGTTGGTCGATTAGGGTTTTTTTGTAAGTGTATTTCGTCATGGCTGCTTGATTTGGGGTTTTTTTGGAATGGGTCGATTTTGGTTTTTCGAATGGGGTCAATTTGTTGTGGTACTATATCGTAACTGCATTTGGTACCCTCTGTTTTGGCATATTGATACCCCTTGTATGAATAAAATGGTACTGCTTGTCAAAAGTGGTCGAATGGGGTCAATTTTTTTGGTACTACATTATCACTGCATTAGGTATTCTCTGTTTAGGCAAATTGGTATCCCTTATGTGAGTAAAATGGTACTGCTTGTTAACATTGGTTTTATCGACTGGGGTCAATTTGTTTTGGTACTACATTATCACTGCATTTGGTACTCTCTGTTTGAGAAAATTGGTACCCCTTGTGTGAATAAAATGGTACTACTTGTCAACTGGTTTTTTTGAATGAGGTCAATTTGTTTTGGTACTACATTATGATTGAATTTGGTACCATCTGTTTGGGAAAATTGGTACTTCTTGTGTGAATAAAATGGCACTGCTTGTTAGCAGTGGGTTTTTCGAAAATGGGGTCAATTTTTTTTTGGTACAACATTATCACTGCATTTGGTACCCTCTATTTCGGTAGATTGGTATCCCTTGTGTGAACGAAATAGTACTGCTTGTTAACAGTGTGTTTTTCGAAAATGGGGTCAATTTTTTTTTGTATTACATTATCATTGCGTTTGGTACCCCCTGTTTGGCCAAATTGGTACCCGTTGTGTGAATAAAATGGTTCTGCATTTGGTATCTATGTAAGAAGACCGTGGATCCATAGTTTAACCGGCCCCTATTTGGCGATGTAGACAGCAGGGTGCATGCTTGTTTAACCATAGAGGTGTACGTTGTCGACACCCAAGAGAAATATGGCAAAGAAGTAAACATGGATGTGTATCGTGCTTCTATGGCTGCTCGCATTTTACGTGACGAGCGTAGTTGTATGCTAGATCTTTTTCAGTAAGTTTCTTGGATATGCTGTTAGACTCTTTGGAGACTGTGTTGTTTAGTTTGGTCAACTTATTTTTGAATTGGGGATGGGACTGTTTGGAGACCTTTGGTTGTTTATGTTGGTTTTCTTTTGTACTGTGTTGTGTTGTTCTACGACTGTCCGTAATTTATGCAGTACCATATGTTATTGTATGACCGTATCTTATCTTTTACGTACAGAGTACCAGAATATGCAGGTTAACCGTACCTTATATATCGCACATGAAGTACCTTATCTGTTGTACCATTATCATACCTTAAATTTACATGTAGTACCATAACCTGAAATTTTACTGTATCCATACGTATACATATACAGTACCTAGATATGCAAGCATATCGTACCGTAACGCTTACATATAGAGTACCGTAATATGCAGGTTAATCGTACCATTACGTAAATATATACCGTACCTTATATATCGCACAATGAAGTACCTTATCTGTTGTACCATTACCATACCTTAAATTTACATATGTAGTACCATAACCTGAAATTTTACCGTATCCATACGTACTATACGGTAACCAGATATGCAAGTATACCGTACCGTATCGCTTACATATAGAGTACTGTAATATGCATGTTAACCTTACCATTACGTAAATATATACCGTACCTTATATATCGCACGTGAAGTACCTTATCTGTTGTACACTAAGGTACCTTGTGTTTTACAGAAGGTACCTTATCATTTACCTTTATAGTACCATAACCTGCAGGTTTACGGTATCTATAATTACACATTTACAGTACCCGGATATGAAAGTATATCGTACCATTTGTTATACGATCGAAAAATAAGTACATTCCTAATCGAATCACGTTGTCCTCCGTGATTTTGGCAATACCTAACAATAACGAAATGAAAAAAATATATGAAAGCCTAATGCACCGAATTTCCAGATGTAGCACTCACCACATTATTCAAATTATGTTGTAGATGTTCTTGTTTGTATCCTTATACTATAATGAATCTTGGTATTCTAAGATTTAATTCATGCGTGCGGGGCTTAATGCACCGAATTTAATCTGAAACGTATTTAATACTATATATTACTGTTCTACGTTGGTTCGAGATGAAAAAGTAATTCGATCGACATCGAAAAATACTAACCCTAGTATGACGTATCATATATACAAGGGACACCGTACCTTAAATAGCTTTGTAGGGGTACTTGTCGTTTTGTTTGAAGCGTACCAACGCAGACTCGGTTGCAGTACCCAAAATTACATATGACATGAAATATTTTATGAAAGCCACCGACATGCAGATGACCTGTCTTTTTTGATTTAATACCTTGTATGTCAGTCTCTGTCCACTCATGACAGAGAAAACGTCAGAAAACTGTCCACTCATGACAGAAAAATGTCAGAAAAGTGTGCAATTATTACAGAAAAAGTGAGAAATTGTTTATTCCTTTATCCACATCAACATCTGCTGAATGCTTTCTTTCTGACGAAATATAGCCAACTCTTAAATTCAAAGTCTTACTTTATTTTATACGGTACCAACTTCTGAAACGATACAGTACCCTATGTTGTACACTTACAGTACCTAAATGACCTACATTACAGTACCAAAGTTGCGTATATTAACGTACCAAATTGGCATATGTTACAGTACCAAGTTCGCTTATATTAGTACCATGTTGGCATATCTTACGGTATCAATGGTATATTACAGTACCAAATATGCATATCGTAGGGTACCAAATGTGCATATCGTAGGGTACCAAACTAGCATATATTACAGTACCAAACATGCATATATTACGGTACCAAATTTACATATATTACAGTGCAAAATTTGCATATCTTACGGTATATATTACTGAACCTTGTTGTCATATATTACAGTACTTTGTTGGCTTATATTACGGTACCTTGTTGGCATTTATTACAGTACCTTGTTATCATATATTACAGTGCAAAATTTGCATATCTTATGGTATATATTAATGTACCTTGTTGTCATATATTACAGAACCTTGTTGGCATATATTACGGTATCTTACTGGCCTTTTATTACAGTACCTTGTTATCATATATTACAGTACCAAATTGGCATATATTACAGTACCTTGTTGGCATCATTTAGACAAAAACAAAGTCCGTATCCTATTGACACTGGATGTTCTATTGATACGGCTTCTCTACAAATACGACGATTATTATGGTATTTCCCACATATTTTGCACTTGTTGGATGTTCTATCTACCTGAGAAGGAATCCTCCGCGTCTTTCGGCGACCGGGAAGAATACGAATGTCCGGGTCACGAATAAAATTACCATCATCGGTTTGAGCATTCATCTCGTGCGTCGTCGGATCATTGATCGTGACTAAGATTGAATCCCTTTTTATACTCACACAATGCAAATAACGTTTCGCCACTAACCAAACTTGTAGACGACATATTTTCAAATAATATGGCAACATGTATAAATGGTACGGCTGTATAGTTTGCTATGGTACTGCGTACGCGTACATCTTGGTACCGTATAGACATGTACAATGGTACGTAATAAACATAACAAATGGTACGTAATATACATAACAAATGGTAACGTCGTAACAGTCCTATAAAAAAATCCAAAATCACGATGGATTAGCCTCAATAACTATCAAATCTTAACATCCCACCCATATATCGAGTTCTTGGATCGCATTCAGCTCCAGATTTGGGCTAAACGTTGAACAAACGAGTGCAATCGATTAACCAAACCTAAAGCAAAATAAAAGCTTACCTAGCAAAATTGAGACCCAATTTCGAGAACCCAACGTTCAAGAGGCTCGTCGATCGTTGTTCGGCGCCGGCACGAGCGGAAGGAGGTGGTCGGCAAGAAGAAACACGTCGACGGCGGGATGAAGCTTGATAATTGCAGAGAAAAAAACTGAAATGAAACTGTAAATCAACAAATAAGGGTATTTTGGTAATATTACGTGATTAGGTACCTATCTGTAAGATTTTTATTCAAATGGGTACCTAGCTTAAAAAGATGTCTGACAAGGGACTGAAGTGGCTTTTTTGTTTCCTATCAGGTATTTATGTGTTGATTCCCGTAAAAGAATAAGACACAAAATTCCTTTTTACAAGTAGAAGCTTGAAATACCGTAACACCCATATGGTTACCCTCTTGCAATAATGCAAAAAAAAAAAGACAAAAAAAAAGTATAAATAAAATAACCAAATTTTAATTGTGTAAACGATCTGGGCAGCTTGGTATCCTCCTCTTATCATCAAGAAACGAGTATTCTTCATCACCTTTATTCACTGTAGTTGTAGCACTGCTGAGATCAGACAATAATCTACCACCCTTGAAATAATCTTTGAACATTTCTGTAATTTGCTTCGTCTTTGCCGCTGGTAATAGTGGCGAAGTTCGACCAACTTTTTCCCTTGCAAGTAACCTAATCGCCATTGCCCTTCCGTTGTTTGAGATAAAGGTGTGAAGGATCACAGAGACGATCAGTATCAACGCCAGGGAAGAAGGGTAGAACGGTCTTTTCCTGAAGCAAAATCGTAGTTTGTTCTTTAATTGCATCGCTGTTAACGAAGATCACACAACAAATTAAGGGTTTAGTTGGAAACTTTGGGGTTTTGAGCAGCTGCTGTGAAGAAATCTATGATGTGTTAGATAATTATATATCCATCATTTGCTTGGACTTCGTTCTTGCAAGATATATGTTGACGCGAGAGAGAGAGAGAGAGAGAGAGAGAGAGAGAGAGAGAGAGAGAGAGAGAGAGATGAAACCAACAGTTTTCTCATTCTCAGACAGCTAATAGCCATGAACGATATTTTTACCGTTTATATATTTTTTAACATATATTCCTTTTTGTGTCCTCGCTAACTCTTCTTACATTGAATTCATACACTAATTAACTTGAAAGAGATGTGGTTAAGGAAAATAGTCAGCTGTCAATTTTGGTAAATTGACTGAAAGCGGGAATCGCGCTACGGTGTTATGAAAAATATTTGTTGTTTAACGGCTTAAAACAATTGAATATGATATAGCATTTAATCATGCATGTACTTATATGAATAAATTCAATTACCATCATGTACAAGCTCGTGTTGGAGCAGTAACGTAATCTTGTGAATAGCCTTGAAATACCAATTGTCTGATTGTTTCTGTCGACCAGATTGAGAAATTTATATACATATATATATATTATATATATTAAATTAATTTATGCATGTATACATTAAGAAAATAAATGAATACAAGATATGTTTTTATTTGAATTGCATGAAGTTTTCATTTATGCAGAATTTATAGAATGTTTTGTCACAACAGATGTCAGAGACATACCCGTTAGGAAAATTTATTACGAGCAGCGATTTAAGCTCGACAAATCATTTATTCCAGTTAAATGTTAGTAGTTGGATGATTAATTTCTCTTTGTACTATTTTCGAAAATGGAATGATATAATATCTATATAGAAGTATTTCTTACGACGTTAAAAGTATTCAGGACTTGTTTGACAATATTTTCCTGGCAACGTGCATATAAAGATTATTGATTCACTAAAACTTTAAGGTTCAATAGAGCACATGATATTTTACTTAAATATTGTATATCCAACAATATTACGAGAATTTGGATATAAAGTTTATTCTGATACAAAGTTTGAGAAAGGAGTTTCGAAAACGATCCTTCTTACACGCAAGTTTCTTTTTTTTTTTTTGAGTTTGTACCTTCGATTTTGTTTCTCCCTTGGTGTCTTTTACTATTGATTTTGCCATTTTCGTTAGATGCCATTATTTTCCAAATGTCGTTTGTTTAGCTTATTTTGGAGTTATATCTACTTGGGATCGCTCTTCCCATTCTTGTTGCCCGCATTCAATTTTTCTCATCTCTCTATTCACTTAAATAATCAAATATCATGCTTATCATCATACTTACTTGAATAATTTAAATATCATGCTTATCATCTATGGGCCTATATAATTCTATACTATTTATCTGGAGCTATTGTTATAATCAGGGCCCATCAATTTCGTTGAAAATGTGCTCCCCATCACTCATGCCGTGTATTATGAACATACTATTTATACATATATTTATACATACATATATATATTTATACATACATATATGTATATATACTATATATATACATATATATATATATATACGTATAGAGCGAGCGAGCGAGAGAGAGAGAGAGAGCTCTTACACCATATCTTATATTAGAACGTCTTCTAGTTAATATCTTTAACGTTTCTTGATCACTTAAGTTCGATCATTAGATATCAAATGTGCACCACAATTACATTATATACTTTAATTTTTTTTTTCTTCGTATCTAATCAACTTGTCGGGATATCTGTGAGCCAACAACTGATATCGAAGATGATGAAGATTGCAGCTAAAACAGATAAATGAATAAAAGCTGGAAAATGGCTTGAAGGAATCGACTTGAGCTGAAGATAAGTTCTTTATCATGTGGGTTTAAATGTCAGCCGTTTGATGAAGTCTGATAAGATCTAAAGGCTCAGAGTAAATTGCTATTCCACTTAAGGAGGTGCTACACGCTTTAGTGAGGAACGAAGGTACAAAATTTCCAACACTGTTGCAAAACCTGAAGCTAAGCTGTATTCTATTTTCAGTTTATCAGTGCTCGAGTAGGAAGGTTCTAGGCTTCGTATCTTCTATATAAGTGACAATTAGGCTAACTTGTAAACACAGAGCTTAGAGAGAAAGTTGAGAGCTTGTAATACCTTTGAGGTTTATCAATAAAAGTGTTTCTATTGGCCGTGGACGTAGGCTCAAAAGTGAGTCGAACCACGTAAAAGAGAGTGTTCTCTGTTTTTACATTTCTTTGCTGTTTTTCGATTCGTTTTCGTTCAAGATCCATTTTTTCAATCTGGGAATCACACACACTTCAATCTTCATCGAGTTGTGAATCTTGTGGTGGTCGAATCTTTAACACAACTTATACCGTTGATGTCCTCCGAAAAAGAAAACGTATAGCGTCGAGTCATCTTCACAGAAATTGAAAAAATATATTACAGCTTGGCAACAAAATGAGTGGTCTCCTTTTATTTTACTTTCTAAAATAGGAAATACGAATACTTTAATCGAGTGAGAGAGAAGCTACCCAAATGTTGCCAATGCCACAAGAATCAAAATTGAAATTAAATCGCTTTTCATATTGATAGGATCGTTTAATCTATTATTCCAAATTCCATAGAGGTTTGCATGGTTACAACCTCCCTTCCCATTGGGTGCAAAAGAATCACTATACATAGAACGTATGAAACGTGTCCCTCTAATTCCGTGACATATAAAAATAATAATGGAAATTATATTGAATTATAGTAAGACCATCTCCAATAGTACCGCAAAACGCAAACGCAAACGTAAAAATGCAGTAAAACTGCTCCAACAGTACTGCAAACGCAAACGCAAAATGCGTTTTTTGCTTTCTCTCTCCTGTTTCGAACGCAAATTTGCATCCGAACGCAAAAATGCGTTTGAAGTTTTAAATTTGCAAATAAGCCCCTTACTTGTATTGATTATTAAATCGAACATATAAAAATATATTAAAGAATTTGAAAATTGTATGCTACGATTATATTGATATAATAAATAATTATTTTAACCTTGACACTTATTTTAGTAATATATCTTATTATTATTTTTATAATTTATTGATATGTAATATAATTAACCTAGATGTTTTGTTTTATGTTTTTAATGTGTATAGACAATGACTTCAAAATTAAAAGAATATTGCATTAGTTTGTACAAGTAGTAAAATATAGGGGTGATAATGAAAAGTTATAAATGTTGGTATGAATGAAATATTACAGAAATATTCTTTTGCGTTTGCGTTTGCAGTTGACTGTTGGAGAATAGTTACTGCAAACTATGGATGTTACTGCAAATTGCGTTTGCGTTTGCGGTTGACTGTTGGAGATGGTCTAAGGAAAAGACCCACAATTACCAAAAAAATATCACCTTGGGCCGCGAGAGGTTGACACATCACTTTCACTAGGATATAGTGCGATCCTCATTTATGTTCGAAGGGATCATCATCAGTCATCACCATCATCATCATTGATGAAACTTTGCACTCCTATGTAAATAAATATGCTAAGATAAGAATATGTAGAATATATCGTATTCTAATTATGTCCCAAAAAATATATGTATGTTTGTCTAGTAAATGACGTTTGTAAAATGAATGCTGAGCCCATCTTTCGTTCATTTCGCGTGCATAATAAGCAAAGGCATCCCCCGTGATACAAATTGTCAACATTTTGTTTGGCTTAAAAAAACATTAGTTGGTTTTTTTTAGATTATCTATACTATTACATAAGTGGTTTGGGGTTGATATAAACTGCCACAATTTGTTGTATAACTTATTTGCAATTTAATTTCTCATTTGTAGTTGAATTAATAGTTAAGTATTTTCATATCATTCATAACTTTTTATTTTCTGTACTTGTACTTCTACAGTTAAGTTTCTTTAAAAATTATAATTCATCTTAAACACTAAAATTATAATTACAAAAATTATAATTTCAATATAAGTATTTATAAGCACAAAGTGCAAAAACATACTAGTTTTAATTATGCACGTACAAATAAGCGTCGAAAATACTTGCAAATTTAGATGAAATTATCATTCAACATATCCTTAAACAAATTGGAGAGTTCGAGTCTACATGTGAAACAAAGCCGATCACATATAATATAAACAGCAAGTGCTCTATTTTACATGGAATTTTACTACAAGTGATCAATCATTCACTTGAACAACTGGGACAAAAACCCTCCTTGAAACACAGACATCAAATGACCAAACAAAAAAGCCCTCACTACTCTCAACTCTTTACATACACAATTACAAAAACAGAGAGGGCTTTTTTTCCAACCTTAAATGGCCAAAGAACTTACTTTCTTGGTCCATACAACATAGACTCACTCAACATACTTACAACACATTACCTTCTTAATTACAGACACATTAAACATCATAAGCATAACATATAAATATATATACACAAAAACTAACTTACTCAAAAGCCCAAATGCCTCAACTGCTCAAAAATCTCCATGGGATATACTTACTCATCATCAGTTATATACTCTGTTTTTTTCTGCTTATGTTCATCGCTCTAAGCAAGTGTTGGGATGCTACAATTACGCTGACCCCTGCAATCAAACCCCTCGACTCTTACAGTAGGGTTATTACCGAAGCTCATTGCCCTAACGCAGCCGCCGCCGCCGGCCTTGCGGGGCGACTGAACGATGGCCCTGGGGGAAACGTTTTGTGGGTTCAGCTTTTCTTGGTCTTTGAAGCGAGAATCTTGAATTAGTGGGTTAGACGCTCTACTCGGCGGCGACCCTTTAAAAAATGGGGGAGACGAGGAAAGCTGTGCAATGGATTGTTGATCTCCCTGTAATTAAACCATGGGTTCGAAGAACTTTTGATCAGATCTACCATCATACTATGAAGTCAACAAATCGATGAGATAAATAGAAAAGGTCATACCTTTGCAAGGATGATATCCAAGAGCTCATTGCTGGCTTTTGCATCACAATCCTCTTGCTGATGGCTGTTGAATTAAACGCAGAAAAGATTTCATTAGAAAGAAAGAAAGTGATTATAGGACTGCTTAGAGTTGAGGTAAGAGATTTGTGTATGTGTATATACCTAACATGCCATCTCAAGGGCCTTATGTAAGAGGGTTCCACTGAGGTATGGACAAGGCCGAGCCTACGTGGCTTAGGACAAACCACTGTGTCTTTCTTCTCAACGGATATGCTCCATATTTCTTCACAAGCAGCAAAATTGTTCTTGGGAACCATACAGTGTTGCATCATCCTTCTTTCCTTTTTGGTTTTTTTTTTTGATAGGGTGTTGTTAGGGTTAGGATTAAATTACCTGAAATTATCAAAGGTGAGATTTTTCTTAGAACATGGAGATTAGGAAACAGATCTGCGACGAATAGAAGTCAGGAAATTGGAAATTTCTTAGGAATCAAACAGATCTACCCAGATCTCTTTGATTTCCATGCCCTAGAAGATTTTCAACAGATGGATATCGAATAAAGGGAGCTTAAGACGTCGTTTTTGAACGAGGAAGCGAAGATTTCAAATCTCTCGCCGGAAATCAGAGAAAAAATAACAAATCTAGAGAAGAAAATTGAGGAAAGAGCACCTAACTTCAGCAGACATCAAAAGTATAGACAAACGAAAACGATATGGAAGATGAACAAATCAAATCAATAGTTACCTTAAAATCTGTACAAAAATTAGGAGGGCTTCACTCGACAGTGGAATTCCTTCTCATGATGAAGAAAACTGGAAGCCAGAAAAAATAAGATTAATTAAAGAGAAAAAGGGGAAAAAAATTAGAAGAACACGGACAGCTATGACGGGCAGTTTCGGGCAGGAAGGAAAGAAGGTTGACAAGGTGTGAGTACTGGGCATTTATAAAACCGACTTGGGGTCTAAACGCAATATAATAAAAACTAAAGGACCTGATATTTACTTTATGATTTATTTATTAGTGCGTGGGAGACAACTACTCATACAAGGCTGCACAGTCTCAGTTAAAATTTAATTATTAAATTAAGGTAAAGCATTAAAATATGATAAAAGGTATTTCTCCGCTCCTTCTTGTCGTAATGCATACAAGTGGTGGGCGCGGAAATTTATTTCATTATTAGCTTCCCAACGAGATATTTCAACCAAAAATAAAGTCTGATCTTCCTCATATTTTTTAACTTATACTCCCTCTCTTCTACAATGAATGTCGTTTTAGTTTTTTGCACACATATTAAGGCATTGTATAAAATGTCTTTTATACCCTCAATGAGTAATTATTACTCCACTTATGTTCAATCACTCGTTCAATATTTCTTTTATATTCTAGAAAGAGATAAGACTCTTCATCTCCATCTTCTTTTATTTCAACTTTAAGTGATCTGAAAAGTAGAAAATGAGGGTAAAACAAACACGTCCAATTTTTATTTCATTTTCTAGAAACACAAGAAGACTCTTCATATTCATCAGACTTGATCAATTCGTTCAGCAAAAAAATAGATATTGGAGCCAAAAATTATTAACTTATTTGATCTGAAATTTAAACGTAGAAAGGGAGGGTAAAACAAATTGATTTCAACGTTTTCAATGACTATATATTATGATCGCCCCCAAACGCAAGAAAAACTAAAACTCCATGTCTTCACAAAGTATTGACCTGAATATTCCAGTAATAGATGAGCAGCGTGAACATACCTTGGATTTGAACGTATTTCCAGAAAGAAACAAATAACTTGTGATCCGAATGTCGTGGAAAATGTAATAAACGTATTGGCTTCTTAAGTCATTCTAGCATTTCATCTTTAAGAGTACATCGAATTTTAATAGCATTTCATCTTTAAGAGTACATCGAATTTTAACCCTAACTACGTTTTCCATATAACGATATAGAGGAACATATGTTAGAAAATGACAAAAAAATTGCTTATATCAGTGAAGAATTAGACATGAATGATCAACATAAAAAATTGTTCCTTTTAATTGAAATCGACTACCTTGACATTCTTGATTAGGGTTTATAGGCACGTAAAAAGTACTTCGAACGCGTTAAGCCCACTTTGAACTTGTGTTTATAGCAGACATCAAGGCATTTTTTTTCAATAGAGAAACGGTGTTATAAGTGCAGTAATCTAAAAAAATTTTGGAAGATAAATTTTCAACATCGTCACAATCTCTTGTTGAATCTCTTTGTTGGTATGGAGTTCTCCTTCATCGACGTAGAACTTGTTCAAATCAAAACCATGTTTAACTTTGGCAATAACTTCGTGATCTTCGGTATCAACTTTGGCAGATATTTCATCCTCCTCAATCTCTTGTTTGACTTGATACTTGAAAGAACACGATGCTCTTGAAACGATTTGCTTTTTCTTTTATCTTCCATTTTTAAGAGATTTTCTTCTGCACTGAGGCGTTTATAGAATTTTTTTGTACTCTATTTATAGATATTTAAATGGGAGTTGTAGTTACGAGATGTTGGAAGTTGGTGACATTGACATTGAAAAGACAAATTGTAAGTTTGACTTCGTTTTTGTATTTTTTCGCATTGAAGCATGGTTGTATTTAAACAGGGGCAATTTTGGGAATTTAGACATATAATTTATTGGAAAGACCAAAACGACAAGATTTTTGGAACAAAAATAGCTATCTAAAACGACATTTATTGTAGAACAGAGGGAGTATTATTTATCGGCATATTTGTTAATTATGAAGACGGTTGCCTCGATGAAATGAAGAGAGAAAAGAAAAAAATATCTTAGCTGTCCTAAGTTAAAATCTCAACCTACGATGGCACAACTGTCATTTTTACAGTCTGTACACGTTTTATTATTATTATGAGACGTCGTCGTTTCATAGGCCAGGCCCAACTCTTTCAACGGCTCTTAAATTGAGGGGTGACATAGTCAATATACAAATAATAAACATAATAATAAAATAATATCGTGATGTCGATATCCATCGGAAGAGAAAACATGTCATACATGCATACCATACCATACGTTAGTCTAATAAAAAAGTTAGATTCGAATATATTCGGGAAAAAAAAGGAAGTCATCAAGTGAGAATTTTGAGAAATTGACATATTAATTTATTTAATTTTTAAAACTATGTATCGTCGTTTAAATGAAGTTAAGAAAATGAGATATGTTGTTGATCTAATTTTGTTGTGCGACAAATAATTCTTAATTTTAAATATTTCATGTCTATTTAATTGTGGACAAGATATACCAATTTAATTTGTAATGCTGTGAAGGCTCCATACATGCATGTTACGTACGTATACGCTCATGTGGCCCTCTATACATATTGTATGATTAAGTATTTATTTATAAATCCCCTTATTTATAAATCCCCCACCCAACTTTTAATTTTCTATCAAACATACAACAAATTTCATTTCCACTATCATAAGACTATTGCGCAAAATGAACTTGTAGTCCGAAGTGGTCAAAAAGATGGCACTAAGTCAAATAAATCAAACAACCTTTGACTTTGGCAAAACGTGACTAACTTGGGTCTGATTTTCTTTCTAATTTTTTTTAAACAAAATAATTGGAATTGTTAATTTAGGTTAATACAGGTGGAGTGCATTAGCCAACAAATGTGGTCGGAATCATTTCTCTTTTTGACATTCCACTCTAAAGCACGTTTTTCCTTTATTATCATGTCGAATCTCACACAAAATGCCAAAAATAGAGATGGTGTGACGACTTAACTAGATATTCATTTTAATTTACACTCTCTATTGTCAAAATAGAGATGGGATGAGAAAATTAGTATAATTATAAATAGGGTCCAACTATTCACCCCCTTTATACCACATTTTACCTCTCTTTTACACCCTTACTGCCTTGGTTAATAAACCCTTGCCATTTGTAAAAATTTGTTTTATGTAATAAAATGAATTCAACAATATTTCATTAATTTCTTTTCAATAATTCAACTACTTTAATTGCATAGATTATTCAACATTAATTAAATTATTTTTTGCTTGTAATAATTTTTTATATAATTCGATTTATAAGTAAAAAATATTTTTCATATGTGATATTAATTTTTATATAAGTTGTGTTCTATAATGCTATAAATTATAATTAATAAAAAATTAAAACATTATTAAATAAATAA
Source organism: Craterostigma plantagineum (assembly GCA_027422505.1). Taxonomy (NCBI): domain Eukaryota; kingdom Viridiplantae; phylum Streptophyta; class Magnoliopsida; order Lamiales; family Linderniaceae; genus Craterostigma; species Craterostigma plantagineum. The sequence continues at coordinate 35,045,224 of JAPQWV010000001.1, forward strand.
TTTATAGAATTTTAAATAATTGGCCCGAATGGACGGCCCAGCACGGCCCGGACCGAGCCACCAATTCAACTAGAGTTTTCTTGATTCGAATAAATTTCAAATACGAATACAAAATCAAAGTATTCGATTCGATTATTTATAGAATATTCGACTCGAATAATTCCATATATATTTAAGTATAATATATCATTCGATATATATTACTTGTAGCATATTTTAATTCAATATACATCTTAAAGATAAAGTTTTATTAAATTAAAAATAAATATTTAATGGAAAATCCTATACGCACCCCCCCCCCCCAACACACAATTACTATATATAAACCCCCTAATTAATTATAACACCAAATTTATTACGAAAAGTAACAATTTCAATTTGCAGTATAAGCAAATGCAGCTCTTTTTCAGTCCAATATTTATTACTGATAATTGTAGTTATTAAGCCTAATTAATTCCTATCCATTATTTATTAATTATTTGTAGATAATTTTGAAGGCTTTGTAGCTATTTATTAAATTCTTTCTTTCATGTCACCTTATAACTATTATTTAATTTTACACATTTATTAAATAAATTTATTTTTAGAATCTTTGTTTTATTTTACTTCAACATATTTGTCTAGGTTAATATGAAACATTTGAAAATAAATCAAAGAATAATATTTATAAATTTAGAAGTTTTGTTTATTTATAAGTGGTGTAGAATTAACGTCAACCATGAATTACAAAATTAATTTTATTTAAAACTGTGTAAATAATTTCCGTTGATTAACTGCTTTAAATGAATTAAGTTAAATTTACATTATTATTGATTGAGAACAAAATTTTACAAAATTGTACAATTCCAAGGTTTTCCCCCTAAAGGATGCCAATATTAGCACTCATATATATTATACTACAATTCAATAATTATACTTAAATATATATTTTATATATAATAATATTTATAGTTTTTATTAAATATAAAGATAAGTACTAAAATATAATCCCATATTCGAATATTCGATTCAAATATTTTCGAATACGAATGCAATCGATTTTATGATTCGATTAAATATTAGAAATTAGTATTCGATTGTCATCCGAATACGAATAGAATATTGTGGTATTCGGCTCGATTCGATTAGTTTGCAACCCTAAATTCAAATCAGTTGCATTAAAATATTCTAATTTATTATCGAAAAGGAACTTAATAATAAATAAAGAATAATATTAATTGATTACTCTACGTATTGATCATGTAATATATTAATTAAGGGGTGCAAATAGAATTAAAGGGGATATCAATAGAATTACCCTTCTAAATATAGATAACTAGAGTTAATTGTTATTATATATTTTTGTCCATGAACTTGTGCTCGATTAAATCTAAATGACCACTAGCGCTCAGCAGAAAAGCTCGCCCAGCTCGAGTCTAGAGAAAGAAGCAAGCTCAACTAATTTTATTAAGTTATTATTGGAACTCGACGCGAGCCCATAATAAGAGCCGAGTTCGCCTTATTACAACCATCACTAATATATTAAATAGCAACTTTGGATTTGTAACTAAAAAAATTGTTCACCAACTTCGTATTTTAGAATTAATTTAAATATTCCGTCTTTTATCTACAAAACAAGTAGAGAATCTTACTTACTGCTAGTGACGTGACGTGTAATACTTTACCCCAATACTGAGTATTACTATATACTCTCAAATATAACATTAGATCACTAGTTGACGAAATATGTCAATTATGTAATGAGAGAAATTTAGATCTCTGATCCTGCTTGGACATTAAACTGGAAAATTCAATTTTGGTGCCAATGCGTAATATTTCCCACACACTTGATTCCAAACTTTATTCTAACATTTGAACTTAATGAGTATTTCAAATCACAAATATTAATGCCACCAAAATTTATTAATTTTGCCCCAAAAAAAAACCCCCACTTGAAGATAAAACCAATTTGGGTATGAAAGTTAACCATAACTAAATTATATTAGGTTGCGTTTGGATTGGTGTATTTGAATTGAAATCCGTGATTTGAAGTTATGAATTCTGAAATCCAAATTTTAAATACAAATCCACCGTTTGGCAAACGTTAGGATTTCGGAAATCCGAATTTCAAATGTGGTCGAGCTCTCGAGCCGGCTTGAGCCATCGGTCATCGAGCTCGAGCTGGCTCACCGAGTTCGCGAGCCGACTTGACTCATCGGTCGTCGAGTTCGCAAGTCGGCTCGACTCATCGGTCGTCGAGCTCGCGAGTTGACTTGACTCATGTCGTCGAGCTCGTCGGCCGACTCGACTCGTCGTTCGTCGAGCTCGCTGGTCGGCTCGACTCATCTTTTGTCAATAATAATAATTATTATTATTATTATTTAAGAAAATAATCACGGCAAGATTTGGTATTTCGAAAACGGACCGTTTCCGATCGAATTTCAAATCCATCAAAAGACAAGCGCTCGGATTCTCCTCGGATTTGGATGAAATCGAAATCCAAATCCGAGCGGTAAATGAAATTCGGATTTCAAATCGAAATCCCCCGATCCAAACGTAGCATTAGATAAAACGCATTGCGTGTGTGAAACTCGGCGATTTCGTTTTTCAATACACTTCGCAAAAATAGCTAACCGCTGTTTGAGCTCAATTCCATTAGACATATCCGAAACCCTAAACCAAAGCTTAATCACACTAATACAAACATGTAAGACCCTAAATCAGATCCAACAAATCCAAACCCACCTTATCACCGACGCAATCGATCGCCGCAACGGCGTCATCGCTTCCCAATTCCTGTCAAAATGCTGCGAGCTCGCCGGAATCCACCACGCGCGAATGGTGTTCGACGGATTGTCCAGCCGAGAGCACACGTCGCTTTGGAACGTAATCTCAAGAGGGTACCTCCAAGCTGATGCCTACGCTGACACCGTGGCGTTTCTCGGCGATATGATGAGGGAAAACGTCAAGCCCAATTGCTATACTTTGCCGGTAGTTTTAAAAGCCTGCAGCAAAATGTCGGCGATTTCTGTCGGCGAGCACGTCCATTGCTTGGCCGTGAAAATTGGGTTTAAGTCTAACACTTACGTGGGGACTAATTTGATTGAGCTGTATTCTTGCACAAAGTTCGTGGGCAGTGCTCGTCGGGTCTTCAATGAAATGGTGGAAAGGAATGTAGTTTCTTGGACGGCTATGATTGATGGCTACATAATCGACGGCGATCTATCATCTGCAAAGCAGCTCTTCGATTTGGCCCCGGCAAGAGACGTCGTTTTATGGAATCGAATGGTCACAGCGTACATAGAGAACAGCGACATATTTGAGGCGAAGCTTCTTTTCGATGCCATGCCTAACAAAGATTCCATAGCTTACAACACAATGCTGAATGGATTCGCCAACAATGGAGACGTCGAGGGCTGCGAGAAACTGTTCGACGAAATCCCTGAGAAGAACATATTCTCTTGGAACGGGTTGATCAATGGGTACGCTCGAACTGGGCGTTTCGTCGAAGTCCTCAATGCCTTTGAAAGGATGTTGAACGAAAACCAGGTTAGCCCTAACAACGCAACGCTAGTTAACGTCTTGATGTCTTGCGCTAGGCTGGGTGCTCTTGATTACGGTAAATGGGTCCATTCATATGCTGAGAACAGCAGCTACAAAGGAAATGTTTACGTATGCAATGGTTTGATCGATATGTATGCCAAGTGCGGGCTTTTAGAGCGATCGATCGACATATTCCATGGCATGAGTAACAAGGATTTGATATCTTGGAACACGATAATCAACGCCTTGGCCTTACATGGCCGTGGAGATTATGCTCTCGCCATCTTCGAAGACATGAAAAACGGAGGAGAAAAACCCAACGCCATCACATTCGTAGGCATATTATCTGCTTGTTCTCACATGGGCTTGTTCAAAGAGGGCTTAGACCATTTCCATTCGATGACCACAACGTACTCATTACAACCTAAGATCGAACACTATGGCTGTGTAATCGACATGCTGGCTCGAGGCGGGCTTTTCGAGCAGGCCTTGGAATTCGTCGACAAAATCATGCACGTGAAGGCTGATAGTGTGATATGGACTTCTTTACTAGCAGCTTCTAGGGTTCATAAGAAGGTCGAATTCGCCGAGCTTTCGCTTAGGAAGCTTATCGAGTTGGACCCTAAGAATCCCGCGAATTACGTGATGCTTTCGAATGTGTATGGTGAGGCTCGAAAATGGGACGATTGGGCTCAGTCGAAGGTGGCTGTGAGGGACACTGGGTCGAAGAAGGTGCCCGGGATAAGCTCTATTGAGACGGTTGATGGAGTTGTTGAGTTTTATTCTTACGACGAAAGGCATTTTAGGTCGGGGGAGATCTACTGTGTTCTTGGAGGGTTGACGAGGTTGTTGAGATCGAAGGCGGTGGATATGGATGCTATGGAGATTGAAATGGAAATGTAGGAGACGAGGATTTTTAGTTTTAATTCGATGTGTGTGATTGTTGTTCGTCTAAACAGAAGATCGAAAAGACTAATGACACTTACTCTAAACTGTTGTTATTAGGTAGTTACTTTTTTTTTCGCTCGGTGATGTGGCACTTTCGGGACACCAGACTTATGGGGATGTATGTAATTTAAGGATACTGACTTTCAAAATTGGAGCAATCCGACGATCGAAAGCTAATTTTTGGTAGATATTGCGAAGTTTTCACATGTCAGATAATTTGGGGATAAAAATCCTACTTGGCGACGGACTTCTGTTAGGGGATACGTCCTACGTGGCATTTTCGTCATACATCGACTTTCAAATTTGAAGCAATTTAAGACAGAATTAGGTTCAAGATGCAATTGTCTTTAAACTTGTATTTTAATTTCGAAAGTTAACGACCTTTCTAGGGGCTTTTTCAGGCCAATTCCAACCCAAGCTCATATAAGCCTGCGGGAGCTCCTCTTTAAACCAATTGGCAATATGATAGTTAGCCCACAAGCTTATAAGCCACTCATAATATTTTTCCAGTATTCAGAACAAGAAGTTACAATTTCTTGAAGTATTTGAGGTTCATCTTCCCGTCCTTGACGTAATACTCGACAAACGCTTCGTATAAGAGCGATCTGCTACCGTGCCCGACTGACAGAACGAGCTTATAATCTATCTCGTGGCCGCTATCTGCGAATTCGCACTGCGCGTTGACCACATTTTCGTACCTAAGCCGAGCGTTTTTTGCACGCAAATTGTGCTCTTTGACGGCGTACTCTGCGCTGTCCACGACCTGAGGATCGCTTAGGTTACGCATCGAAATCCATCCTCCTATGTTTGAGCATTCTACGTCAACAACGTAGTATAGAACGAAGAGTATGAGGAAAGGACTCTTAGGTGCCATTTTTTTTATTTCTTGTTTGTCTTAATAATGAGAATTTAATGTCTATTAATTTGTTACGAAAGTTGGCCGAGTTATTAATTTGTTGCCGTTGCAATAATTTCAGATTGCAGGAAATAGGATTGAGGTAATTGATACACAGATGTTATCTTAATCCTCAATCTTGCTAATCATTTCTTTCATGTTGTTAAGTAGCTGTTAAATTATTAATTACGCTTAAGCTGCTAAGTAATCTTCCTCGAGATTCGTTTTGCTTATGCTTAAAGACAAATTAAACGAAAAATTCAACAGCCAGGTAAGGCCTAGACAACCAAGAAAATGTGTCTTAAGCGTATGTTTTCTTGCCAAGAGCATGTATTTATTATTTATTCACATACATTATAGTTACCTTCCTATGAGTTTCGTGTTAAATATGTAGACCCATTTTACATTTTTCTAGATGGTGGTTGATCGTGACTCTTTATTTAATTTCTTACGATGGCTGGCATTTGGAAGGCGCTACGTGGGTGGACAATTATTTAACTCATATTTAATAATACTAGGAATTTTTTATAGAGAAACAGGTAACTGAATATTCATTACACTTAGGTATTGCAATAAAACCACCCTCCATTTATTGCAATAATAACTTCAAATAATGAAATGATCAACGCCAGTCGCCAACGCAAAAGATTCAAATTCTATACTCGGGATGCTATAGAAAAATTGAAGAATATAATTACGTATGATAATATAACCTCCAGTTATTGCAATAATAATTATTTACAAATAATGAAATAAACAACGCCCAAGATTCAAATTCCCTATTCATTAAATAAGCCATTAAGTTTCCAGTTCAACACGCAGCGAAGCGTTGACTACGAGGCCAAAATGATAACGGACCTCAAACGTCGTGAAGACGGCTTTACTCTCCTCAAAACGCCGTTATGACGGCGTTTTCTCACCGCAACGGCGCCCTCATATTTCTGACGTCGCCAACGGCGACGACGCCGCCGGCGTCATCCCCGACGAACACCTTCCCCCTCGATACAGCGGCGGAGACGTCCTCAGACGCCGCCGCCGACCTCCACTCGCCGTAGATCGCCGGCGTGCGACGCCTCATCCTGCCGTCGTAGCCACGCACGACGACGCCGGCGCCTCTTCCGTTTGACTCCGCCGTGAACGGAATCTCGCCGTCGCGATCGAAACCCCACGTCGATACGACGTCGTTGGGATCGTAATTGATCAAATCCTCGTCGAAATCTAAGCTCAGGCCAAAGCTGTCCCAAAACCTCACAACGTTGTTCTTGGTATTATTACACGCCATGGCGTTCTGCCACAAATTACCGTTTTGCCACTGGCTCTGCAGCCATAGGCGCGTGCCCTTCACGCGAAAGTAGTCTTCATCGTCATCTTCTTCTTCGTCTTGCTCATCTTCATAGTCATCGTCCGACGAGGATGCTAAGGAAACGACGTCGTCTTCATCGTCTGTGAACTCTAAAATCTGTTCAAGTTTCTGCTGCAACAAAGAAGGCTTCACTTTGTGAAAGTATAAAAAGATCGAGCTTTATCCTTCTCATCAAGCTGCTGAAAGTTGCATAAATTGCAAGAATTAGGGCACCCCATTTCCAAAAGCTGTAATAAAATTGAAACTTGGGAACGAAAGAAGGGTTTTGCAGACATTTCATTCCTGCCTGGAAATCCGTGATCATATTGATTTCTGGGATTTCCATTGTTGGGTTTTTGAAGATATCTTGAAGGCTTCTTTCTTTTTTATGTAATGGTTTTGGCGAGGAAAGTTACGAAAGAGATTAAGAGAGAAGAATGGTTTGATGAGATGATATGAATGATGTGTATATTTATGGTTGATAGGAAAAAAGGGATGAAATGGATATTTTTATTGTGATAAGCAAAGAACTTTTTCCGTTAAATGTCTCTTTAGTTTTTTTATGTATTATGATTATGTTTGGTTGGGGTGGGAATTAGGATTGGCTTTAAGGATAATAGTATGGTTTTCTTTTAATATTATTTTAGTGATTGGCGTAGGATGGTGAAATTTGATAATATCGTATTAGGCGAATAAAAAACAAAAATCAATGTTGGAGCATGACAAAAGCAACAATAATTGTGGGATTCAAAAGTAGAAATTAGTGGTGGTTAAAGCCTAGAAGCCAAAATGTTGAAAAAGGAAAAACATTTACGTCACTTGACCTAGCATTTTGAACTATTATTTATATCTTGATAGCATTAATGCATATTTTAGATATATATAATCAGCAATACTTATATTTTTTGAGGATTGCTATTTGAAAAATAAAAAGATTCGCAATGTCACATCTGACTTAGCAACCTCTTCATAGATAGTTTCGAACTAGTGGTCGGTTTATGCAGAGAGAGAGAGAGAGAGTGAATTTCTGACCACTAATATTTCAAGAAATGGTTGGCATTTTATCGGTTTTTGTGGGACAATAATGAACTATCTTGTTGACAAAATGCCAATTTCACTTTTTTTTTTATAACGAGATAAACATTTTATTCGTAGTTTGCTGCACCAAATAATAATTGCAAATAAATCCTTCAACGTAGTAATTGTTGATATCTACTACAACACAAGCACTGTTATATATCAACCATGACTTTATTCTTGGGTAAGAAAATTTCCACGTTTGTATGGCTATTACCATATATGTATTATGTATATATGTAAATACTTATTGTTTGTTGCGTTCCGTGGAATGCTTATGTTATTTAAAATAAAATTTAGACATCGTACGCATGTTGATTATTCGAATATTAAATTCAAAACTGATAAGATTTACTTTCTTCTAAAATTAGAGTTGATAATATTTAATTTTCTGAAAGTTGAGCCACTGGCTAATTATATAAAATAAATAAATTGGTTGTCGGTGGGTGTGCCACCAAACCCCACCTTGTTTAATCATATGGTTAACTTTATATCACAATCACTAGTGATTAATTAATAATATGATAAAAGGCAAGTGTATTATAACATAAACCTAACAGTCGAGAAATGAATAATATATTTCAAACATCGGTTTCACGACTGCTCGAGCATGTGCTAGTTTATACTTTATATTAAGAAAAAAGGATTCGATATTAAATTTTTATTTTCGTATTCGTAAAGCATTTAAAATAAATACCTATAGTTTATCAAGAAATGGGTCTTATGGGCTCAATAACATAAGCCCCAACTGGCCTTCAATTTACAGGTCTAAGTAAATCCTATAGTCTAGTATCCAAATCATTACATCATCTCAATGCTTTATTCCTAAAAAAAAAACATAATATTCTTCTCCATGTGTGAACAAAAAAAAGGTATTACAACATGGAATTTGGCTCCAAGATTGTCGCTTTCCACGCTTGTCTCGGTCGTTTCAACAAAAGATAAAATTCAAACAGAAAGCTAACACCTTTTTTCACATTGTTCCCACCTGGGATTTCTTCAACATAGATACATAACCTCCTAAGCATTTGCTACACACCAAAATTCAGACATAATGTCAGTCGAATTTCTCACCAATAAACTCCCATTAATAACAATATTATTAGCTCTTCTTCCCTTCTTTGTTCCTACAGCTCAGAGCTGGGGAATCGATGGGCACCTCATAACTTGCAAAATAGCTCAGTCACGGCTTAGCAAAGAAGCTTCAAAAGCACTGTCCAATCTCTTACCGTACTACGCAGAAGGTGATTTGAGCAGCCTTTGTTCTTGGGCAGACGATGTTAGGTTTCGATACCATTGGTCTTCGCCTCTTCATTACATCGATACCCCCGATGAACTTTGCAACTATAATTACAACAGTTGAGAAGGGTTTTCTTTTTCCTTTTTTTTTGGTTTTAGTTAGCTTCTCTAATTAGCTGATGATCAGATGACATATAAACATGTGTGTGTTTGTGCGTGTGTGTGTGTTTTTAGGGGATTGCAAAGATGAGAATGGTGAGAAAGATAGATGTGTAGCTGGCGCAATCTACAATTACACTAACCAGCTTCTTACATATGAGAACAGCACTTCCTATCAATGTATTGATTCTTTTCTTTTGAACGGTTTGTTTAGTATTTTTCTAACATTTGATGATGATGCTGGTGATGATACATATGAAAAACAGATAATCTTACGGAAGCCCTTTTGTTCCTCTCTCACTTCATCGGAGACATCCATCAGGTTAATTACCTTATAACATCCTATTATTAGTTAAATGTTACATATATATGATAATGTGGAATTTATTTCAAATATTATGTGTTGTAGCCTCTCCATGTGTGGATTTACTTCGGACAAAGGAGGAAACACCATAGATGTGCATTGGTACACAGTAAAAGCAGTTCATCACGTATGTGTTGTTTTTATACATATATTTATATCATGTGATTATCTAATCTTACCTTTAATTCAGAAATATCTATTTTTCTTCTTTTTTTTTATCTTCTTGCATATGATTTGAAAAAGGTATGGGATGTTAATATTATCGAGACAGCAGAAGAGCGATTCTACGATTCTGATGTAAACGAACTGATGGAAGCTCTGCAGAAGAACATAACGGTATTCCACATATATAGTTCTTGAGTTAGGTTTTTATATAGGGACAAAAAAATCTCAAAAATGAACAAAATCATTGTAATAGACTGTGTGGACTAAGCAAGCCAAGGCGTGGGAAACCTGCGAACAAGCTGCATGTCCAAACATGTAAGAATCATATATATGATATGCCTTAAAATCGAAAAATTCGGCAATGTATTATGAAGATTTTTCAAGCAAAAACATTATCATTATTTGCAGATATGCAACAGAAGGTATTAAAGCAGCCTGCGACTGGGCATATAAAGGAGTCAGCCAAGGTTCAGTCCTCGGAGGTATACTTCTTACCAAATCATATCTAAGATATAACTATAATAAAAAACATTATGACCATCACGTGACACAGATAATATATATATAATGATCCAATGATGATGATATGCAGATGATTATTTCTTCTCTCGTGATACTGTGGTGAACATGAGGCTAGCTCAAGGTGGAGTACGTTTGGCTGCTACTTTGAACCGTATTTTCGGATAATTTTACTTGCAGAAAAGAACTAAGAAGGGTGGCAATGAATCTTTAACGAAGAAGCTCTTGGAAAACAATTCAGAATGTTTTATTGATATGCTATTATTATGTATGGTGAAAAGCACATTCTTCATACCTTCAAAAGCCAAATTTGATGCTTCAATTTCGAGTGTTGAGATGAGATCGAATGCGCTATGTTGCTCTATGAGTTATTGTGTTCTTTTTCCTTACAAGAAGAACTGGGCAATTGGCATTGTGAACACAATACTTGCTAACACTTCCCAGAAAACCCCTGCTAGAATTTGAAATTCATGCAGAAATAGCTAAAACTGATAAGAGAAAATGACATCTTACTTCTAAAGATCGAAGCTTTTTTGCAGAGAATAGGAAAAAACGACCTTTTTGAAGTGTCACGTCTGTAAGTACCCATCACAAGCAAATGTACGTTGAGCTTATCCACAACATTACATATTACCTCCTTTGGATCTCCCATTTCAGTTATAGTTTCAGCTTCGATCTGCCCAGAATATAATAAAAAATGAAGAATCACATAACCTCGTACCATAATCCAATAATGTCGATAGATTTAGTAATAAATTAGCTGAGCTACTCAACCCCATATTTAATGAATATATCCTTTGCTGTCTGAAAAAGGGCTTCAACGAATTTCTTGTGGTTTTCTTCCACAGTTTGGATCATCTCAAGCGCTGCAATGCAATGCCATCAATCAGAGAGAGAGAGAGAGAGAGAGAGAGATACAAGAAGAAAAACTTACGAGCAGCACCAAAAGATGAAGCATAAACATAACCAAACGTATCCACGTTTTGGGCCGTGAGGATGAAAAGCTTCGATCTTTCAATAGATTCTTGAAGATATCTAAGGGCCCACTCAAGGGCATATTGGCTGCTCTCGCTTTCATCAATGGCTACCATAATGTTCTTCTTCTCACCACATTGCTCCGTGACCATTTTCTTGATTGATCTTCTCCTCTTACCCTCGCTTTCCTTTGCTTGGTGAAATTGATATTGAAAAATGGTGAACTGAAACTGATGAAGAAAAGGCTATCAAAATCGTAATGGCGACCCCTTTATTGAACATGTGATCAATTGAAAACACCGACAAACGATTGAGGTTTGGGAAGAGAGAAGAAAACTTATCTCTCCCAAGATGTTTTCAATCGATAAAAAACAGAGCAAGTGCATGCGTGCTCTGTTATATACAATAACTCCATAATTACAATTTAGTCCCTAAACTCAGATAATATGACCAGAATTGAGCACAGCAGATACCAATTCGATGCTTTTTTTAGCTTTATTTACAGTGAAGAGATCAAACGGCTTGCAAACACTGCTACACTACACTGAGATATGTATTGCTTCGTTATGCTCAGTCCTTTTTCCTCACAACAAGAACAGGGCACTTGGCATTGTGAACGCAGTAATTGCTAACACTTCCCCACAAAAGCCCTGCTTTTCAATTTAAATCCACGCAAAATTGATTAGGGTTTTCAAGAAAATGGGAACATCTCTGCTAAAAATCAAAACTTTTTTTTAAGGGAGCAAAAAAAAAAAAAAGAGGACCTTTTCAAAGCACTACGACCGTAAGTTCCCATCACGAGCAGCTCTATTTTGTGCTTTTCCACAGCTTCGCATATGAGCTCCTTCGGATCTCCCATCTCAGTTAAAGTCTCGGCTTCTATCTGCAGAAAGAACAACACATAGCTGAAGTATGAAATAGAATATATTGTCATGTATACGACCCCAACTAAGCTTTGATATTAATCATTGGGCCGGGCTAGTAGGCAAGGGAGTGGGCTGATATTAGATGGGCCAATTATGTTTAATATAATATTAAGCTTGGGACTAATATGTTAATGAGCCCACTTATCTTTAGGTTAAATACACCAAAGGATGGTTTATGCATGGTATGAAAAGATTAAACCTAATTTCTGTCTTCCTGATCTTCTTCTTCATCGCATCTTCATCTCAATCTCATCTCAATCTCAATCTCTTATTCTTATCTTCTTTCTCTCATTTCTATGATCAATACACATAAAAAACTCATAAAACAGTAACTACTATCGTACACTTCAAGCAAGTTCGTAACATTGGTATCAGAGCTTACGAACCTCGACCATGGCTGAACACTATCGCTTCGAAGAACATCTGGACGGGCAGAGAAAGTGGGAGCAGATCGTGTCCCAGACTGAGAGTAGTTTCCTCACGACCATGTCTCAGAGGGAGGCAAAAGCGACCATTCAACGGAAGGAAATTACAGCTCAGCTAGATAAGTTCCACGTGGATGTTAATAATAAGCTCGACAACCTTATGCAGCTCATCAACGGTCTACAGTTACAGCTACAAGGGAGTAACGGCGAGTCGATGTTGTCTGAGGTTGAATCAGTGCATCTCGAGAAAGACTCGGTGTTGATTGACGACGCTGTCGAGTTCGGAACACCTCAGATGCAGGCAATACGGACTCGGGCAGATTCCATCACAATGGAGGATGATATAGTCGAGCCTAGCCGTGAAGACTCGGTGTTGGGTGAGGTTGAATCTGTCGTGATGGAGGACGAATCAGTGTTTGTTGACGAGGCTGCGAGGCTTGAAATGTCTCAGCTACAGCCGTTAGGGGCAGGGGAAGATCATGTCACAATTGTGGACGAGCCAATATTGCTCGAGGATGAAACATTGTCGATCGTGAGTAAATCCGTGTGGGTTGATCAGATATCTATGTCGGAAAATGACTACGTTACTGAGGTTATATGTGATGAATTGGCGTTAGACCATGATGGTTTTGTGAAAGCTGCAGACAAGTTATTGTTCTTTAACTTGCCTTCTTTCGTCGACATTAATAGTTTGAGCAAATGGGAACGGAAGAGTAGCAAGAACATGGCGATTAGTGAGCTGCGTTCCGTAAGGGAGATCGGGGATTTTTCTCGATTGAGTGCGAGGAGTTTATCTTTCGATGCCTTTGTGGTTCCATCGGCTGATGTTTTGGAAGAGTCGATAAAAGTTTGTCGCAGTCAAGAGGTGCCGTTCGATCAAGGACGTGGTTATGTCGGGCAGCTGCGTGTTGGAAGATACCACAATACGCCGTTTGATCGAGGAAGGATGCAGAGCTTGCTGTTCTGTAGCTATCATGAGGAGTCTTACCAATCAAACGAAAATGATCACGGCAAGAATCGACGAATTGATGCTAATGCTGATGATGCGTATCAGAGAAATTCTAGGATGCTAGCTCTGGTGAAATCTGAAGTTCAAGAAGTAGGAACACTTCCCATTGAGAAATGGCTTCAACGACACGGTCCCTTCGAAGCCGTAATCGACGGTAAAAACTTGGACCTTGCTAATAAACATACTTTGAGCCCTCCTCTCGTTATTCTTCACCAAAACCGAGTTAATGGTGGTCTTGCTCAACATTTAAACAACAAGAGGTTGTTGGAAAGCCGAAAGAAAAGGCAATCGCTTGATGCTACATCACAAGGCAACATTTTCCACAAATGGAAAGAAAAGCATGAAGGTCGGCTGAAACTTTTGAGTGGGGGGCTACCCACCTTCCACATGCCATCATCGTACTTGATTGTTATCAAGGATTCTCTCAAGATGCTAGGCGCACAACCTCGATCTTTGCGTAGCGGTATACTCTATCAACTATGGAATCCTTTTTCTGTTAATGCGCTATTTACAGGAATAAACACAGCTACGTCAGATGTTGGTCCTATGTTGAGTTTTGAGTTTTTGGACTTCTCATCAACTAACGACGACTCGACGTGGAGATACGGTATGGTTCTTGCACTGTTCTTCTTCGCCTCAAAAAGTGTGGAGTCTTTGTCTCGGGGACAGCTGGCACAACTCGCCGTGTTATCTCTTCTCTCGGCTTCGCGTATTGTTGGGAACTATGAGTTTGAGAGAGAGGCTTGGGCTACTTATGGCTGTTTCGTGCCTATAGTAGGAGTTGCCATTGCAAGTGAGGCTGAGCCAATGTTCCATTTGTTTGTATTCATCATGTGTGTGTATGCACGAGCTGCAAGGGAATCACTTCCAGATAAGGAGATCGAAGCAATGAGCGAGAGAGGAATACTTAAGAGTTCACATTTTCCTTTTGTTCGTGGAAAAAGGGCATCAATGGTAGTAGGCGATGGACGTGGGGTCGTTGCGGGAATTCTACTCATTCATCCTTGGGGACAAGGATGTTTTCGACCGAGGGGTATTGTCATGTATACGACCCAACTAAGCTTTGATATTAATCATTGGGCCGGGCTAGTAGGCAAGGGAGTGGGCTGATATTAGATGGGCCAATTATGTTTAATATAATATTAAGCTTGGGACTAATATGTTAATGAGCCCACTTATCTTTAGGTTAAATACACCAAAGGATGGTTTATGCATGGTATGAAAAGATTAAACCTAATTTATGTCTTCCTGATCTTCTTCTTCATCGCATCTTCATGTCAATCTCATCTCAATCTCAATCTCTTATTCTTATCTTCTTTCTCTCATTTCTATGATCAATACACATAAAAAACTCATAGAACAGTAACTACTATCGTACACTTCAAGCAAGTTCGTAACACATAGCTGAAGTATGAAATAGAATATATTAACAGATTAGATGAAGAAAAACTGCAAAGCTAGGCAAACCCCATGTTCTTGGCATATCTCCTTTGCTTTCTGCAAAAGGGCTTCGACGACTTTCTTGTTGTTTTCTTGGACGCTTTGAATCAACTCGGCCGCTGCAGATTGCAGTCGATGCGTTCGTGAGAGAGATCGAGAGAGAGAGAGAGAGAGAGAGAGAGAGAGAGGGAGAGCGAGAGAAAGAGATTAAAACTTACGAGCAGCACCGAAGGACGAAGCATATATGTAACCAAAGCTATCTGAGTTTTGGGCAAGATGAAAAGCTTCGATTTTTCGATGGATTCGCGGAGATTCCGAAGGGTCCATTCGAGGGCGTAGTGGCTGCTTTCGCTTTCATCAATGGCGACCATTACCTTTTTTCTATCACCAACGCCTTCTTCCATGATGATGATTTATTTTCTCTGACCGATCTTCTTCTTCTTCTATGCTTCTATTGTGAATTGAAGATGAATATTGATCCCTTAGCTTTTATAATGAGATGAGATGATATTTGGTATATATATCTTTAGTCAAATACAATCAACGGGCGAAGGCGAAGCGCAAACTGTTTCGAAATCGTTCTCGAAATTCGTGGGACCTACTAGTGATTATATCATATGGATAACGATAATAAGATATAAAAATAGTAAAGCTATACTATAATATTATCTCATTTTATTCGCATTACTCCTATTTGTAACTTAATTAAATTAATTAGTACATTTTGCACACTCAAACGTGTCTGGTATATAACATATACATACATCATATTTCATCTATTGTTATTAGAATATTTAATAGAAATTAAATTTAAATTTAATTCCTTTGTTATAAAATTAAGGAAGAAATAACTAAAAATAGTAATAAAGATATGAGTTGTTTTATTTTAATTTTATTAATTATTTGTTTTAATAAAGCTTAATTGACAGCTATCTTGATAAAATAGAATAGATAAGATACCATTTCACATCTAAATTTTTTAGTTTTTGTAATTATATCTAACACATTAGTTTTCATATATATTTAAAAACTATATTATATTTATTAAATATTATAAATATCAAATTTGAAGTAACATAGATATAACTAATATTTTAAGCAATACATCTAGAAAGTACTAATAGTAATAATAATTTTCCGTAGTGTGTCGTCTTCTAGTTCTAGTGATAGCTTACCGTATTTACTACCCTTCGTTTTAGTTCATGGTTTTCTTATTATACGAAAAAAAAAATCAAACTTTTTCATACAATTAACTATTGAGGTTATTTCATGCGCAAGCGCAAGCGCAAGCGCAACCAATAAGTTTTAGAGTTAATTTTTTTTTCCCGATTGGTTTTGTTTCTATCCTAAGACGAATAGTTGCTGTTAACGGAAAAGAAAAATCTTGAACAAAACTATCAACAAAAGAAGGAAAAAAGAAGTCTGAAAAAATCTTAAAAGCTTTGACATATAACAATCTAATCCCAAATATATCACACAAGAAGTCGTCGAATCACGAGTTAATCTAAACCTTTGTTTGAGCTTTCGCCATGTAAAACAGTATACAAGAATGCAATAACAAATCATAAAACAGAAATTATACCATTGCGAAAATTAACCTTTTATGCGATTCATTTCCCTCCTTTAGCATAACTATCTCGCAAAGTCACAGTTCGGTTAAACACCAAAAGTTCAGAAGACGAATCCTTGTCGACGACAAAGTAACCTATTCGAAAAAAAAAGGAGATATAATTATATCGAACAATCGTATATTCCGAAAGCTATAGAGAGAATCAGACAAAAAATTTTACCAAGTCTTTCGAACTGAAATTTGTCTCCAACTGCAGCATTCTTAAGCAACGGTACTGCGTATGCATCTGTTATCACAACTTTCGAGCTTGGATTCAGATCTCCCAACCAATTGTCGAGTTCTGAAGGATTCTGTAGCCAGGAAAAAAAAAAGAAACAATTTTTTTTAATATAAGACGATTACAAAATAGTCCAAATCATTAAATGCAGACGATAGAAGTTTATTACAACCTCAGACATGAAAAGTTTGTCGAACAGTCTCACTTCCACCTTAAGTGGATCAATGCCTGGTGCTGATTCAGATACCCAGTGCAGAACTCCCTATAACAAATTGTGTTAAATTATTAACGAAAGCATAAAATATATCGATAAGTTTTTACGAATAATAATACCTTTGGCTTGGTTTTCTTCAAGGGGTCATACTCAGCATGAATCTCGAGAATAGTTTCCTTATCATCACCCATAATGACTTCAGTGCATTTAATGGGAAATGCGTACCTATTGTACCAGATTTTCGTCAAAATTTTCATCGTTAAAAAGTAAAATATGGAATATCTATGCAAATGGGATATTTAGTCACCGGAGCAAGACGGTTTTCCCAGGAGCAAGTCCATAGTAATCTTTGGAGTCTTTCATTCGAAAATCTGATCGTTCTATGTAGACAACCTTGGAGAAGGGTACCTTCAGAAAACAACAAGAAAAGAAAACAATGATTGTACAACATTCAGTTAAACTAAATGAACTCTCTTTGGCGTCATTAATCTAAAAGGGATAATTATCTGATCATTAACCGATGAATGAGTGACTCTCCAATCATTCATACTTTAATTAATGCATAACGTACATTTTTAGAGTGCTGATATTCTTTTGCACATTATAGTAAATGAATTTGATGATTATTTGGGTGCATTAGTAATTATAGCACCTTATAACATGAGGATGGATCCTCGGCAGGAGCATCGGGATATTTCTTCGCATCAAGTTCCATCACAGTGTGGTCCATATTGGTAATTACAACCTGGATATAAAAACAAGGTACTCTAACTTGCTTAAAGAGATTTGTAGAATATACAGAAGTAGTAAAATAAGAAACAACACAGAAACAACAGAACCATATGGTAAGATGAACGACCTTTAATGGATTAAGCACGACCATTGTTCGTGGTGCTGACTTATTTAATTCCTCCCTAATATGGAATTCGAGGCGATCCAGGCATATCATACTATTATCACTGTAGTAAAAGGATATGTTTAACTCAATCTCGAAATTGAGCGAGGAAAAAAATATTATGAAATGATAAAACTCACTCACAGAAATTACTACAAACAAGTAAATATAATAACCTTCGAGTTATCCCAATTCCCTGAACGAAAGCATTAATGGAAGTTGATGTAACCCCTCTACGCCTCAGCCCAGCAAGAGTCATTAGACGAGGGTCATCCCAACCATCGACGTATTTCTCAGTTACGAGACGATTCAACTGCATTATATACGTAGAAATGAAATGGGGTTTAAAGATCATATGGCTTGTGATACTTGGTTGATCGTTCTATGGATTCATACAGCTTTTCATCTGACCTTACGCTTAGACATCACTGTGTTGGTAATGTTCAGACGTGAATATTCCCATACATAAGGCTGGTAAAGGCTTAAAGCATCCAATAACCAGTAGTATGATGCACGCCGAGTCTCAAATTCAAGTGTACAAAGCTGCACAGACCAAATGTATTTTCCAAAAATTAAGAAAAACACAATGAAAAAAGAATCGAACATAAAATTACGAACTCAAGGGGGACATGGAGATCATAATCGTTATTGCCTTGAAAAAATAATCCAAATCAATAATGGAGTTATGGGCCGACATGGCGTACTAAAAACGTTACTATTTCATGACAAAGCAAATTTTTTGCATGGTTTCTGGGATCTTCATAAACTAAAGATATAAATAAATATGCAAAGGGAACATGGTTAATTAGATAAGTAAAAAATAAATAAATAACCAAAACTTACCGAGTGAGTTATGTTCTCCAGAGAATCAACAATGCAATGAGCATAATCATAACTGGGATATATGCACCACTTGTCTCCAGCATGAGGGTGAGGTGTGAACTGTTGACATATTTAAAAAACAAGAGGCAAATTAGTGAAACTATAGTGTAACCAAATCAGGAAAGTCCATTTTCAAATTAATTATTACCTTGATACGATATGCAATGAGGTCATACATATTGAAGTTATCACTCTGCATATCTTGTTTCATCCTTAATGTCGCTTTCCCCTCTTCGATTTTCCCATCTTTCATGTCATTGAACAGCTTTAGGGATTCTTCTATTGGTCTGTCTCTCCATGGGCTGTTCATTTTCTTCTCTCTATACTCTTTTATCTCATCAGGTGCCTGTACTAAAAAGTATATCGTGTGAGTGAATAAGTGAACAATTAAAAAAAAATGTCGGAGGATGAAATTTCAAAATGAATTTGACCTGGTGATCAACATACGCATGCCCCCGTCGAATAAGCTCTACTGCAAGCTTGTATAGATCTTCAAAGTAATCACTTGTATAGGTGATCTGAAATTGAACAATAATTTGAATCTATATAAGGACACACTAATAACAGAATGCTCACAACAAACTACTAAACAATCTATGATTGCTACCTTAAATGGTTCCCAACCCATCCATTTAACAATTTCTTCTATATGGTCAATATATTCCTTTTTCTCAGCTTCTGGATTCGTATCGTCATATCTGAGATAAGACTTTAATTTAGAGACAAGGGAGATATAAACATATATACATATTTATATATATCAATTTATATACAGAGAGAGAATGAGGACCTCAAGTAGCAGCCACCACCTCTGTCTTTTGCAAGACCAAAATCAACAAACATGGCCTGAAAAATTGGGGAAGATGAAGAAAATTAAAAAAGAGCATTTGCGAATTGGGCGTTAATTTGATGTACATTGATACCTTTGCATGACCTATGTGAAGGTAACCATTGGGTTCGGGTGGAAAACGGGTGAAAACTTTGCCTCGTGTAACCTTCAAGTGTTTGTCGAGTATTTCCTTGTTATTGCAAGCCCTCAGAACTGGACGGTTGTCACTGAAGTATATCTCCGTATGAACCTATAAGATAAAAACCAAAATGTAATAAAACTTCTATGAAACAATAAAGGTTATAAACTATTTAGCAGACCATTAGCGGGTGCAAGTCGCAAACAAATAACCTTATAGTTATCCTCTGGTGAAGGAAATATCGAAAATGGATTAATTTCTTCTTCGGACGGAGTGACAGGGGCTATCTCTTCACTTACAGCTTTCTCCTGCGATAATGAGAGAATTCGCATGAATAAGAATAATAATAACACAAAATATTCAGTACTCATTAGATTAAAATCCACATGATTGAAACTAGTGACATAAAATTCATTTTCAGCACACATATACGTCTCTCTCTCTCTCTCTCTCTCTCTCTCTCTCTCTATCTATCTATCTATATATCTATCTATCTATTATATATATATATATATATATATATATATTGTAACATAAATCAAACTAGCTCAGCTCAGCTCACCTCGGCTTTCACAGGCTTTTCTTTCTTCTTTTTCACAGGTTTCTCATTGTCTGCAGCAGTCTTTTCACCGAGTAGCTCATATAGCTTTGCATCAATGATTCTCTGTCACGACAAATTTTTTCATAAAATAGAAGACCTAGTTAAATTGTATGGAAATCGACTGCATTTGCTATAGATTTAAAAAAGCTACCTTGACAATTTTCGGATCAGCCCATGGCTGCTTCTTTCTCACGTAACCAAATAATTCTCCAACTGCATACGCACAATTGACCCAAAAAGGTTGCCATTAAACAAAATATTGGAGCGAGAATAAAAATTGCAAACTGACTAATTAAAACTGCAGAAAAATGATAACATGAATGGAATCAGATATTAATTATTAAAGTTTCGCATTTCAGCATACGTAAATAGAATAAAATCACAACCAACCATTTGTTCGGTAACGCTGCTCTAAAATATTAGCTTTATTCTCGTGAAAAATTTCATCAACTGCACGATTAATGTCTTCTTCAGAGACCTCCACTCCTATTTTATGAAGAAAAGTCAGAAATTTGAAATTATCACAACCATTACGTTCGGTAATCTAGTGATAATTCTTCAGTACCAACGCCACAAGCGTCTTCGAATTCATCGATTTTCAGGTTGTCCGAAGCAGCAATAGAAAGAAAAGAGAAAGCAGAATCCAACTGTGCAGGGGTTTTAATCTACAGACAAGACAAAGTCACACAATGATTTTAAGAATCATTACAAAAAACAAACGAATCCTGAAAAACCATCACAAACCAAAGAGGAAAACAATGAAATGAAACCTTTGATGAGACAATATACTTGAGCAGTGTAGGTCGATGCAAGAGAGCATTTGCTGGGAATTTAGTAGCAACCTGAAAATGAAATAAGCATTATTATTCAAATTAGCCTCACAAGACATCCTAATCATTGACTCAACACACTTACTGTGTACAGCATGTTTCCAACCGTTCGATCACAACCATCTACAACAGCTGCCTGAAAATATGATCATTTAGAAAAACGATAATTTATTTCTTTGACCTCGAAGCCCTCAAGGCGAATAACCATTGTAGCAACAAACACAAAGAAGGTCAAAACAATTGATGATTTGGAAAATTATTGAAATTCCTCGGTACAATGAGATGCAATAGAAAACACAAAGCTACAACTATTATTCAAGGTCCCAGCTTTCATGAATTCCATAAATGAGCAACAAAATACAAATCTTAATAGGTAATAGTCTTTTTCCAGCTCAAACGAGTGCTCCTCAAAGCCAATAACTTACACTAAGAATATATTATTCCATTAATCCACATACCAATATCTATATTATCAAGGTTAAACCCCAGACAACATCTATGCCCAGTAATACCACATACACGACAAGCAAGATTATGAATTTATGCCTTCAACATAAAAAAAAAAAATTATGGATTGATACTCAACAAAACCCCAAAATAACAACACGCCCACCTCGTGAATGACGGCTTTGAGATTGGCAGTGACCTTACTATTAGCAACGGTGTTCTTCGCAGTCCTCTCGTCTAGACCAATCCTAAGAAACAAATCCAAAGGACTTTCATCGCCGTCATTTTTGCCCGACATCTTTCACTGTCGTATGCGCGTGAAACTCCCCTGTGGAGTATGAACGAACGTACGAGAAAAAGATTCTGCAGCTAGGAGAATCTCCTAGTGAGTGTAGTACGGCGATTTTCTACGATTGAGAATCGATCGAAGGGTCGAAGTTAAAGGTTTTGTTCGAAAGTTATTCCGTCATACTCATGCGTTCTCTCAATATTTATTGGGCTGGCCCGTAAGTAGTACTTATTTGAAATTTTTATGGCCTAAATTAACTAGTTAATATTCAACTTGGGCTGGCCCATAAGTAGTTATGAAACCTCTTCGGCCCAAATTGATAACAAAGTTTTCTTTTTTTTTTTAGTCGCCTTAGCTTTAGTTTGAATCGAATATGGTTACCCCAACTTACAACATGATTAATTCTTCTTTACTCTATATATATTGTCCTAAGTCCACATAAATTATGAGGGTCAAAGAGTTCAATTGGGATCATCAATCTCTTCATCTTCTGATTTATCAATTGCTCGATTACCTGACTTGTATCTTCGGGCACTAAAATTGGGAAGTCATCATGATATTAGTAGGAATAAAACACAAACGAGAGAAATTATCTGTCAATTGGCAGATATATGATTTATTCTATCCTACCCAATGTGGGAAGGAAAACCAACCCAACTTTTTTTATTAGATCTTTGACCCAACGTTAAAATTCAAAAAAAAAAAAGTTGAGTTGTTTTCTCATATTGGTAGGGATATGATATACCTATATGTAAGTTATGATTTATGCAAATTGCATTAAATATCTATTCTCTTTCCTAAAAAATATGACTTTGCCATCTTAATTCTCCACACTTCACATATGACAAAGCATAACCGATTTCTAAAACCACATTCGGTTAAATTATGGTATATATACACTTAAATACCAAAAATAATAAAATTTATCAGTTCAGTAACCTGTCAGAAAAACTTTATGTATAGATAGATACCTAGTAGAATAAAGTTTTTACACATAGCTACATGTTTGGCTGTTGTTGGTACCATTTAACCATCGTTTTTGTATCTTTTTATATGTACATTATATATCATATCACGCGTTTATGTGCACCTAAATCCCAAGTATATTGTGTGATATCTCTGTAAGCAAAGCATGACAGATCTGTTTCACTGTATTATATACCAAAATACATTTCCTTATGGTACTTAAAAATTTCTAATAAAATGTACCAAACGAGTACCTATGTGTAGAAATTTTACTCTATTAACACAACAAAACTCTGATAGATGACTGATTTTGATTTATTTTCTACTTTTAGGATATGTAAATGTCCCTTAAATTATTTCAAATATCGAATTAAGAAATAAAAGGATTAATTACAATCCTGGGCCTGCTGGAGCCAAACTAAGGTGCAAATCGATCCCTATATTGGGCCCATTACAACTTTCAACCCAATTCGGAATAGGCCCATTTTCTGTAGGCCCAATATGATTCGTTAGGCCCAATTCCACTACCCCACTTTTCCCATTCCACGGAAGTATGAGCCGCGCCGGCGGAGAAAAGGCCGCCGCCGTGGGATTGCGACGAGCGCCGCCTCCCACGTATGAAACAACGGCTTTTCGAGCGGCGGCCTGCGTCTGCTGGGCGAGCTTGGACCGCTGCCTCTCCTTTTTGTGGGCGTTTTGGTGACCGCCGAGGGCTTGCGAGTTGGTGAACTCTCTGCAACAGTATTGGCACTCGTACTTGCGTGATTGCGGCGGCGACGGAGAAGTGAACGGCGCCGTTTTGGTGGTCGCCGGTGGATACGTCGAGTCTCGGCCGTGGTCTTGACGGTGGTGGTGATCGTTATTATCAGTCATGTTGAAGCCGAAGAGCTTTATGGGTGTGTTGGGATTTGCTTTGTTTTCGTAGTATGAGTCGTGTATTAGCTCGGCCATGTTGTATTACTGTGTTAGGGAGATGGATATATATGTGTGTGTATATATATATATATATATATATATATATATATATATTATTACAGAGAAAAGACTGTGAGAAGTAGGCAAGAAGGATGACTTGAGAGTCAGTTGCATGTTTGTTCTGAGGTATTTATACACCACCTTCGAAGGTTTTTCGTTAAATTAATTTGTTATATGGTGGAAAAGAAAAACATTTATACATATCATTTTTGAGAGAGAGAATTTTGTCGGAGGACATATAAAAGGAGATCGATCGTTATTAACTTGAAGGGAGTAATGAGATCAAAAATTTGTCTCTTTTGGATCGTCTTATCTTTTTCCTTTTTTATTTCCTTTAATTGAAGTATATGTTTTCTTTGACATAAGTTAAATGCAATAAGGATATTTTCAACCTAGAATATTTACAACAGTAGCTTTTTCTCCTTTTTTTTTTTGATTTGTAGTGTATAATGAGTAGATAAATTGTCGGTAAATGCTAATTATGTTGTCGCTATTCAATCTTGTATACTGCGTTGCGTGGGTTTTTTCTTTCATTTTATTTTTCTTTCTTACAGTTAGATGTTATATTTCTTCTTATTTGTTTATTATTATATTATTTTTCCTTGTAAGGATGAAGCTTGAAAGTTGAAAGTATATGTGATTGCATGTGAGTGTAAAGAGTAGTTGAACTATCATAGTATGATTGACTGAGTTTCTAGATTTGTCCCATCTTGTTAGACAAATGTAGAAATAAAAGTCTTATTACAACATTATAACGTTACTTATTTAAAAGACATTACGACAAATCACATATGCTTGTCGTCATACTTAGCCAGCTGTCAATCAATATACGAAACAATTTACAAACGAAGCAAAAGCAATTTACGATATTGCGTAATGTTATGGTGGCCACCTTGCGTGAGCACCTTCATGAGCACCAACCACGTCAACGCCAAATCAGCATACAATTGGATTTTTCATTGTTCTATAACCTACACATGGGATTATTGAACCTATCGGGGGTTGATTTGGCATGTTGACATGGCACAAAAAAATGACACACAATAGGTGCCCACGGATGGTGTCACCTATTTCTATAATGATATTACATAATATATAGTTCAATATTTATATGTGCCGCAACTATTTCATACATGATGTATGTCTCTAGGGTTTCTAGTGTACCGTGAAAGCTAATGCATGTGCTCCCTCATTAGTCACTAGGGTTCATATTAAATATGTGAATTACATTATATACTAACACACAAAACTTCGTCAAGACACACAATGATAGAATCTAGTAACTGCAATAAAAATACAATTCATATAAATTTACAGAAAAAATACCCATTTATATAAAATTGCAAGTCAATATCGTGTCAGTGGTTTTTTAATAAAAAATTTTTATTACGTATGTACCTATTAGAATAAATTTTTTTGCACATTGGTATCCATCCTGCCGCAAGGTACATCATATAACACATTTAGGTACCATAGAGAAACGTATTGTGGTACATAATACAGTGACAAATTGTACATCGTATAACAGAAACGATATAGGTATCATATAAACGCGTGATATGGTACGTAGTACACATATAAAAAGGTACGTCAAGACTGGAAAAATGGTACACACAGTCAAACGGGTACTTATATAAATTGTTTTTCTAACATGTGTACTGACTTGCAAAAATTTTATATAAATGAGTATTTTTCTATAGATTTGCCTTGATATAATTTTATTTAATTATCGCGTCAAGGCTGTCAGGTCCTCGATGTGTCGGTATTGTTTTTTTCAATCTTAATACTTAGTGTGGAGCCTAGCATTACGTTATGATGATGATATGATTTATTTGTGTTGTTTTAGGGGTTGTTTGCGTGATTGACGTTGAAAACCCTTGGTCTAAGCTCTACTTTTCCATGTCCGAGATCTTCAAGGATCTTAATTATATAGATAGATAATTAAATATACATAACTATTTTTATTTCATCGACAACTCACCCGATTATGTCTCCTTACGATCGTTTTAGATATTTTAGACATCAAACATGTACCTTTTGATTGTTTTTTGCTGAAAAAAGATAATATGAATGCAAGTTTGAAAGTACTACTTAAACTTTGACTTCAATCGGCTGGTAACTATCAAACACACACATACATGACGTGTTTATGATGGTTGTCTTAAACGTAGTTGAAAAGCTACGCATTATCTATTAGACACTCACTACCGAAAAAAAAAATCTAATTAGATATATGCTTGTATTTTTTTATAAGATGACATTGTGGGATCACTCGCCGCCCCATGCAAACATAAATTCTCCAATGCTTTTAAATTTACACCGAAACATAGTATGTATATATATATATATATATATATATGCCAAAATAAGACAAGATTGTCAGATTAAATTGTTGGAAAAAAGCACATGGCTAGTCCCCATTGTATAGGGAAATACATGTGATTGTGCAAATAATTGTCTCTCATAGCCCAAGCACCACTTGCACATAGACATAGGCCATCTATTTCGGAAATAGATATAAATAGAGGAAGTAATTATAATGTTTTGCATTGTATTTTAGTTTATCTTAAGTCTATCGCAGCCCTTGCTACACCGATTTGTTATATAATTAAATAAATTATTTGAATGTGTGTGCAAGATGAGACAAATAAAATGTGCTTTCGGTTGCCCCTAAAGTATACATTAGGACGGCAGCAATAACTAACACCTAACATGTTAGATATAAAAAAATAACATAGTTTTAGGAACAACTGCACATGGTAATTTAATTATTATACTATGTTTTTTTCTCTGTACTTTTGATTGAGCTAATTACGCGTTCTAGGGTATGAAAAAAATACAAGAAAGAATCCAAAAAAAAAACACAAGCGAGGGGGTCGAGTGTATAAATTAATACAATGACGTGAATTGTTTCAACTAAGTCCTACCCTACCGTTGAAAATTAAGATACTATTATTTCAAAAGGAGATATATGAGTAGCGTTTTTAAATTAAAAAAATACGAATGAACACAATATTAGTTTATTAAGCAATTATACATTAACCTCTCTTTTAACTTTTCCGTATCAAAATCGTATGCCAAATTGCGCACAAATAAAGTTAAAAGAGATGTGAAACAAAGAAGGGTCCAGATTTTTGTCTGCGAATGAGTACGACAAGATAAGATAACCATTGTTTTCAAAAAATGTAGAATATATATTACAACAGCATCATAAATAATATTAAAAAAAATCCAAACTTGCACAGAAGCTCCACGAATAGATATCTAACCATGCAAACAAATCAGCCAACACAAATAGATATGTCATTTATCCCACGAAAGAGCCCATAAACAAGAACAGAACTCTCTATGTACTTACCAAAGCACGAAAGCTTTTCGGGCAAAAACAAACTTGTTCGTAGTAAGCAATTCTCACTTTTTCTCATTTCCCTTCAGATTAAGATTGAACCATTTCTTCTTGGTAGATTTGTCTTTCGAATCTGAGCTTCCCTCTTCTGTTGAGCCCTCAGACCTTTCATCTTCTGCAAACAATTTGCTGCTGCTTCCATTGCTGAAATGTGCACTTCCAGTAGGAATAGAGATTGCTCTGGCGACAGTAAAAGTGGAGTGGATTGTATCACGAGATTTCAGCAGCTCATCGACCTGTTATGTCCATTTGATGAGAAGAACGTACAATTAAGGAAATTGTAGGATGAAAACCGTCCTATAAAACTTTAAGATTGTAAGATTTGAACTTTACAGATTGTTTTTCCTGACTGTATCGATTGGTGACTTCTTGAAAACGAGCCAATGCCTGGAAAAGAGATGGCCCAGAGAAAATTACTGAGCCTATCATCTACAGATTACGGGGAACAAAAGGCTCTTCTATAAAATAATACCTTTCGGTACTCGATTTCGAATTGGCGCAACTCATTTCTTTTTCTCAAAATCTGTGCTTCAATATCCTTAAGTCTCTGAGTTGTATCTTCATAAGATTTTGCACAAAGGGCCTCGATAGTATAGGTTGCTGGTTTGAAGAAGTTATCTCCTGAAGATTATAAAACAAAAAGCATCAGTTTCGTAAGATAATTGTATAGCTAAGGTTCTATTTATCGCCAACGACCTGAGGATATTAATGAAATTTAATAAGCAGTATACCATAAACAGCGAATATGTGGGTTCCAGCCTTTAGCTGCGAAACCTCACATGGTTGAAGACCTTCGAGTCTCTTGAAGAAAGCAGCTTCTGGGTCCTTAGCCATGGCCAACTACAACATTGAACAAG
The DNA here is from genome assembly GCA_027422505.1 of Craterostigma plantagineum. Lineage (NCBI taxonomy): Eukaryota > Viridiplantae > Streptophyta > Magnoliopsida > Lamiales > Linderniaceae > Craterostigma > Craterostigma plantagineum. The sequence goes on from JAPQWV010000001.1 coordinate 35,073,406, forward strand.
GCATTTATTAAAAATAAAATACATACAAAATAAATAACATGATCACAATTCACATCAGCCAATGAATTTACTCTCGAAAGAGAAAAACTAAGCACACCGCATTCACAGTAGTATCCATTCTGTAAACTTGAAAATGCAAGAAATACATTCCAGCTGACGTAGCCTTTCCCGCCTTCTCACTGTCTTCCTACAAAGTTCATAAAATGAGGTATGTATCAATGAAAGGAACGAAGAGTTTCAGTTCTATTTCCAGAAATTAAAATGAAAACATTACTGTGCAAAGGAGCGTCCAAGATGGTGACGGAGATATTAATGAAATACATATTATCACAACAATCAATTCAAACAGAAATCTCCTTGGAAACATGATTCAATGACAATAAATTAATGAATTAGATAACAGATTACCCTTATTAAATTAGAAAAAGGAAAATTAGAACACCTTGGGATGAAGATATAGATCACAGCCTAATAGTAAACGAGGGATATCAGAAATAGAAATACCTGTAAAGCCAGTCCATAACCCCCATTCGCATCTGGCTCGAAATATAAGAGCTGCAAGTAACAAAATCATATGTAATTCAGGTGCAAAGATGACTAATATCACATTTACATGATTTCTCGATATCAGTTTACCTTGAATTTGCTTTGTGCAGCTGAAGTAACTCTAACGACTATTCCTGATGCCGCTTGTTCGTCGTTGATAGTTACACCAAAGAAATGGGCAGACTGCTTTTCAACCTTTTTTTACAATTTTCAGTTAAGATATTTGAAACAAATCATAAGGAAATATAAGGTTATTATTTGGCTGAGAGGTGATTACAATTGAATGTTTCTTTCTCACAAAGGAATCACACACATGATACCTTTCCGCTAACAGAAGTCCCAAGGGGGAGAGGCCTAACTGTTACTGTCCCATTTAAGGCCTCTTCTAGAACAGTAGCTGAAACTGTGGTCTTGATAGGTACACCTAACTTGCTATAGAAAGTTAATTCCACCAGTAAAATTTCATGTTAAGAATTATATTCCGCGCTATTTTATATGAAAAAAGAAAGAAAACCTGAATAGTGCTGCAAACATGGTGTTGACAGTACCAAGATTAGACAAATCGATCTCCATATCCATTCCCTCAGCATCAAGGGCCTCGAAATTATTAATATGCCAGAGTCAGAGTAATGAGACATAAAAAAATTCCAAATTGCATAAAGAAAGCAAGAGAACACATAGCAATAAAATAGTTCGGAAAGCTAATGTATGTTCAATCCTGCCAATCGAGTTAAATACAATATATATTGACAAGGAAATGCAAGCAAATTGTCATAACCGTAGAAGGGGCACAGCATGAACAAAGGGGCAAAGGTAACGAGATGAGACTAAACAACAAAATTCAAGCTCACCATTCGTTTCATCCATATAAGTGGGCAATTTAGCAATTCAAGAGTTTTTCAATAGATCACTCTCTAATATTATGTCTCCAAGTACTTTAACTTCCGACCACAATAACTAATGCTGTAAATCCATGATTTGAAAGAGTTAATCAAGTTCACATTCTCAGTTATTCACTCTATGCAGATGTAACATAAGAATAATACATCAGGCCAGGCAGAGCAGTGAACAGGCATAATAAATTCTTGGAGAAGTACATCACCGTAGCAATCAATTTACTAACCTTCCCATCATAGTTTGAGGTTCAAACGTGCAAAAGTATAAATGCAAGAACAATAGTGAAATGAAGTACCTCAAATCCTGAAACGTCATATTGCCTTCTCTTCTCCGGATCCGATAATATGCTGTATGAATATGCCACCTCCTTGAAAAGCTCTGATGCTTCAGGATTATTAGCATTCTTGTCTGGATGGTACCTGTAAATTCATCAAACTTCTCCTTATAAATTGTGACTTATGAGGAAACTCTTAATATGTCAAGCAAAAAGGATAGTATCTGTTAAAAGAAAACAGTTCATGCACATTGAATCATATAGATAGTCAAATACTTCAAACAAGCACCAAAAGGCTAGGCCACTAAACAACACATCAACTACATTTTCTCTGATTCCATTTCCACCTACACCACAAATACAAATCGGAGAACAAAACTTGACAAAAAAAAAACAGAAAAAAAAAAACAAACAAGTGAACTTACTTGAGCGCAAGCTTTCTATAAGAAGTCTTGATTTCTTGATCGGACGCATCTCTAGCGACACCAAGTACCTCATACGGGTCCCTTCGCAAGGCGGGCGTTGACGGCCCTTCCACCTTTGAATTTGACATTATTTCTCACAATAGTTGCGCCAACTCCACCCCAAATAAATTCTGATTAAATTTTCGAAAAATTTCCAGCTAACCCAACAAGGTCTTCGAGACAAAACGGGACAAATCTTGTTATAGACGAATCGAATGTATCATCGCTCGAAAATCTGCAAAACAGAACACCATATGTTAGCCAAGCTTCAATTAAATGAAAAGTCCCGAGACACATGGGAAACACAAAACGAGCTAAATCAGGTGCCAAATTCAATGCCTCGGATCCATGGAAGAAAAAGGAGCATCGAAATTTACGAATAATTTCTAATAAACAATCGATTAGATGGGTAATACCAGTCACATAAACAAACCAACGAAGACGAAAGAGCTAGGGTTTTCAAAGACATCATCACCTTTACATATTTCGAATTTGGGGGAAATGGAGTAGACAAGCTATATATGACCGATGAAAGATTTCTCTTAAAATTATTGGGCTCTTCGTTGTCAAATTTATTTATTCGACCGATATATTATTTTGGTATATAACTCCTCGTGACAGCTAGGATATAGGAATGCAGAAATTTGTTGTAAAGGGTAATAAATATCTCTCAACAATAATTAACAATTTCATTCAACTACAAAATAAATATCCTCACCTAAAAAACACAGCAAATTACTTAATATATAATCGGCGAAGCAAAGCACAGTTTAGAACCTCACTCAGTGATCAAAGAGAACCAAAATCCTGAGAAATGGGCAGTGAACATAGAGTAAATTTAGCGGCGATCATCAACAGCCCATCAAACGGCGACGTTTGTCTCCTAACACGGCTAGCTCCGCCACCCAAATTCGACGACCCTGAGTACGATTCTTATCAAGATTCTGATCTTTGGGACTTACCCTCTTGCCAGTTATTGCCCTCTGATGATCGATCGAAGGGTGGTTCTAAAGTTCAGATTAATGCCGAAGGAGATTCTGTTTTTGGGTTGTTGAAAGGTTTTGATGTTGATTCAGCCTTAGCCCAGGTTTATATTGCAGTTTTCACTTCAGTTCTAGTTGAATTTTTGCCCTTGCGTGTCCCTATGGTGTCTGATTTTGTGTTTTGTGAATAAATGGTGTTGGTTAAAATGGGTTGCTATGCTAGGAATGATTTGTTCGTAGTTACATTTGGCTCCGAAGTTTTCTGCTCAAGCAAAAGGATATGTTCTTATCATTTTGCTGTTAAAAATTAAAATTGGCTTTTTGATATATAATGTCACGGCCGTGAATGTGCTGTCCTAGGCCGTGACAGTACCCTTCACGGTCGTGTTGATCGGAGAAATACGTGTAGAAAATTACAAATCTATCGCCATATTTTGAATTTGTCTTTCCTGCTATATAGATTCTCGGACAATTTGGAGACGAGAAATCGCTGAGCATAACATGGAGCTTATCGAAAGTTGTGGAGGAACCTGATTTTGGACCTGGGAAACCTCTTAAAACTGTTTACATGAAAGGGAATTTGGAACCTCTTGATTTGAAGTTAGAAGGTTTGATGCAATGAGCTTTCCTTCTTTATTTTTATGGTTTCATTAAATCAAAATTGTTATATCTTAGACGTCCAATATGTTTTATGATTTTTCTCATACAGATCACTGTAAGTGGATGACTACTAAAGATTTAACTGATCTCCTCGTTGATGTGAAGCCACACAATGATCGTGTAGGGCCCTTAGTTGTTATAGGATTTTTAAACGACGTAATGCAGTTATCAAGCTTCAAAATTCCCTCGACTTTGAGATTTCAGGTTTCTTTAACTTATCTGGTTTTTTTTTTTAAAAAAAAGAAAACTCATTTTCTCCGTCATTATTATTGATTTTTTCCATCCTTACTCACAGGAATATCCTCCAGGTGTTAAAGTTGTCCCAATGAAGAGTAGAACCGCAAAGCCATTCCTAACGACAAACTTAATGGTCTTTGCGCCCGGGACTAAGTACGATGGCATAGTTCATGACAATGTTATTGCAACTGGCAATGCACTCATCGTAGATCCTGGATGTAATAATGCTGCACACAAAGAGGTCGGAGTTTTTCAATTTCATATCAAATGGCAGAAGAAAGTATTATCTTCTTCGTTTGCATCGAACATGTCAGGACTTAGTTCTTATATTCGTATGTCAACATATGATTATCCATTATGTTGAAATATGTTTTTCTTTGAACTCTACCTTATATCATTTGTGTATGCCTTTCCAATTGTGTTTCTTTTCATGATTCTATCATTTACACTACTCTGCCTTTGATTTTATCAGCTTGAAGAAATCATTACAGCCCTTCCGCGAAACTTGGTTGTTTATGTAACACACCATCACTACGATCACGTTGAAGGTGTTCCTGAGAAAAATATTTTATTATATACATTTTGTTTTGGGGGTTGGTTTGGTTTTCTGACAAGAAACGCCACAATCTATTAATTGTTTGTCTACTTTTTTCAATTCCCACAGGTCTCTCCATTGTCCAAAAATGCAATCCAGGCGCGACTCTCTTAGCTCATGAGAATACCTTTCGTCGGATCAGAAAAGGTTAGACTTTTACTCCCTGACGAGTGACGAGGATCATATCCTTTTATATATATTATTTGAAAATGGCTTCGAAATTCTCAATACTTCATTTTCGCCCTACAGATGATTGGTCTCTTGGATATACGCAAGTTAAAGGTTCTGAAGAAATACGCATTGGTGGTCAGCTGCTGAGGCTCATTTCAGCTCCAGTAAAGTTTTATCAACTAAACAAGATATTTCTTTTAATCTTCGTTTCAGTATTTGGTCGTTTTTATTAACTAAGCAAGAATATTCCGTATTTCCCCCGATATTTGTATGCTAAATACAGCTGAACTTATCATTTATGCTTGAAAATCTTACCAGGGACATACAGATGGCCACATGGCATTGCTTCACGTCAGCACCAACTCATTGATAGTTGGGGATCATTGTGTTGGGTAATTAACTCTTTTATTTAATTAAAGAATCGTTAATATATCATTATACTACTATCGACATTGCTTAATCGTTTTTTTTAGATTATCTTTTTCCTGTATGATTTCTGAGTATCTTAGAGTAGCATCTATGTGCTTTTTCCTCAGCCAAGGAAGTGCAATCTTGGATGTCAATTCCGGCGGAAATATGACTGTGAGATGAATCTTTTCTACTCCGAATATTCTTGCATCGAATTTTATATTTCTGGTTCCTTCTTTTTTTTTTTTCGTAGGATTATTTCGACACGACATATAAGTTTATGGATCTCTCTCCCCACGTACTAATTCCCATGCACGGTAGAGCAAATATGTACCCCAAGCACATGCTTTGTGGATACCTCAAGTAAGATAGCAGTTAGTTTCTTACCATTAACCGTCTTTTTAACCTTAAAATCTCAAAGAATTATCTCATTGAGTTTGCGCACTAAAATCCCTCTGTCAGAAACCGAAGAAACAGAGAATCAACCATATTAAAAGCCATAGAAGATGGAGCTCGAACACTGTTTGACATCGTTGCACATACATATGCAGACGTTGACCGTAGTCTATGGCTCCACGCTTCGTCAAATGTGAGGCTCCACGTGGAACACTTAGCCCATCAGAATAAATTACCCACGGTAAAATAATTATTTTTTTAATATTTTTTTTCGTATTAGCTATATATAGTTCATGATCTCGCGTAAAATACGACAGAATGAACAGGGGATTCAATTTTGATTAATTGGAATTTTGTTGTTGGGTATTTTGTTTCAGGATTTCTCTATTGAAAATTTCAATTCGAGTGTTGATAATTTTCGGGTCAATTTGAGTAGAGTTTGAGACAATAGAGGACAAAGAAAACCTCTTGCCTTAGGTTAGACGAACTCTCACCATTTCCATAAACTGAGTGAAATTTTTTAACATTATGCATCGAAATTTAAAATTTTCTGTTTTTTTTTCTCCCTTCGATTCCAGGAATTCTTAATGCAGAGATTTCAGTCGTCTTGTAAGATCAATTTCGTGTCACGCTGGGCGTTATCATACGTATTCGACAATATTACCAAGAAAAAAGGTAAGATTATTGCAGCTGCTGTAGCAATCTTAGCTGTTTCTTACTCAGTTTCAAGGCTTCAGAGTTCAGACACATAAACACTTGTAAGAATATAGTAAATCTGCTCTGAACTGAATCATAAGAGAAGTGAAGGAGTTCCATGTACTGTTTGTACTTATTTTTATCATCAGACATAACTTTGAACCATGAATAATATCAATCATCTAACAATGATCCTATGCAGCAATGAAGTTTTCTGAAATAAATAATGAAGTTATGATCAAGATTAAGCTACTTTAACTCCGCTCGGCCTTTTCCCTTCCATGGCTTCCTTCTTATTCAGACAATCGACGCAAAGGAAAGGCCCTTGCCATGGCTTAGCGCTCACCGAAAATATCGAACCTGCGTGGACCGAAATGCCCTCGTTCGGCGCCAGGTCAGCTTGGCAAATTGCGCAGTTGAAAAGTCCCGCACTTCGACCGCCCAAGTCTTCGCTCCCAAGCCTTCAATTTTTTTTTTAAAAAAATCACATTCTAAAATATTCAACATACTAATCAAATCAAATGTATAATGAGTACACATATTTAAAAAAAGTAATTAACCTCTGGTCTAACATGGCCGATCCTTCTTCGAACAATTCCTCGACGATGCCGACGGCCGACATTTTCTTCGACGATTTGTTGGCGCTCGACGACGAACCGCATGAGATGTTTTTGAAGAGGATGGATTTGAGTTTGCTGAGCTTCTTCGGCGGAGGCGAAGGTGGGCCCACGTCGTCGGGCGGGATTATATCGACGACTATGCACGTCGTGTCGTCCTTCAGCCCGCGGGTCTTCAGCGCTTCCTTTAAAAAATAGGCGCAAAAAAAATTTGTCGTCGATCATCGCTACGTCATATGTATTGTATCTCTCATGTTTTAGCGTGCTAATTATAATTTTTTCATGGACTGAATTTTTTTCGACGATTAGCTTTAAGAGCTTTTCGAATCTTGCAATCGACTATGCCAGTCACGATTTTCGGCATTGGGATGAGTTTCGATCCTCACTCAGCCATGAACGTCGAAAATTGAGGCTGGCTTAGTTGAGTGCCGAAATTGGAAAATTGATGAAACTAAATGCCAAAAAAAAAAAATCGTTCGTGGCGTAACTGTAGAGGGCAACGTTCATGTATCGTAATCTAGTTGAAAATTATAATTTTTTTACGGTAATAATATATACCCTAACGACTTGCTTAGCGGCTAACTCGGCAGGCAATCCACGGCATGACTGAGCAGCAATTTCCGAAGATAAAGCATCCCAAATTCCGTCGGAAGAAATTATCAACCTTCCGCCCGTGCTTGGTAGCTTCATCACGATGAAATAATTAAGCTAAGAAAAAAAAACGCGAAAAAGCGCAATAATTGAGCGAAGAGATGAATTGTGATACCTTCACTTGCTTGACGTATGGTATTGGGACGATAAACTCGCCCACGTCCATATCTCCGATCGACCGCGAAAGGCACAAACCTCCCGGCCAACACCGTAGAGGACCAATCTATAAATTCAAAAAAAATTCAATAAATAAAACCGTAAAAGAATTCATTTTTTTCGTATAAGTTATTACCCCGGCGCCGCCGTGTAAGCTCAGCCTCCCCACTTCGCCTCCACTCGCCGTAACCCTTTCTCTCCTGCGTTTTTATTACACGACGAAATGAGTCTTATAGTGATAGTACTTTATTACGCCGAAAATCAAGAATTGAGACACGAACTCTTCGGCGTTTTCTTCGAGCCTATGATCGACGGTCAAGATCGAAACTCCTCGAGCGTCTAAGATGCATCGAGAATCTCCCACCGAAGCCACGGTGACCGTCCATCCATCGACGATCACAAAAGTCGCCGTAGTCCCAGACGTTTTTCCTACAACAAAACCGAATTTCATTTTTTTTCTTATAAAGATCAAATCGAAGGAGAAAGTAGGCGCAAACGAAAAAAAGGGCGTGCCTTTGCTCTGAAACTCCTTGTCTGTTTTGACGAAGCCTGCGACTAAAGCTCGAGGCAAAGCTTGAATCCATTCATCTCTTCCAAGCCCACGAGGGATTGCGCCCAATACGTAGTTTAGCAAATGGTCCCTCGAAAAGATCGCCGCTGCGCTCCCATTGTGCCCATCGAATACCTGAGAATATTACCTTATGAGCATTACTCACTTTCTTGATTTTCTTACAAAAAGAGAAGAATGTAGTGAAGAAAACGTACTCCGAAGACAGAGAAGGAGGTGGATGGGTTGGTTTGAACTCTTAGGCAATCGGTTTTGACGAGGAAATAATCTTCGCCTTTTCTCGACTGAGATGAAGCGCCGAATCGAACGGTTGGCTTCTCCATCTTTTCGTTCTTCAGCTCCCTTTTTATTAGTGAAGCTAAGGGGACGAAATCGTGGCGATGCCTTTCTTCCCTCGATTCCATTTTACTGAAGAGGTAATAGTTTGTTTATGTGCCCAATAAAATCAGTGTGATGAAATGATGATAAAACATCTCAGTAGCTTCAAGCTTTGAATTGAACTACCTTAAGCCCACTTCAATTTTCCAAATTCAAGTACCCCTGAAGAGAATAAGCGATAAACCCAACTCAAAAGACTCGCTTCGTAAAAAAATTCATCTTTTTTCTCCCAAAGATCGAATTTTTACACCTGCAAATCAGAATCAAAGAAAAACCCAATTGAGAAAAGAGGATACTGAACCCATAAAGCTAACTAGCTAAAATAAGACAACGATATCAAGAAAACAGCCCAGCAAAAGTAGAATAGGAATCTTGGGATGATTGATTGATTACCTGAGAAGATAAAGTGAATTTTAGCAAAGTTAGTGAAGGGAAACTGCAGATCTGAAAATGAAGGAAGGAAGAAAGAATGAACAGTTGATTTTCCTCAAGAAAGTTGCACTAATAAAGAAGGCCGAGCCAAGTAAAGGGAATCTTGTTTTAGGCCTAACGCGGTTTGATGATGGAAGATGAACTGTAAGAAAAATCCTCCAATCATCAAGAACGAAGCAACCCTTAAACGATTTTTAAGTTAATGAATGAGCAATCATTATATTATGTGTGGTTGGTTGAAATAATTATAAAAAGATGGAAATTTTTTTTATCAGTATATACAGATCAGCAAAAGAGTAACCAAGGTTTGTTTGCACTTGCAGTTCAGGACAGTTTTAATCGTACGACAAGTCCAAAGAGAGGATAAGAGAAACTATATCTAATCAATACAAATTAAATATGTGTGAGAAATTAAAATATATATTGTGCAAGGATTGAAACGCGGAGTTCCCTAATTAATATACGCAAATGTGCGTTGGCAATGGAAAATGCCAAAATCTGTATTCATGATTGTGGAATATTTCTGTCTTTATAAGAGATCACGGATAATCGACTATCTATATGTCAAAGATGTTGAGCCTAATCTTAACTATACAACAAATTAAATCATGTTTACCGCAGAATTTGGCTAACGAGTGACTAAATCAAGCAAACTAATCGAAATACGTATTTCTTATGGCGCATGGTCTTATGACGTATCATATATTCGATATTACTCTCTCTAGTAAAGAGCACTAGTTGATGGGGAATAATAATACATACTCTTGCATTCGGCGAGTGAAACAAAACTTCCAAGAATTGAAATGTTGAATTTCATAGTTTATGTCAGGCGATTGTCATATGTATTAATTTAGCCGAGGCCATACTTTCCCTTCTTCCGAAATATGGTTAAGCGATTAACTCATCATACACAATTCTCTCTTACACCCATTGGAAGTTACAAAGATAAAAACAATGTCTCTAATCTTTTTAATTTGCTGCTGTATTAACTGATGAATAATACACGTAGCTTTCACCGCTCCTCTAACTAGGTTAAATAGCCATGAAGAAAGAAGAAAAACACACACGCACACATAATTCATTATTAAAGTAACAAATAAAAAGAATGAGTTTGAACATGATAATGAGAATAGTAGTTCTACTGATGGCAGCAGATAATATCATCTCCATTATTACAAGAGGTGGGCCAGACACAACCATCACCAATGTTATATGCAATCAGAATCTTTATGGAGCGAACGATCCTTACGCTCAACTTGTCTCTGACGTGCTCGACGATTTGACATACAGTGTTCCCAACGAAGCAGACTACACAGATTACATAGTTGTCCCAAATGGAGGAGTGAACTGCTATGGATATGCAACGTGCGATGTAGGGTTATTACCAGACGAGTGCTCCGATTGCTTGGGAAAAGCTGCGTATCAGCTTGTGAGTCGATGTCCCAACGCCATGGGTGGGACGATGGAAATGGTGGATTGTAGCTTGAGATACGAGGATTATCAGTTTTAGTCGTGATGAGTGTTATCCATATAAATTCGAAATCATAGATTTTTCAAACTATAATATGTGTGAGTGATGTTGTGCTTCTTCAGAATAATCCTATCATGTAATAAGGTTTTGAATGTTGGAAAAGATTCAAACCCATATACCTTGAGTAACAATAAAAACCAAAAGTCTTCTAGTGAGTTTATTAGGAGTCTACTCGGGAGTTTAGTTAGGTGAGTTGTAACATATGTGTTGTAATCCAAGATGTATTTTAGTGAAGTACTTCAGATGTGGAAGAGGGATAGTAGGGAATTTTGATAAAGAGGAACGATTCATAACAGTTTTTTTTTTTTTTAAAAAAAAGAGAACGGGTTCAAAATGACCAAAATACCCTTACTAGAAAACTGGTTAAGAAGATTAATTATAAAAAAGTTACGGTTTAAGCGATTATTAATTGGAAACTATTCGAGTAACTTATACGAGTAAAGTATCGAATCGAATAAGTTATTAGAATAATAATTCCACTACATTCGGTGACTCGAATAAGATGCGTGACTCCATTAGATAATTAACCGAATTTCTGCTTTATTTGGATAAATTTAACGAATACATTTTCGAGTTGTAAACTCGAATAAAGTACTCGAATAAGTTACTCGAATAAGTTTTGTTTTATAATAGGCGAAAGGTAAACAAAAACTCATTCGAAACCCTTACACGCTCAAAACTCTCTTGCGAACTCGAAGCCTTTTCTACTCACACTCGGAAAGACGAAAATACAATCCAGACATTCATTCGATCATCAATGGCGAAACCTAAAACGAAAGCTCCGTCTGTGCCTCAACGTAACCTTGTGGATGAGCAAATCGAAGACGGTAGAGTCGCGGTGAGTTTTCGATTTTAATGGGTTTTGGGGTTTTTGTCTTCGTATAGTTAAATCATACGTTTCTCATGTAAAATTTATCGATTATAATGTGAAATCGTTGGGTAAGCGTCATAATCGATCGGATTTTCTATGTAATTCGTGATTTGCGATTATTCTAGTTGTTATTCGAGTTAATAGGGTTAGAATAATAATTAACTGTATTCGAATGTCATTTTCCTCGAATAGTTTACTCGAATAACAGTGATTTTCTATGTTTTTTTGCATTTTCAGATCTATTTTCCGACGAAGATGCCGGCGGAAAAATTCTACCATACCACGCTTACGTTGAATGCAAAGTACATCTTAGTAGCCGAACGCATTCGTACCTTTTTGAACGAAGATGAATTCGCGGAGATGGTCAATAGGACTCATTTCGGGAATCTAATAAAGGTGGCCCGTAACAACTACAACTCGAATATGCTTTTGTGGTTTTTGATGAACCGACATGTGGAGTATATGCCTGAGTCGCAGGAGTTTTGGATGGTCGTTCGTGGGCGACCATTACGATTTTTGTTGGTCGAGTATTGCCTAATCACGGGCCTCGACTGTGGCGCTGCCGATCCGGTGATACCGTCATCGAACGGGTTTACAACGAGGCATTGGCCTGGTATGATTATCCTATTTTTTTATTTTTATTTTTATTTTTTTTATCATTTTGAATATTTTTTGCTTAGATTTCAAAAACTAACGTTTGTTTTTATGGCTCGTACGCAAGCCCGTTATATATTTTTACTGCCGTTTGTTTCATTTACTTCGATTTCAAAAACTAATGTTTGTTTTTATGGCTCGTAGGCAAGCCCGTTATATATTTTCACGATTTAATTTCAAAAACTACAGTCCAATCAGTTCTTTTAAGATCATTTACATCTCAATACCTTTCTCTAAATATCACAGACCCATTTAAGGGTGGACACGAATATTTCTATATTAACTTGGTAAATTTCGAAAGAATGTATAATTGAACTTGTATTGATGTTTTACTTTACAGGGCAAAGTGATTAACAAAAGACGCTCGATTCGTTAGTTGGTACGACACATTTTTCTTCTTGTGTTCGCCTAATAAGTATCTTTATCTTCTCTTAATTATTTAGCTTAATGATTCTAAAGAGAAGCTGATGACGTGAGTTATATTCATCCAGGTAATTCTTGTTGGACTGATTTGTCAGCACACTTAGTTTTATTCGCCGAATTTAAAATTTTAGATGTTCTCACGCTTAAATATTATATACATGAATATATATTACAAGGGTTGTCACGATACAATTTTTCTTTTTACAGCAATGCCAAGAGGATAATTAATTAGTCGTTCATATAAAAATATTCGTACAATCCAATGGAGCGTAGTTAAAGACTATGTCGACGAAGAACACATATTTTCGAGCTCCTATAAATGGCCCTATAATAGCCAAAGAGAAGAAAACAAACCCCATTCACATCGATTGATTAATTCTAAAAAAATAGAGACAAAAGATGGGTCGAAACCTATTATTGATCATGGTATCAATTCTACCGATTGCAAGTAATATCTCCATCGCAAAAGGCGATCCAAACACAACCATTAAGCAAGTTATATGCAACCAAAATCTTTTCGGCTATTATGACACGTTCGGCCAGCTTGTCTCTAATGTGTTCGACGATTTGGTATGGGGCGTCCCCGACGAGTTAGACTACACAGATTACATTGAGGATTCATTCGCAGGAGAGAGTTGTTTTGGATATGCGAAGTGCTACTTAGGGTTATTACCATACGATTGTTGCGATTGCTTGGCAGAAGCTGCCTATCAGCTTGAAGTTCGTTGTCCCTATGCCATGGGTGGAACGATGATAATGGTGGACTGTCGTATGAGATACGAGAATTACGACTTTAATTATTGATTAATGTGATGGAATTTGAACTAAAAATATGCTTTTATGTCGTAATCATCGTCGCTTCATGGGCTCTTGTCATGTATCTGATGTTTTTTTATATGTCGAAGTAAATGAAATAAATATGTTGGTTTTTTTAATTCACAATTTTGTCCATCTCGTTAAATCTTGTTACTTTGTATTCATCACAATTGTACCTAGATTAGAATTACATAAATGCCGATGCAATAATTCTCGATCTTACAAATAATTCATCTCGAAATAAATTTGTATATTCTATCTCAAGTAGCAATGTGCAAGGATTCCAAAATAATATTATGAGGTTATGGAAGGTACATTGTTTAATAATCTTTTTTTAATTTTTTAATATATGTAGAAAAAATCTGATTGGTTAATTGAGACAGACCAATTGACGGTTTATCCTAACTCCTCACCCTTAATATAATAGAATAGATATACATGAATATATAGAAAGGGTCCCTGGATATCATATTTTTTGTCACGATACAATTTCCTTTTTACAGCAATGCCAAGAGGATAAATAATTAGTCATTCATATAAAAAAATTCGTACAATCCAATGGAGCATAGTTAAAGACTATGTCGACGAAGAAACACAAATTTTCGAGCTCCTATAAATAGGGCTATAATAGCCAAACAGAAGAAAACAAACCCCATTCACATCGATTGCAATTAATTCCAACAAAATAGAGTAAAAGATGGGTCGAAACCTATTATTGATCATGGTATCAATTCTGCTGATTGCAAGTAATATCTCCATCGCAAAAGGCGATCCAAACACAACCATTAAGAAAGTTATATGCAACCAAAATCTCTTCGGCTATTATGACACGTTAGGCCAGCTTGTCTCTAATGTGTTCGACGATTTGGTATGGGGCGTCCCCGACCATTGAGGATTCATTCGCAGGAGAGAGTTGTTTTGGATATGCGAGGTGCTACTTAGGGTTATTACCATACGTTTGTTGCGATTGCTTGGCAGAAGCTGCCTATCAGCTTGAAGTTCGTTGTCCCTATGCCATGGGTGGAACGATGATAATGGTGGACTGTCGTATGAGATACGAGAATTACGACTTTTATTATTGATAATGTGATGGAATTTGAACTAAATATATGCTTTTACGTGGCAATAATCGTGGTTTCATTATTAAATTCATGGGCTCCTATCACCTATCTGTCTGTCTGATGTTTTTAATATGTTTAAGTAAATGAAATAAATACGTTTATATATATATATATATATATATATATATATATATAATATATGGATGGTTTGTATCACAATTTTGTCCATCTCATTATATCGTGTTACTTTGTATTCATCACAATCGTACATTGATCGGAACGTGACTTGCGTAAATGCATATGTAACGGTTCTCGTTATTTCTTTCATAATGTGTCTCGAATGAATTCGTATGTTTTTACTGATCTGTGATACAAATGGGAAAATTAAAAAAATGGATCACTTAATATGCCAATTTTTTTATTTTGGATCACTATATTTGAGAGTTACAAAACTAGGTCACTAAGTATGTATATAGTAACAAAATTATGTCACTGACCTCTTTTTTCTTATTATATACGCACTTAGTGACCCAAATTTGTAACTATATACATACTTAGTGACATAGTTTTGTTATTATATACATACTTAGTGACTTAGTTTTGTAACTAGTGACCCAATTTTGTTACTATATACATACTTAGTGACGTAGTTTTGTAACTGACAAACTTAGTGACCCAAAATAAAAAAATGATATACATAGTGACTCATTTTTATAATTTTGCGTACAAATGTGCAAGGATTCCAAAACACAGTAAATCCTCGCAGACAGTTTCAAGCGAAGAATAATATATATTAGGTTTCCCCTAACTCTATATTCATTCTTGTTACATCGAAATATATTATATGTCCATAGAGTAATCCGTATTAACAAGATAAGCCAAACTCTAAAAACAAAACGTCTCCAATATGAGGACAAAGACCCACAAGACAACATAGTATAAAACATGTCTTAAAAAACGATGAATAAGAGAACAATGTTATGTAACGTCTATATAAAAAACAAACCCGTGAATTAAAACCATCCATATACCAATTTCGAAGAAAATACACTTCAATTAAATAAAAGCAAAGAGATGAATGGAGTTTATCGCATTAGTCCCACAGTAATAGCGTTCTTTCTTGCAATTTTTCTTACAACCTCCATTATTACAGGTGCTGATCCAGACATAACCGTTAGGAAAATCGAATGTAACGAAAACTCTTGGGGAAACAGAAGAAATAATCCATACGGACTGAACGTGGCCTATCTGCTCGACGAATTATCGTACAACACAGCTGATGATACAAGCCACGGTAATTACCTTAACAGATCGTATCAAGGAACAACTGTTTACGGATATGCAAAATGCGACCCAAAGCTTTCTCAGGGCGATTGTTGGGAGTGCTTAGAAGATGCCAGTTATTGGCTTCTCAATGGCTGCGCTTCTGCTATAGGCGCACATGTCGTATTGAAAGACTGTCGCATGAGATATGAGAATTACGCGTTTTCTTGGTGCAAATAATTGAATAACTTGGTTTGTGCTATAGTTGTTGTTACGCGTGGTTTGTTGAATAAACGTACTATAAAAGTATCGATCTTCTTAAATATATATATATATATATATATATAAAATGGTCCCCGATGTTTACGATAAGGACTAATTTAGTCCCTGATGTTTCACCGGGACCAACTTAAACTTAGTCATTGATGTTGCCGATTTCGAACCAAATTAGCCCTACCGTTAGATGTCCGTCAATGTGAATGGAAAATTGTGAAGTATCGACATGTGATTGGACAGACTTAAAAATAATAACTTAACGTTAAAAATGGGGAAAAGTAACAAAAAAGAATAAATTCAAATAAATTAGGACAAAAGTAAAAAATTTAGAAAAATACAATAAAATAAATTAAACAGAGAATAAAAATTAGATTTAAAAATAATAATTAAAGTCAAATAAAAAAGAAAGAGAGAATAAAAAATATGATAAAAATTAATGAATAAATAATATAACAAATGAAAGAGAAAATGTCATTAAAAATAAATAAAAAAAGAGAGAGGTTAGATAAAAATAATAAGTAAAAAATGAAAATAAGAACACAAAAGTAAAATATAAACATATTTATTTATTATAAACTAAACAAAACTAAAATAAGGATAAAAATGCCACTAATAGTTTATGAAAATCCATGACCCCGTCCCTGCCAATTCATGAGGACACAATCGTCCCGGTTCTCAAATACTTTTGACAAAAATATGGGACGATTGCGTCATCGTCAACTTGGCAAGGATGGAAATTCTCGTAAACTTGTAGTGGCATTTAATCCATATTTTCGTTTCACTAATTTATTTTGTAGTTTTAACTTTTTCGCTCTTTTTTTGTTTAGTTTTTATTTGAAATTTATTTTATTTTTTATTTCCATTTTCTATTTTATTTTTTATTTTGTTTTAACATTTTTAAATCTAAATTTTTATCTTTCGTTTTTTTAAGTTACTTAGTTTATTAGTAATTTTTTTTTCTCTCTCTCTCTCTCTTCTATTTGAAATTTTCTTTTTTTTTTTTGAATTTTTTTTTCATTTTTATTGTTAATTTATGATTTTTAAGTTTGGCCAATCACATGCGGCACGTGTCAATTTTCCATTCAAATTGACGGATATCTAAAGGCAGGACCAATTTGGTTCAAAATCGACAATATCGGGGACTAAATTGGTCTACACGGAACATTGGTTGTCCACGCAGAACATCGGGGACTAAATTAGTTAATGTGGTAAACATTGTGGACCATTTTGAGTTTTCTCACATATATATATATATTATATATGTATATGTATGTATAAGGTCTTTTGGGGTCTAGATCGAATTATGACTTTAGATTTATCATATCTTATTTAATTGATTGAGTTACGTTCGTTTGAGTTGCTATCTTATAGGGTTTATATGTCCGAGGGATTAGAAATTCCACATTGAGTAGATCCATATAGAAATTCCGTTGTGCTGTAAGAACATTGTTTTAAAAAGCGTAGTATCGCGCGAATTAAGGCGCGCGTTAGCGTCAATTTCTTTCGAAACGCGACGACGCGTATAAAAAAAGCATGCACAGTATATTAGGCCAGCTATCACTAGCGTACACAGTGTATTGAGACCAGTGTTTTCAAAAGCTTTTGGTCGCGCGCTTAGCACGCATACGCGTGCATTTTCCTGAAAACGCTACAAGGCGTTAATTATTTAGCGTACTTTTTGTTTTTTAGTTTTCTATTTATTTTATTATATTTTTTGGTACAAGCGCCCGATTTGACAGACTTTATTCCTTTTGGACATAACACGTGGCCTTTAGCAGTGTTTGTGGACGAAAGTTCTCAACTAAAGTAATACACTAGTCAAACTTTATATATATATGGAATAATGTAATTGAGGTATCTTTATCTTATTTTTCTTTTTTATTTAATGGTTTTTCAATTTTTTATCTTTAGTTGATAAAATTTTTATTGTATTTATCTTTTCTTTTCTTTTATAAAAAAATAGAGGAGACAATGGAAAGCAAAAAATTAAAATGAAGTGAGTTAAATATATTATTGGAGATATAAGCTATAATATAACAAATTTATGTTATATATTACGTTTTCCTGCATTGTAAATTACTTTTTCGAAATACTCACGCAATGCGCTACGCTATTTACGCTACGCGCTTCAGGAGCCAAAACGCATCGCATTGCGCGTCACGCGTTTTAAAACATTGATTGGGACCAGATATTATCATCATCACGTGGCAATGTCCTTTCATGCTTTGACTAACATAATATTATTTTAATTTTTCATTTTTTCTAACTTTTTAATTACTTAAAACCAAAAAAACGATTATTTAAATTAATCTATGTGAAAAAAATAAATTTATCTAATTTATTCTTTGTTTAACAGCGATCAAAATGACATGCATATCTTATATTTTTCGATATCCATAAGAATTATTTCTATACTACATTTTTAAGTATAGATTTCCTATTTTCAATATTTTTTAATGCGGATCCAAAATGAGAGTGAATTAGATTTAACCATTCTATTAAATATCATGTACATGAATTATTTGTTAATATATTTTATGTATATTTTTATCGTTTGGGATATATACTATTGGATTTTGCATATATTATTGAACCAAATTGTATATAAAACATGTTGAATAATGTGTTTATGATTAATAATTTGTTATAAATTATGTTTCTTAACCTTAGGTGGATTGTCCAAAATACCCACGCAATACGCTACGCTATTTACGCTACCGCTATCTGAACTGAAACGCGACGCGTTGCGCTATGCGCGTTTTAAAACATTGTGTAAGAACAAGAAAAAAGCAAGGTGGTTCGAATGCAACCGGCACTAATCTACACGTTTATTGGTACAGTGGGCCTAATGCCATATTCTTAATATGAAAGGTGGTTCGAATAATATATCTAACATGAAAAATTAATATGAGCTGAATTCAAGCTACTTTTAAAACCCTAATACTCGCAATGCAGGACAACATTAAAGTCTAATGTAGAGGAGTTGACTTGCAATTAAGTGCACACGACTAATTAACATTTATATCTTTACTGCTTAATAAGTTTTCTTGTAAGTTGCCAAACACATACATCAGGCCACTTTGTAATCATCATAATAAATAAATAATCTTTCAATGTTATTTAATTAATTTTTCGTTGGGAAATATAACATTAACATAGAGACGAGATTACTCTACTTCCGAGACTAATAATCCAACGAATAACGACTTTCTCAAGAATAAGGAAAGCCCTTGAGCATAACAAAACAAATCTCCCTATCCATCGTATCGAAGGGAAAAAAAAAAAGCGATGCCTTTTGAATATCATTGTCCGCATATTTCCTTACTTCATAGGAAGCTATGGCATAGTATGAAACCAACAAGATCGTCCAAAAGAAGGATTCGAAGGTTATTCGAAACAGACAATAATTTCAACGATGCGAGCAAAGTTTGCAAGTTCCATAAATAGCCCGGCAGACAACATCGCTGCTCAAACAGCAAACAAAAACAATCCGATCAAGATAAAAAAAAAGAAACATAATAGATGAAGCAGCAAACAATGGTGAGTTTCGTACTAGGGTTTCTTCTGTTGATAGCTGCAAACAATCATTCCTTTGCCAATGCACAGACCGAATGTGGTGATAGATTTATAGCATTAGATCAACCCTATGCAGCTGCGATTCAGCCTATGCTCACAAAGTTAGTGGTAGACACCTCAGACATCGATGATCCCCCCAAGGTAACAGACACAACTGAAACTACCTCGGCGGGCGAGCTAATTTATGGATACGCCGAGTGCAATGACGGTACAGATAGAGACACTTGCTATAGCTGCTTGTATGTTGCTGAGCAAGAGGTGCTTACTAATTGCTTCACCGAAAACGAGGCTGCCATCAATCCAAAAGTTGTATTCGATGAATGCAACTTGGAATATTCGGATGCGGATATCTCACGTGGTCAGTGATGAAATATTCGATCGATCGATGCTGTCTACATTTTAATGATGATGATGATGGTGCTATCTTTTTTTTTTTTTGTTTTAAATAATAGTTGCTGATTGAATATATGTCAGTGAGAATAAAACGCGTTCCCTGCTGGGAGGATGATCTCTAATGCTTGCTGTAAACAGTTTGGACCAATGATTAATAATCATTTTGTTGATGTCTTCGTGGAGAATTTTTCTATGGTTACGTTTCCTTTTCACGGTTTGTTTTCTGCTGCTCATTACATCCAAATTCTTCACGCTTTGATATATATATATATATATATATATATATATATATATATGTATATAGGATATAGATGCTGTCCTTACAAAGGTTTGTAACATGGGCCTTAAAATGATCCTTTTCCGGCGTTTCTTTAGGGTGAGTTTGGTATGCGGAATTCGGTGCGGAAAGGAAAAGAAAACGTATTATGGTACGACAAGTGAGGCGTAATGTATAACGATCCGATGCGTATCATTTAATTTTCCTTTTCTTTTCCGCGTTGGATTCCGCATACCAAACGGACCCTTAGTTACTGAAAATATATGACCTGTCTTCATTTTAAGTTCAGCTCTTGTTCCAGGCTAATGTTTAGCGCAAAGTGTAAGTACAATGAAAGAAGGTCCATGCTAGATATATAACAATTATAAATATAACCTTATCAAATAATGTTAAAGAGATAAAAATACACCTCTTTTGAGTTCTTATGGATCATGAATGAGCATAATTGTTGAGCTCGTGACTCTTTGACGAGATTATACGTAAAAAAAGACGATTGATGCAATACAATTCTTGCATATAATTACTAGCAATGTTTATTTATACATTAAAAATTAAATATCCATCCAAGAGAAGGCGTCTCAACATTCGTGTCCTCACTTGGTGCCTTGTTATAGAAATTTTGCAGAAAAAATCCGTGATGTATCTATAATTTCACAAGGTTTTAACTAAACTTTGATTTCTTACAGTGACATCTCTCAATTTGATCTCCACGTTCAGGGTTACCTATTTCATATACATACTTAATATCCATCATTTTGTTTTCTTAATTTTGGGGACTTGACATGAAATTAAGGTGCTCGAATCTTTTATTTGTACCGGGTGAATTCCATATACGGATCCACCATTTTATTGTTACCGCTAGATTTGCATATGAAACAGTCATTTTTCAGTTAGTGCAGTAAAACATAAGGTTTTATATTTATTGTTAACGAATGATCTATTTAATATTAAAATAATTGATAAGAGCTGAATTTAAACTACTTTAAAATCCTAATACTCGCGATGCCAGACTCGCAAACAAGATTATAGTTAAATAAAAATGGTCGGAGTCAGAGGTGATAATTTACTTATATGTTCTCGTATCTATTTATTTCCGTTGCGTTAAATTTTGTTTGCTATTCTAGGGTCGAACACGGTGTCGTGACACCGAAATTGACATCAGCTGACTGAAAATTTGAATTTCATTATATTATGAATTTTACTTGTTTAAGATGAACTTTTGGGTACCTAAAATAAGAGTTCTAATGTATTCATGCCATGGAGTGGGCTTGTAAGTGCACGCGCGTAAAAAGGTATATCTTATTGTTAATAGGTTTTCCTCGAGTAAAGCCAACAGAAAACATACATAAGGCCACTTTGCAATCATCCAAAGTAAATGACTTTTTCAATTTAATTTAATCTAATTAATTCTTCATTGGGGATAACATTAACATAAAGACAACATTACTCTACTTCCAAGACTAATAATCCAACTAATAACGACACTTTCAAGAATAATGAGAGCCCTTGAGCATAACAAAACAAATCGCCCTATCAATCTTATCGAAGCGAAGTCTTTGGATATCATTGTCCGCATATTTCCATACATCATAGGAAGCTACGGCATAGTATATGAAACTAACAAGATCCTCCCAAGCATTCGGAACGTACAATAACTCTAACGATGCGAACAAAGTTTGCAAGTTCCATAAATAGCCCGACACACAACATCGCTGCTCAAAACAGCAAACAAAACAATCCAATCCAATCAAGAAAAAAAAACACAAGAGAGATGAAGCAGCAAACAATGGTAATATTCGCACTAGGGTTTCTTCTGTTGATAGCTGCAAACAATCCTTCCTTTGCCGATGCACAGACCGACTGTGGTGATAGAACTATCCCATTAAGTCAACCCTATGCAGCTGCGATTCGGCCTATGCTCACAAAGTTAGTAGTAGACACCTCAGACCTCACAGATTCCCACAGGGTAACAGACCCAAGTGACACTCTCTCTACGGGCGAGGTAATTTATGGATACGCGGAGTGCATAGACGGCGTGGATAGAGACACTTGCTATAACTGCTTGGCTGCAGCTGAGCAAGAGGTGCTTACCAATTGCTTCACCCAAACTGATGCTGCTGTCAATCCAATAATTACATTCCCTGTATGCAACTTGGAATACTCGGATGCACCAATCCCACAAGACTAGTGATGAAAAATATTCGATCGATCTATCGATTATGTATGTGTTTTACAATGATGATGATGATGGTGCTATCTTTTTCTCTAGTAATAGTTGCTGATTTGGTAAGAATAAAACGTGTTACTGCTAGAGGATGATCTCTATGCTTGTTGTAAACAGTTGGACCAATGAATAATTATCATTTTATTGAACTCTGTCGAGTTTTTTTCTTTTTTATCACATTTACTTTTCAAGGTTTGTATGTGCTGCTCATTACATCCAAATTATTCTCGCCATATATAATATAGATCCTTTTCCCACCTTCCGTTAATGAACTTATATGATCTGTCTTCACTTTAGTTCAGCTCTTGTTCCAGGTTTATAGCGCAAAGGTATAAGTACAATGAAAGAAGGTACATTTTAGATGTATAACAATTATATACATGATTATACCTAACCTTATCAAATAATGTAAAGAGATAACTACACACGCCTTTTGAGTTCTTATGAATCTTGAATGAGCATAACTCTTGAGCTTGTTACTCTTGGACGAGATTATACTTATTATTGAGGCATTACAATTATTGTATGTAATTTGGCCAGTGTTTTAACTCAACTTTGATTATTTTGAGTGACATCTCTAAATTTGATCTACAGGTTCAGGGTCCGTCGAACAGTGGGTGCGATCCCAGAAACGGCCGCCTCATAGGGGTGGGCACAGTTCGGTTTACCGAACCGAATTACCGAAAAACCGAAATTTCGGTACAAACCGAACCGAACCGAAAAAATTCGGTTTGGTATTCGGTATGTAATTTCTAAAATTTCGGTATTTCGGTTCGGTACAGAATTTTTTGTTCGGTATTTTCGGTATACCGAACTACCGAATTTAAAATAAAATATATTAAATTTATCAGTTATATTATATGTTCGTAGGCCAGAAATGGGCCTAGATAATAATTTAACTATTTTTAAAACAAAGCCCAATAGCTATACAACCCAGGTCAATTAATTTAGGGTTCTTCTCTAATCTTCCTTCTTCCTCTACAACGATTCTTCTCAAAAAATAAAAAATAAAAATCAGTCAACGCCACCAATCACCCGTGTAGCCCCGCCGCCGGGAGATCAATCGACCCCCTGCCCCGATCCCCCTCTGATTCCGTCCGTCGGGTTCGTAATTAACTTCATCATCTTCAATCAAACCGCAAGAGAGAGAGCGAGACAAGTTTGCAGTGATTCGAGCAGATGAGTTTAATATCGGATTCACCTGTAGCTTCGTCAAGTAGTGAAGACTTTGCTCCTGGTGGTGATTGTGTCCAAGAGACCAGCTCGTTCCCGGTGGATGAGCATATGAGTTTAGGCAAATTAATTTTTTCTTGAACTCGGTATTTCGGTAAATAACCGAAAAAAAATCGGTTTTACCGAACCGAACCGATTAGGTTCAGTTCGGTATTCGGTTCTTCAAATCATCGAACTGAAATTTCGGTTAACCGAAATTTCGGTTCGGCTCGGTACGGTTTGTACCGAATGCCCACCCCTACGGCACCTCACGAGTCTGGGGTGGCGACGGCCTTAGATTCCGACGGCTGCGAGGCGGATCGATTGGCGAAGAAGCTGATGTTTTTAATTTTTTTTCTATTTCTCAAATATATGTTAATTTTAATTTCTGATATTTCTTTCTGTTTATTTATTTCAATGATGTGGCGCCACTTCAGCAGTTTTTATGACGTGGTGCCATGTCGGATTTTTTAGAAGCGCACTTGTCAGCGGGTCAGCTGCCACGTCAACGGGTTTGAGCTACAATACCGGGTCAGGGAGTATATTGTTCTAAAAATGCTTTTCGAAAGTTATTGTCCCTATAATGCCACCACCTAAATTATGTGTCCCGATAATGCCACTTCCCTTAATTTACGGGACAAAAAAATAATTACGCCTTTTTTTATTGTTGACCCTAGATTTGCCTACGAACTTCATGCAGTGTAGTATAATATATGGTTTTATTTATTATTTTTACACACGAATAATATATCTAACATGAAAAATTAATAAGAGCCAAATTCAAGCTACTTTTAACCCTAATATCTCGCAATGCAGGACAACATTTAAGTCTAATGTAGAGTGAGTGGACTTGCAATTAAGTGCACGCGTCTAATTAACATTTATATCTTTATTCCTTGATTAGTTTTCTTATATGTTGCCAAACAGATACATAAGGCCACTTTGTAATCATCAACTTTCAATGTTATTTAATTTATTTTTCATTGGGGAATATAACATTAACACAGAGACGACATTACTCTACTTCCGAGACTAATAATCCACTATTAATGACACTCTCAAGAATAAGGAGAGCCCTTGAGCATAACAAAACAAATCTCCCTATCCATCGTATGGAAGGGAAAAAAGCGACGCTGTTGGATATCATTGTCCGCATATTTCCTCACATCCAGTGACGGACCCAGGATTCCTTAACTGGGGGGTCAATAGTTAGAGTAACAGTTTAGGGGGGTCAAAGTGTAAAAAGAAAGTCTTCTAAAATAAAGAAATATAAATAAAAACAGCGTCCTTGGCAAGGTTCGAACCCAAGCCACTGCCCTACATGAACTTAACCTACCTTAAGTTTCCACTAGACTACATGGCATTTCTGTTCAATAATACATTAAACTAGTATATGCCTAATTCGGCCGGGGGGTCAATGGCCCCCCCTAGCCCCTACATAGATCCGTCCCTGCTCACATCATAGGAAGCTACGGTATAGTATGAAACCGCAAGATCGTCCAAAAGAAGCATTAGAAGGTTATTCGAAACAGACAATAACTCCAACGATGCGAGCAAAGTTTGCAAGTTCCATAAATAGCCCGGCACACAACACCGCAGCTCAAACAACTAACAAAACAATCCGATCAAGAACAAAAAAAGAAACACAATAGAGATGAAGCAGCAAACATTGGTGATTTTCGTACTAGGGTTTCTTCTGCTAATAGCTGCAAACAATCCTTCCTTTGCCAATGCACAGGCCGAATGTGGTGATAGATTTATCGCATTAGATCAACCATATGCAGCTGCGATTCAGCCTATGCTCACATTGTTAGTGGCAGACACCTCAGACATCGATGATCCCCCCAGGATAACAAACACAACTCAAACCACCTCGACGGGCGAGCTAATTTATGGATACGCCGACTGCGATGACGATATAGATAGTACCACTTGCTATAGCTGCTTGACTACTGCTGAGCAAGAGGTGCTTACTAAATGCTTCACCGAAAACGAGGCTGCCATCAATCCAAGCGTTGTATTCAAAGAATGCAGCTTGGAATATTCGGATGCGGTAATCGATGATCAGTGATGAAATATTCGATCTATAGATGCTGTCTACATTTGATGATGATGGTGCTCTTTTTTTTTTTCTTCTAAATAATAGTTGCTGATGAATATATGTCAGTGAGAATAAAACGCGTTCCCAGCTGCTGGGAGGATGATCTCTAATGCTTGTTGTAAACAGTTTGGACAAATGAATATTAATCATTTTCTTGATGTCTTTGTGGGTTTTTTTTCTTTGGTTACGTTTACTTTTCACGGTTTGTTTTGTGCTGCTCATTACATCCAAATTCTTCACGCTTTGATATATATATATATATATATATTTAGGATATAGATGATGGCCTTATAAAGGTTTGTAACATGGCCTTAATATGATCCTTTTCCGACGTTTCTTTAGTTACTGAACTTATATGATTTGGTCTTCACTATAAGTTCAGCTCTTGTCCCAGGCTAATGTTTAGGGCAAAGTAATAAGTACAACGAAAGAAGGTACATGCTAGATATATAACCATTATAAATATGATTAGACCTAACCTTATCAAATAACGTACAGAGATAAAAAAAAAAAAATACACATCTTTTGAGAACTTATGGATCATGAATGAGCATAGTTGTTGAGCCCGTGACTCTTTGACGAGACTATACGTCAAAAACGACGATTGATGCAATACAATTCTTGTATATAATTACTAGCAATGTTTAAGTATACATTAAAAATTAAATATCCATCCTATAAATTCTCCAAGAGAAGGCATGTCAACATTCGTGTCCTCACTTGGTGCCTTGTTAGAGAAATTTTGCAGTAAGAATCGTGATGTATCTATAATTTGACAAGAGTTTAACTAAACTTTGATTTCTTACAGCGACATCCTCAATTTGACCTACACGTTCAGGGTTACCTATTTCATACTTAATATACATCATTTTTCTTCTTCTTTAATTTCGGGGACTGGACCTGAATTAATAAAGGTGCTCTAATATTTTATTTGGACCGGGTGAATTATACGGATCCATCATTTTATAGTTAACCCTAGAATTGCATGTGAAACAGTCATTTTTCAGTTAGTGCAGTAAAACGTAAGGTTTTATATTCATTGTTAACGAATATTAAAATAATTGATAAGAGCTGAATTTAAACTACTTAAAACCCTAATACTTGCGATGCCAGACTCTCAAACAAAGATTATAGTTTCAATAAAAAATGGACGGAGTCAGAGGTGATAATTTATTTATATGTTCGTATCTATTTATTTACGTTGCGTTAAATTTCGTTTTCTGTTGTGGGGCCGAACACGGTGTCGTGACACCGAAGTTACATCAGCTGACTGAAAACTTGAATTTCATTATATTATGAATTTTACTTGTTTAATATGAATTTTTGCGTACCTAAAATTCTATAAGTCTAATGTATCCATGCCATGGAGTGGGCTTGTAAGTGCACGTGCCTAAAAATGTATATCTTTATTGTTAATAGGTTTTCCTTAAGTAAAGGCTAAAGCCAAACAGAAAACTTACATAAGGCCACTTTGCAATCATCTAAAGTAAATGACGTTTTCAATGCAATTTAATTAATTCTTCATTGGGGATAACATTAACATAAAGACAACATTACTTCCTAGACTAATATCCAACTAATAACGACACTCTGAAGAATAAGGAGAGCCCTTGAGCATAACAAAACAAATCGCCCTATCAATAGTATCGAAGCGAAGCCTATGGATATCATTGTCCGCATATTTCCTTACATCATAGAAAGCTACGGCATAGTATATGAAGCTAACAAGATCGTCCCAAAGAAGCATTCGAAGGTTATTCGAAACAGACAATAACTCAAACCATGCGAACAAAGTTTGCAAGTTCCATAAATAGCCCGACACACAACATCGCTGCTCAAAACAGCAAACAAAACAATCCAATCCAATCAAGAAAAAAAAAACAAAGAGAGATGAAGCAGCAAACAATGGTAATATTCGCACTAGGGTTTCTTCTTTTGATAGCTGCAAACAATCCTTCGTTTGCCAATGCACAGACCGACTGTGGTGATAGATTTATCGCATTAGATCAACCCTATGCAGCTGCGATTCAGCCTATGCTCACAAAGTTAGTATAGTAGTAGACACCTCAGACCTCACAGATTCCCACAGGGTAACAGACCCAAGTGACACTCTCTCGACGGGCGAGGTAATTTATGGATACGCTGAGTGCATAGACGGCGTGGATAGTGACACTTGCTATAACTGCTTGGCTGCAGCTGAGCAAGAGGTGCTTACCAATTGCTTCACCCAAACTGATGCTGCTGTCAATCCAATAATTACATTCCCTGTATGCAACTTGGAATATTCGGATGCACCAATCCCACAAGACTAGTGATGAAAAATATTCGATCGATCTATCGATGATGTATGCGTTTTACGATGATGATCATGATGGTGCTATCTTTTTCTCTAGTAATAGTTGCTGATTTGGTAAGAATTAAGCGTGTTACTGCTGGAGGATGATCTCTATGGCTTGTTGTAAACAGTTGGAGCAATGAATAATTATCAATTTGTTGAACTCTGTCGAGTTTTTTTCTTTTATCACATTTACTTCTCAAGGTTTGTGTGCTGCTCATTGCATCAAAATTATTCACGCCATATATAATATGGATCCTTTTCCCACCTTTCTTTAGTTAATGAACTTATATGATCTGTCTTCACTTTAGTTCAGCTCTTGTTCCAGGTTTATAGCGCAAAGGTATAAGTACAATGAAAGAAGGTACATTTTAGATGTATAACAATTATATACATGATTACACCTAACCTTATCAAATAATGTAAAGAGATAAATACACACGCCTTTTGAGTTCTTATGAATCTTGAATGAGAATAACTCTTGAGCTTGTTACTCTTGGACGAGATTATACTTATTATTGAGGCATTACAATTATTATATATAATTTGGCCAGTGTTTTAACTCAACTTTGACATTTAGAGTGACATCTCTCAATTTTCTCCAAACACAACCAGTAGGAATGTTATAACCTCTTCGGCTATCCCGACCCATTCGCCCAGCTCGTCCTGACGTGCTCGACGACTTGATATTCAGTGCGCCCGACGAGTTAGACTACACAAATTATATTGTGGGTACTTTCGCCGGGGAGAGTTATGGATACGCGAGGTGCTACTTAGCAGAAGCTTCCTATCAGCTTACGCCTTACATCTCGGTGTCCTGACGCTATGCGTGGAACGATGATAATGGCAGACTATCGTATGAGATACGTACGAGAACTATGAGTTTTACTGATGCATGTAGTGGAAATTAAAATTAGAATAATAATTTATTATTTTTTTCGCAATCTTGCGTGGTCACGATCGTTGTTTCATGCTGAAATCATGGGCTCTTAGCATGTGTTGATGTTTTTCCAAGTATTTGTTGTTTGACGACCAAACTGGACGTCAAATGTTATGTTGAAGTTGTTAATATAATACAATAGGTTCCTTCAAAATATGATGATGAGTAGTACTTTCTTCGTAAAGTCATAAATGACTATGCTATAGAAATGTGTTAGGTAATCAAGCCTACATACAATGTGACACGCTCAAATACTAGCAAGTGTACTAGATCGTGCAAGTAGTAAAACGGGCGAAGTCCGAGTATCGATCCGCGAAGACAGCTCGATTAATTCTAAGAAAATATTCCTAATTCTAATTTAAACTAACATAATTTTTGTAGTTTTGATGATTTGATAAAAGAGATAAAACACAAATAATAAAATAAACGCAAATAAAATAGGTGAGGATAGAGCAGTTAACGACGAACGTGATTAAGACACATGCTCGGCACGAAATATTCCTACGTCTTTATGCAATATCATCTATCTAATCAATATGAATCAAGTCAAGGTGGAATTTCCTAATATATGTGCTACCCGTTATTCACGTAACTAGCAACCCTATGTAAATAGAGAACCAATCAACTATATGTCTATATGACTGTAGTTCCTAGACGTGCATTCGATATTCGTGAAATTCCCCGAGTTTAGACGCTTTCGGCGTCTAAGGTCTCGGAAACCATACATACGAAACCGAATTCCATCTCTGGTCGGTTTTACGTAGTGGTATTAAATGTTTTGTTCTAATCGGTTTAATCACTTAGTCCGTCTCATAAACCAATCAATAATCATACGCATGGAGGTCAATCATACGTACGCATATGAAGTGCAAACAAAGTACACATAACTTAAATCATATGATTAAATAAGATAATAATAGCATTAATACGTAGTCAAAATCCGGCCTCACACGGCCTCAATCACAAAAGAAATTAGCCTAGCATATTAATATACGAAAACAACAACGAATCGAAAGAAAACATTGTCGAAAACGAAATATTAAAAGGTAAAGAATTCGGCCTCGTTATGGTGTTCGTGTCCTCTCGCTCCGAGCCGTTAATTCTTTTATTTTCTTCGCTGTCCAAGCTTTATCGCGTTATGGTGTTCGCGTCGTCAATGTCGTCTGCTCGAATATATATCAAAATAAATTTAAACATAAACATAGGATATTTGAGGGAATATTTTGGTAAATAATTACTGGAAATGCACATTTATGGGTCAAGAAATTACGTAAAATTCTAACTTATCACAATGATTGGGAAGGCAAAAATTCCATGGTCTTCAGATAACTTTCATGTCTAAGTCCCATCGTATGATTGGGATTAATCTGTTTAAATCATACTAACTGTCAAAGCGAAACCACAAAGAACGCAAAATACGTAGACTGAATTATTTATTCACCACTCTAAACACACGGAAGGATCCTAGGCCTAGGGTTCAACGCACATTGAACGGACTTTTGATATTCTTAATAAGTTTAAATATGTATGTCTCGACTAAACTAATTCGACAACCCAATCTAATTCGTATGTGATAATTGGTGGGTGTTAGTTCTCTAAATCAGTTCTCCTTTAAGATCATTACATCTATAAAAGCCTTTTCTCTAAATATCCAAAACCATTTATGGGTGGACACGAAAATTGCTGCATTATTAACTTGGCAAAATTCAAAATAATGTATAGTTATTATACCTGTATTGTATTGATGTTTTACTTAACAGGGCAAGCCATTAACAAAAGGCGCGCGATTTGTTAGTTGGTATGACGCATTTTCCTTTTGTGTCATTATCGTCTGATAAGTATCTTTTTGTCTTTATTATTGACTCAATGATTCAAAGAGAAGTCGATGATGTCAAGCTATTCATCCAGCTATTCACAACCACACTTATGTTTTCACGCTTACTTTGCTATTGTTGTTGCTTAAATATTAAATTTTAGGCCAAAATATAATTTTAGATCACTAAATTCACATATTTTCGTTTTTGGGTTACTATGTTTGATAATTGTAAAAATAGGTCACTAATATATGTTAACACAAATTCGGGTCACCCTCTCATTTTTGGATCACTAAGTGGAAAATAAGGGCACTTTTGGAACAATTTGAACCTTAGGGATCTTCTTGCAAATTTGTATAAAGTTTGGGGCAACCATGCAATTTACCAGATTTTCCTTTTCTGTTTTGGTAGCTATTTAACGTGAAGAGCAAGGAGAGGGGTTGAAGAATAAGTCAAAGATATCACTATGATATGCCACACAGGGGCGGACCCACGTTAAGCCCGGGGTCAAGATGGTACTTGTATATTATATGTGCTACTTATATTCGTAAGTATCCTTGGTTTAGTGGTATAAGTGATAAGGCTTTCCAAAGCAAATAAGTAGGGTTCGATTCTTTTTTGCCCCATTTTGTCTTAATTTATTTTTACATGGGCTTTATTGGATTGGCTGGAAAGTTTTTAACCCCCAGACAAAAAATGCTGGGTCCGACAAAAATGATGGGTCCGCGCTAGTAATATCATGTTTTCTCGCAGGCTCGTAACTAGTTTGGGGGTGGTCCGTTCGCGATTGTTGCTTGTTTTACTGTGGAGCAACAAAGTCCTCTATATCGATCGACGCAAAATTCAGGGCACAACTACTTCTACTCTCTCTTTGTTTTTAGTTTACACATTGAGGACAATGTGCTATTTAGTTTGAGGGTGGGATGTGACACATGCTAGATTTAATATGCTTACATATTTTGGTATCGATGTGTTTTAGTCTTTTTAGTGGGTACAACTGATGAATGTTGCGATTTGAACGTCATCTGTTGAATCTCATGTGTATGATGAATTTTTTTTAAGCTCGTGTCGTGACATGATTCGATGAATTGACTGTGATAGTCCCTCATGTTGCATTGTTGTGATATTGGCGTGATTATTTGGCTATATTGACTGCTTTAGGAGAGTATTGCGTATCATGAAGTACAAACCCAGTTATATATGTGAGTTCTGAGCCTTTGAAAAAATTCAGAGCAACTCATTTTGCTCGGTATTTATTCTTGTGTGACACACATGGGCTGAATATTTTCGAACTTGCTCTGTTATGCATGTCAATGGTTACTACGTGGATTTTTGTGTGCGAAAATGAGAAGGGCACTGGGACTGAGTCATATTGGCCTAAATATTCCCTACCTTACGTATTTACCACTTAGTGAACTCCTTTGAGCCTTATTTGACTTATTTGTTGATTTGGAGCCCAGATATTTAGCATGATTGCCTCAAATTTAGCCTATACGACCCGTATCAACGTGTTTATTTATCGATATCGTGAAAAGTGGCTTGTTGGTTAAGAAGGAACTAATCGTCGATGCATGTAAGTTATGAACTCGTACCATGATATAGATCTCTCGTCGTAATATTGCAGCGGACTAGAAACCTCTCCCTTCGATAAGACGTACAAAAAAAAAGATAGGCGGGGCTTGTTCGAAAAAAAAAAGAGGAAAAAAAAGCAAAAGCAAAAAGAAGTAGAGAGACGGGCTAAAAGGAAAAAGGACGAGTCGAGTGAAATTAGGCACGGCGTTAGAAGAGCGAAATAAGTGGTGAGAAGAGCGGATTCGGTGATTGACACGTTTGATGCTTTTAGCTCACTTTCCCATATGAGGCACCTTTTCAAAACCCGAGCCCCATTACAATCCTTGATGAAAGACCCTTTGATTCGTGCATGACTTCTATGACTATGACCTGATATATTTGCAAGCATAGAGTAATTCTTTTCATGTCGTGAATTGAGCGTTTTTATAAAGATCCATTTAAAAACACCCTGAGCGACTTGAGCGATCCTTGTGAGAGTTGTGGATTGATGCGTGATATAATTCTAGAAATGTCTTTCATGCTATGATAAGATTGCGACATATTACCTCATGCCTCGTGTTTTGACTAGATCGTTCATTAGTTGATGATTATCTCGACTTTATATGCTTTTACATTTCTAAGATGAAAAAGGAGAATTTCATTGATAGATGTTCTATAATCCTAATTTGATTTGGTTTTATTTCGCTTTTATGATCGAGAACGATCGAAGCTAGTTTGGGGTTGTTGATAAGTTAGGATTTTACATAATTTCTTTGTGGTATTACATTAGATATTCATACGATAGACATATATGGGTAATGGTTTCATTCGGATCCGAACATAATGTACCTCTTGCCCAATTAAATATTAGAGCGCCTTTAGATCAATTTATACTTTGCTAAATCAATGGCGCTGAATCCAATATAATGTATTTATGAAAAATAAATTAAGAGATCAGTACTTGCTAAAATTATGGTAAGTTTTATTATTTCACCGAAAGAGAGGTTCGAATATTAGCTTCCGTTGCTCTTATTAAATTTACATGTGAATCATCTCACGTTTTCGTATTCATCTCAAGCGCGTTCGGACCCTTTTGTAGGTCGATAGAAATATGGCTTTAAAAAATATGGGTTTCGGGAAAATAATATATCCATTTTTAGCACAATAATGTGTTGTCTCTGAGTATGAAGTGGGATTCTCTTGAACAATGCCTTAGATAAGAGCCAAACAGAAAACCTAGAAAAGGGCACCTTGTGATTCTCCCATGTTAATCGTTTTTCAATACAATGTCATAACGATGCATTAACATTTCTTAGGAGTTAATATTAAGACATTAACATAACGACGACTAGCTTGCACTATTTCCTCCACCAAAAATATAATAATTATAACGACATCGATCACATCGAAAGAAAAAAGAGAGATACCCGGTGCATCATCATGTCCAAATTTTCTTACATCGTATGAAGCTACAACGAACAAGACGATCAAAGCATTTCTAAGATTACTATGAAAACAATCAATATCACCCACAACACAAATAGAAAAGAAAACATTTCCAAGTTCTATAAATTAGCCCAAACTTTCATCGACAACCAACAAAAAGAAAGAGAAAGATTAAGAAAAAGAAAGAAAAAAACAACACAGATAGGAGACGATGCATCAAATCTTCGTACTAGGGTTTCTTTTGTTGATAGCAACAAACAACCTTTCCTTCGCCAATGCCCAACTTAGATGCGGTAAGCAACGTTCTGACCCAAATGGCCACTACGAATCTACCTTTAAGTTGATGCTCGAAGATTTAGTAGACATCACCCCAAATCAAACATATAATCCCAAACAATATGGTTTGACCAAAACAGTCGAGACAGCAGAAATGGAGATGTATGCAGTTGCCCAGTGCGTAAAAGACTTGGAGAGTGAGCCTTGCCGTGAGTGCTTGGCTGCAGCTAAGGTTGACCTGTTTAAATATTGCTTGTCGACTGATCCAAATTTTTTCAGTGGAGCAACTACAAAGGATTACTGTCGCATGATGTTTGGGCTTGTATGAGTGGATGACGAACTATATATTCGTCTAAGGTTGTTCGAT
The DNA here is from genome assembly GCA_027422505.1 of Craterostigma plantagineum. NCBI lineage: Eukaryota > Viridiplantae > Streptophyta > Magnoliopsida > Lamiales > Linderniaceae > Craterostigma > Craterostigma plantagineum. The sequence goes on from JAPQWV010000001.1 coordinate 35,107,942, forward strand.
TGATCGATTGATGATGTCTACTCTTTTTTTTTTCGCGCGCTCGTTTGTGGGTATTATACTTGCGTTGCGTCATGGCACAAGATAAATAAAGTCATCAGCTCTGTTTGATGTTTGTAATAATACTTGATGATCGTATATGTCGGGGACGACGATGTGTATGCTGGTTATAAAGTGTGCGGCTGAATAATAATTATTTGTTAAATCTTTTGTTTAGTGGATTGTTTTCTTCGTTTACATGTACGTTTGTGGTCTCCTAATCGATAATTTCAAGTTATTCAATTATTATTATTATTATTATTATTATTATTATTATTATTTAGGATAGAGATATTTGGTCATCGTGGCAAAAAAGAGGTTGTTTGTCGACAATTTAATTCGTATGGACATCCATATGATTAAACATAGAATTTTTCCTTTTGATAAATAGTTCAACCTTTTGCTTTTATTATACAAGAATTCTTAAATAGCTTCTCAGAGTGCAGTGAATAATATTTTATGCTTCAACCTTGGCATCCTCATGTGGCCATTGCTAAAAGTAAATTTATTATTTCACCCAAAGTGGGTTTGAGCAGTAGCTTTCATTGCTCTTATTAAATTTATATGGGAACCATCATACTTTTCGCTGATCATTTTGAGCACATTTGGACTCGTTTGTCATCATCTGGACTAAGATATGCGTTTTAAAAATATGGGTTTTACGTAATATACGCATTTTAGCACAATAATGTCTTTCTTGTTTACATCTCTAATTGACAAATAAAAAAGTGGGATTCTCTTGAATAATGCCTTAAATAAAGAGCCAAACAGATAAGATAGAACTAGAAGACGACATCTCCAAAATAAATGATTTTTCAATACGATTTATTAACATATCTTTGGGTAATTAACACAACGACGAGGCTTACACTATTCCCAACACATAATACATTTAATAACACTCTCAAGAATAACGCCTACGCCCTTGAACCTAACAAAAGAAATCGCCATATTAATCATTTTGAACGGAAAATCGATGCCTAGTAAACATCACATCTTAGTTTCTAACATTTTATATGAAGAAGTCATCACCGACATTGAAGAAAAATCAGAACCGACTTAATCTCTAGGAGCATATAAGTCATCATCCACATGTTGCGTTGTGAAATAATTATTCTAAGTAACATCTACACGTAGCATTATCTGGAGAATTACACCGACTTAGTAGACCAACATAAACATCTATAGATATGTATGGTTTGTGCGTGTATTACCATGTAAAAGAAAAGAAGAACAAATAATATATATAGTGTGTGAGTTGTTATCTTGTGTCCCAAAAGTAATAGTGGGTGTAATAAAAAAAAAATGATGGTGAGTGCTTGATAGTTGATAGTGTACGTGAGAGAGACTAAAATAATCGAGTGTGAGTGGTGTGCAATAATAATAATAATTATAAATCATATCTTATTCCTTGTTCCATCCAATATAAAATATTCAACAAGTGGTATCAGAGCCACGCCAAAGCCACGTCAGAGTCACGCCGGAATCACGCCGGAGCCACGTTGGAAAGTTCGAGTGACAGCGGGAATATTGCGGGTTCATCTGTTGTCGCCGATAAAGTAAGATTGAGTCGGAGACATCGTGCACAATAAAATAAATAATTAAATATTGTGAAGCGTGTGAGGCTGCTTGGTTACGAGGAGGTAATCTAAGTCACGATGGCGGACCTACAGTCGGTAGGCAGAATGAAGAAACTCAACAATCAAAATTACGCAACGTGGCAGACCTGCATGGAGTCATATCTTCAAGGGCAAGTATGGGAGGTAGTCGGCGGAGACGAGGTGGTACAACCACAAGAAGCCGGAGCTTACGAAAATGGAAAATTAAGGCGGGAAAGGCCATGTACGCGCTCAAGACGACTATCAGCAAAGAGTTGCTGGAACACATACGAGATGCAAGCACCCCAAAAGAAGCATGGGACACACTGGCGACACTATTTTCAAAGAAGAATGAATTCAAGCTGCAACTTCTCGAGAACGAGCTTCTATCAATCAGACAAGGGGAGATGTCGATACGCGAATATTTTAATAAGGTACGTTCCCTTCGTCGTGAAATCTCTGAGTTGGACCCGACTGATAAAGTTTCAGAAGCTAAAATAAGAAGAATTATTATTCACGGTTTAAGACCCGAATTTAGAGGAATTATAGCTGCCGTACAAGGTTGGACAGAGCAGCCTTCCTTGGTCAATCTTGAAAATATTTTGGCTGACCAGGAAGCGCTGACCAGACAAATGGGGAGACCTCACCAGCAAAATAGGCGAGATAAAAAAGAGGTTGTTAAAAGGGAAGAAATAAGCTCTGAAACAAAGGGATTCCAACATGGTCGTTATAATAAAAATCAGAAGCTCAAGGGAATTAAAAAAGGTCCATTCTATGTTTGCGGTAAACCAAATCACTTTGCTAGAGATTGCTGGCATAGGAAAATGACCGCTGAAGGGAATACAGTAATTTCCAAAAGTCAAGAGACTAAAAATAGCGAGGATGAGTGGGACGTAGAGGCATCTACTGCGATACTCGAAGACGTAAAAGAGGAATCATGCTTACCCGAAAAATCGGCTTTGACCGTCATCATCCCTGGAAAAATAGATTACGAAAATGATTGGATCGTAGACTCGGGTTGCTCCAATCATATGACGGGAGACAAGGAGAAGCTGCAAAACACAACTGAGTATAAGGGAGGACCAATGGTGGTTACTGCAAATAATTCAAGGCTGCCAATAGCTCATATTGGCAAAACGAGCATCACCCCAAGATTCAGTCCTGGTCAAGTGCAGCTACACGACGTTTACCATGTCCCAGGTATGAAGAAAAATCTTAATCTGTGTCGCAACTAACGACTTCGGGAAACTATGTTATTTTCGGACCCGATAACGTTATGGTGTATAGAAATCTTAAAATCACCGGCACACCGATCATGGAGGGTAGAAAACTGGAGTCTATCTATGTAATGTCAGCTGAGTCTGCTTACGTAGATAAGACCCGAAAGAATGAAACAGCTGAGTTGTGGCACGCAAGGCTGGGACATGTGAGTTATCACAAGCTTAAAGTGATGGTGAAAAAATCAATGTTGAAAGGTCTTCCTCAACTAGATATAAAAGATAACACGGTCTGCGCTGGTTGTCAATACGGAAAAGCACATCAATTGCCGTTTGAAGACTCAAGCTACAGAGCAAAGAAACCTTTGGAGACAATCCACTCTGATGTGTTCGGGCCAGTCAAACAACATTCAGTCAGCGGTATGCGGTATTTGGTGACATTCATTGACGACTTCTCAAGGTACGTTTGGGCTTTCTTTATAAAAGAAAAGTCAGGGGTTATTTTGAAGTTTAAAGAATTTAAAGAAACTGTTGAAAGAGAAGGGAGATAAGATCCGATGCATTCGCACGGATAACGGGGGAGAATACACGTCAAGGGAATTCTCCAAATTTCTAAAGGAGCATAAAATACACCATCAGCTGACGTGTCCAAACACACCTCAGCAGAATGGTGTAGCAGAAACGAAAAATCGACACTTGGCCGAAACGTGTCGAAGTATGATACATGCAAAGAGTGTACCACCATGATTTTGGGCTGAGTGTATGGAGACAGCAGCGCACGTAATAAATAGGCTACCACAAGCAAAGTTGGGATTCATGTCACCATTTGAGAAGCTGTGGAAAATCAAACCAACCGTTGGCCACTTCAGAGTTTTCGGATGCGTCTGTTATTCGTACCTAGTCATTTACGAACCAAATTTGACCAGAAGGCAATCAAGTGTATATTTGTGGGGTACGACAGTCAAAGGAAAGGATGGAGATGTTGTGATCCAACTACTGGACGGTGTTATACATCTCGCCATGTAGTATTTGACGAAGCATCCTCCTGGTGGACACCACAAATTCGGAGCTACCTGATTCAAAAGAAATTGAGGAACAGTTCGATAAATTAGTCAAACTTCCGGATGAAAATCAAACTACGCAGGAGTCAGAAGAGAACGTAGAATCTCCGAGAACACCTCAAAGTCCCTGGCGAACGGGCGTGCACCAAACAACTCCAGAAATTTTGAGGCCAAGTCAACTTGAGGAGACCGAGCCAACAGGGGAAGAACATGATGAAATATCGTCAAGCCCAACACAACTACGAAGATCCTCTAGGCAAAGAAGGCCAAATCCCAGGTACGCCAATATAGATTTAGAAGAAGATGAAAATATAAAAGAGCCTGAAATATTTGAAGAAGCAGTAAAATATACTGAATGGAGGAAAGCAATGAGCGAGGAAATTATGGCTCTAAAACAAAATGAAACGTGGGATTTAGTACCTAAACCAGATGGAGTTAAACCCATATCTTGTAAGTGGGTTTATAAAATTAAAAGGCGACCTGATGGATCAGTTGAAAGATATAAAGCTCGACTAATAGCGCGAGGATTTTCACAACAATACGGGATAGACTACGACGAGACATTTAGTCCAGTGGCGAAAATTACAACTGTTCGGGTATTAATCGCGCTAGCAGCAAGCAAGTCTTGGAGGTTATGGCAGATGGACGTAAAGAACGCTTTTCTACATGGAGAAGTCGATAAAGAGATATACATGATCCAACCAGCAGGGTTCGAAGATAAAGAAAATCCAAGCTACGTGTGCAAATTAAAGAAAGCCTTATACGGGTTAAAGCAGGCACCACGGGCATGGTACGGTAAGATTGCTGAATTCTTAGTTCATTGCGGGTACTCGGCGACACCAGCGGACACGAGCCTCTTCGTCAAGGAAACAAAAGGAAAACTAGCAATAGTGCTAGTATATGTCGATGATATTATTATTACTGGAGACGACGAAGACGAAATTCGACATACAAGGGGGAATTTATCGGTAAGATTCCAAATGAAAGAACTTGGAGTACTGAAACATTTTCTAGGGCTCGAGCTCAAAGAGACAGGTGATGGATTATTACTGTACCAGTTAAAATATGCAAAAGATCTGCTCAGAAAATTCGGCATGATTGACTGCAAGCCAATATCAACCCCAATCGAAGCAAACGCCAAGATATGTGTGGAAGATGGCAAAGACCTGGAGAATGCAACTATGTACAGGCAGCTCGTCGGAAGTCTAATTTACTTAACGTTGACAAGACCAGATATCTCATACGCAGTGGGGATCGCGAGTCGATTTATGGAGAAGCCAAAGAAGCCACATCTTGAGCTAGCTCGTCGCATACTGAGGTACATAAAAGGAACAATAAATTTTGGAATATTTTATGAAAAGAATAAAGATTTCAAGATCACTGGCTATTGCGACGCGGACTATGCTGGATGTCGCGATACTAGAAGATCCACCACTGGGTATGTATTCAAGTTAGGATTAGCTGCAATATCGTGGTGTAGCAAAAGACAGCCTACGATATCTTTGTCAACCGCGGAAACTGAGTATCGAGCAGCAGCAATGGCAGCTCAAGAAAGCACTTGGCTTATGCAGTTATTGAACGACTTACATCAGCCAATCAGCGACGGGGTACAGATATTTTGCGACAATCAATCTGCTATACGCATAGCAGAGAATCCGGTATGTCATGCGAGGACAAAACATGTTGAAGTGCACTACCACTTCGTACGCGAAAAGGTACTCAAAGGGGAGATTGAGCTGAAGTACATTAGTACGGAAGATCAAGTAGCCGACGTGTTCACCAAAGGACTCACCGTTACAAAATTTGAGGAATTTCGGACACGCTTAGGAATGGTTCAAATCGAAGATACAGTCAGAGAGAATGTCGGTGCTGAAGGGGAGAGTTGAAGAAGTCATCATCGACATTGAAGAAAAATCAGAACCGACTTAATCTCTAGGAGCATATGAGTCATCATCCACATGTTGCGTTGTGAAATAATTATTCTAAGTAACATCTACACGTAGCATTATCTGGAGAATTACACCGACTTAGTAGACCGACATAAACATCTATAAATATGTATGGTTTGTGCGTGTATTACCATGTAAAAGAAAAGAAGAACAAATAATATATATAGTGTGTGAGTTGTTATCTTGTGTCCCAAAAGTAATAGTGGGTGTAATTAAAAAAAATGATGGTGAGTGCTTGATAGTTGATAGTGTACGTGAGAGAGACTAAAATAATTTAGTGTGAGTGGTGTGCAATAATAATAATAATTATAAATCATATCTTATTCCTTGTTCCATCCAATATAAAATATTGAACATTATAATGGTTTCACATAGTATGTACTAGAAAGATCTAAGGATTCTAAGATAATTATAAAACAATCATATCACTGCACTAAAAAAAACCAGATATTAGTCGCTATACCCATACTTTTAGTCGCTAAAGACAATTAGCGACTACATCAGCGACTACTACCTGTAGTCGCTAAAAGCCTTGTCGCTGATTGCTTATGGTCGGAATTAGTCTCTATTTAGTGACTACACGCGACCACGAGCATTTAGTCGCTAAATTGCGACTAATCGGCGACCACTCTATGTTAGTCGCTAAGTTGGCGACTAAACGGCGATCAACGCCTAGTAGTCGCTATTTAGCGACTATCGGCGACTGATTTTGTAGTCGCCATTTCCCGACTACGTTTTGGTTGCTGATTGACAATTTGCAGTTGCTATTTTCAAATCGCTGAAGCACAACTTGTAGTCGCTAATGGATAGTTTGTAGTTGCTAATTTAGTCGTAATAGCCTATTTTCAATATCTAATTAATTATTTTATAAATAAATTATATACAAATATAAAATTATAAATACACAAGAAAAAAGGTCCATTCGATAATCCAAAAGTCGAATACATGAAAATAATTTTCAAACGGGAATAGAACAGTCGAATACACGACAATAAAGTCGCCATCAAATAAAAAGTTCGACACAAATCTAAGAAGCTATGCCAAACCGTGGCTAGATCCCCCATTCGGAAAGTCGTCGTGGCGTCGAACAGTTCTACTACGTGACGCCGTTGCAGCACATGTTGCGTGTCATCCACAGGATTCGACTCGACTGCGTTAGCTGGCGACACGAACTACATCTCCAAGTTCTATAAATTAGCCAAGACCTTCCATTGACACCAACATCGTAGTAAACACAGCAATCAGAGTTCAGAAACACAAGCAGAAGAGAAAGAGAAAAAGAAAAAGAACAAGAGAGATGAGCCAGGAAAATGTTCCCACTATTACAACAGTAATCCTCCTACCACGGTTTCCTTCTGTTGATAGCAGCTAAAAACAATCATTCCTTCTTCACCAATGCAAAAGCTGCCTGTGGTAATAGGCTTGTTAACAGAAAGACACCCTATGATGTTAGCATTGAGCCTATGCTTTCACAAATAGCAGAAGCCACCACACAAGTCCCAGGTGACCCCAAAATAATAGGCTCGATTGGCGAAATCCCAACACGCGAGGTCATATTGTTGGGGTTGAGCGGTAATTTTTCGGGCCCAGCGGAAGGTTAATTTGGAACCGCGACAAATTTTATCTGGACAATATATAACCGAAATGACGGGATAGAGAACACGAGATTTTTACGTGGTTCGGCCGATACCGTCTACCTCTACGGAGAGCCCAGTTTTACTATATTGAGAATATTACACCGTACAAATAAACGCTCGTGTTTAAACCCAAACCCGAGACCCCTAACCCAACCCGGTAATGTATTTGTACCTACTTCCAGCTATTCCAGTAAAACTAAAACTGCCCTCACCCTTATCCACTTGGATAAGTTTTCTTCTCTCACTCTTACTCTCTCGCACTATACGTCGCTACTTGGGATGAATTACAAATGAAGCCTACAATGCCTTTATATAAGCAAACTCCCAAGCTAAAGTACAAACCACATATCGTCATTGCTTACAATAGTATACTAATTAATATAAACAATTTGGTGGTTGGGCACAATGGTTGGCTCAGGGCTGGACCCCAACAAATATATGGATATAACGAGTGCAACACTTTGGAGACTGGCGATTGCTTGGCTTGCTTGGCAGCAGAGGTAAGAGTGATCTGCTTGGCAATTGCTGCGCCCAAGAACAAGTTTCGATCACAGCAGAAGTTGAATATGATAAATGCGTCCTGAAATATGGGGATACAGAATTCTAAGAGCGACGAACGATACATATATTAAAGGTTGTCCCCCTTCGGTTGATGCTGTCTTTCTTCTTGTTGATGGTGCAATTTTTTTCTAAATAATACTGACCGTGTTTGTATGGTTAATAAGAATAAAAATCGTGTTCCTGGAAGACGATCTGTATGCTCTTGTTGTGGATAGTTCATTTGGACGGAAATAATGACCTTTACCTTTTTTAGGGTTTGTCTTGTGGTGGTCATAATTGATATTTTCATTTTATGTTATATATGGCCGTGACGAAAAAGGGTTTATTTTGGTCAGCCATTTAATCTCAAGCTTTATTTTGGGGGGATGACAAGCGCTAGCTTAGTCGTCACTACATGTTCTTCGTGGGTTTTGTCAAAAAATTTTATAGTATTTCTTTATCATTTGTTGTTGACAGTTGACACTGTACTATATATCAGCTCCTTGGCAAAAAAAAGTAACTGCATTATAAATAGCTATAAAAAAAAAAGAGGGACGACACAACTGAGTTGAAACTTTATGACCAAAATGATATAAAGATTGCTTTTTTTCTTTTCCAATTTATGACATATACGGATACTTGTTGTGATATATACTTGTGTCTCCAATGATTCAAATGATCAATTGACTACACCAATAATCTCTGTAGCAAGGCAGAGACTCGTTCAGGAGGAATAAACCAAAATTTGTCTCATGGATCTCTTGAACGTAAAAGAATACAATTGTCTATGTAGCTACCTAACATATTGTCTTAGCCCGAACCATCCAGAAACCAACCAACTCGACAAACAAAATGAAGTCGAAAAAAAAGAAAAGAAAATAAAATAATAGATGGTCTGGAAGAATGTGTTCAGTAGCTATTAAAAAATTAATTCTTTGGATTAAAGAGAATAAGCTTTGTGGTTCAACAAACAATGGGTACTATTAATAGGGTTTCATCGTTAACTTAGGTGATTTTGTTTTATAACAACATTGTCACGAGAATTATTCCTTACAGATCGTCATCAAGAGTACAAAATGTCTCTACAGTGGTGGATATAAACATACGTACTAATCATATAATGTCAATATTCATACGGTTCTCGAAGATGTATGTATACAAATATATACATATATAAACATAGTGCTGAAATAACGAGTCACGTTAACTTCTGATTAATAATAGTTTAAGTGATTGTTCAAAACTTTAAACCCTGTTTTGAGACTCAAATGCGAGATCGACACTTTTTTGAGATTTTACATATGAATCTTCGTCCTTCGTATTCATCTCTAAGCATGTTTGGTTTGGTTTGTCGATGTTGAAGTTTCACCAACTCTTCGAAAGAGATATGCATTTTGGAAAATGAGTTTTGCGTATTATATGCATTTTTTGGCACAGTGATGTATCGTAGCACCGCTATCGATCACCCAACTAGTATCATGACTAGTTAGATTAACAGCATCGTCATCGCGCACAACAAAGAAATCTGTCGTGACTGCGGTTACCTTGTCAACCTTATCAGCATCCGTCGTCTGAAGATCTTGACTCTTCGCATTCTTGTTCTCTCTCAGAAACTTTCGACAAAATCTTTTAATGTGCCCCTTCTTGCCACAATAATGACACTCGGTGCTAGCATACTTCCCAGAATTGCTCTTACTTCTACTTCGATCACCTGGGCCTCGACTCTTGCTTCTCCCCCTGTTTTCTGTGACTAGGACATCGACCTGCGTAGAAGAACCCTGCGGCTTTCTTCGCATCTCTTCATTGAGCACGCTGCTCTTCACCAATTCCATCGAACAAATGCCATTTGGAGCCGAATTAGATAATGACATTCTGAATGTCTCCAACGAGTCTGGCAATGTACCAAGAAGCCACAAACCCTGCACTTCATCGTCGAACTTGATTCCCATTCCAGCTAGCTGATTAACAATTCCTTGGAATATATTCAAGTGATATGACACGTTGCTCCCTTCTTGATACTTCAAACTCATCATCTGCTTGATCAGGAAAAGCTTGTTATTCACAGTCTTTCGAGCGTATAACTGCTCAAGCTTGCTCCATAAGGTCCTCGCATGTTTCTCGTCGCTTATGTGGTTGAGAACATTTTCGTCGACCCACTGTCGAATAAAGCCGCAAACTTGGCGATGAATCAATTCCCACTCCTTGTCGCTTTTATCAGTCGACTTCTCCAAATCGAACACCGGCGAATAATAATCTTTTACGTATAAAAGATCCTCCATCTTCCATTTCCAAATATGGTAGTTCGACCCATTCAACATAACCATCCGACTAGTATTGCCCTCCATGACTTCGAACACACGGCACCACAACACAACGCTCTGATACCACTTTGTTGGGGTTGTCGAAATCACGAGCAATAAAAATGTCAATCAACCAACGACGAAAACGAAAATAACACGTCAACTTTTTACGTGGAAAACCCGAAACGGGAAAAACCACGGGATCGCTCTTCCGATCCAAGGAAACGTCCACTATAACCAAGTTCGACGGGTACAACGGACAACACCTCTCGAGAACGTCTCGAGGTAACAACAACCCAAAAACATACCAAAATACTACGCCGACAAGGCGAGCACAGAGAACATCGAGTTACAAACTCGGAACACCAACAACCTCGAGCTACAAGCTCGAAGTATACGAAGAGATAGAAAACGGGTTATCACCCAAACGTGAGGAATCAACAATCCGACCCGGTAGATGTGTAGAGCACGTCGATGCGATTCTCCTCCCGAAGTTTCGATGAAATCGGTGCAGCGGATTGACCGCATCGAGACTTTTTCTTCTTCCTCTTTTTTCTTTCCTCTCTTCTCTCTTTTTTCTTTCTTTCTGCTCGTCTTCTTCGTCGTGTCCGTGTGTAGTGTTTTTATCTTTTTTTTACATAATAATACTAATATGTACATGGGCCACCCTAATGGCCGACCCAATAAATATCTCGCAATGCAGGGCAACAATAAACTCTAATGTAGAGAGAGTGGACTTGCAATTAAGTGCACGCGACTAATTAACATTTATGTCTTATTCCTTGATTAGTTTTCTTATATGTTGCCAAACAGATAGGGCTGGGGAAATATACCGAAATACCGATATACCGTCCTTATCGTATCGAAACTTACCGAAAATATCGAAAACTTTGGTATACCGAAGTTTTTGGTAATGTATGATACCGTACCGAAAATTTTCGGTACGGTAATGGTATGAAAATTTTAAAAATTAGGTATACCGATTATACCGAAATAATAAAATTTTTAATATTATATATATAAATATATATACTCACACCAACATATATTGTATTTTGTGGTTATGTAAAGTTCTTTGTCTTACTAAGGAGACTGGCTAAAATATATAAATTATTTAAGGTTACTTTATGATTAAAAATCTTTTTATTTGGAAAATTTGGTATTAATAATTCATCTTATTGGGGCCTAAGAAGTTTGAATTGACTAAAAATTCGAAAACAACGAATTAACGAGTTACGAGACACGCATGGTAAAAATCCTCCGTGAATGGTATAGAAGGTATGATACCGATACCATACCGAAATTTCGGTATGATACCGTATCGAAATTTAAGGTATACCGAAATTTTGGTATGGCATTGGTATGATTTTTTTCGATACCGATATTTCGGTACGTTATACGGTATCACCGTTTTGGTACGGTATACCGTACCGAACCACCTCTACAAACAGATACATAAGGCCACTTTGTAATCATCAACTTTCAATGTTATTTAATATATTTTTCATTGGGGTATAACATTAACACAGAGACGACATTACTCTACTTCCGAGACTGATAATCCACTAATAACGACACTCCCAAGAATAAGGAGAGCCCTTGAGCATAACAAAACAAATCTCCCTATCCATCGTATGGAAGGGAAAAAAGCGACGCCGTTCAACATCATTGTCCGCATATTTCCTTACATCATAGGAAGCTACGGCATAGTATGAAACCGACAAGATTGTCCAAAAGAAGCATTCGAAGGTTATTCGAAACAGATAATAACTCCAACGATGCGAGCAAAGTTTGCAAGTTCCATAAATAGCTCGGCACACAACATCGCAGCTCAAACAACTAACAAACAATTCGATCAAGAACAAAAAAAAAAAGATACACAATAGAGATGAAGCAGCAAACAATGGTAATTTTCGTACTAGGGTTTCTTCTGTTGATAGCTGCAAACAATCCTTCCTTTGCCAATGCACAGGCTGAATGTGGTGATAGATTTATCGCATTAGATCAACCCTATGCAGCTGCGATTCAGCTTATGCTCACAAAGTTAGTGGTAGACACCTCAGACATGGATCCCCCCAGGGTAACAGACACAACTGAAACTACCTCGTCGGGCGAGCTAATTTATGGATACGCCGAGTGCTATAACAATACAGATAGTGAAAGTTGCCTTAGCTGCTTGACTATTGCTGAGCAGGAGGTGCTTACTAATTGCTTCACCGACAACGAGGCTGCCATCAATCCAAGTGTTGTGTTCCAAGAATGCAGTTTGGAATATTCAGATGCGGAAATCGATGATCAGTGATGAAATATTCGATCGATCGATGCCGTCTACATTTGATCATGATGATGGTGGTGCTCTTTTTCTTTTTTTTTTCCTAAATAATAGTTGTTGATGGAATATATGTCAGTGAGAATAAAACGCGTCCCTGCTGGGAGGATGATCTTGTTGAAAATATAAACTTGATTTGGGTTTGGACTATTAAGAGGTGGATTTGATATTTGAGCTTAGGAGTATTACATGGGCTAAGGATGATCACAAGCCCAATATCTAGAAACTTACGGAAAATCTAGAGAACTCCATAGAACTCTATGGAATCTTATAGAACCTAGATATTATTAGGGAGTATTCTAGAATAGTGATGTGTTGGCAAAATCTTAAAGTGGTAGAAACTAGTATAAATAGGGGTGAGGTATATGCATTTTGTATTAAGCAATCAAGCAAGTAAAAATCAAATCAAGTGTTGTATAAAGCCTCTTCCTCTAAACACTATCCTTCAATATCAAGTTCCTCCCTTCCGATATAAACCCCAATTTCCAACAAAGTGGTATCAGAGCACTTCTATTTCCAACAAAGTGGTATCAGAGCTAGAAGATCCTAAGGCGATGGCGAGCGGCATGGTTCCCTTCCAAGTCCCGACACTCAACAAGAGCAACTACGACAATTGGAGTATCAAGATGAGGGCGCTCCTTGGATCACAAGACGTATGGGATATTGTGGAGAAAGGCTACGTCGAGCCGAAGAATGAAGAAACCGAATCTCAAACTCAAAAGGATAGTTTGAGAGAATTGCGAAAGAGAGACAAGAAAGCTCTCTACCTAATCTATCAAGGATTAGATGACGACGCTTTCGAGAAGATTTCGGAAGCAAAGACCGCCAAGGAAGCATGGGAGAAGCTTCAAACGTCGTATAAAGGAGCGGATTCGGTAAAGAAGGTACGTCTTCAAACTTTAAGAGCCGAGTTTGAAGCGTTGCATATGAAACAAGATGAAGTTGTGTCGGACTACTTCTCGAGGGTATTAGCAATAACTAATCAACTAAAAAGGAATGGAGAGAAAATTGATGATGTTAGAATCATGGAGAAAATTCTTCGCTCGTTAGATCCGAAATTCGAGCATATCGTAGCCATCATAGAAGAAACTAAGGATCTAGAAGAAATGACGATGGAGCAACTATTGGGCTCACTGCAAGCCCATGAGGAAAAGAAAAGGAAGAAGGAAGGGATCATTGAACAACTACTGAAGTTGCAAGTTGATTCTGCAAAAGAAAGGTTAAATGAGGAAAATATCAAGGACGAGGCTACATGCAAGGATATAGAGGAGAACGAGGCGGAGGCCATGGACATAAATACGGACGAGGTTGGAGGCCCAACGACGAAGACAAAATAATCATCAAGGAGATGATTATCGAACAAGAGGACACTGGAGAGGTAACTCAAGACCAAGGTATGACAAATCACATATTAAGTGCTATAATTGTCAGAAATTCGGACATTATGCTTCCGAGTGTAGAGTTCCTAAACATAAAGTCGAAGAGAGGGCTAACTACATTGAAGAGAAAAATCGAGAAGAAGAAATTCTACTACTAGCCCATAAGGATATTGAGATCGGCGAATGCAATGAGTGGTACCTAGACACTGGTGGGAGCAGTTGCATGAGTGGAAATAGAAGCGTGTCCATGGAGTTTAATGAGTTAGTGGGGTGTCGATGTTGATTTCGGAGAAGAGCATAACACTCCGGTGGAAGGTAACAAAAACTTAGAGGTGATATTCGACAATGAAGAAAGAATTCAAAGAAATTAGCACGGAGAAACCAATCATAGAGAAGACAAAAGAAGAGGTCAATACTCTACTAGGATTACCCCCTGCGGGATCTGGAGAAGACAAAAAGTCAATTGAGGGAGTCTCACACTGCAAGAGCCAACAAGAAGTACCCAAGGTAACTGAAAATCGAAATAATCAAACTCTCATTTGTCTCTTTGCAGATGGTGGTCCGATGAGGTTTCAAGACGCTAAGGACGAGAAAGACATCATGGATGAGAATATCAAAGATATAAAGAAAATTGATATGCGGGAGTTAACAATAATTCAAGAGGGGCATAAAGGTGAAGTTGAAAGAAATAAGACAAGATTGATGTCTGAAGGGTACAGTAAAGAAGCAGACATTGGCTACTACGAAAATAATGGGAGAATACGCCAAATGCATATGAAGTCTGCTCTCGAACATGGAGTTCTCGAGAAAGATACGTACACGGAGTATGAAGTGACAAAAGAAAATAATAAGATTCTGAAGTTGCAGAATGCGCTCGATGGATTGGAAAATGCACCAAGAACTTGGAACTCAGGAATCAACAGGTACCCCCGCAAGAGAAACAAGGTTAAGGAATTGGAAATGCAACAGAAGAAGCCAAACAAGATTCTCTGGGGTGACAAGTCGGCAATAACATTAGCTAAGAATCCAGTTAGCCATGACCGAAGAGAGCACATTACACTGAAGGAAGTGAAGCTGGAATACGTGAAGTCTAAGGATCAAGTACTCGATATTTTCACCAAGCCATCGAAGAAGGAACACCCTCGACTACGAAGTATGCTCGGAATGGCAAATCAAGTTTAAGGGGGGGTGTTGAAAATATAAACTTGATTTGGGTTTGGACTATTAAGAGGTGGATTTGATATTTGGGCTTAGGAGTATTACATGGGCTAAGGATGATCACAAGCCCAATATCTAGAAACTTACGGAAAATCTAGAGAACTCCATAGAACTCTATGGAATCTTATAGAACCTAGATATTATTAGGGAGTATTCTAGAATAGTGATGTGTTGGCAAAATCTTAAAGTGGTAGAAACTAGTATAAATAGGGGTGAGGTATATGCATTTTGTATTAAGCAATCAAGCAAGTAAAAATCAAATCAAGTGTTGTATAAAGCCTCTTCCTCTAAACACTATCCTTCAATATCAAGTTCCTCCCTTCCGATATAAACCCCAATTTCCAACAAAGTGGTATCAGAGCACTTCTATTTCCAACAGATCTCTAATGCTTGCTGTAAACAGTTTGGACCAATGAATAATAATCATTTTCTTGATGTCTTTGTGGGTTTTGTTTCTTTGGTTACGTTTATTTTTCACGGTTTGTTTTGTGCTGCTCATTACATCCAGATTCTTCACGCTTTGATATATTATATATATTTAGGATATAGATGATGGCCTTATAAAGGTTTGTAACATGGCCTTAATATGATCCTTTTTCGACGTTTCTTTAGTTACTGAACTTATATGATTTGGTCTTCATTATAAGTTCAGCTCTTGTTCCAGGCTAATGTTTAGGGCAAAGTATAAGTACAACGAAAGAAGGTACATGCTAGATATTTAACTATATAAATATGATTAGACCTAACCTTATCAAATAACGTACAGAGATAAAAAAAAAATTACACATCCTTTGAGTTCTTAGGGATCATGAATGAGCATAATTGTTGAGCTCGTGACTCTTTGACGAGACTATACGTCAAAAACGACGATTGATGCACTACAATTCTTGTATATAATTACTAGCAATGTTTTGTAGGGAAATCCGGCCGTACCGAACTTCCGCCCAAGATCCGTCGGAAATAATAAAATTGGAGAACACAAAGATTTAACGTGGAAAACCCTCTGTTAACGAAGAGGGAAAAACCACCCGGGCAACAAGGCCGCAGAAAATACACTATGTGAAACGTACAATCACACAATTCTTCTACGCTCGCCTACACCCAAAACCCGACAACAACAACCCGAAAGTAATTCTACCGGCTAACCTAAACTCTCACCAAAAGGGAATTTTCCTAGAGTTAATTGTTAACACAAATAACTTTCTAATGTGTTGGTTTATAATCCAGGGTATAGCCCTCCTTATATAGGAGAGGAAACCCTCATGCCTTCCTGTCGTTTCCGATGTGGGACAGTGACAAAGGCACAACTTGGGCCCAAGCCCAACATGTTTAACTATACATTAAAAAATTAAATATCCATCCTATTAATACTTCAAGAGAAGGCATCTCGACATTCGTGTCCTCACTTGGTGCCTTGTTGGAGAAATTTTGCTGTAAGAATCGTGATGTATCCATAATTTGACAAAAGTTTAACTAAACTTTGATTTCTTACAGCGACATCGTCAATTTAATCTACACGTTCAGGGTTACCTATTTCATATGTATACTTAATATCCATCATTTTTTTCTTTCTTAATTTTGGGGACTGGACATGAATTAATAAAGGTGCTCGAATATTTTATTTCGACCGGGTGAATTCTATATACGGATCCATCATTTTATTGTTAACCCTAGATTTGCATATGAAACAGTCATTTTTCAGTTAGTGCAGTAAAACATGAGGTCTTATATTCATTGTTACCGAATGATCTATTTAATAATAAAATAATTGATAAGAGCTGAAATTTAAACTACTTTAAAACCCTAATACTCGCGATGCCAGACTCGCAAACAAGATTATAGTTTAAATAAAAAATGGACGGAGTCAGAGGTGATAATTTATTTATATGTTCGTATCTATTTCTTTCCGTTGCGTTAAATTTCGTTTTCTGTTCTAGGGTCGAACACGGTGTCGTGACACCGAAGTTGACATCAGCTGACTGAAAATTTGAATTTCATTATATTATGAATTTCACTTGTTTAATATGACTTTTGCGTACCTAAAATTCTAAGTCTAATGTATCCATGCTAGGGTTGCAAACGAATCGAACTTTTTTGGTTCGATTCGCGATTCGATTCGAAATTTTAAGATTCGAATTCGAAAATTTAGAATACGAATCCGAATAAAAATATTTTTTTTTTGATTCGAGAAATATCTGAATACGAATATGAAATCACAATATTCGATTCGAATATTATCGAATTATTCGATTCGAATAATTTTATATATTTATAAATTTTAATATGAAATATTTATGGTATGAAAAAGATTTTCAAAATAAATCAAAGAATAATATTTATAAATTTAGAAGCTTTGTTTATTTCTAATGGTAAAGTGTAGAATTAACTTCCTCCATAAATTACAAATTAATATTTATGTGTAAATAATTTTCTTTGAATACTGCATTCATGAAATAAATGTAATAATTAAAACTTACATTATTATTGATGGAGAACAAAATTTTAAGAAATTGTACAATTTCTCAGATTTTTTTTCCACCCTCAAATGGGGTGTCAATACATAATATTACAATTCAATATATATTTTAAATGTAATATACTCAAATATAATCCATATTCGAGTATTCAAATATTCGATTTGAGTATTTCCGATTAAGAATAAATTTCGATTTTATTATTCGATTAAATGTTCGAATATTCGTATTCGGATTCGATTGTCATTCGAATACGAATAGAATATTGTGGTATTCGACCCGATTCGATTCGTTCGCAACCCTAAATTCCATGCCATGGAGTGGCTTGTAATTGCACGCGCCTAAAAAGTATATCTTTATTGTTAATAGGTTTTCCTTAAGTAAAGCCAAACAGAAAACTTACATAAGGCCACTTTGCAATCATCCAAAGTAAATGACGTTTTCAATGCACTTTAATTAATTCTTCATTGGGCGTAACATTAACATAAAGACAACATTACTCTACTTCCAAGAATAATAATCCAACTAATAACGACAATTTCAAGAATAAGGAGAGCCCTTGAGCATAACAAAACAAATCGCCCTATCAATCTTATCGAAGCGACGCCTTTGGATATCATTGTCCGCATATTTCCATAGATCATACAGTAGAAACTCTATAAATTAATACAGTTGGAACCGGCCAGATTTATTATTAATTAATCGATAAAATAATAAGTATTAATTTATCGATAAATTAATATATTATTAATTTATAATGTATATTACCTTTCAAACTTTCAAACATCAAATAAACTTCAATCTCCTATATCCTTAATGAACGTCAAATTAAGGAACAAACCTTCACTCTCCCAAGTCTATCATAATCCGTATGGTGTTAATGTACATTTAAGTAATATTAATAAATATATCTTCTATATAATACACTATGAAAACAGACCCACAAACATGTCGTACAAATAATATGGCACATATGAGAAAACAATGCCAGAAGTTCTTACAATGATAAGGACGATTAGAGAGAATATGCAAAGGGAAATTGATTTCAACAACAAACAAATGACAATTGAGTCATTTTTCAAGTAATCTTCATTCATCTAGTACGAGAATGTTTTTAAATATGGAATTTGTTGAAATATCACGTGTGAGGAGATAGTCCCACACCGAAAATGCAATGAAAAATTAATTGGTTTATAAGCTTGATGGGCCACTTGTGGCGCATGTACGTGGGCCTCTTTAACGGTTAATAATTACCGGAGGCCCGGCCCGAATTCTACAGAATTATTAATTTATAATTTATACGGGACCTATAGGAATGATCAAAAGTTTATTATCTAATAATTTTAGAGAATTATTAATCAAGTACGTTATCCCCGAGTCGGGACCGACCGAAAATATTATATTAAAGAGTTTATTAAATTATTGAGTATTATTTTATAGAGTTTCTACCGTAGGAAGCTACGGCATAGTATATGAAACTAACAAGATCGTCCCAAAGAAGCATTCAAAGGTTATTCGAGACAGATAATAACTCAAACGATGCGAGCAAAGTTTGCAAGTTCCATAAATAGCCCGACACACAACATCGCTGCTCAAAACAGCAAACAAAACAATCCAATCCAATCAAGAAAAAAAAACAAAGAGAGATGAAGCAGCAAACAATGGTAATATTCGCACTAGGGTTTCTTCTTTTGATAGCTGCAAACAATCCTTCGTTTGCCAATGCACAGACCGACTGTGGTGATAGATTTATCGCATTAGATCAACCCTATGCAGCTGCGATTCAGCCTATGCTCACAAAGTTAGTATAGTAGTAGACACCTCAGACCTCACAGATTCCCACAGGGTAACAGACCCAAGTGACACTCTCTCGACGGGCGAGGTAATTTATGGATACGCTGAGTGCATAGACGGCGTGGATAGTGACACTTGCTATAACTGCTTGGCTGCAGCTGAGCAAGAGGTGCTTACCAATTGCTTCACCCAAACTGATGCTGCTGTCAATCCAATAATTACATTCCCTGTATGCAACTTGGAATATTCGGATGCACCAATCCCACAAGACTAGTGATGAAAAATATTCGATCGATCTACCGATGATGTATGCGTTTTACGATGATGATCATGATGGTGCTATCTTTTTCTCTAGTAATAGTTGCTGATTTGGTAAGAATAAAACGTGTTACTGCTGGAGGATGATCTCTATGGCTTGTTGAACTCTGTCGAGTTTTTTTCTTTTATCACATTTACTTCTCAAGGTTTGTATGTGCTGCTCATTGCATCAAAATTATTCACGCCATATATAATATGGATCCTTTCCCCACCTTTCTTTAGTTAATGAACTTATATGATCTGTCTTCCCTTTAGTTCAGCTCTTGTTCCAGGTTTATAGCGCAAAGGTATAAGTACAATGAAAGAAGGTACATTTTAGATGTATAACAATTATATACATGATTATACCTAACCTTATCAAATAATGCGAAGAGATAAATACACACGCCTTTTGAGTTCTTATGAATCTTAAATGAGAAGAACTCTTGAGCTTGTTACTCTTGGACGAGATTATACTTATTATTGAGGCATTACAATTACTGTATATGTTGAATTATTGATTGGACTGAAATATTATTTATTGGGAACCACTTAATGATTGGTGCCTTACAACTCACACACGCACATGCATACGACAAGCTACCAAAACATTATTTTATATATATTCTTTCACACATACAACACATTACATGCAACTCATATATATAGATGTTCTTTATGTCGGTTTATTAGCTCTTAGTCGGTTTAATATTTACTAGAAAATGCTACGTGTACTATTTTTTAAATACAATATGATGTATGATGGACACATAGAGCTTGTAGAATGGCGGTAATGATTTTCAATTCTCCCCTTCATCACCTACATTCTCTTTGATTGTATCTTCTGTTTGGACCATTCCTAAGTGTGTTTGAAATTACTTGAATTTTGTGATGTTCAGTCCTTTTGTGAACACGTCGGCTACTTGATCTTCCGTACTGATGTGCTTCAGCTCAATCTCCCCTTTAAGCACCTTTTCGCGTACGAAGTGGTAGTGCACTTCAACATGTTTTGTCCTTGCATGACATACAGGATTCTCTGCTATGCGTATAGCAGATTGATTGTCGCAAAATATCTGCACCGTATTGCTGATTGGCTGATGTAAGTCTTTCAATAACTGCACAAGCCAAGTGCTCTCTTGCGCTGCCATTGCTGCTGCTCGATATTCAGCTTCTGTGGTTGACAAGGATACCGTAGGCTGTCTCTTGCTACACCATGATATTGCAGCTGATCCTAACTTAAATACGTACCCAGTAGTGGATCTTTCTAGTATCACGACATCCAGCATAGTCCGCGTCGCAATAGCCAATAACCTCGTATATTTATTCTTTTCATAAAATATTCCATAGTTTATCGTTCCTTTTACGTACCTCAGTATGCGACGGACTAGCTCAAGATGTGGCTTCTTTGGCTTCTCCATAAATCGACTCGCGATCCCTACTGCGTATGAGATATCTGGTCTTGTCAACGTTAAGTAAATCAGACTCCCAACGAGCTGCCTATACATAGTTGCGTTCTCCAAGTCTTTGCCATCTTCCGCACATATGTTGGCGTTTGCTTCAATTGGGGTTGATATTGGCTTGCAGTCAATCATGCCGAATTTTCTAAGCAGATCTTTTGCATATTTTAACTGGTAAAGTAATAATATCACTTGTTTCCTTTAACTCGAGTCACAGAAAATGTTTAAGTTCTCCAAGTTCTTTCATTTGGAATCTCACCGATAAATTCCTACTTGTTTGTCGAATTTCGTCTTTGTCGTCTCCAGAAATAATAATATCATCGACATATACTAGCACTATTGCTAGTTTTCCTTTTGTTTCCTTGATGAAGAGACTCGAGTCCGCTGGTACCACTGAGTACCCACATTGAACTAAAAATTCAGCGATCTTACCGTACCATGCCCGTGGTGCCTGCTTTTAACCCGTATAAGGCTTTCTTTAATTTGCACACGTAGCTTGGATTTTCTTTATCTTCGAACCCTGCTGGTTGGATCATGTATATCTCTTTATCGAGTTCTCCATGTAGAAACACGTTCTTTACGTCCATCTGCCATAACCTCCAAGACTTGCTCACTGCTAGCGCGATTAACACCCGAACAGTTGTAATTTTCGCCACTGGACTAAATGTCTCGTCGTAGTCTATCCCATACTGTTGTGAAAATCCTCGTGCTACTAGTCGAGCTTTATATCTTTCAACTGATCCATCAGGTCGCCTTTTAATTTTATAAACTCACTTACAAGATATGGGTTTAACTCCATCTGGTTTAGGTACTAAATCCCACGTTTCATTTTGTTTTAGAGCCATAATTTCCTCGCTCATTGCTTTCCTCCATTCAGTATATTTTACTGCTTCTTAAAATATTTCAGGCTCTTTTATATTTTCATCTTCTTCTAAAGGTATATTGGCGTACCTGGGATTTGGCCTTCTTTGCCTAGAGGATCTTCGTAGTTGTGTTGAACTTGGCGATACTTCATCATGTTCCTCCCCTGTTGGCTCGGTCTCCTCAAGTTGACTTGGCCTCAAAACTTCTGGAGTTGTTTGGTGCACGCCCGTCCGCCATGGGCTTTGAGTTGTCTTGGAGATTCTTCACCTTCTTCTTCCTCTTGCGTAGTTTGATTTTCATCTGGGAGTTTCACTAATTTGTTGAACTGTTCCTCGGTTTCTTTTGAATCAGGTAACTCCGATTTTTGTGGTGTCCACCAGGAGGATGCTTCGTCAAATACTACATGACGAGATGTATAACATCGACCGGTAATTGGATCACAATATCTCCACCCTTTCCTTTGGCTGTCGTACCCCACAAATACACACTTGATCGCCTTCCGGTCAAATTTGGTTCGTAAATGACTTGGTACAAAAACATAACAGACGCATTCGAAAACCCTGAAGTGGCCAACGGTTGGTTTGATTTTCCACAGCTTCTCAAATGGTGATATGAATCCCGGATTTGCTTGTGGTAGCCTATTTATTACATGCGATGCTGTCTTCATACACTCAGCCCAAAATCTTGGTGGTACATTCTTTGCATGTATCATGATTCGACACGTTTCAGCCAAATATCGATTTTTCCTTTCCGCTACACCATTCTGCTGAGGTGTGTTTGGACACGTCAGCTGATGATGTATTTTATGCTCCTTTAGAAATTTCGAGAATTCCCTTGACGTGTATTCTCCCCCGTTATCCGTGCGAAGGCATCGGATCTTATCTCCGACTTCTCTTTCAACAGTATATTTGAACTCTTTAAACTTCAAAATTACCTCTGATTTTTCTTTTATAAAGAAAACCCAAACGTACCTTGAGAAGTCGTCAATGAATGTTACCATATAGCGCATACCGCTGACTGAATGTTGTTTGATTGGCCCGAACACATCAGAGTGGATTGTCTCCAAAGGTTTCTTCACTCTGTAGCTCGAGTCTTCAAATGGCAGTTGATGTGCTTTTCCGTATTGACAACCAGTGCAAACTGTGTTATCTTTATGTCTAGTTGAGGAAGACCTTTCAACATTGATTTCTTCACCATCACTTTAAGCTTGTGATAACTCACATGTCCCAACCTTGCGTGCCACAACTCAGCTGTTTCATTCTTCGGGTCTTATCTACGTAAGCAGACTCAGCTGACATTACATAGATAGACTCGAGTTTCCTACCCTCTATGATCGGTGTACCGGTGATTTTAAGATTTCGATACACCGTAACGTTATCGAGTCCAAAAATAACATAGTTTCCTGAAGTTGTTAGTTGTGACACAGATATAAGATTTTTCTTCATACCTGGGACATGGTAAACGTCGTGTAGCAGCACTTGACCAAGACTGAATCTTGGGGTGATCCTCGTTTTGCCAATATGAGCTATTGGCAACCTTGAATTATTTGCAGTAACCACCATTCGTCATCCCTTATACTCAGTCGTGTTTTGCAGCTTCTCCTTGTCTCCCGTCATATGATTGGAACAACCTGAGTCTACGATCCAATCTTTTTCGTAATCTATTTTTCCAGGGATGATGACTGCCAATAATGTGTTGTCTCTGAGTATGAAGTGGGATTCTCTTGAACAATGCCTTAGATAAGAGCCAAACAGAAAACCTAGAAAAGGGCACCTTGTGATTCTCCCATGTTAATCGTTTTTCAATACAATGTCATAACGATGCATTAACATTTCTTAGGAGTTAATATTAAGACATTAACATAACGACGACTAGCTTGCACTATTTCCTCCACCAAAAATATAATAATTATAACGACATCGATCACATCGAAAGAAAAAAGAGAGATACCCGGTGCATCATCATGTCCAAATTTTCTTACATCGTATGAAGCTACAACGAACAAGACGATCAAAGCATTTCTAAGATTACTATGAAAACAATCAATATCACCCACAACACAAATAGAAAAGAAAACATTTCCAAGTTCTATAAATTAGCCCAAACTTTCATCGACAACCAACAAAAAGAAAGAGAAAGATTAAGAAAAAGAAAGAAAAAAACAACACAGATAGGAGACGATGCATCAAATCTTCGTACTAGGGTTTCTTTTGTTGATAGCAACAAACAACCTTTCCTTCGCCAATGCCCAACTTAGATGCGGTAAGCAACGTTCTGACCCAAATGGCCACTACGAATCTACCTTTAAGTTGATGCTCGAAGATTTAGTAGACATCACCCCAAATCAAACATATAATCCCAAACAATATGGTTTGACCAAAACAGTCGAGACAACAGAAGTGGAGATGTATGCAGTTGCCCAGTGCGTAAAAGACTTGGAGAGTGAGCCTTGCCGTGAGTGCTTGGCTGCAGCTAAGGTTGACCTGTTTAAATATTGCTTGTCGACTGATCCACATTTTTTCAGTGGAGCAACTACAAAGGATTACTGTCGCATGATGTTTGGGCTTGTATGAGTGGATGACGAACTATATATTCGTCTAAGGTTGTTCGATTGATCGATTGATGATGTCTACTCTTTTTTTTTTCGCGCGCTCGTTTGTGGGTATTATACTTGCGTTGCGTCATGGCACAAGATAAATAAAGTCATCAGCTCTGTTTGATGTTTGTAATAATACTTGCTGATCGTATATGTCGGGGACGACGATGTGTATGCTGGTTATAAAGTGTGCGGCTGAATAATAATTATTTGTTAATCTTTTGTTTAGTGGATTGTTTCCTTCGTTTACATGTACGTTTGTGGTCTCCTAATCGATAATTTCAAGTTATTCAATTATTATTAATATTATTATTATTATTATTATTATTATTTAGGATAGAGATATTTGGTCATCGTGGCAAAAAAGAGGTTGTTTGTCGACAATTTAATTCGTATGGACATCCATATGATTAAACATAGAATTTTTCCTTTTGATAAATAGTTCAACCTTTTGCTTTTATTATACAAGAATTCTTAAATAGCTTCTCAGAGTGCAGTGAATAATATTTTATGCTTCAACCTTGGCATCCTCATGTGGCCATTGCTAAAAGTAAATTTATTATTTCACCCAAAGTGGGTTGAACAGTAGCTTTCATTGCTCTTATTAAATTTATATGGGAACCATCATACTTTTCGCTGATCATTTTGAGCATATTTGGACTCGTTTGTCATCATCTGGACTAAGATATGCGTTTTAAAAATATGGGTTTTACGTAATATACGCATTTTAGCACAATAATGTCTTGTTTACATCTCTAATTGACAAATAAAAAGTGGGATTCTCTTGAATAATGCCTTAAATAAAGAGCCAAACAGATAAAGATAGAAGACGACATCTCCAAAATGAATGATTTTTCAATACGATTTATTAACATATCTTTGGGTAACGTTAATGACATTAACACAACGACGAGGCTTACACTATTCCCAAGACATGATACATTTAATAAGACTCTCAAGAATAACGCCTACGCCATTGAACCTAACAAAAGAAATCGCCATATTAATCATTTTGAAGGGAAAATCGATGCCTAGTAAACATCACATCTTAGTTTTCTAACATTTTATAATGGTTTCACATAGTATGTACTAGAAAGATCTAAGGATTCTAAGATAATTATAAAACAATCATATCACTGCACTACAAAAAAAAAACTAGATATTAGTCGCTGTACCCATACTTTTAGTCGCTAAAGACAATTAGCGACTACATCAGCGACTGTAGTCGCTAAAAGCTTGTCGCTGATTGCTTATGGTCGGAATTAGTCTCTATTTAGTGACTACACGCGACGACGAGCATTTAGTCACTAAATTGCGACTAATCGGCGACCACTCTATGTTAGTCGCTAAGTTGGCGACTAAACGGCGATCAATGCCTAGTAGTCGCTATTTAGCGACTACCGGCGACTGATTCTGTAGTCGCCATTTTCCGACTTCGTTTTGGTTGCTGATTGACAATTTGCAGTTGCTATTTTCAAATCGCTGAAGCACAACTTGTAGTCGCTAATGGATAGTTTGTAGTTGCTAATTTAGTCGCTAATAGCCTATTTTCAATATTTAATTAATTATTTTATAAATAAATTATATACAAATATAAAATTTAAATACACAAGAAAAAAGGTCCATTCGATAATCCAAAAGTCGAATACATGAAAATAATTTTCAAACGGGAATAGAAGAGTCGAATACACGACAATAAAGTCGCCATCAAATAAAAAGTTCGACACAAATCTAAGAAACTATGCCAAACCGTGGCTAGATCCCCTATTCGGAAAGTCGTCGTGGCGTCAAACAGTTCTACTACGTGACGCCGCTGCAGCACATGTTGCGTGTCATCCACAGGATTCGTGACTGCGTCAGCTGACGACACGAACTACATCTCCAAGTTCCATAAATTAGCCAAGACCTTCCATTGACACCAACATCGTAGTAAACATAGCAATCAGAGTTCAGAAACACAAGCAGAAGAGAAAGAGAAAAAGAAAAAGAACAAGAGAGATGAGCCAGGAAAATGTTCCCACTATTACAACAGTAATCCTCCTACCACGGTTTCCTTCTGTTGATAGCAGCTAAAAACAATCCTTCCTTCTTCACCAATGCAAAAGCTGTCTGTGGTAATAGGCTTGTTAACAGAAAGACACCCTATGATGTTAGCATTGAGCCTATGCTTTCACAAATAGCAGAAGCCACCACACAAGTCCCAGGTGACCCCAGAATACTAGGCTCGATTGGCGAAATCCCAACAGGCGAGGTCATATTGTTGGGGTTGAGCGGTAATTTTTTTCGGGCCCAGCGGAAGGTTAATTTTGGAACCACGACAAATTTTATCTGGACAATATATAACCGAAATGACGGGGATAGAGAACACGAGATTTTTACGTGGTTCGGCCGATACCGTCTACCTCTACGGAGAGCCAGTTTTACTATATTGAGAATATTACACCGTACAAATAAACGCTCGTGTTTAAACCCAAACCCGAGACTTCTAACCCAACTCGGTAATGTATTTGTACCTACTTCCAACTATTCCAGTAAAACTAAAACTGCTCTCACCCTTATCCATGCACTAGGATAAGTTTTCTTCTCTCACTCTTACTCTCTGGCACTATACGTCGCTACTTGGGATGAATTACAAATGAAGCCTACAATGCCTTTATATAAGCAAACTCCCAAGCTAAAGTACAAACCACATATCGTCATTGCTTACAATAGTATACTAATTAATATAAACAATTTGGTGGTTCAGCACAATGGTTGGCTCGTGGCTGGACCCCAACAAATATATGGATATAACGAGTGCAACACTTTGGAGACTGGCGATTGCTTGTATTAGGCCGATTTGATCCAACCTTGTACTGATTCAAAGGATTAGTATTACCTGATACGATGAATTACGGAAGCAATAAAGAAGTAATACCGATATACGAATTGTAGAGTTGGAACGAGAGCGCACGAGTTCTTCAGAAAAGTCGTCAACTCAATTATGAATCAGCAACCCTAAACACTGATGTGTTTAGGGTATTTATACATATGCCCTAATGGGCTAACTGGGCCCAATCTAACTAATATACCCACAAGTCGGGTATATTTACAATTAAGTCCTTGGGCGTAATTAAATTACAGAACATAGACTAATAATTAAATGAACACAATTAAATAATATCTAACAATCTCCCCCTTTGTGTTCATTTTACGTAGTAGCGCGGTCTTCTGTTCTGTAGAAGGATTTCCTCAGATTGAGAACGTACTCGAACTGTCTGATGCTTCGACGAAGGCATAATCTATTCTGAATTTCTTCAATAGCAATATTGCTTAGACTGACGATTTCATCTCGGAACTGCTCGAGGCCTAAGCTTGCAAGGTCACCTTTTGAAGAGTCAGAATATCTTCTAACTTTACTTCTCAGTTTCTCGATAATGATCCTGAGAGTGCTGTCGCAGTACTTCTCGACTTCTGAGAGAAACATGACTCTCTTTAGTCCATCCTTGCTGTAGACTACGGAGAGTTCAGGTTCTTTGAAGATGAAGCCATTTGGGTATGGTTTGAGTTCCTCCTCCATGCCGGTGAAGTTTGGTCTTGTGAGGTTTACCTTCCTAACATTATTCTCAATGGCTATCTGGAAGTCATGCCCTGTGTAGAAGGTAATATCCCTTAGCATGTGTCTTTTGATGGCTTCATATCCCAGCTTGTATCGAAATTCTCGTAGGATGAATTTCCTGTAGAGTCTTGATAGCTTGTATACTTCGCTGGGATCAACGTACTGCAGATTGCCTTCAGTGATCACGTCTTCTGAGCCATCCAGTCGTAATACTTTGTAGACTGGTATTTTAGGTTTCTTCCCATTTCCTGGACGGTGACATCCACTATATCCTTGATCGGTGCCTTCGCTCTCATTCTCTTCTTGTCTGCATCCGTGACCCTCGATCCGCCTTTTGTCGTCCATTTGTATAGGAAATGGTAGGCCAATTTTTTGGATCCTTCAACATGTGATAGGCCTCTCAGCTCAATTTCATTGTATGGTCGAATTTGACCACGTTCTCGC
The DNA here is from genome assembly GCA_027422505.1 of Craterostigma plantagineum. Classification (NCBI taxonomy): domain Eukaryota; kingdom Viridiplantae; phylum Streptophyta; class Magnoliopsida; order Lamiales; family Linderniaceae; genus Craterostigma; species Craterostigma plantagineum. The sequence goes on from JAPQWV010000001.1 coordinate 35,136,730, forward strand.
CAGATTCTACTTCTAAGTTCCTCTTGAAATGGAGTTGTGATCTTGTTCCAGGGAGTCTCAGATGTTTCTGATGTTTCTTCGTAGTCTTCTCCATTTCTGATTTCGTCTGGCGCCATTCTGAGGCTTGCTTCAACCGCCGCCCAGATTAATCCACTAACATTGTCCAGTCTCTCTTGAATGTCATCTCCTGCGGGATGATCGCTGTAGCTTTGAGATCCCCATCCCTGATCGATAAACTCGTTGAGCTCAGCCAGAGGATCAGGGATGCTCATATCTACGACTGGAGGCAGTGGCTCATCGATTTCCTGTGGGGTGGGTCTGGTCTGAAGTCGGATGGTAATGAGGGTAGGCTTTTTGGTAGGTTAGTAGTTAGGGTTAAATGGGAGGAGGTAGTAGGTTGGGGATTTGAGGTTTCTGGTTGGGTTTGGGTTGAGGTTGAGGGTTCTGTATGGGTGGTGGCTGCCTCGACCCGCTGTCGCTTCTCCCCCTCAGGACGACCGTCGCCATCAGGGTCGTCATGTCGACGTTTGTGTGTGGGCGGGTCGTAGTGGCAGTGGTAAGGTAGTTGGAGGCGGTGAAGGAGCTCCGTATCTTCATCATTGAGGTGGTCGGCCTCGCTGAGGAGTCGGACGAGTAGATTCTGTCGAAGCTCCTTAATGGTGGGGGTAGGTGTAGAGGGAAGTGATGGTGTTTGGTGGGATGAAGAGGATGGTGTTGCCCCGACTTTTTGTAGGATAGAGGCCTCCATTTGCTTCATTTCTTCACGTATAGTGGCGAGGCTCCGTTCAATGCTCTGGTCGAGGTGGGCTTGGGTGATAAAGGGTGAAAATAACTCAACAGAGCCACGAAGGCGTTCTGTTGTCACGACTTCAGAGTAAACTCCTGTGTCGCGGCCCACATTCACTAAAAAGTGTGTGGGACTTGAGGAACCGGGGCCACTTAGGCTCACCGTTGGCATCGTTGATAAGGCAAGCTCATCGAGATGGCCTGATGGCACGGGTGTAATGATGTTGCCCATGTCAGGTCTTCCGTCCGATCGTTGAGTATCATCAGTAGATGACGTCTCTACGGACGTTCTGGACTGATCACTAAGAAGAGTCGAGAAGGGTGTATGTGTCCTAGCAAAATCGAAAAAATTTGGGAAAGTGGACACTAGACTCGATGTGAGGGAAGAAGGGACAGCGACGTGGGGCTCGGAGTCGCTGATTTGTATATCACTTGCCTCCGAGCGAGACAAGGATGACTGAGAGGGTTCCCCGTGAGCTGTTGAGACATCAACCTGTTGGGAGGTTGACGAATGGGAAGGGCTGGGTTGTGCATGCGCCGTTGAACCAGATGCGGCGGCTTCTACTCGGGAGCTGATTAAATCAGCTCCTGTTTCTAGGGGTTCGGTTCTGGAAGATATAGTGAGGAGGGGAGGTGCGAAGTCGACGGACGCCGGAGGAGTTGGGCGTCGGTCGTGTTTTTTCTTGGTGCGTACTTCGCGTTGTCGCTCAGGACCCTGTCTCACACTCGGGCTGGCCCCGGGGTTGGATACGGTGGGGTTTGACCGTATCGTAGAGGCAGGAAGATTCTGGAGTTGCCGGTATATAATCACGTCGGCATCCGTAGGATCAGCGAGGTCCAGAAGGTGTCTTGGTATAGGCATGCCTTGGAGTGTCGATCCTTCCTTTGATTTCTTCAGATAGTTGAACTTGGGAACTCCTAGGGACTCTGCCGCTGGACGACGAGTGATCTCTGGATGGATTTCCATGTAATGATAAATCAAGACTTGGAACCATCGGAGATATGGAAGGCCCTTTCTCTTGGACGTCTTGAGGTGATCCCTTGTATAGATCTGGTCCACTATTTCTTGCATGAATAGGGCAGCGTAGTCGTAGCGTTTCCCGAAGATGACCCCGTAGAAGAGGGTGAGGATGCTGAGGTTGCAACGGTCGTAGCCTGTGTGCTTCGGTGATAGGCACTTGTTGATTAGCATGAAAAGTGCGTTCCGTGGAGCAGGTATTTTGTTGAAGGAGAATGCTGAGACTTGCGTGAGAGGTGGGGAGCAGCCTATTTCCAGCATTCCATTGAGGATCTCTTGAGCCGTGGGAGGTGGATCGAGCTCATCAAAGGTGGGCAGTTGTAGAATCGTCCTCAGAAGATCTTTGTTAAGCACAACCGAAGTGTTCTCAATTTGACTTTGGAATATAATCTCTTCGATGTCCGGAACTTGGTCCATGAGTCCCCAGAATTGTTGCAAGTATACTTGGGGAACGCTCGCCGTGAGGGTGAAGGCAGGGAGCAGAAAGTGGTTCTTCAGAATGGCGATGATGACCATGTCCGAGCATCTGAAGGCCGTTGTGTCCAATTGATAGTTGTTCTTCAGCGGCTCGATCCATTTGGAGATTGGGTAGATTGTGTCACGGTTTGGAATCTCCATAATCTGAAAAATACGATCATAAGGTCATTTAGACATCGAATATTCCATCGTTGTCATTAGTTTTCTCTCTCCCCTTTTTCTTTTTTGTTTTGTTTTTTTTTGTTTTTTTTATTAATATTTATATGTTTTTTTTTATAGATATATATATAGATATATAGATATATATATATATATGTATAAGTAGGTAACTATATATAGATATATATGTATAAATATATATAAGTAGATAGTGAAACTAGATGAATTTTTCGTTAAGTAAAAAAGTAGGCCAAGGCTCGTGATGAAAAGAAGTGGGAGGCCCAATTGAAAATAAAATTGATTAATAGAGGCCCAATTTGGTAAAATGTCGACACGGCCCGATTTGAAAAATGTCGAGAGCATATAATTAAAAGATGTCGAGAGAGTGGATGTCGAGACATTAAAATGTCGAGATAGCCCAATTTGAAAAATGTCGAGAGGCCCATTAACAAAGTCGAGATAGTTGAAATGTCGAGAAGTCAAAATGTCGAGACGTCAAGTTTATATAAAATGTCGAGAGGAAGAAAATGTCGATATCACACAGTTTTAAATAAATGTCGAGAAGAGGAAAATGTCGAGTGATTCAATTCGAGAGAAAATGTCGATAGAAAATTAGGGTTAAAGGAGACTCGAGTTTTGGGGAAAAAATGTCGATGCGCTGAAACAGTTCGAAAATGCAGTGTTAAATCAGGAAGAAATCGAGAGATTCAAGTGCAGAGAAAATCGGTTTAAAATCAAGAAAACTCTCGAGAAAACATATAGAACGAAGATTAATAAGTATGAAAACTGAAAGTGTAAGATCTTCGGTGATTTCTGCGATTTTTACACCTGCAAACGAAACGATTAGTAGCATAATAGAGGAATTAAGGGGCTTTATCGAGCTTACCAGTCGATGACAAGGAAATAGAGCAAACTAAGAGAAATTGCGCGAAGGTTGCGAAAAAAAATTTCACAAGAGGATTTCTGGCGAATTGGGGAAGACGAAAAATGTCGGGATGTATGATAAAAAGTCGAGCCGAAGGGAGATGTCGAATCAAGTTATAAAAAGTCGAGGTCGGTCTTGGGCTTCCTCAAGGCCCAAAAAAATGTCGAAGAAGTGAGTAAATGGCCCAATGTCGAAGAACTGAGTAAATGGCCCAATGTCGACAAGTAAAAAGTCGAGAAGAGAAAAATGTCGATATGAGATGGGCTTGGCAAGCTTATGTTTTGGGCTTTTTCTCGAAATGGCCCAATGAGATTTCGGAACTGACAGGAATAATGCAAGTAAACCACATAAAATAAAATGCAAATAAAATATAATGCAAATAAAATGCAAAGATACCAAATGACAATGCGAGGGTACTGAAAAAATAAGAAAATAGTGATGCTCCCCTAGACATATACGCAAATTTAAATTGTTTTTTTTTTTTTTAAATAGAAGATCTAATGCTCCCTAAATCAGTGATGCAAATATTAAAAGATAAATGCTCCCCCTAGAATTATGCAATTATGTTTCTCCCCCTAGACACATGCATAGGCTTTTCATAGTATATAATTAGGTTATGTTTGAGATGTGCAGCCTAGCATGAATGTGCCTGAATTAAGAGGTAAGGCCCAACCTAGAGACTAAGAATTGGAATCGCTTCTCATCCAATGCTTTAGTAAAAAGGTCGGCCAGTTGAAGTTCGGTGCTAACAAACTGCATTTCTATGATGCCATTTTCAACATGATTTTTGATGAAGTGATATCGAAGATCAATGTGCTTAGTTCGTGAGTGGTGGACAGGATTGCATGTTATCGCAATTGCACTCTTAGAGTCACTGTAGATAGGAATATTATGTAAATCAAACCCGTAGTCCAAGAGTTGAGTGCGCATCCACAGAATTTGTGAACAGCAACTGGCAGCTGCGACGTATTCTGCTTCAGCTGTGGACGTAGAGACACAGTTCTGTTTCTTGGAGGACCAGCAGATTAATTTGTCACCAAGCAGTTGTGCGCCACCTGACGTACTTTTTCTATCCATGCGACACCCTGCAAAATCTGAGTCAGTGTATCCAATTAATTGAAAACTAGAATTTTTGGGATACCATAGACCAAGATTTGGAGTTCCTTTCAGATAGCGGAGTATTCTCTTGACGGCCGTCAGGTGTGATTCTTTGGGGTTTGCCTGAAAACGTGCACAGAGACAGGTTGCAAAGACAATATCAGGTCTGCTCGATGTTAGATAGAGTAGTGAGCCGATAATTCCTCTGTAGTGTGTTTCGTCAATAGGCTTGCCAGAGAGATCTGCATCAAGTTTGCATGCTGTGGACATAGGAGTCGCTATGGGAGTGCAGTTTTCCATCTTGTATTTCTTCAAGAGATCACTTATATACTTAGATTGACTGATAAAAATACCGTCTGAAAGCTGTTTAATTTGCAGTCCTAGAAAGAAGTTCATTTCGCCCATCATACTCATCTCGAACTTAGTGGTCATTAACTGACTGAAGTCCTCGCATAATTTTACGTTCGTGGAACCAAAGATGATATCATCAACGTAAATTTGAACTAGTAAGATATCGAAATTCTGTCTTTTCACGAAGAGTGTAGTATCGATTTGACCTTTTGTGAACCCGGATTCGATCAAAAAGGTGGAGAGAACGTCATACCAGGCTCTTGGTGCTTGTTTAAGTCCATAAAGGGCTTTATCAAGACGATACACATAGTCAGGCTTGGCTGAGTCGACAAATCCTTCAGGTTGTCCAACATAGACTTCTTCCTTCAGTACTCCATTTAGGAAGGCTGTCTTGACGTCCATCTGGTAGACAGTAAAGTCCTTATGAGCAGCATATGCAAGGAATAAACGAATGGCTTCTATACGAGCGACTGGTGCAAAGGTTTCATCGTAGTCAATGCCTTCTTGCTGATTGAACCCTTTTGCTACCAGTCTCGCTTTATTACAGATGACTTTGCCGTTTTCGTCCCTTTTGTTTTTGAAGACCCACTTTGTTCCTATGATCGTTTTTCCTTTGGGTCTTGGAACTAAGGTCCAAACGCATAGGCGTTCAAACTGATTGAGCTCGTCTTGCATAGCAATGATCCAGTCTGGGTCCGATAGTGCTTCTGACACTTTTCGTGGTTCGATTTGACTCATAAAACACGAGAGATGTTTGTGGAAAAATGAGACGTAATCATCCGGTATTGCGCTTTTCTTCTCACGAGTTGACCTTCGTAGAAGTGGTTGATCCGTGTGAGAGTCATGAGTATGATCAGGAATTGTCGCGGCTTCATCATCCGAAGGTTGATCGTGTGGAGAGGGTATGATGTCAACATTTGTTTCAGTATGAGGTGATATGGCATTTGGAGTGAGATCGTGACTTGAGTGAGAATTTTCATCCTCAGTGTCTGTGGCGTTTGGAAGCGTGAGTTCTGTGTCTGAGGAAGAATTGTCTTGAACATCTGTTGTTGCTTGAGTTTCACCTTGTGGAGATTCTGTCGTTGGAGAAGACACCGGATCTGAAGTTAGGTGAAAATCTTCAAGCAAAAAGTCTAGAGATGCCATATTTGGACTTGGAGAGGCTGAATCTTGTTGAGAGTTCCCTGATGCAGTAGAGGAAGCTTCTGATGTTGTTGGGAATGTTTCGTCAAATGTGACGTTGGCACTTTCCCGTACAATTTTAGCGTCTTTGAGGAATACTCTAAATGCTTTAGACGTCGAGGAATACCCAATGAACGTGCCTTCGAGAGCTTTAGGATTGAATTTGCCTCTGTTGCTTCGGTCATCTGCAATAAAACATTTGCAACCAAACACTCGAAGAAAAGAAATGTTAGGAGCACGATTATTAATGATCTGATAGGGGGTCTTCTCAAATCTTTTGTGAATTGAGGTGCGGTTCTGAGTGAAGCAGGCAGTACTTAGTGCTTCAGCCCAGAAGGAGTGTGGAAGATTTGATTGAATTATCATCGTGCGTGCAGCTTCAACAAGAGTTCGATTTTTCCGCTCGACGACTCCATTTTGTTGTGGAGTTCCTGCAGCTGGAAATTGTTGTGAAATACCTTGAGATGCATAGAAAGTTCTCAAACGGTCGTTTTTGAACTCCGTACCATTATCTGATCGAATGTGCCAATTCGAGCCTGCAGCAGATTCTGTGTGGTTGCAACGAAGGTTTCAATTATGGAGGCAGTCTCATCTTTGCTGTGTAGAAACTTCGTCCAAGTATACCTCGAAAAATCGTCGATAAGAACCAGAACATATTTGCGACCATTTAGACTCTCTGTTCTCATGGGACCACATAGATCAACGTGAAGTAGTTCTAAAGGTCGAGAAGAGCATGCAACATGTTTGGACTTATGGGAGGCTCTTTTCATTTTTCCTAGTTCGCAGGCACTACAGAGATGTTCCTTTTGATACGTAAGGTTTGGGAGGCCGACAACTAGTTGCTTAGTGGATAGCTTATTAATGTCCTTAAAATTTAGGTGGGATAGACGATTGTGCCATAGAATGTTTTGATGATGTGAAGCTTTAGAGAGGAGGCATATATTCGAGGATGGGGTGGTTGTTTTGAGGTCTATCGTATAGAGGTTCGTTTTTCGAATACCATGGAGCAGATCATTACCGTGACCGTCATTGATGCTGCATTTTCTTGCTTTGAAGTTTATTTCAAGCCCTTTGTCGCACAATTGACCAATGCTGAAGAGGTTGTGGCCTAGTCCCTTGACGTATGAGACGTCTTGGATGGTTAGATTCCCGTGATTTAGATCTCCTCGTCCTAAGATTGGGGATGATTCGTTATTTCCAAAGCGTACCTTTCCGCCGTACTTTTCAGTGTAGTTGCTCAACAGTTCTTTGTTCCCAGTCATGTGTGTGGAGCAACCTGAATCGAGATACCACACATGATGGACCTGCAAGAGAAAAAATGTTAGAAGCGTTTCGGTACCCATTTGAGAATGGGCACTGTCCATTTCGTAGTAGATGACTTAGGCGAACTAGTGACATGATTAGTATTCGAAATAATATTTGTGTTGGAGCTTTTAGTATCAGGCTTGGGAATCCATCGTTGCAATCCGTTCTTTGGGTGTTGTGGAGATGTAGGGTAATGTTTATGTTTGGGCACCCAAATCTGTATAAATTTAGGTTTATGCGACGATGTTTTTTTGTTCAAAGATCGAGTGAATATAGGAGTGCGTGAGACGTGCCCTGCAGGAGAAACAGACGATCGAGTAGGAAAATAATGTAGATTATATGCAATAGATTTATCAACGCGAGAAATATCAAATGTCTTAGAGTTCTTTAAAGGAATAAAAGTAGAGTCATCATAAGCGTAGGTAGTAGAATAGGAAGTCTTGAAGTGAGTATGATCAGGTTTCGGTTTCTGGACCCAGGCCAACGTCTTCTTCTTCTTTGTTATTCTCTTCCCTGTAGTCAAATTTGGCATGGCATTAGGAGTTAGATCAGAAGAGGAAAAAGAATGAACGTTAGATGAACAATCGTTGAGGTTTCTAAGAAGTGAAATTTCATTAAGTAGTTTCTCTTTTTCGAATTTGAAAATTTCGATTTGATTTTGATGTTCCTTGGCTTGTGACGTGTTGATGGCTTGCAGGCGTGATAGTTCAGTCAGGAAGTCTGTCTTGTCTTTGGTTTGTTTCCTCTCCATTTGGGTTTGCGAGCTTGACTTGGTAAAGAAGCGTGAGTCGTCCTTGTTTGAGGTTGCGGTTGCTAAACGAAAACGGGAATTTAAGGCAAGTGCATCATCGTAGTAATAGTAATGATTTGAAGGGGATGCGAAGTTTTCAAATAGCAGCTCATGTCTTTTGACTTTTTCTTTCCCTTTAATCTCCTTGTGAGATGATGCATCCACCTTAGGCGTAGCTACGTGACATTGTGTGAAGAGACCTATGGGGTTGTTGATTTGCTTCTCGAGTGAAGAGATGATTGTCAGGAGTACGTCTTTTTCCACTTGAGAGGCAATCTTTTCTTGTTCAAAAGTCGAGTGACAACACTAATTTCTTTCATTTCTTTGATAAATGGAGGAATATACGGACGAGATGTACGCGTTCTTTGGACGTCTACTTCTTCTGAGGAGGGTGGATATAGGGTTAAGTAGTCATCCGACGGATAAGGTTCCGTAGTTCTTGAGCTCTTATTTAGTTCGTCGTAGTCGATGGGTATTTCAGCCCAGTCTTCCTTATTTCTCTTTTTCTGTTCTAAGTTGTCAATAAGACTAGTGAAGGGCATAAGACTGGGTATTTGTAAGCCTAGGAAACTAATATCGTAAAGAGGTAGAGGCTTCTTAACGACTGGGGAGAGTCTGGAACAAAACCTATACCGTTACGGGGATCATAAAAGCTAGTATCTCTAGCAGTATTTAAGAGCATATTTTTATCTGTTAGTACTCTCTTTGTTAGGAGATCCTCAAGTTTTTTAATTTTCGAATATAAACGATTTCGTTCCTTAGACAAAAATTCATATTGTTGGGTTATTGTGTTTCGCTCTTCCTCACTCTTCTTGAAGTCGTTTTCCTTTTTGGAGAGTTTTTCTTCTAAATCTCTTATCCTAGTCTCATGTCTGAGGGATGTATCCTGAGCTTGTTCTAGAAACGAGGTTAACCTAGCCTTTTCTACTAGTTCGGTTCGCAAGACTTTTTCATTGTTTGCTAACCTAGATTCTAGTTTTCTTAATGATTGGTTTTCACTAGACATGGATGTTAGTCTATCCTGAAGAAGACATAATTGTTCATGTAGATTGGAGTAAGATTTGTGTACCTCAGTTTCTGAAGATGAGTCGGTCGAGGGAGTGGCTACGGTGTTGTGTGCCTCATCTTCAGTGTCAGTTTCAACGTTTGCCATGAGTGCCAGGTTTTCGTCCTCACTCTCAGAGGTATCCTCGAGCCATGACTCTTGTTCTGCCATGAGTGCAACACCAGATTGTTTTTGTTGGAGAAGCTGTGCCTTTTTGGTGTAGTAGTCGACATTCTTTGTCTTAGGCAGGAAGCAGTCTCGAGCAAAGTGTCCTGGTTTGCCGCAGTTGAAGCACTTCTGATCTTTTATGGAGGTCTTAGGCTCACCATCTTCAGTCTTTCGGTCCCGCTTCTTTGAGGAACTAGTCCTGAGTCGATTCGATGATCTGTTCTGTGTGTAAGAGTTGAAGCATTTGGTGATCAAAGCCATCTGTTTGGTAATCTCTGCCAGCTCAGGATCCATATCTGCATTTGTGTTGTCATTGTCTTCTTCAGATGGACTAGGATTCTGCACAGGCTTTGGATTCTTCCTTGATTTTCGATGGCTGATTAGTGCAAGTGTCTCCATGGCTGCCTTTTCTTTTGATGCTTTCTGAATCTCATTTATGTCTTCAACATGCTGGGCGAGGCTGTCGAAGAGACAGTGAATGTCCATCTCTTCTAGATCCTTGTTCTGACGGATGTTGCTTGCTATTTTCCTCCATTCTGGCTGTAGTGCTGAGAGAAAGCGTATGTTGATCTCCTCACCAGTTCTGGTTACATTTATCTTTCTCATCTCATTCACTAAGGTCAGGAATCGTTGATAGGTCTCATATAGTTCTTCTCCATCTTTGGCTTTGAATGAATCATAAGCCGTAAGGATGTTGGATTTCTTAGCCTTGTACCCAGATTCAGTTCGTTGCATCATTTTACTAATCTCATCCCACATTTCCTTGGCAGTTTGCAAGCTATTTACCTGCATGAAAATGTCATTAGGGATGCTTTGACAAAGATAAGTTCTGGCTTGACGATCTGCCCGAGCTCTGAGTTTTTCAGCTTCAGTGTAGGCAGAACGCGCTTTGGGTTCCCTGGTGGCTGGAACGGCCGGTTCATTGTCCGGATTTCCTGGAATAGTAACCCAGAATTGAGCTGGGCCTTCAGTGAGAGATTCGTACATTAGGTCTCCGTTCTCCTTGCTGTCGATGAAGTTCATGAACCTGAGTGTCCATGCTGTGTACTCGTCCCTCTTGAGGATGGGTGGTCTCGCGTCGTTACCAAGTGAGTAGAGGTCCATTGCTTATAGTAGGTTGGATGTGGATCTTTATCGTGTTGATCAACTAAACTCTTAACTCAAGGAAGACAAGTAGAGTTAGAGAAATATATGAAATAATATAAGCACAAAATTGATTGGAAATTTTAGTAAAGATTTAATAGATAGTAAAATAAATTCGGAAATAATATATATTTTTTTTAATATTAATTAATTTTTTTTTTATTTTAGATGTCGAAGAAATGAAATAGAAAATGTCGAGGCTTGAATGAATTTGGGATTTCGAACGAACAAAATGTCGAATGGAATAGGGTTCAAGATGTCGAGTTCCTTATGAAATGTCGAGACGGATGTCGAACTGGGTAGGAAGTCGAGATATAGAACACTGTCGAGAGCTAATGAAGGATGTCGAGGTCTTCAAATGTCGAAGTCCTCAAATGTCGAGAAGAGTAGAATGTCGAATTAAAAATGTCGAATTAAAAATTAGGGTAGAATGTCGAAATAAAAATGTCGAGTACTTTTAATGGCTTCAAATGTCGATAGCAACAAATGTCGAGATCTTCAAATGTCGAGATGTAACAAAATATCGAGCCAGATGTCGAGACCCTTATTCCATAGTAAAATGTCGAGGTTAAAGTCGAGATCGAAGTCGAGCCAAGATTAGCCTAAATGTCGAATTAGGAAAAAAATCGACCCAAAATGTCGAGGAATATTGCGAGAGAGATGTCGAGAGCTTCAATGTCGACAAGATCAAATGTCGAGAGCTTCAAATGTCGAGCTGAGCAAAAAGTCGAGAAAGATGTCGACAGCCTAGGAAAAAATCGAGATGTTAGAGGGAATCTGTTCACGTCGCCGTCACGATTTGTTCTTCGGCTGAAACTAAGAATTCGATCAACAGAATAAGCCACGAATAATCTGAGAAGTTGAATAGGAATCGATTGTTAGAATTTCGAGAATAAGATAGGAACAACGAATAATTAGCAAAAATCTCGATGAACTCCGACGAGAGAAGATGAAACGAGCGAGTGATTTCAACGAGCGAATAAAGTCGATAAAGCCTCGATGAGTTTGATCCACGAATTCGGCTCTGATACCACTTGTTAGGCCGATTTGATCCAACCTTGTACTGATTCAAAGGATTAGTATTACCTGATACGATGAATTACGGAAGCAATAAAGAAGTAATACCGATATACGAATTGTAGAGTTGGAACGAGAGCGCGCGAGTTCTTCAGAAAAGTCGTCAACTCAATTATGAATCAGCAACCCTAAACACTGATGTGTTTAGGGTATTTATACATATGCCCTAATGGGCTAACTGGGCCCAATCTAACTAATATACCCACAAGTCGGGTATATTTACAATTAAGTCCTAGGGCGTAATTAAATTACAAAACATAGACTAATAATTAAATGAACACAATTAAATAATATCTAACAGCTTGGCTTGCTTGGCAGCAGAGGTAAGAGTGATCTGCTTGGCAATTGCTGCGCCCAAGAACAAGTTTCGATCACAGCAGAAGTTGAATATGATAAATGCGTCCTGAAATATGGAGACACAGAATTCTAAGAGCGACGAACGATACATATATTAAAGGTTGTCCCCCTTCGGTTGATGCTTTCTTTCTTCTTGTTGATGGTGCAATTTTTTTCTAAATAATACTGACCGTGTTTGTATGGTCAATAAGGATAAAAATCGTGTTCCTGGAGGACGATCTGTATGCTCTTGTTGTGGATAGTTCATTTGGAAGGAAATAATGACCTTTACCTTTTGTAGGGTTTGTCTTGTGGTGGTCATAATTGATATTTTCATTTTGTTATATATGGCCGTGACGAAAAAGGGTTTATATTGGTCAGCCATTTAATCTCAAGCTTTATTTTGGGCGGATGACAAGCGCTACCTTAGTCGTCACTACATGTTCTTCGTGGGTTTTATCAAAAAAATTTTATTGTATTTCTTTATCATTTGTTGTTGACACTGTACTATATATATCAGCTCCTTGGCCAAAAAAAGAAACTGCATTATAAATAGCTATCAAAAAAAAAACGGACGACACAACTGAGTTGAAACTTTATGACCAAAATGATATAAAGATTGCTTTTTTTCTTTTCCAATTTATGACATATACGGATACTTATTGTGATATATACTTGTGTGTCCAATGATTCAAATGATCAATTGACTACACCAATAATCTCTGTAGCAAGGCAGAGACTCGTTCAGGAGGAATAAACCAAAATTTGTCTCATGGATCTCTTGAACGTAAAAGAATACAATTGTCTATGTAGCTACCTAACATATTGTCTTAGCCCGAACCATCCAGAAACCAACCAACTCGATAAACAAAATGAAGTCGAAAAAAAGAAAAAGAAAATAAAATAACAGATGGTCTGGAAGAATGTGTTCAGTAGCCATTAAAAATTAATTCTTTGGATTAAAGAGAATAAGCTTTGTGGTTCAACAAACAATGGGTACTATTAATAGGGTTTCATCGTTAACCATAGGTGATTTTGTTTTATAACAACATTGTCACGAGAATTATTCCTTATAGATCGTCATCAAGAGTACAAAATGTCTCTACAATGGTGGATATAAATATACGTACTAATCATATAATGTCAATATTCATACGGTTCTCGAGGATGTATGTATACAAATATATACATATATAAACATAGTGCTGAAATAATGAGTTAGGTTATCTTCTGATTAATAATAGTTTAAGTGATTGTTCAAAACTTTAAACCCTGTTTTAAGACTCAAATGCGAGATCGATACTTTTTTGAGATTTTACATATGAATCTTCGTCCTTCGTATTCATCTCTAAGCATGTTTGGTTTGTTTTGTCGATGTTGAAGTTTCACCAGCTCTTCGAAAGAGATATGCATTTTGGAAAATGAGTTTTGCGTATTATATGCATTTTTTTGGCACAGTTATGTATATGTATATGTTTTATCCCAAGTAAGATGTGGGATTCTCTTTGCCAAATAGATAACATAGAAAGGGGCACTTTGTGGTTCTCTAATGATTTTTCCAATGCAATATATTAATACTTTTCTTTGGGGAACATTGAGATAACGACGACATTACACGACTTCCAAGACAAAAAAAAAACAACTAATAACGATACTCTCAAGAATAAAGAGAGACCTTGAGCCCTAACGTACCAATCATTCGATGAGAAAAGCCCATGCTTGTGAATTATTATGTTACGCCTAATTTTCTTACATCATCTGATGAACTAACAAGAATATGATCCAAGAATCCGAAGGTTACAAGAAAACAATCAACATCACCAACGACACAAACAACGCCTCCAAGTTCTATAAATAGGCCAGACCTCATCGACACCAACATCCTTTTCCTTGTACAAACTAAACAATCGAAACAGTCCAAAATCAAGAAAAGAGAAAAGAAAGAAACAAGAGAGATGAAGCAAACAATGGCAATCTTCGTACTAGGGTTTCTTCTGTTGATAGCAGCAAACAATCCTTCGTTCACCAACGCTGGAGAAGCTTCATGTGATGAAAGACTTGTCGACCCTACGGACCTCTATGGAGCTGCCATTAGCCCTTTGCTCGAACGCTTAGTAGTAGAAACCTCCGATATGGAAGAGGACCCTAAAGAAAAGTCATTGGATACACTGATCGAGGACACAAACGAGGTGGTATATGGATATGCCCAGTGCGAACCAGGGTTGCCGACAGAAAATGGAGACGACCCTTGCTATGACTGCTTGGCTGAAGCTGAGGCGAAGATAATTCAATATTGCTTGAAAGATCAATATTCTGTAAGTGGAGAAGCTATATTGACTAACTGCGCCCTCAAGTATGGGGATACACCGATCCATCAGTGATGAAGAACGACACGTCTAAGGTTACTGTTCGATCGATTGATGATGCCTGTCTTCTTTCTTTCTCTTTTTTTTTTTTGTTTGATGTTTGATGATGGTGATGCAGGATGCTACCTTTTTCCTAATAATACTTTGCTGATGATTGTATATGTCAGGAAAAAATAAAACATGTGACGACCTGTCAGTGTGCTTGTTGTTCTAAAAGGTTGAACGAAAAAATAATTATTTTATTAATATTTTACTTTTAGGGTCTGTCTGCTCATTATCGATATTTTCAAACTATTAACCGTAAGAATAATCATACATTTATTTACTTAGGGTAGATTATTTGGCCTTGGCCAAGAAAAGGTTGTTTTTGTCCTGAATTCAATTTTCTTACAGATCAATATAATCAAACCCAAATTTTTTTTTTTTGGAAGAATCTAAGGTCATAATATTGTGATTTTAAGGTGTTGAGCAGCATCGCAACTTTCTCAAGCTTTATTTGAGTCTTCTCGGAGACCCTAGTTTTAGTCACTCATCGTTATTCAGTAAGGGTCCATAGTAATATAGAGTTCTGCATGTGGAAATTAAGCCAAGCAAATTTATGTTCTTCAAATAATGACCAAATCATAGCATATTTGTCGATGCAATAATATCTAAATCATAGTACGAGTCGAAATTTGTGACTCTTGCGATTTGATCATTTTATGCCGGATTTGGATTCATGTCTATGCCGAAGAGCCGAACAAATTTTCTCCATGTGGATTGAGAAGAGCCCAATCTTTACCCCAGATCATTTATGATAAGAATGAATGGGGGTTCTATCTCCTATATAGGACATTTTACCCTGTAGTATATACCACCTGACAAACAATGTTGAAAGTAGATTTGTGTTAACAGTTAAATCTAGGAGAGTTCTCTTTGTGTGAGAGATTTTTTTTGTTGGCGGGTAAAATTAATTTCTGGTTGTCGTTGTCGAGTTTGGATGTAGGTGAGAGTAAAAAAAATTTTGTGATGGAAATTTTCAGATATAAACATTTTTTCCTATATGCTAACATGGGTTTCCACGTTAAATCTTTCAATTGTTGTTTTCATTCCTTTTTAAATATGTTACAGATTATGGACCTGAATTCTGAGTGTCCGGAACTCCGTCCTGGTCTTAGACCATCTCCAACAGTCAAACGCAAACGCAAACGCATTTTGCAGTAACAGCCATAGTTTGCAGTAACTGTTCTCCAAAAGTCAACTGCAAACGCAAACGCAAAAGAATATTCCTGTAATATTCCATTTCACACCAACTTTATAACTTTTCAATATCATCTCTATACTTTACTACTTTACAAACTAACCACAATATTCTTTTAATTTTGAAGTTATTATTTATATACATATTGAAAACGTAAAACAAAATATTTATTAAAGATACCGAAATTACACAACATAACAATTGAAATACATTGAGATACATGTCGCACAAATAAATATGAAAAATTATATTTGTGGTCAAAATAATATTTAATTATATTACATATAAATAAAATATAAAAAATAATAATAAAATATAATAAAACAATTACTAAAATAAGTGTAAATGTTAAAATAATTATTTATTATACCAATTTAATCGTAGTATACAATTTTCAAATTCTTTATATATTTTTATATGTTTGATTTAATCATCAATAAAACTAAAGGACTTATTTGCAATTTTAAAACATGAAAGACATTTTTGCGTTCAGACGCAAATTTGCGTTCGAAGCAGGAGAGAGAAAGCAAAAAACGCATTTTGCGTTTGGGTTTGCAGTACTGTTGGAGCAATTTTACTGCATTTCTGCGTTTGCGTTTGCATTTTTGCGGTACTATTGGAGATGGTCTTAACTAGCATATATGTCGTTTATTTCTGTTCATGGTGCGACGGATATCTTTACGAAGTCTAAAGTCAATGCCTAGTAAATTTGGAGATCATAGTAGATCACTATCAAGAACACAAAAAGTCTCGTTATGTTGGATACATAGACATGAATGATATAATTTCCATATTCATATGCTTTAGTAGAAGAGGTTAAAATAAATAAATTTGCAATTACATAAACTAATTATCACTTCGATTTGGGGCTGCGATTAAATGGGCCAATGGCCCCAATTGGGTTAAGACAGATAAACTGATGAGATTCAAGAATAGTGTATAGCAAGTGAAGGAAAAAACGCTCAAGTACGCCAGAAAATGTGAAGGAACTTACAAAAAAGTTTTGAGTATATCAGAAAGTGTAATTAACTTTTCGTAGGATAGGGTTAGTGTTAGTGTCGAACACAACGACGACATCTTACACTATTTCGGAGAATAACGAGACTCTCAAGAATAAGGCTAATCGTTGGTAAAACTAAATATCATGTCCTAGGTTTCGTACCTCGTAAGAAGCTATTGCATAGTACGAACTAACAAGACGAACCAAACATTTCGAAGGTTATTTAGAAACAACCAATAATATTACCGAAGATACAAAGTTTCTATGAATAGCCCAAGCATTCATCGACGCCAACATCAATAAACAGCGCACACAACAACCGAGAAACAATTCAATAGAGAGAGAGAGAGAGAGAGAGAGAGAGAGAGAGAGAGAGAGAAAGAGAGAGATATGAGGCAACATCATATTTTAGTACTAGGGTTTCTTCTAATAGCAGCAAAAGTTCCTTCCTTCGCCGAAGCTTCCATGGACATAATCACCGAAGTTGGAGAAGTTGACTGTGGTACTGATTTTTTTCTCCCAGATCCCATCTATGAAGGTACAAACAATTATCAGATTGCTCAATCGTTTAGTCGTCAGCACCTCACAGATCCAAAATGACCCCAAAGAAAGTTACTTGACTGATACAGTCAACGTAACGAACGAGGTGGTGCATGGATATTCTATGTGTGACGTTGGCCTCGAGACACACGTTGAATGCTATGATTGCTTGGTTGCAGCCGCGAACACGATGGTTAGTAATTGCTTGAACATCGAAATTGCGATCAATGCAAAAGTTATAAGGGACGATTGCCGCAGCAGATATGGGGACGAAGCGTTTCACTATTGATAGATCAACGAACAACAATTCTAGTTCGTCGCTTTGTTTGATCTCTGTGATGATGCTACCTTTTTATGATAATACTTGCTGATTGTATATGTTGTCAGAAAGAATAAAACGTATTCCCAGGACGACGATCTGTATGTGCTTTTTGTGAACAGTTGGACGAAATAAGATTCATTTTATTGATGTTTTTGTGGATTGTTTACTTTTACGAATCCTACTTAATACATTGTTTAGAATTGTGCTTAAGAATTATATTCTAACGAGCCGTGATCTTTGAAGAATTGTTTAAGAGTTGTACTTAATATGTAAATGATTTTTCAAATTAACTTCTGTTTAATTTCAGTTGTAGTAGTTAAATATCCATGTCATGGTGTGGACATGGAAATGACAACCGTCAAGTAATATGTTGAGCGAAATAATGAAGCTTAATTTGGATAGTAGTGCTTAAAATATACTAAATATATCATCGCCAAGTGTGAATCACCGCGTGCACCTCTTCGTATTCATCGCAAGAATGTTCGGACTCTTGTATCATTAAAGTTTCAACTTGGCAGAGGCATTTTAAAAATATGGGTCCGTTGGACTGGGTAATAATATATGCATCAAAATAATGTCTTTTTTATTTGTATCTCTTTTACGACTGAGAAGTGGGATTCTCTTGAGTAATATGCCCAAGTAAAGCAAGACACATAACATAAACATAGGCACTTTGTTTTCTACAAAGTTTTCAATGCCATTAAATTAATTAACTTTTCTTTGGTGAGCATTATGTTAATGACATTAACATAACGACCGCACCTTAACTACTTCCAAGACTAATACATAATTAACAACGACACCCACATTACAAAACACAATTGATTGAGCATAAGAATACAAAGCGCCATATCAATCATATCGAAGGGAAAAAGCTATGCCCACCCGATGAATACCATGTCCCAATTTTCCAACATGAACTAACAACACGATCCAAGCATTCGAAGATTACTAGAAACAATCAATATCAACTGCAGAAGCGAACAACATAAGTTCTATAAATACCGACGTTATATATAGCACTCACCACGGCCGATAAAACAGCCAACGAAGTAAGAAAAAGAGAAAATAAAAGAGATAATGAGGCAGCAAATTTCTAACGCTAGTACAATGGTTGTCTTATTCGTCCTAGGGTTTCTGATAATATCAGAAAAATTCCCCCCTTCCTTTACCGAAGCACACACATCCGAGATTTCTGTTCAATGTGGTACGGACTATTTTGAAGCAGAGTCCCACTATGAAGAGGCCCTTCACCCATTGCTTCGTCAATTACTAGACGACACCCCAAAATCCGAAGATAACCCCAAAAACATTTACTTGTCGACAACAATCGATTACGAAACTGGTGAAGCGGTGTATGGATATGCCAAATGCGACTTAGATGTGGGAGAAGATGACTGCAGTGAGTGCTTGAAGGAAGCTTTGGATAATCTGATTGATCAGTGCTTGGAGTTTGCACCTTATTCGATCAGTGCAAACGTTATAGCGTCGGCCTGTCGTATCAGATATTCGGATAAAGAATTCCATTATGAGGACTGAAATACAATTCGTCCAAGGTTATTTTGTTGTCTACTTTTTTTTTTGGGATGGTTTGGGTATTATTACTGTTGCAGCATGAGCACACAAGAATAATAAAGTCGTCGATCATCGTATTTTCAGTCAAAATAAAACGTGTTGTTGCTTTTGGATGATATATATATATATATATATGTGCATGTCGTTGTTGTTGATATTTGAACGAAATAATCATTTTCTTAATCTTTTCGTGGATGGATGTTGTTTACGCTGGGCTTTATATGATAATATATAGAACAGTCTCCTTCTTGCTTGGACAACAAAAGAACAATCTGCCATTTAGGATCAGTACTATAAAACCAATTAAAGTGGAGATTGAAACAGTTGAGGCTGATCACAATGTTTTCCAATTATATTAAGTTAGTTTTTTTTCCCAATTATCTTGGTGTCTGATGACATCTACGGATAATTATTATGATACTTGCGTCCAATGATCCCAAGTGTGATGGACATAATATACAATTCTATAATAGCAAACAAATATTTCTGGCAAGTATATCACATAAGCTTTGCTTCGATTTATAATTCTTATACTCACATCGTACGCTTCTGAATTCGTACATCCTTTAGAACTAACGTATAAGGGAATTTTAAGACAGTAAATTCAAGTTCCTTTTGTCACCAATTTGTTTCCGGCGCACATAGCCGTTCAACAACTAACAGTGGAGAGACTTGAAACAATTTGTCACGGTGGCGGAGAAATCAATGTGTGTATGTATTATAAACTGCATAAATCAAAATTTTACGCAATTAAGTGATAGAAATAACACCAAAAGATAAGTCGTGAGAATTATAACAGATTGGTCCTGAAATGCATCCATGTCTTGTGAACCACATTGGCGATTGGGATAAAATATAATATAGAAGTAACCACATGGCTTATGGTTGAACATTTGTTTGCTTAATATATATTTTTTGGAGAACGACAGTTTTAGTCCCCATATTTTGGGGCATGGGCGTTTCTGGTCCCCCCATGTTCCAAGGTGACACTTTTAGTCCCCAATGTTATCGATTTTGGACGGTTTTGGTCCCTCGATTGATTTAATCGCTAATTTAGACGAAATTTAACACGTGAGAGCCCATGATATCTTTTTACTCGACGTAAAACCTCATAACACATCTTCTTCTTCAACTTAAACCCAAGCAAGTATAATTATACATCACATTTAGGAAAGGATCGACAACCCTGAAAATGAGTTAAATTTGATACGTAATGATGTTCACGTGCGTTTAAGTCGAAGAGATGTCTATGAGGTTGAGTAAAAGTAGATCATAGGCTCTCAATGTTAAATGTCGTCTAAATTAGCGATTAAATTAATCGAGGGACCAAACCGTCGAAAATCGGTAACATTGAGGACTAAAAGTGTTACCTCGGAACATGGGAGACCAGAAACGCCCGTGCCCCAAACATCGGGACTAAAAGCGTTGTTCGCCCTATATTTTTTATAGACCCTCATCGCCATCTGGTTGAGATATTACCTGTGAATCATCGCACTTCATAGTATTTATCACAAGCATGTTTGGACTCCTTTGTCATCATGTTTCAAATGTGAGATATCCATTTTTAAAATATGGGTATTTGGATCTCTTTTCCTGAAGTAAGAAGTAGGACTCCTGATCCTGAATAATGCCTTAAATCAAGAGCCAAATAACAGATTAGAAAAGGCACTTTGTATTTATCTATGATATAAATGAATTGTCAATACGATTTGTTAACTTTTTTAGGAAGCGTTAATGTCATGATTAACATATAACGACGACAGCTTTACCAAGGAACTAATAATATATAATCTCAATAATAATGCAAGCCGTAGAGACCAACAAAACAAAACCTCCACATCAATTGTATCGAAGAGAAAAGCGATGCCTGGTGAACATTATAATTTCCTAGTTCTCACATCCTATGAAATTACCGCATAGTATGATAACTAGATGATCCATATATTCGATCATTATTAGAAAGCAATCAATATCACTAACGATACCACCAACTTTTCCAGCTTCTATAAATAGCCAAAACATTCGCCGCAGTAACACATCAACAAACAGAACAATCCCAAAAAAAAAACATGAGAGAGACGAAGCAGAAAATTTGTCCTGCTAGTACAATAATGATAACACTCGTAGTAGGGTTTCTTCTCTTGATTGCAGCAAACAATCCTTTCCTTCACCAATGCACAAGCTGTCTGTGGTGAGACACGTTCCGACGAAGACAATTCCTATAAAACTGCCATTCGCAGTTTGCTAGTCGATTTAGTCGTACTCACCCCAGATTCCCCGATAACCCCAAAGTAAAGTACATGACCAAACCAGTCACAACAGGCCAGGAGATGTATGGATATGCCGAGTGCAAAGTAGATTTGGAGTATGACCCTTGCTATGAATGCTTGTCTCGTGCTGAAGAGGATCTGTTTAACTGCTTGGCTGATCCTCCTTCGATCATAGCACAAGTTTCAAGGGATGATTGCCGCATAACATATGGGCTTAATGAGTGACTAACAATACGTCTAAGGTTGTTCGATCGATGATGTTTGATGATGATGCGATCTTTTTTTTTCTTAATAAAACTGACTCTAGCTATATGTTGTCAGTAATAAGAACAAAATTATGTGTTCCTGGAGGACGATATTCTGTATACTCGTTGTACACAGTTTGGACGAACTAATAATCATTGTGTTCTTCTTTGTCATCTGCTTTTTATGGTTTTGTTTTGTGATTCTATAAATCGATATTTTCAGAATTTTCATCCAGAAAAAAAACAATCTAGGATAGAAGAGTCTTGTCCAACAAAGGTTGATTTCGTCGTCAACTTAATTCTTATAGAGATCGTTACAATCAAACCCAGATTTAATTGGAGGTATATAAATCAGTACAGGCTTTGTTAAATATTCTTGCTCTTGAATGTTCGTTTTCGAATTCATTTGAAACCCCAGTTTTAGTCGCATATCATGTTCAATATAGATTTTGTACAATATTTTACATGTAGTTACGGCATTTTTTGATCTTTTGTTATTTCATCAACAAAGTCCTTCTCCGTCAACAATAAACGAAAAACATAAATAAGAAGAGTGGTCAAATTACCCGACACAAATGATTCTAATCACCTGTCACCGAAAACTGCGTAAATTACTTACGAAGACACTTTAGTATACTTGAACTTTTTGTTATTATGCATGTTCCTATTATAATTTGGATTTGACATAAGGTCTGATAGGAAATCGTGATGCAGATGATCATCGTTAAAATAGAGAACCCCTTCAGTGGTCTTGAGCTCATGAAGGGAGGGTTGTTTTTGTATCAAACCCAATTTCACATTAGATAATTGAAACTTATATATGATAATATCCCCTTGTTCTTATGGTCTTAGAAAAGGCGTTAATAACAAATAACTTTGCAGGGCGAACGACATTTTTAGTCCTCAATGTTTGGGGCATGGGCGTTTCTGGTCCCCCATGTTTCGAGGTGACACTTTTAGTCCCCAATGTTACCGATTTTGGACGGTTTTGGTCCCTCGATTAATTTAGTCGCTAATTTAGACGAAATGTAACACGTGAGAGCCCATGATCTCCTTTTACTCGACGTAAAACCTCATAACACATCTTCTTCTTCGACTTGAACGCACGTGAGCATCATTACGAATCACGTTTAACTCATTTTCAATGTTGTCGATCCTTTCCTAAATGTGATATATAATGATGCTTATGTGCGTTTAAGTCGAAGAAGATGTGTTATGAGGTCTTATGTCGAGTAAAAGGGGATCATGGGCTCTTACGTGTTAAATTTCGTCTAAATTAGCGACTAAATTAATCGAGCGACCAAAACCGTCCAAATCGATAATATTGGGGACTAAAAATGTCACCTTGGAACATGGGGGACCAAAAACACCCATGCCCCAAACATTGGGGACTAAAAATGTCATTCTCCCTAACTTTGCATGTACACAAATTACCAGAATTAATAACCTCATGCATCGAAGCTTCGTAGTTATTAAATCCTATAAAAGTATTGGAACGTGATCTTACAGCCCAGCCCATGTAGTTTTTTCTTCTTTCAATAGCCGCACAAAAACTCTTTGGCATCTAATAAGAGACGTGATACTATATGTCACAATATGACGGATAAAGCAAAGTTTGTGTATCCTATAAATCGCATGCTAATGACAATAAACAATGTAACTAAGTGATCATTAAAAAGATGAGCCGTGAGACTACTACAATTGGTCCAATTGGAACCATATTGGTCTTATTAGGTTTACTTTTTGTATTTCATATGTCTACCGTAGAATGCGTTCCAGACACAACCATCACGTTCGTCGAGTGCAATGATAATAAATGGGGAACTGGAGACCCTTACCAATATGCCGTGGGCGGTTTACTCGGAGAATTGGTAAGAGCCACTTCCCAACAACAAGGCTACGAATATTACGTAACTGATACAGTTCCAGGGACAACTACTTCATGCTACGCATTTGCGAGCTGCAGTACGCTATTGATAGCTAACGACTGCCAAGCGTGCTTGGATACAGCTGAGGATAATCTTGCATATATGTGTGCTTTTTCTATTGGTGCAGAGCTTGTAATGGCTGACTGTGTCATGAGATACGAGAATTATCAGTTTTATTGATAAATGCTTGTAATAAGCTTTGAAGTATCGTTTAAGATCTCGGTTCCTACTTATCATAGTTTTAACCAATCTTAGATACTAAGATATGGTACAACATAAGGTTCCCTACCATAAATTAGTCAAAGTTCAAAAAACATATGGTAAATTGGCGATCACTCAAAATGAGTTAATGTTCTGTCACATAATGTCCTAATATTAGTTGATTTTGAAAGTTATTGTCCATAATGCCACCAATACTGTAACATCACCCCTAAATTACACGACGGAAAATTAATCAACCCAACAATTAAGCAACATTTCATATTTGATTTTAAAAACGTTCATATGAATTTGAAATCATCTCAATATGTAGTACGACGACACCTTACTTTGATTCGATTTGGTCGAAGACAGACCATAAACTAAACATACAAGGCGACGATAATTCCCTTTGGTTTTATATATCACGTGCGATAAATTCCATACAAGTCCGGCGGTGGACTTTAGGTTCATCTTTACCCATAAAACGGATAATTCTCGTACCTCATGGCACAATCTACCAACACAAGCTCGGCGCCGATGGAATAAGTACACAACTCAAACACCTCGTTAAGAGCTTCTGACAAACAATCGTAGCACTCGTCTGGCGTCAGCTGTAGATTACAACTTGTACATGCATACGCAGTTGTTCCTTGATATGTCCCCATCCCATAGTAGCTCAAGTCTGCTTCATCAGGAGTGAGAACTACAAACTCATTGAGTGTATTGGCTACATTTAATCCATAGGGGTCATTTGTTCTCCAAGTGTTAGGGTTGCAAGTGACTTCTGCAACTGTCGTGTCAGGAGCAGCTTCTATGATGCACTTATAATTTTCAGTCAGTAGAAATCCCTTAAGGAAAATTATTGCGGTACAGACCATAAGAATTCGACGCATATTTCTTTTTTACTTTTATGTTTCTTGATCGATTTGTTCTATTTTCTATTTTAGTACCCGGGATTGGTATAATAGATCTTAAACGTGTTATAGGACTTGCAGACATTGCTTTCCTCGTTGTCGTTCAAGGAATTCTTCTTCCTTGTCATATGCATAGATACTGAAAGATAGATGATCGGCCATTGGCTACTTCGAGGGAATGGGATTTTATTTTGCTTGATCTTGTAGAATATAGACACCAAAGACTAAGAAATCTTTGCGGATTTCACCTCTACTAAGATTGTGGTTTTTTATTGGTTTTTAATAATGTTAAAGGGAAAATTTCCTGAAGATGCTCCTATGTTGTTCGATATACATACAAGGATTAATGGTATTAGCGAAAAAAATCCTTGATGCAAGAATGATGCTTGTAGTGTAGTGTATCAAAATTACTAATCGTTAAAGGTCCGAGTATAATATTGTCATCTATAATAAACCATTATTTTGCAAGCACAGGTTTAGGCTAAAAATGATCTAATGGCCCGTTTGGATTGCGGATTCGATTTGAAATTCGGATTTTCACCAAATATTCCGTTTGGCAACCGAGCGGATTTGGACTTCGATTTCTTCCAAATCTGAGGTTAAATTAAACGCTTACAATTTGTCGGATTTGAAATTTCATGTCAAATGGTGCGTTTTTGAAATCCAAAATCGAGCCCGTATTGAATTATTCCGTAAATAGTAATAATAATAACAATAAATACTAACAATAACAATAATAAATAAAAAATAAAAAAAAGGAGGGTGAGTGATGAGTCGAATTGACTCGTGAACTCGATATGGGACAACTTGAGCTCGTACGGGCTCGCGAATGAGCCGACTCTAGCTCTTGTCGAGCTCGAGCTCACTCGTGGGTGCTCGCTTGCGAGCTTTTTTTTTATTATTTTTTATTTTATTTTTGTACTTTTTAAATTTTATTAAAAAATTAGAAGTCAAGTTCGACGAGCTTTCTCGAGTTTGAGCTCGAACTCTGTTTGAAATCCGAATTTCAAAATTCTAACGCCTGCCAAACAATGGATTTAGATTTAAAATTACGAATTTTGAAATCCATAATTTTAAATCATCTGATTCCGTTACGCGAATCCAAACGCACTCTAAAGTATTTTCTCGTAGTTAACATTTACGTTGTTCATTTCTGAAACTACAAAGTACAAAACAAAAACCCTTTCTTTGATAAAAAAAACACAGCAAATTTTTATTAATTTTTTTTTCTAATACATTTTTTACTGCATAGGTAAATAGCACGTGTTGTATTTATAACCTTGCTCGATTTATTTGAGGAATGTGAGGGTTTTCCGTTTTATGCCGTGATCCCCTATGCTTATGATCCTCTTGTGTTTATTTTAGCATAGTCTTTGGTCTATATCTTATTGGATACTCAAGAATTTACAAATACATCATAAACCACACATAAGACTTCTGAGATTGTTAATCATGGATTGCGTTGCATGCTACACGTTGTCCTTTAATTCAATATACTTGATCGCGAAGTTTCAGACGACTGTCTGGCGAAAAACGAACAGTGCCATTTGTGTTTCACAGTTGTTGAAATCTCAACTCGTCTCAGTTTATTATTCAGAAAACATAAGGTATTTTAGTCGTCTAATATCGTGAAATGAGGAAAAAGAAAAACTAGAGATGACGAAAGCGCTTCTCACAGCGGAGAATTCTGATAAAGCATGTGGCAGTCCGTCATTATAACCTCTGCAGTAATGGCGAAAGGACACAATCTATCGAGGTCATATTGCGCAGTTTCCAAGCACGTATAGCAGTCGTTTGCTGCCAACTGCGTATTGCAGCTTGCATATGCGTAACAAGTAACACCACTTCCCCGGTCTGTTTCAGAATATGTAATAATAATAACCTTGTTGTTGATTAGTGTATGCTGCTAAGTCCCCAAGCAAATCGGCAACAAGAAAACCGTAAGGGTCGTTTACTGGCCAAGTATTAGGGTTGCAATAACTGTAACTGATGGTTGTGTCTGGATTTGCTTCTGTAATGGAGATATTATTTGAAAGCAGCAGAATAGATCCCATTAGTAAGACCAAAATTGGCCAAGTGAGAGGGTTATGAGGAGTCATCTCTTTGTTATATTTTTTTTCACTCGATGATTCGTATGGCGAAAAAACTCTCTTTGTAAGCTTTGTTTTCAAACTTTTAAAGACTGTTAATATACCTCCACAGGAACAGAGATTGTGTTGAGGTCCACAATGGTGTAAGGGTACGATGGCTATAAAATTAAAATTGTTATATTGGTGAATGGGGAATTTTCGAGGGCGATACTACTGCTTTGTTTTCTCTATAGATGCCCCATTGTAGGTCGGCTATATTCAGCTCATGATTATACATCGGTTCTCAAATATTGTTAGCAAAATAAAACTTAAGTAAAATATAGTATGTTTTTTAATTTTTTTATTTATCGAAGGTGATGAATAATTATAAGTAAAAAATACAAAGAATTGATTAATGCATCCTAAGGTCGAAAGTTGGCTGGACACTGGGCGACCGTCAATTCGCATCTGTGTATGATACAAAGAGAAGAACGCATTAGAATCAACATTGAAATTCCCAACTCAACCGATAAAAAAAATTTTAACCTTATATTCATCATAATCTTACTTCGTTGTATCACCTTCAGACCGTCTAATCTCTGTTGATCGTTCATGTCGAGGACATACCTACGCTTAACAATGTCTTAACCGTTGAATACAATGTTTCGCAGACGTACAAATAGAGAATGCATTTATGCTCATCAGTACTATGATTGTCTTCAACTAGTAAAGAAAAGACATGAGTCGTCGAAGTATTCGTATAGCAGTTTTTCTAACGATTTATATCTTCCTTGCAGAAGCTAATCCAGACACAACCATCAACTATATTGATTGCGATCCTAATACGTTTTCAATGAATAATCGTTACGGCATACTTGTGGCCTATTTGCTCGCTGACTTGCAAGAATACACAGATCAACAACAAGGTTATTATTATTACATATATAAAACAGATCCTGGGACTGGCGTTCTTGTTACGCATATGCAAGCTACAATACGCAATTGGTTGGTAACGACTGCTATACGTGCTTGGAAACAGCTCACTATGATCTCGATATATTGTGTCCTTTCTCCATTGGCGCTGAGGTTATAATGACGGATTGTCACATGAAATATGACGAGCATCCATTGTATTATTGAGAGAATGATTTCTTGGTGTTATTTTTGTTACGTATTTGCTATGTTTAATCTTTCGTTTTTGTTCGATGAGTATGAATTGTGTTGAAAATTAAGGTATGGGTGCTGGTGCAACCATATATAGTTGTGTAGAAGAACCATTGAAGCTTTCTTACTAAAGGATCGATGTTATATGTATTCATCAAACTATCTCATTTAATATCCGTAAATGTTTAATTTCCTAGACCGAATCGAATCTTGGCTCCAGTTTGAGATGCATGTCAAGGCAATTTAGGTCGTGAAGAATGACCTCACACACATCCGAAATTTTCTACTTACGTTTAAAAGTAAATTCTCTTTCGCAAAGGACATTCACTTTATGTTCAGAAATAGAAAATAAAAACCATCACGCTATGTTTGTTGATAATTAATAGTTGAGATTATTTGTCACACGACTGCAACAAAATTGCATTGCTGTTGAGATTGCTAGATCTAATTGCGTTGCGCGCTGCTGAAATTATTCGCGACGTGCACGAACTGCTGCCGAAAACACAATCTAAAGCGCACAAAGACCATCAGAAGCGCTTTCGAACAGATAATCGATAGTTCGCATTGCTACAACTGAACAATATTCAAATGAAAATGCATACATATCATTCGTGTGTCTCTCTGAAACTAATAACACAAGACTATAAATTTAGATAATCATGTAATTGTGGCGACAGAATATGGACAATAGAAGATGAATGCACAAGGCATGGTTGAAAAGGTACAGACATCATGCATGTATTGACTATGACTAGGTCTTCGCCCCAGTTGGAAGAATGGAAACATTTCAACTGTTTTGGCCCAAGCTGCTGAACTTGGGTGGCCGATCTATCAAATGGACGTAAAGTCCACCTTTCTGGATGAGAAGCTCGAGAAGGAAGTTATTGCTGAACAACCTTCTGGATACTCAAAACGAGTATAAAAGTTTTATCACTTCAAGAAAATATAGTTTCAGACACAGAAATTAAATACGGAATTGGTTTCGTATAAGTATTAGAAACGAATTTTGACACAGTTTCTTATTCTTTTCAAAATAAATTAATTCTTTTACTTAGAACATATTAGATACGGCCCTACGGAAATAAAAACAGAAACGTTCAAACTTCATTTTAGAAACGGTATATATCCGTGTCCAAATTTGCTATGAGAACAACGCATATACATTAGACACGGATAATTCCGTGTCTAATTACTCAATAGATATGAAATTTTGGTTTTAGACACTGAAATTTCGTGTCTAATATGTCTGTTTTCTACTAGTGATGGATTGAAGCCTTGTACGTGAACAGAGACAGAAATATACGCCGTTAGTCGCCACGACGTCGATGACACCATTTTCATGGGGAACAACGAGGAGATGATCAGAGACTTTTCGGAAGCGATGACTAGGGAGGAACTTGATCGCATAATCTTGTGGCAACATCGATGGAGCTTGGTGCAAAACTATTTAAGTTTGATGGTGGAGGAGTAAGCTCTAATGAGTATCGAAGTATGGTGGGAAGTCTTCGATACTTGACTTGCACACGGCCAAATATATCTCAAAGTAATCAAGGGGATTCTTCGATTCATCCGAGAAATACAGTCACACGAGTTTTTACTCAAAGTCAAGCGATTACAAGCTGTTTGGATACTCATACAACGTTTGGTGCGCGAATGTCGATGACGGAAGCAATACATGTTTTAGGAAGATACGACATTCATTTGGCTCTAAAAACAGCCGATCGTCGTTACTTTATCAACCTGCGAGGCATAAAACGTGCGCCTGTCCGTGGTTTGAGTAGACACGTCGATGCTCGATTCCGTTTCATCCGAGGACACAAACTCATTCTACAAATTCAATTTTACAAGTCAACACTAAGAGCATCTCCAACCGAACTGCATATTATGAGGTAAAAGTACTCCAACCGAACCGCAAAACGAAACTCAAGATGCGTCTTAATGTTTCTCTATCATCATTTGGACGGATATATGTGTATTGGTGTAACAAGATGCGTTTTATCTTTTCTAATTGCATTAAAGTCCCTTTATTTATTTTAGTTATTAATGAACCATATAAAACATAAAACAAATACAAAAAATATATAAAAGAGTAACTGTTGGGCATAGTAAATGAGATGTGAACTTTTAACTTTCTAATAAGTCTCTTTGTTGTTTGGTTAATAATAAGAAGAAAAATTAAATTAAATTGATATTGGTATTTGTACGTGAATATTAAATTAAATAAAAGTTTATAAAATCAAATTAAATATGTGCATAAATATTATTAGAATCAACTCAATTTTAAAATAGTATAGTAGCCTAATTTGTAAATTTGTAAAATATATCGGTATTATTGAAAGTTGTAAACGTAAGTGTGTGAGTGATGTTACGAAAATAGACTTTTAAGTTTGAGAATAAGTTTAATGGTTGGAGAAGAATTACTGCATTTTGAGTTTGAGAATGCGTTTGAGTTTGATAATGAGCTCGTCGGTTGGAGATGGTCTAAGCACACGGTAATTACCATCTTAGTAAAATTATATGTTACTATGATGTTATTATGATACATAAAGTATATATAGCATGCATAAGAAAAAAACTAAAAAAAATGCTATGGAATCTAGAACAACAGAAACTACAAAGAAGACTGTCTCAAGCTTTGTTGCCGGCTTGGCGTCACACAACCGCTTAGAATCTATTCTTATAGAAAATGTAGGGAAATAATCTGAAAATTGGCGAACAGAACAAAGAGTTCATCTTCTACATATTACTATAAGAGAACACACACACACATACATATATATATATATATAAATATATATATATATATATATTTATGCAAACCAATCGCCACTGCAACGGTTCAATAAATCTCATCGATCAAAAAACAGATTCTCGAAAAAGAAACTGAAGAAATGAATCAAGCTAATAGCATCAGTTCTACATCAACCCGACTTACTGGCTTACTTCTGCTGATAACAAATATATTCTTCACTACAGAAGTAAATGCAGACACACCCATCACATCCATACGTTGCAACGAAAATAAGTTTGGAGAAGATGATCCTTACAGGCAAAATGTCTACAACACGCTTTTTGATTTGGCTACTCTCACTTCAAACGAACCAACCAGAACAAAGATGGAGACCAATTCGTATCAAGGGACAACTGTTTACGGATATGCAAATTGCAATGAGGAACTTGCTTCAGATTACTGCTACATATGTTTGTGGGACGCTGGCAATGCTATTCTCATCACATGCAATTACACAGTCGGCGGAGATGTCTGGAATGGAGGGTTGTGGCATGAGATATGAGACTTATCCATTTAATGTTTAGTATTAAATTAAAACCTGTCGATTGAGCTGAAGATCGAAGGAAAATTAGACTCGTGGGGTTGGAAGAATCAATCTGTAATATCTGTTCTGTTGCTAAAATGTACAGTGGTCGCTATATAAATACAAATTGCGAACTTAAGAGAACAGAGAAACTAATTCCTAACAATACAAAAACAATGCTGAGCTGTCACTGACCCACTCGAATCATCATACTTCTTCACCCCTCCTCAAGATGAGCGTGGGTATTGCACAAGCTCATCTTGGACAAAAAGAATCCAAAAGCTGGAGAAGACAGAGACTTGGTGAATAAATCCGCTAAGTTCTTGGAAGAAGCAACGTGCTGAGGAAGGATGAAGCCATTCTTGAATTGATCGCGGACAACATGGCAATCGATTTCAATGTGCTTAGTCCGCTCGTGGAATACCGGGTTGGATGTGATATGGAGGGCCGCTTGGTTATCACACCACAATGAGATGGGAAGAGGTATAGGAACGTGAAGAGCAGAAAAAATATAAGACAACCATTGAAGTTCACGAACCGTGGAAGCCATGGCGCGATACTCAGACTCGGCTGTGGAGCAAGAGACCGTAGTTTGCTTCTTCGATTTCCAAGAGATCAGACTTGAGCCTAAGAAGATGCAGTACCCCGTTAGAGAGTGGCGAGAATCTTTGCACGAACCCCAATCAGCATCGCTAAAAGCATGGAGAGAGATATCCGAACAGCTAGAGTAGTATAAACCCATTGAAGATGTGCCAGCGAGATACTTCAGAAGATGTTGAGCGGCCAGCCAGTGAGATTCATGAGGCGCATGAACAAATTGACTAAGTTGTTGAATGGCATAGGTGAGATCCGGCCTAGTGAAGCTGAGGTAGAGTAACCGGCCAATCAATCGGCGAAAGGTTGATGGATCAGACAATAAGGGTGTATTGTCCTTGTCTAGAGACATGAAAGATAGACCGCCTGGTAATGGAGTCGATGTAGGAGTACAGTCTAGCATGCGTGAATCACGCAATATATCAGTAATATATTTTCGCTGATTAATAAAAAGTCCATCAACAGAACGTGCGATTTCCATCCCAAGAAAGAACTTGGCTGGCCCAAGATCTTTGATAGTAAAACTGCGATCTAGAAACTGATTTACGCGAGCAATTTCTGCCTCATTAGTGCCTGTGAGAAGCACGTCGTCAACGTAGACAAGCAAGAAAAGCTGAAACGTACCAGTGATTAAGGTGAAAAGACAATGATCATGTGCACATTGTTGAAACCCGTAGGCACACAAACGGGCTGTAAATTCATCATTCCACTTTCGTGAAGCTTGTTTGAGGCCATAAAGAGATCGCTTGAGCTTGCAAACCTGACCAGTTTTGGCCTTAGAGTACCCAGGGGGAGGTCGCATATATACGTCTTCAACAAGATGACCATGAAGAAACGCGTTGTTCACATCAAGTTGATGCAAACACCACTGTTTCGCAGCAGCGAGAGCCAAAATGACACGTACAGTTACAGCCTTGGCGACCGGAGAAAATACTTCATAATAATCTTCGCCTTCGATTTGGGTATAGCCTCTAGCAACAAGCCTCGCCTTAAATCTATTTACAGAACCATCAGCATTGCATTTGACTTTAAAAATCCACTTACAGCCAACGAGTTTCTTGCCCGCTGGAAGCTCAGTTAATTCCCACGTGCCATTGTTCTCGAGGGCTTCAAGCTCTTGATTCATAGCATCAATCCAGCGTTGATCCGTCCTCGCTTGATTGTAAGATAGAGGTTCCTGAAATGTAGATAACTGTGCTACAAAGAGTCTATGTGCAGGGGTTGGGGCGTATATAGTAGTGGGTAAGGAAGAGTTGGGAGTAGGTTGAGAGTATGCATTATAAGCAACATAGTCTTTTAGCCATATTGGCACATGTCGAGACCTGGTGCTTTGTCTAACAAGTGGTTGGGAGGAAACTATCGCATCAGTATCTAAAAAAGGTTCAGCAGTAGTATCAGGGGCAGCTTGATGGTCAGTAGGTGAGGAAGATAGATGCGGCGCAGGTGTCACTGATCCTTGACTGTTGTGATTACATGACTCTATAGGCTGCGAGGGGGGAATTGTATTAGTGGTTGTGGTGGTAACAAGAGGTTCAAAAGGATCCCCAATGGACACAAGAGGAAGAACAACACTATAATCAGGGGTGGTAAAGGAAGGAAACGTGTCTTCATGAAAGACAACGTCTCTAGATATAAGGATTTTATTTTCTGCGGGACAAAAAATTTTATACCCTTTTTGCCCAATAGGATATCCCACAAAGATCCCAGTGAATGATCTAGGATCAAATTTGTCTCTACAAGGACCATTATTGACAGCAAACGCAAGACAACCAAAATTTCTGAAATATGTATAAGAGGGAGGTTTCTGTTTCAGAATTTCAAAAGCAGATTTCCAACCAAGAATCTTAGATGGCAGCCTGTTTATGAGGTGGACTGAGGTGAGAACTGATTCACCCCAAAAAGTTTTGGGTAATTTGGACTGAATTAGGAGGGCTCTAGCAACTTGTAAGATGTGTTTATGCTTTCTTTCGACAACGCCATTTTGTTGAGGGGTATATGGGCAGCTTTTTTGATGTAAAATACCCTTGGATGAGAATAATTTTTGGCATTCAAGGCTGAGGAACTCTCGGCCATTGTCAGTCCTAATGATCTTGACAATGCCCTTGTATTGAGTTTCAATGTAAGTGAGAAAGTCTCTAAGGATGGTGGGGACTTGTGATTTATATTTCATGAGGAAAACCCAGGTAAACCTACTGTAATCATCAACAATCGTGAGGAAATAGTGACACCCGCTGTTAGTGGGTTGTGCATAGGGACCCCAAATATCAATATGCAAGAGTTGGAAACAAGAAAAGGATTGTATGTGGCTAACAGGAAATTTATTTCTGTGCTGTTTTGAAAGAGGACATACACATCAGTCGGTCATGATGGGGTCATTTTCCATGTTAATGTATCATGTGGTAAACGTTGCATAACATGAAAAGAAGGATGACCCAATCTAGAATGCCATGTATTAACAGATATGGCAGTAAAAGCAGTTTGCATAGTATTAAGACATGAACTATGCGAATGATTTTTAACAGATAGTAAATAGGAAGAGTATTGTTGCTGTGACTCATATATGGCTCTTTGAGAAAAGGAGTACCGGTCAAGAGTGTATAGTTCATTGGAGACTTTCCCTGCTGCAATAACCTTGTTACTCTGCAGGTCATGCAACAAGCAAAAATCAGCAAAAAATTGGAAGAAAAGTTGGCTATCATTTGCAAGTTTTCTCACGGATAAAAGGTTGTATTTGAAGCTGGGAAGGTATAAGCAAGTCTTGAGCGTTATATCATGGGATAGGGTGACATTTCCAGTGTGGGTAACAGATTTTATAGACCCATCTGGCAGTTTAACTGGGGTAAAAAGACTCACGGGTGTGGGATTGGTCATTATGGTGAGGTTTTTGCACATATGACCCGTAGCTCCAGTATCGACAAACTAGGTATTGCCATCTAAAATATCATATGCATTAGAAATATCTTTAGAGAGAGTCGTGCTACCTGCGAAATCTTCAAGGTGAGCAAAGTTCACTGAAGATGGATTGGTGCCTCCTGCCAAGCCTTTTCCTTTCCCAGCTTTGCTATCTCCTCTTGCATCATAGCTTTTACAATTGACTGCAGCCCATACACACTTTTATCCTCAGTTTGTCCTGCAGTTGGCATATTAATAAATTCCTCTGCTACAATGTTCGCCTTGAAACCAGATGGTCCTTGGAGGGAAGAAGAGTTATTCTGCACATTTCTCCTTGCACTGTTCGGATACCATTCCGGATAGCCATTTAGTTTGAAACAATTCTCTCTCGTGTGTCCACTTCGTCTACAATGGTTACATGTTAATGAACTCTTGTCTACGGAGTAACCATTCAATTTGTAGCACTCTTCCTTTAAATGCCAATTCTTCTTGCAGTAGCTGCATAACAGTGAGCTCTTATCCAACCTTGGGGCTGTTTTGTTAGTCATATCCCTGCCTGAACTTGCACCCTTCACTAGCATTGCTGAATTTTCTCCGATTGTGCTCATTCGGACTGTCACTTCTCTATGTTTTTCAGCCTTTGCAATCATGGCATAGACCTTATTAACTGGTGGCAGCTTGTCAAGGAATAATAGTTGACTTCTCTCAGACTCGTATGCATCACTTAGTCCCATTAGAAATTGCATTGACCTATCTTCAACCTCTCTTTCCTCGATTTTGGCTTTGACAGCACCTTGAACCTCAATTGGAGGCCTCAACTGGTCCAATTGATCCCACAAGTTTCGGATCTTGTTGTAATAATCAACAACAGATAAGTTCCCCTGCTTAATAAAAGAGATATCACGCTTGATCTCGAACACAAGAGACAGATTTGAAGTACCGTAGCGTTCCTCTATCTCATTCCACAGTTGTTCAGCCTCGTGTATAAACATGAAACTGTTTACTATTTCTTTAGATATCGAGCTTTTGATCCAACCGGTAATCATGCTATTTACTTTCCTCCATTTCCTATACTCAGCCGAATTAGCATCTGGTTTCTTATGTGTTCCATCAACAAAGCCAAGTTTCATCTTAGCCTCAAGAGCATCCATCATCGAACTTCTCCAAATCAAGTAATTATGTGAAGTAAGGGGAGTCGATACTATCATCATACCTGGATTATCCGATCCATGAAGCTGATAGTTCTCTTCCATATCAGTTGCAGAAATGCCAGATTGAACATCTTCATCTGCTGGCGCCATCGTGAAATAAGCAGATTCAGACAATTCGATGTTTCGATAATCAAAACATAAGAAAATCTGATACTTTGAGGAGCAATTTTAGGTAAAATTTGAAGGATCCTGCTCTGATACCATGTCGATTGAGCTGAAGATCGAAGGAAAATTAGACTCGTGGGGTTGGAAGAATCCATCTGTAATATCTGTTCTGTTGCTAAAATGTACAGTGGTCGCTATATAAATACTAATTGCGAACTTAAGAGAACAGAGAAACTAATTCCTAACAATACAAAAACAATGCTGAGCTGTCACTGACCCACTCGAATCATCATACTTCTTCAAAACCTTCACAGATGATGATTTTCATTATGTTTTCTAAGACAACCACGACTTTGAAACGCTTTAGCCATTCTCAAGAACTGCCGAGCCATCTCTTCTCTGTTTTTTAATTAAATTAGAAATTGTCAACTATTGCATGTAATAAAGTTACCTCTTTTGGTTGAAATTCGGTCATCAATTGCATTTTATAGTATTGGCTTGGTTATATTTAATTTCATTTTTAACATGACAGAGTGATTGACATTATTATCCTCCGGTCCAATGAGAAAGTCCATTTTTGAATTGTGATCATTATATTATAATGTAATCTTAATGAATATCACCAACGTTATACGTCGTAGCAAATTTAAGTCTTCCAGTTTGTGTCATTCATCGACGATTGCTCTCGAAGATGTTGGTGTATATCATCAAGAGTAAGGGAGATGTGTTCGTTATCTTCAAAAATTTGAAGGCTCGAGTCGAACTTGAGAAGATAAAGAAGATCAAATGTTTGATACGGCTGTCTGGAGGCTATCGATGGAAAATTAGCTACAGTGACAGAAGAAAAGAAAATCTCCCACTGGAAGATTTGATTGAGGATCAATCGGATCTTCATAACA
Organism: Craterostigma plantagineum; assembly: GCA_027422505.1. NCBI lineage: Eukaryota > Viridiplantae > Streptophyta > Magnoliopsida > Lamiales > Linderniaceae > Craterostigma > Craterostigma plantagineum. The sequence continues at coordinate 35,173,439 of JAPQWV010000001.1, forward strand.
TTTTTTCTTCCTTGCCATCCATGTTGCTTACGTCTCTGCTAGGCCACTCGAGAAACAACACCAAACGAACTTGTCAGTGTTGACCGCATTTATCTTTAATTTCCACAGTGAGAAATTTCTCACGTTGAACTTTTCGAGATCAAACTAAGCCGCCATAGTTTCTGCTCAGTCGTGAACGATAACTCCGACGGGGTTACAATAGATAACTATTGAACTCGTTCCATCTTTTTCGTCACCGTTACAAGAGCAATATAATATCTATTGATGTTGGGGGGACACGTTAGTGGCAACACAGAGCATACGATAAATAGATATATAAAACCTAAGCTCGGCTATATGCCAATTGTTGGCGTGACAGCGGACCCGTCGAGTAACACAACGGCTAATATTTGAGCAAAAGATAAAATGGACACCGAGATTTTTACGCGGAAAATCTCCAAACAAATCGGGGTAAAAACTACGGGCGAGGAAGAAGAATTTCACTATGAGAAAAATTTAAAAGTTACAATCTCTCGACTTATAAAGAAGAAAACATCAATATCTCTATTTTGTAATCGGAGAAATAGCGACAAACTCTATATTATTTTTCCTATCCTCTCAGTCTCTCTTTTATTCTCTTTTTCTGTGATGGGATGTATTTTGCACTGAACCGTCATATTTATAATTTACAGGCAATGACATCCGACCCGTTTTTTTTTTTTTTTTGTTTTTCTCTGACAAAATAAGTCAGAAAGTGAAAATATCATATTTAAAGATCAACAGGATAGGAAATTCGGACTCATCAATAGTAAGATATTTCCTCGAGAAAAGAATCGAACGCCCAAAATTTTTCCTACGGTACAAAATCGAAAATTGGTATACTTTATCATTTCGAACTTTGCCCCACAATTATTACTCCAAAAACTCGTGCCAGATGGTATATTATATGTGTGTGGATATAGATATATATATATATATATATATAGAGAGAGAGAGAGAGAGAGAGAGAGACGTAAATTAGCTAAAGTGGCCGGCCGTTATTTCGCATCCTAGCATACGACAGAGACTATTGTTCTATAGAAGCGAAATAATGAGACTTAGTAATCAAACGATCCCAGTGAGTTTCCTACTATTCTATGTTGTTTTCATGTCAACAAGGTTCGGCGGACAATATGTCTTGCAATGACGACGCAAAACCAATGTTCAAAGGTCTATATAGATAGCAAAGTAAATGAATTCTCTACTCACATATCATCATCCTACTCACATATCATCATCAGCAGACTATTTGTTTTGCTTCCACTCACATTTTACCATTACATACCATGAAAGAGTCCTCGTCCTTTCCTTATCATACATAGATGATTACTAACATGAATGCACAGAAGAAAGGTGGCTAAATACAAATTAGGGAACGCGTGCATTCAATATCTGCAATAATAATTAATTATATTTATTTGAAATGATTACCATAATGCTACCACCTCTTAGGTACGAGATGAAATTAGCTAATGATCGACCGTCATTTCGCGTTAGATGAAATTAGGGATCGTTTGATTACTAAGTCTCATTATTTCGCTTCTAAGGGAAACCTTTCGATCATTTTTTTAAAGTTATTGTTGCTATTTCACCAACGACTAAAATACGTATCCTTATAATGCTACCACCTCTTAGGTACGAGATGGAAAAAAAAATTTATTTCAATATGGTATTGTCTCGTACAAAATTGGCTTATTTAATCTTTGTTAGTCCGCCAATGTTGTTAATTTGGAACGAATTTACTCCCCCGATTAGTTTGACCGTTAATTTTTGACGAAAAATGCCTTGTGTCAGCATGTGATTGGTCAGACTTAAAAAATTAATATTACTAGTAAAAAAGTTTCAAATAAAAGGAAAACACCAACAAATTAAAATAAAATAAGAATACATTCAAAAATAAAATCTATTCATTAAAACATAAATATGAAAAGATAGAAGATGGTAAGAATAAAAATATAAAAATATATATTTTCGTTCCTATCTATGTCAAGTTAATGGGGATTGCGTCCTCATAGATACTTTCGTAAAAATTCATTGAAGTTATCTATATTTTAGTACAGAAGCATCAATAAAAAGGAAATTGTGAGATCTGGGATGATTGCGTCCTCATTAACTTGGCATGGATGTGGTCGAAGAATCTTGTAAACTTCCAAGAGTTTTTATAGTTTTTAATAAATTTCTATTTTTAATAACTTATTCTTTTAATTTTATTTTTATCCTTTTCTTACCTTTTTCTTTTTAGTTTTTAATCTCTTCTCTCTTTTTTATAATTAATTTTTCATTCTCGACTAGTCAGCGGGTTGGGCGCCACGTCAGCGGGTTTGTGTCAAAATACAGGGTCGGGTCGTATAATGTCCCTAAATTGCCATTTTTTAAAGTTAATGTCCCTATTTTGCCAACGACTAAAATACGTGTCCATATAATGGTACAACCCCTTAGTTACGGGACGAAAAAAATATTTAAGCCTATTAATAATATCTCGAAAAAAAGACCTTTGCCTTCCTTTAGTTTTCATGTCAACAAGAGTGGGGTAATCGGCGGACAACAATGTCTTGCAATGACGTAAAAACCGATGCTCGAAAACATACATATTAGACACGGAAAATTCAGTGTCTGAAACCAAAATGCCATATCTATTGAGTCGTTAGACACTGAATTCTCCGTGTCTGATGTGTAGGTGTTGTTCTCGTAGCAAATTTGGACAGCTATATACCGTTTCTAAGATGAATTTTGTCACATTTCCATCTTTATTTCCGTATCTTATCCGTGTCTAATAAAAACATAAATTTCTTTTTAAATTAAATAAGAATCGTGTCAGAATCTGTTTCTCATACTCATAATTTAGGCACGAAACCAATTCCGCATCTATTTTTCATGTCTGATACTATGCTTTCTTGTAGTAGTGGCAGAAGCTGATTCTTATACAACCATCTCCTTCACTTGATGCAGCCTCAATTCATTTGCACCAAAACGACGTTTATGGATATCTCGTGGCTGATTTGCTTGGCGACTTGTTGGTGTACACTGACCAAAAACCAATATATTACTATTTACTGGCACAACAGTTGCATGAAATACGACGACTATGAATTTATCACATCAGAAAATTGAATAAAAAGAAGGAATAAGTAATACTCCTAATATGTTAACTATCATAACCAAAGACGTGTGTTATGAACTAAGAACAAATTATAATTTAATCATAAAATACTTATCGATCCGTGATAATAAGGATGCAAGTTGTTTCAATTAGCCGACCTTATATTAGGAATATATACATATGACAAATACAATAATATATAAATCAACCTTGGAAAAACCCTCTTACCATCATCGCGAATATCCTTGTGCCACCTTTCGATTTACCGACGAAAGAAATGAGAATGTCAACGATGTCTTTTTACCCTTGAAAACAAGGTTCTCAAGCCTTATAAATAGACCCCATGCATATCTATACTAATCATATTCAACAATCAAAAGTAATCTTAATCGAGTGAAAAATCAAAAAGAAAAAAAGATGAGTCGTCCAAATACATTTATTGAGCAGCACATCATTGTCTTAGTTCTGCTTATTGCAAGCAATATCTTGAACATTACAGAAGCAGATCCAGACACAACCATCTCGTTCATCGACTGCAACACAAACAGGTGGGGAACAGATGACCCTTACGGGCAAAACGTCTACAATTTGCTCGATTATTTATCCGCTCAAACTCCCCTTCAACCGACGAGAGAAATGTACAAGACTAACGACTATAGTGGAACAACTGTTTATGGATACGCAAATTGCACCGAACCTACGCTGACTCAAGATGAGTGCACCACCTGCATAGAAGAGGCCGGCGATGCTCTTGCTAACAAGTGCGCTTTTGCCATCGGCGCAGAGGTCGTAATGGTGGACTGTCACGAGAGATACGAAAAGTACCCTTTTCAGGTTTAGCATCCCTTTTTGAATGATCAAATAATCCTATGTGTTTGAAGTTATAACCTTCGCGCAGGTCGATTTTTCTCGCTTTCGAACAATAAAAATGTTTCGTATCCGTGGATGTAATAAGTTGTTTTTATCCATTATATAAATTTACTTGAAATTTAGCACGACAAGTATTTGTCGAGTTCAAAGAAGAAATCACATTCCCAACGCTTCTTATTAAAAATTGATGGCTTCATCATCAATTAGAAATAAGTGAAATTGTCTCACTTATGTATTAGTGTCAGATGAGTTGAATTATTCGATATGTGATAGAAATCACAATGCTCGCATGTAGTATGACATGTGTGCTTAGAGACTCAACTAGTCAGCGGGTTGGGCGCCACGTCAGTGGGTTTGGGTCAAAATAAAAGGTCAGGTCGTATAAATTACAATGTCCCTAAATTGCCCATTTTTAAGTTAATATCTCTATTTTGCCAACGACTAAAATACGTGTCCATATAATTATGGATGGCAACAGGCCGGGTATGGGTCGGGTTTGGCCGGACCCGAGGCCCGACCCGATTATTTATTAGCGGACCCCGGACCCGGCCCGCCCCGCCTCGGGTCTGGACCCGCCCCGGCCCGGGCTGGACTTGAATGAACCGGGTCTGACCCGCCAGACCCGGATATATTGATTTTTTTAATTTTTTTCTTTTTTTTTTATTTTTTAAAAGATAAAATAAAGCAAATGCATTGCTTAAGACTCGAACCCGCAACCTAAGCTTTGTAATACCAAACCTCTACCATTAAACCAACCGACTTTTTTATTCATAATATTAACAATAACATTATATAACTTAATTAAAAATGAATTATAATATATTATTTTCGGGGTGGGTTTCGGGCCGGGTCTCGGGCCGGTTTGGCAAGACCCGGGATCCACCCCGGACCCGGCCGGGTAGAAAAATTCAAATCCATTACTCGCCCCATACCCGATTATTTTAAAAATACCCAGCCCATTGCCATCCCTACATATAATGCTACAACCCCTTAGTTACTGGGACGAAAAAAATATTTAAGCCTATTAATAATATCTCGAAAAAAGACCTTTGCCTTCCTTTAGTTTTCATGTCAACAAGAGTGGGGTAATCGGCGGACAACAATGTCTTGCAATGACGTAAAAACCGATGCTCGAAAGTCCACTATAAATGCCAATGCATTTATTCATCTTCTCATATTAAAATGTTTCAAACAATCCGAAATTAAAGAACCTAAAAGATGAGCGGTCCAATTAATATTACCTTCATTGCAGACTACTAAGAAAACATACATATTAGACATGGAAAATTCAGTGTCTAAAACCAAAATGCCATATCTATTGAGTCGTTAGACACTGAATTCTCCGTGTTTGATGTGTAGGTGTTGTTCTCGTAGCAAATTTGGATAGATATATACCGTTTCTAAGATGAAATTTGTCACATTTCTGTCTTTATTTCAGTATCTTATCCGTGTCTAAATAAAAACATAAATTTCTTTTTAAATAAAATAAGAATCGTGTCAGAATCTGTTTCTAATACTCATAATTTAGACACGAAACCAATTCCGCATCTATTTTTCATGTCTGATACTATGCTTTCTTGTAGTAGTGGCAGAAACTGATTCTAATACAACCATCTCGTTCACTTGATGCAGCCTCAATTCATTTGCACCAAAACGACGTTTATGGATATCTCGTGGCTGATTTTCTTGGCGACTTGTTGGTGTACACTGACCAAAAACCAATATACTACTATTTACTGGCACAACAGTTGCATGAAATACGACGACTATGAATTTATCACATCAGAAAATTGAATAAAAAGAAGGAATAAGTAATACTCCTAATATGTTAACTATCATAACCAAAGACGTGTGTTATGAACTAAGAACAAATTATAACTTAATCATAAAAATACTTATCAATCCGTGATAATAAGGATGCAAGTTGTTTCAATTAGCCGACCTTATATTGGGAATCTATACATATGACAATACAATAATACATAAATCAACCTTGAAAAAACCCTCTTACAATCATCGCGAATATCCTTGTGCCACCTTTCGATTTACCGAGGAAAGAAATGAGAATGTCAACGATGTCTTTTTACCCTTGAAAACAAGGTTCTCAAGCCTTATAAATAGACTCCATGCATATCTATACTAATCATATTCAACAATCAAAAGCAATTTTAATCGAGTGAAAAATCAAAAAGAAAAAAAGATGAGTCGTCCAAATACATTTATTGAGCAGCACATCATTGTCTTAGTTCTGCTTATTGCAAGCAATATCTTGAACATTACAGAAGCAGATCCAGACACAACCATCTCGTTCATCGACTGCAACACAAACAGGTGGGGAACAAATGACCCTTTCGGACAAAATGTCTACAATACGCTCGATTATTTGGCTTACCAAGCTCCCCGCCAAACGCCGAGAGAATTGTACGACACTAACTTATATCAAGGAACCACTGTTTATGGATACGCAAATTGCACCGAACCTACCCTTACTCAAGATGAGTGCACTACCTGCTTAAACGAGGCGAGCGATGCTCTTGCTAACATGTGTGTGCTTTTGCGCTCGGCGCGGAGGTCGTAATGGTGGACTGTCACGAGAGATATGAGAATTATCCTTTCACCGCTTAGTATCGCCCACACAAACATATTGTATGGGTTTATTAAAATCATCACACAGGTTTGATTTTCCTTTTGTTTTCGGAACAACATCAAGTAATAAAGCATGCAAGTCCAGACGTGCGTTGTTTTGTTTCTTTATTTCCATTGACTAAATTTACATATTATTTTATAAGGGCATTTTCGTTTCAGGCCCCATGTTTAGTTTCATTTACTTTTAGTAACCTGTCAGAAATTTCATAGTTTTAAGGATCCGATTTGCGCAGAAACAGTTTATGTTCTGCAAGACCACTTCATTGTTCTGCAGTACCACTTCACTGCTTTGTAGTACCACTTCATAGTTTTTTGTACCACTTCATCATGCTGAAATAACAGAAAACCTTCATTTGATACCAATTGATATACACTACGTAACAATTGCGTACTTTTGGGTCTTATCTCTAAATTTTATTAAAATTGGGTCCTTAAAACTATTTTTTCCTACAAGGGCCTGAACACTAAATTAAAACCCTTATTTGGACCAGAAACTCAATTTTCACTATTTTATAGCATGGTATAAAATATTATTTTTTAATTTTTTTATGTTTCCGAATGTCAAACTTTATTTTGGTTTTTAACTTAGTTTATTAAGTATTATTTATGGATTCAATAATAATCCCACGAAATTCACACTAACAAAACGTATATCGACACTAAGTTCAATGTTGTAAAATTTGCTAGGCCCGTGCTAAAAAGCCTACGCAGGGCCTAATCGGTTACTAGGCGAAAATTAGATGATACTTGTGTTTTTCAATTTTCCTTATCAATGTTAGCATAAGATAAAATAAATATGCATTAAAGTTATCTACACGTTCTAAACAATTATGTTAATGTCAAGAATATAATATACCAATATTCATTTTTGTATTGACATTTTTTTATTTGCCAAATAAAAATTGGTCCGATTAATCGCCGACAATTCGAACTAGTATTGTGCACCCACAATGTGGGTTAGTTTTTCATTCACGATTGAATACATTTTCTATTTTTTATTAATAAAAGTACAAGTAACTACCCAATTGGCTTGAAATTTTGGTGTAATTGATACACCAAATTAGACCAATTAGGCAGTTTTTAAGTACCCCTCACAATTAATAAATAGTATAATTGGCCGATTAATCTTACAAAATAGTACAAATACTCATCTTTTGTTTTTATTAGTTTTTTGCAAAAAAATTGGACCCACCGAGTAATCGCCAACTAATCCAGTCGTTGAAAATTTTAGAAAACTGAGAATTCTCATTAACCGGCGTTTTTGAACCGTAAACCATATGAAAATATAAACAAAAAACACTAAGGTGGCAAGTCGAGCTCAAACCAAAGGATCTTCATGATTTTGTTTTTTCTTTCTTACCTCGCATGGAGATTGGTTATCCGCGCCGTACAGCCGTCAGGTAAGAGAATTGCATAGATGACAATTCCCACCTGAAACCAAGAAAAAAGAAATTTAATATCTCGCAATTGGAGAAGAAGACAGAGCATTCCTCTTATATATATCCAAACACCAATCACCATTACATTAGCGTAATAAATCTGATCAACCAAGAAACACTTTTTATATAATAAAAAAAAAAAATTATACAAACCAAATGATTCCTCCAGTTTCAAGCATCACTTCCAAATTAACCCTACTTCTTGGATTAATTTTGCTTGCAATATTTTGATCATTACAGAAGAAGCTCTAGACACAACCATCGCGTTCATGGCCTGCAACACAAACAGGTGGGGAACAGATGACCCTTACGAGCAAGACGTCTACAATTTGCTCGATTATTTATCCGCTCAAACTCCCCTTCAACCGATGAGAGAAATGTACTATAATGGAACAACTGTTTATGGATACGCAAATTGCACCGAGCCTACGCTGACTCAAGATGAGCGCACCACCTGCATCGAAGAGGCCGGCGATGCTCTTGCTAACAGGTGCGCTTTTGCCATCGGCGCAGAGGTCGTAATGGTGGACTGTCACGAGAGATACGAAGAATACCCTTTTCAGGTTTAGCATCCCTTTTTGAATGATCAAATAATCCTATGTGTATGAAGTTCGCGCAGGTCGATTTTCCTAGCTTTCGAACAATAAAAATGTTTCGTATGCGTGGAACGTAATAAGCTGTTTTTATCCATTATATAAATTTACTTGCAGTTTAGCATGACAAGTATTTCTCGCGTTCAAAGAAGAAATCACATTCCCGCGCTTCTTATTAAAAATTGATGGCTTCATTATAAAATCAATTAGTAATAGGTGGAGTTGCCTCATTGATCTATTAATTGAGTCGGATAAGTTGAATTATTCGATGTGGAATAGAACTACAACGCGCCATCTCACATATAGTATGAATGAAGGCCTAACACTTGAATGTTTGAATCGGGTGACGGTGAGTGAGACATTCGCATATGCAGATCGAACCTGATCTGATACTATATTAGAAATTGAGGGTCTTCATCCAATAAAATCAATTGGTAATAGATGATATTGCCTCTTTGATAGATTAATTGAGTCAGGTGAGAGTTGAATTATCGGGTGTAGGATAGAAATCTCGACCACTGCCAATTATCGCAATTCTGTTATGCGAAGAGGGTTCGAAAGTGTTTAATACAAGCTGAAAAGAAAACAGGGCCTAAATCTACCTGCACAATAACAAATATTCGATCGGTTTTTTCTTTATATGAGCACTGCTATCGTGCCCACCTACGGTGGGCAACTAGCGTGAGCAACGCCACGTGTACTGAGCGCCACATCCTCTAAATTAAAAAATACAATTTAATCTAAATTCCTAATTATACCTTAATTAGAACAAAAACAAAAAAGGAAAAAAGATAATGAAAATCAGAAAATCAATTCTCTCTCCTCTGCAACTACAATTCTAGGGGTGGCAAAATTCCCACGGTGAACCATCCCCGTCGGGACCGGAGGCTATTGGGATGGGGAATCCCCGGTCAAAATGGGGATGGGGAGTTGACGGTGATTCCCCGTCGGTGAAAGAGTGGGGATGGGACGGGGATGGTAATCATGTTTTCCATCCATCCCCGTCCCCGAACCCGATCCCGTTTGAGTCAAATGGTGATTCAGCATTCCCCGAATAGATTATTAATAAATAATATGAAAATTAATTTGAATCAAGAATTTTCATAGATCAGCCTTTTATATTCAAGATTGTAAGAATAAAAAAAAAATTCAACTCTCAATAGTTCTTCACAATACACGCATATTTCAATCACATATTTATATCAATTTTTAATACTCCAATACCATATTTTACATATTAATTTGTTTATATTACTTATTTTATTTTTTTGTTGCAATGAGTTGCGTGAATATGGGGAACCCGAATCTCCCACGGGAAACCCGATCCCCGAACGGTGATTACCCATCACCGAACCAATTCATTCTAAACGGTGAATTAGCGGGGATGGTATTAAGAACGGGAATTTGGTACGGGAACGGTATGTCCATTACCAGCCCCGAACCCGCCCATTGCCACCCCTATACAATTCACGTCGACTTATACCATCATGACAAAGAAAGAAAGAAAGAAAGGGTTTATACAGAAAGGATTTACACCATCATGTGATTTTTTACCCTTCAGATCGACGTTGATCTATCGAAAGAATTGCGTGAAGGTAATCACTCTCTTAAAAAATAAATCGTCCGGAATAATCCAAATTGGTTGATTAATCTACGAAGACAACAAGCCTATTTCTGCTTTGTCCAAACTCCAAACGGCGAGTAGGTATGTTATTTTCTTATTCTCTAATGCAATAATTATAAAGTATAAATGGTTTGGTTTGATTGCAATTTCATAAGTATCGGTCTTATTTTATCTTATAATCATCGGAAATTGTATTGCAGCATGGAAGAAGTTGATCATGACCATCTTCACACTCCCCAAATTGCAGATGAAAAGACGCCAAAAATTGGGATGTCGTTTAATGGAATAGATGATGCTTTCTACAACCAATATGCACGAGCAGCTGGGTTCAGTGCGAGAATAGGCAACAGCAAAAAGAATAAAACGACAGATGAGGTTGTATGGAAACGATTTGTTTGCTAAAGAAGGCCGTCGAGATGAAAATCGAGCGAATAAACAAGGGGACGAGTTGACAAAGCAAAGATCTCGTGGTATAGTTAGAACTGGTTGTATGGCAAGGATGTCAATTGTTAAGGCACGTACAAACCCATCTTGGAATATCAGCGATTTAATAGAGACTCATAACCACCCTCGCTCGACTCCTTCAAAAGTGCATTTGTTACGTTCACATCGAGGTGTTTCAACAGCGAAGAAAGCATTGACTCAACAGTTATCAGAAGCAAATGTGCCAACTTGTCAACAGATACGTTTATTAGAGATAGAGCATGGAGGACCCGAGTATATAGGATGTACAGAAAAAGATATTAGAAATTTCGAGCAAGGGCGAAAGGATGGGGAGAAAGGCAGATCAATACTCCGGCAATGGGTTTGATGGAGATGGGCAGTGCACGCTGCCTTTGTTGCCGGAGCGGGAAGCTAGAGGCGATTGTGCTGCCAGAAAGAGATGGGAGACACAGAAAAATAAGTCGACGTGAATTGCAGTTGCAAAGGAGAGAGAATTGATTTTCTGATTTTCACTATCTTTTTTCCTTTTTTGTTTTTGTTCTAATTAAGGTATAATTAGGAATTTAGATTAAATTGTATTTTTTAATTTAGAGGATGTGGCGCTCCGTCGCAGTACACGTGGCGTTGCTCACGCTAGTTGCCCACCGTAGGTGGGCACGATAGCATGAGTTCTATAGTATACGTTGGTTCCAATCGTATGGCCATTGTTATTTTACTATACGATTAAACTATTCAGCGACTGTTTTTAGCCGGTAACAATCGCCGATCGTACCAAAAAAAAAAGGCTCGCGGGTACTATAGGGGTCGGTTTTCCCACAACAGAGCACAATTACTGTTTCTTTACTAGTTCAGTAGTTCGGTTCTTTTATCTATAATGAGGTCTATAGTTTACGTTCACCAATCGTATGGCCATTAAAGAATATTATTTTACTAAATATTTCGTATTTTCGAAATTCCAAATTTATTTGCTTGCGTAACCGCAACATTGGTTTGCTTATTGTTACTATTATATTTAGCACACCCAATGGGTATATAAATATATCAAGTTACTTTATATTTTTTACATTTCATATTATTATTAAATAATTTTGAAAATAAAATTATTGCAAAGATAAATTTGTAATATATTGAAATAAAAAAGGTATATTATAATTAAACAACTAAGGATAAAATTGTAAATAATCATTGTCAAATTGACAGAACAATTTGATAGTTTTTATTCATCCTACCGTCGACTTTATCTATTCTATTTTATTAAGGGAGAGGGGCTTGGTTAAACTGCTCTAATTTGAACTTAATTTGGTCTGTATGAATTCTTAATTTAAGAAAAATTAATACTTAAAATAACCGCCCACTAAGAGCAGTTATTTACACTAATAATGCTTAATATTAACTTTTTTTGTTTTGCACAGACATTTGACTGTGCGGATTTTACTAGTATAAGAGTACAGGTATATAGTTCCTTACAGATTATCCTAACCAATCACTGTTACTTTAGTTTGGAAAATCTGATCGATCAAGAAGTTTTCTTTAATATTTTTCAGTTATAACGAAATGATTAAAGTTTCAAGCATCAGTTCTTAAATCCGAAAAAGTCAACACCAACGGAACATTATTGTGCTCATTCTTTCATTGAAGCCGCCTTTATGTTTAGTCTAGCGAGTAAGCCAATACACAAAGGACGCAAGCCTGAAATTCTTGTTTCGGCTACAGTTATGTATAGCTTTACAACAACGACATTCGTCGCACAAATTCACAGAGAATTAATTTTACATAAATTCTTGTCTTGACGATATTTACTGTAATATTTCAAAAAGTCCTATGATCAAACGTCGGTCATGTCTTCACAATCGCACTAATATATATTTCAAAACAAATTAAGACCTAAAGATATATTATATCAAACCGATATGAAGTTCCAATACACGTCTAGTGTTCCTTTGAAATATTCCATTACAATAACCATTACTATAGGATTACTGATAGTTCCAAATAGTTTTGATATCACTGAAGCTGATCCCAATACGACCATTACAGATATCGAATGCAACCCAAACACGTGGAAACGAACGACCCTTATGGAAGTAATGTCGCTGATACGGTCAACGATTTGGTTTCTTTCACTTTCTACGACCCGCAGTTCAAGTGTTACACGACTGGGACGTACAAAGGAACAACTGTTTACGGATATGCTGAATGCAACACACTGACGACAGCATACGACTGCTACAGCTGCTCGGCCAAGCTGAAGAAGCCATTTTCGATTTATGTCCTTACGCTATTGGTGCACACGTCATTATGGTGGATTGTAAAATGGGATATGAGAATTATCCATTTTATTATTGAAGGTACACCGTTATCAGCTTCTTTGGATAATTCCCTTTCAAGTTCAAGGCTTTTGTAGTTACAGTCGACTGTGTCATGACGATTTCAAATAAGACGTGTGAAGCGTTATTCGAAAGTTGATTTTGTGATCTTTTTATTTCTATTTGCGACGGATAATGATAATTTTGAGCTATAATTGATTGCACGAATTGAGGTCACAGAACGAGATTAAGAGAAACTACTGTATATTAACCAGCGACACGCAGCTCGAACTTGGAACTTTCTTATTGAGTACTATTGATTTTGTGAATTGGTTGGATTAATGTATACTAACTTTTCTTGCATATATTGTTACATAATCTCAATTGGGGCCCACAAAGAAATGAAAAATAAAAGAAGCAAGCGTGATTGATATAGGCTGCAAGGAAGTCAAGGAAAATCAATACGGTGAAGATATGCGCATACAAAGAAAAAGCTGCGCAGCCCCACACGCATGAGAGCATTTATTTAGTTGTCCACTCTCTTATCGTGTACTATATATTTGCGCATGTATTAGATATATAGGGAGTAGAAGTGAGTGAGGAGAAAAGATAGAAAAGAGAGCGAGCATGTATTTGAAAAAAAAAAAAAACGCTGCTAAGATAAAGTATCTCCGTCCCCGTTAAACAAAAATAACATCAAAGTTCAGAGATCTGTTCTGTACATAAAAAGTTTTCAGACAAAGTGGTCGGAAGGGAGGTGATGTGATCAAAACTATTGTGTATTGAACAGTCATATGATGAGTGACTAATAATCTATCGTGCAAAAACATAGATATAGCTAGTGACGCGCCTTGGTTTTATTGTCGAATTTGTGACAAGCTTTAGCTTATCCTTTAGGTGTTTTAAGACTAGTTTAGATTTTTAACGTCTTTTTGAAAAAAATATGAACAACAAAATGCTTCAAATTCGGAGCATCAGTTTTCCACATATTATGGGTGATCAAGAAAAGACAATTCAGTCAATGGCATTTTTACTTTCCATATGTTTTTGGACCAAATAACAAATCTAATCACCATATATTGGTTCCTAACTTTTGTTTTTGGTAACGAATCGATGCTTCGGTCGTACGTGAAACTTTGAATTAATTCGGAAATGTATGTTCGTCCGTGTGCCTATATACATTTTACAACCGTTCTATAATGAATGGTATATATCATCCCTTTTGTCATGTGATGCTTATACACTCCGCACTTTCAAGGATGCCTGAAAATTTTACCGCACATATAGAGCACAACTATACGCCGAAACTGATAGAATTGTACCGTGAAAAACAATGCTTTTGCAGGTATATAAATTAGCCAGCCATAGAAAATTTATAACCATATCAATCAAGAAAAATATGACGAGCAAAGATCCTTACATTTTCGTCGTAGCAGCGTTCCTATTTTTGTGTCATTTCTCATCGTTTTCAGTCGCCGAAATTGATCCAAACACAACGGTCACACTCGGACAGTGCAACACGAATGACTGGCCCGGCGGGCCAGACGGGCCTTACGGGCTACTCGTGCACAACTTGATCGAACGCTTGGTGGATCAAACTCCAAACGATCCAAACTACGTAAGTACTTTGACTGATAATTATCAAGACACAACTATTTACGGAACTGCAACTTGCAACACGGAATTGGCGCAAGATGGTTGCAGCGATTGCTTGAGCCAAGCTGTCGTCGAATGGGGAAGTACGTGCCCTTATGCCTTGGGCGTGGAGGTTAGGTTGGTCGACTGTTTTCTGAGATACGAGGATTACAAGTTTTGAACAAATGGATAACTCCGAACAAATTATGGAGTGTATGTGTATTATTGTCGAAGCTAATGTATGTGTGTAATCAGACAAATGAGCTTCTGGGTTTTTCATCAATAAAACCTAATTTTAATGTTTACTAAGAATCATATGGTCAATGTGTATCATGGTCTATTTCTCTTGACATGGCATCAAACAAATGATCCAAATTAAATGATGAGAGCCAGCTCCGGCAGATAGTTAAAAACGTCGTTACAAATTCAAATAAGATAACTCACGCATGAACCAGTAAATAAACATAAATCAATATCTATTTAGTTTAAAGGTTGTAACTTTATGGAAGATATGTATCAATCTACAAGGAGATTAAGGCCAACTGATAATCTGATGGCGAAATGTCAACAAATCATTATTAGATTCAACTTTTCAAAATATTCCAACTTCATCTATAATCTCAAACTCCCCCGAACATTTGCAACCAGAATCCGAGCAGCGCCTTCGAGAAGACTCTTTTCACACGTACGTATAGCAGCTAAGATATAGAGAGTTTCCTTGATGGGGGTAAACACAAATTCGGTCCGTAGTAATGGTATTCAATTAGTTTGTGAAACTAATCTCTAAATTTTCGGAGCGAATAACAAAGGAGATGAGCTTTTTTTGGTTCCTTCCTTTTTGTTTCGGGTAACAAATTGGTGATGCTGTTTCCATCTGAAGACTTTGAATTAGTCCGGCGATGCATGTCTGTATATATACCTTTTGTCTTGTAATACCTATGCACTATGCAACTTTTAAGGATGCCTGAAAATTTCTCCGGCATACATAAAATGCACTACGTTAAGATTAATAGGACGCAGAATATGGATCCGTCAACAGGCGGCAGAAATTAGCACCGTGGAAAACAATGTATTTGGAGGTATATAAATAACAATAGATAAGTTATCATATTATTAGCAAAGTGAAAGACACAAGAAAAGATGACGCGAAATCCTCACATTGTCGTTGTAGCAGCGCTACTATTTTTTATTTCCTTCTCACCATTTGCAGTCGTAAAAAGCGCTCCAAACACAACGGTCACATTCGGCGCATGCAACACAGTGGACTGGCCTGGCGGGCCAGACGGGCCTTACGGGCTAAGCGTTCACCTCTTAATCGAACAGTTGGTGTCGAACGCTCCAAGTGATCCAAACTACATAAGCACATTGACTGGTAATTATGAAGATACGACTATTTATGGAACTGCGACTTGTCACAAAGAATTGTCGAAAGGCGATTGCAGTGATTGCTTGAACAAAGCTGTGGTCGATTGGGCGAGTACGTGCCCTTACGCCATGGGCGTGGAGGTTAGGTTGGCGGACTGTTTTCTGAGATACGAGGATTACGAGTTTTGAATTAATTAAGTTTGATTTTGGAATGCTCGGAGAAGGTCTAATAAACTGTGTCTGTGTGTTAGAAGTAATGCGTACGTTGGTGTATCGACTCAGTTATTTCTGTGGATGATAACATGGCATTTGCCCACAAGTCCCAAAAAGCAAAAAGCTTGAGAATAATGTGTTTATAAGCCTCTGTTGTTGTACAACCGACGCCAAGAAATAACAAATCTGAACTATTGTCACGTGACTTAATGGTTGTGAATTATGTTTTCTGTTTTTTTCAAGAGTCAATTCGAAATCAGGCCCCTTTAAGGGTTTGATTTCGAATTCAAGCCCTGTTTAAGAATTTTTAGGTTAAAGGACCCATTTTGTGTGGTATAAAAAAATGGTATGAAAAATATAAGAACTGGTATAGAATGATTGTTTTGTATTACAAATTTTCAACATACTGGTATGTCAGAGCAATAAAGTGGTACTGTAGAAAATAAACTGGTATCAGATGATCATAACCTGTACCGAATTATGGTTTTGTGGTACAGAATCTCAACATACTGGTACGTAAGAGCAATAAAGTGGTACTGCATAAAAATGGATCCTTAAAACTAAATATTTTCCGAAGAGGGTCTGAACCCTAAATTATACTTTTTGAGGGGCCTGAAATGAAAATTGCCTTTTTTCAATCCACGTCCGAGGCAAACTTAATTATATATATCCGTTGGCCGATTTACAGCTTCTTCAACTCCTTGTTGAGAAGCTTGTTGTAACGCACCCTCGCCTAGCAAAGATCCACGAACGATAGACCCGAAATTAGATTGAACCGGAAAGAAAATATTTGAAGATTGTGTCGCACACAATTTCCTTAAAACAGATTCGTTCCCTCGCGTATGTGCTAGAGGTTTTAACGAGTGTCTGTTTCCCATGATACTTTGAAAAACTCGGCATTCGTTTAGCACAAAAACGACACCAACGGCGAACGGAACAAAAACGATAGCAGAACCAATTTTGAGAGATATTTGTTTGTTTCTTTCTCTTGTCTTTTCTTCTTCTCACTTCTTAAGCCTAATCACCTATTTATAGGCTTCAAAATAATTATAGAAAATATTATTTTATTTATTATTAATATGTTTTAATTAATGACATAAGATTTGAGGAGTGGTTTTAACCATTTCATCACTTAATTTGGGCTATGGACTTGAGGAGTGGTTAGGCACTACATGGGCCTTTTAGAAGTTGGGCTGTTATTGAGCCACTTCGAAGCCCAATAATATTTAATTTCGACCCCCAGTTCCTCATTCACATAAAAATTTATGATTATGAATATGTTATCTGTTTTTCCCAATCCACGTCCGAGGCACTTAATAATCAATATATCTCTCATGGCACAAATATACAAATTGCTCAAGAATGAATGAAATACATAAACGAAGTTCAACTAGCGATCCCCTAGACATCTTCACGGCATTAAACAAACTTCTATTGAAGTACACGGCCCCATTCTCCTACTTTTTTATAATAGTTTCGTTGCCGTCTTCAAGTATCTATAACATTGAAATAGTACATTTAACCACACAAACGTAATAAGAATTAATAGGAAATCACGGATTATGTTCATATGTTTACCAAGTTGCAGCTCATCAGAAATGCTAATACAAAAATACAAATTACTTTGAAAAAATCATATATCAATCGAACCTTGCATGCTTTCAAACTAGCAGCTTCTTCTTTTGAACGGAAATTTTTTTCTACTGTAGCCAACTTTATTACTCTGAAATTAAGAAGTATGTAACAAGGTTATTGGTAAAATAAAATTAGTAATATGTTTATTTAATAAAATTTGCGTGTTTAGTAGATGGGTGTACAAACGGCTCCCTGGTGGTTTAATGAATACTTCATTTGACCCAAAAAAAATAAAAAATTTGCGTGTTTATATGGCGTCGTCAGATCACTATATTCCTAATGCTCTTTGGTGCAATCGGGTCGTATATATCTAGGATTTCTTTCTCCTTTAAATTTCTGTGTCATTTTACCTATCATATTTTTTTGAAAAAGGCATCTAACCTTCCAAAACAAAGATTCTCAGACGACCGAAGATCAAAACAAAAAACAACTAAGAATCTAATCCTATGGTTTTTCCGGCAGTAAATCGACGATTCAGATGAATTAGATTGAAGAATCTCTCCGTCGGCAGATCAGTATTTATCGGGAGTCTGCACGGAATCAAATATCTCGAATAAAAAGAAAAGCATATGTATCGACGGAGGCGCTTATTAATAGACAATCAGAGAAACACTTACAATCATCTATAACGAGTTAACGCTGCAAGAAAAGATAATGTCTCGTAATCCTTACACGGTTTCTATAGTAGCCTTCCTGTCTGGACTTCTTCTACTGTCATCCGTCGAATGTGACCCAAACACAGCCTTTGTGTCTGGAACATGCAGCACGTCCAACTGGACAGGAGGACCGACCGACCCTTATGAAGAGAACTTAAAACAAGTTCTCAATCAGTTGGTGGCCAATGCTCCTAATGATCCAAGCCGCACGAGTATATTGTCCAATACGAATCGAGGAACAACTGTTTATGGATCAGCGTCTTGTAACACGAATATTTCGCCAGACGATTGCGGAGATTGCTTGAAGGAAGTCATGGTGTTGTTAGCTGATGAATGTCCCATCAGCATGGGCGCAGAGGTGGCGTTGGTGGACTGTAATTTGAGATACGAGGATTATCAGTTCTAAACTATTTGCGCGAATTAAAGAGGGTTTTGTTGTATGTTTCTTCTTTGTATCGACGGATAATAATAAGACATCTTTCCGAGTGTTTAATATTGATGCGAGGAAAACCCTTCTTTCTTTCTTCACTTGCAAGCTGCAAGAATAAACATTAGGTTCCGGCGAAACCCCTCTGACGCTCGAGTTAATTCTTTTTGTTTCCGTCTAGGGTAAATTTTGAGTATTTTAGTAGTATGATCAATTGAGCAGCTTATATGAAACGGACTCTCCTTCCCCTATAAACCTCCTTGAAGAGTCAAATAATAATACAAGAGGCAAAGTAAATGTTGTTCTATTCTCGGGACTATATAGAAATAAAAATATACGTATGCCTATTAGAAAACTTAACCCAATAGATTAAAATCCAAGTAACAAAAGGTGAATTACCGCGGCTTTTCAAAATTGATCTGCAATTCGAGTCGCTAATTATAACACAACCCTTAATAAATTTTGCTAGATATTAGATGTAATGGCTCGAACGCTTAATTATTCAAATTAATGTAGGTGATTACGTGTAATTTGGCAAACATAAAAGGCAGATGTGTAGATTCTTTCCGTCTACCATGGCAATACGTTTGATCAATTCAAACAAGTCATAACATAGACTTCAAATAAAACAAGTAATCTACAAATATACGTTGAAGGTAACCTTAGAACTGTTTGAGAAATCGAAAATTATGAAAATTAATGTATATCCTAGATTAAATAAACTGCATTTTGTATTAGCGTAAATATTAGTGTGATTTCTTATTTGTGTATGTTGGATTATTTAGATTTTTACATTATTTTGTTTGAACTATTAGTGAAAATTCATGAAGTCACAACATGGTGCTCAAGTAAATATACCCATGTTACTGTAAATTATAGTCCTAAAAACGTCACGGATTATATAAATAATTTTTATAGTATTTTCGATATATGTTGGATCCCATGCATCGTACTAGTGTCGTAGTATTGTTCCCGATTGAAGAATCAGGTTGACTTAACAAGGCATTTTGGCTTAACATGTAAATAATAACTAAGTTAACGCACATTGTGCAATAACAATCCAAAGACAGATAATCAAACCGTTGAGGTTGGGATTAGGGGTGTTCAAATTAACCGAAAAACCGATCGAACCGTAAAGAACCGAACCGAAAAAACCGGAACCGGAAAAAAAGCGAACCGAATTGTTAAAAAGCGAACCGAACCAAATTAAAATGGTTCGGATATCGGATTAAGCATACGTAAAATCGAAAAAACCGAAAAACCGAACTGAAATTATCATACTACATTAAAAATAAAAGAATATCAAAAATAATTTGTTTTTCTCCCATAACGTAAACAACACAGTAAATATAATTTCATTAGTATACTTTTTTCCATTTTTAGGTGAATGTTTTCCTCACCAATCAAATACTATTTTTCTCCCAAATAATTTGTAGTATCTTCAGATGATGTTTCTATATTTTGGTTAGATTTTGTTCCATTTTCAAGTTGTCTTTTTCGGACCTTTGAATTATTTTGCTACATGTCACGTTCCACAAATCTTCTTTGTTTTTTCATAACCATAAATTATTTTATGTATTTTCAGTTCATAATATATTTTTTGTTGATATTAAATTCCTAACCGAAAAACCGAACCGAAAAAAGCCGAACCGAATTATAAAAAACCGAACCAAACAAAATTAAAACGGTTCGGATATCGGATTAAGCATACGTAAACCGAAAACCGAAAAACCGAACCGAAATTTGAAAAAACCGTACCGAACCGACGGATGAACACCCCTAGTTGGGATCTATATATAAAATTAGACCGAGAGAGGAGAGAGGGCAGAGAGTAAAATCTTTGATTATATACAAATTGTTTATACATGTCCTCTAAAAATTAGCGATAAATATGTAGAAAGGATTAAAATATATCCTTAACATTTGCTGGCCCAAGTTAATCGGAAACCAAGTAAATAAATGGAATACTACGCACAATTTCGTCCGGCATCGGACAAATTCGATTGTCTTATTTGACATTTTAGGAATTCGACCGTCTAATATATCGGAATATACGCCTCGAAAACAATATTCTCAATTCTTATAAATAGTTAGAAAAAAAGCTCAACCCTCAATGTGTATTAGCTATCGAAATCACTCAGCCAAGCTAATAAACTTACAGTCATCGTTAACGAGTTAAAGCTTCAAGAAAAGATAATGTCTCGTAATCCTTACACGGTTTCTATGGTAGCCTTCGTGTCTGGATTTTTTCTACTGTCCGCCATCAAATGTGACCCAAACACAACCTTTTTGTCTGGAACATGCAGCACGTCCAACTGGACAGGAGGACCGACCGACCCTTATGAAGAGAACTTAAAACAAGTTCTCAATCAGTTGGTGGCCAATGCTCCTAATGATCCAAGCCGCACGAGTAAATTGTCCAATACGGATGGAGGAACAATTGTTTACGGATCAGCGTCTTGTAACACGAATATTTCGCCAGACGATTGCGGAGATTGCTTGATGGAAGCCGTGGTGGTGTTAGCTGATGAATGTCCCAACGGCATGGGCGCAGAGGTGGCATTGGTGGACTGTAATTTGAGATACGAGGATTATCAATTCTAAACTATTTGCGCGAGTTAATGAGGGTTTTTGTTGTATGTGTCTTCTTTGTATCGACGGATAATAATAAGACATCTTTCCGAGTGTTCAATATTGATGCGAGGAAAACCCTTCCTTCTTTCTTCACTTGCAAGCTGCAAGAATAAACATTAGTTCCGGCGAAACCCCCCTAACGCTCCAGTTAATTCTTTTTGTTTCCGTCTAGGGTAAATTTTGAGTATTTTAATTAGTAGTGTGATCAATTGAGCAGCTTATATGAAATGGACTCTCCTTCCCCTATTATAGAGAAACCTCCTTGAAGAGTCAAATAATATTACAAGAGGCGAAGTATGTATTGTTCTATTCTCGGGACTACGTAGAAATATACATATGCCTATGAGAAAACTTAACCCAATAAATTAAAATCCCAGTAACAAAATGTGAATTACCAGCTTTTCAAAATGGATCTGCAATTCGAGTCGCTAAATATAGTTACACAACCCACCCAATAATCGAAGTTAATAATCGCTAGATATTAGATGTAATGGCTCGAACGCTTAATTATTCAAATTAATGTAGGTGAATACGTGTAATTTGGCAAACATAAAAGGCAGATGTGTAGATTCTTTCCGTCTACCATGGCAATACGTTTGATCAATTCAAATAAGTCATAACATAGACTTCAAATAAAACAAGTAATCTACAAATATACGTTGAAGGTAACCTTAGAACTGTTTGAGAAATCGAAAATTATGAAAATTAATGTATATCCTAGATTAAATAAACTGCATTTTGTATTAGCATAAATATTAGTGTGATTTCTTATTTGTGTATGTTGGATTATTTAGATTTTTACATTATTTTGTTTGAACTATTGTCTATTCGTGAAAATCCATGAAGTCAGAACATGGTGCTCAAGTAAATATACCCATGTTACTGTAAATTATAGTCCTAAAAACGTCACGGATTATATAAATATTTTTATAGTATTTTCGATATATGTTGGATCCCATGCATCGTATTAGTGTCGTAGTATTGTTCCCGATTGAAGAATCAGGTTGACTTAACAAGGCATTTTGGCTTAACATGTAAATAATAACTAAGTTAATGCACATTGTGCAATAACAATCCAAAGACTGATAATCAGGTTGGGAATCTTTGATTATATACAAATTGTTTATACATATCCTCTAAAAATTAGCGATAAATATGTAGAAAGGATTAAAATATATCCTTAAACATTTGCTGGCACAAGTTAATCGGAAACGAAGTAAATAAATGGAATACTACGCACAATTTGGTCCGGCATCGGACAAATTCGATTGTCTTATTTGACATTTTAGGAATTCGACCGTCTAATTATATTGGAATCTACGCCTCGAAAACAATATTCTCAATTCTTATAAATAGTTAAAAAAAAAAGCTCAACCCTCAATGTTTATTAGCCATCGAAATCACTCAGCCAAGCTAATAAAATTAGATTAGGAAGAAAAACAAAGAAGAACGTGGAAATGCCTCCAAAAAACCCTTGTCCCTCACTAACCTCACTACTTGGGTTATATCTGATGATGATTGCAAGTATGCCCAGCACTATAGAATGCGATGCGGACATATCCGTTGTATTCTACCTTTGTAATAAAAACATATGGGGGCCAGGCAATGACCCATACGAAGAAAGCGTTACAACACTTCTCGACGACCTCGTACTCGCGACTAAAAGTGATGATCCAACCTACTTGCAAGTGCCTAATCCAACCGTTTATGGGTTCGCAGATTGCGCCGAGCGGCTGGAAAGTGAAGACTGCCTTAAATGCTTAAACCAAGCCATTGAAAACTTCAGTAAGTTATGTCCTATGGCCATGGGTGCACAGATGGTGATGGAAGACTGTCGCATGAGATACGAGAACTATGAGTTTAAAGAAGTTGTTTGATTGTGTACCTATTTTATGAGCATAATAAGATCATGGAAGTTGGTTATGTTTCATGCGTGGCTACAATATGATGTTTAGTATTTTGATATATGCGTATGATCTATAAATATTTTAGACCAAAATAATGTGGTTTGTATGTCTTGCAACCTTATAGTATCACTACTAGAAAACATGCGTATTAGGCACGGAAAATTCGGTGTCTAAAACCAAAGTTACGTATCTATTGAGTGATTAGACACGGAAAATTCGGTGTCTAAAAACAAAAATTCCATAGGTGTTGTTCTCGTGGAAAATTTGGATACGGATATATACCGTTTCTAAAATAAATTTTGTCACATTTTCGTTTTTATTTCCGTCTCTAACCCGCGTCTAAATACAAACAGAAATTTATTTTAAAATAAAAATAGAAAACCGTGCCAGAATCCGTTTCTAATACTCATAATTTAGACGTGAAATCAATTATTTATCTATTTTCCGTGTCTGATACTATGTTTTCTTGTAGTGTATCGAGGACACACCGGCTCAACACACCGTCAGGTACAACACGCTCAACACTAGCCTCGACAATAAATTCATTTTTGCATCTCCGTACGATCAATATACGATTTATATAATTTTTACCCAACATTCAAATGATTTCCCCCATTAGAACCTCAACCTGATGAAAATTTCCAAATAATAACAAAACTATCTGTCGGCATAGGTAGTTTCGAAAATCCGCAAAAACTTATGCAGCAAATAAAATATTTGCTGGCACAATTCCGAAACGTAGCCTTTGAATTCTTTTACTAATATACGATTCGTTTCGGCATCGTACAAACTTGATCGTCTCATTCTAAATTTTTCAAATCCAACCGTCGCCTTATCATATCACAATCTAAGCCTAGAAAAACAATATTCTCAATTCTTATAAATAGCAAAATATTTTCAACCCTCAATGTTTATTAGCCACCGAAATCAATCAGCGTGGAGATGCCTTTACAAAACCCTTTCATCAGTCCCTCAATAATTTCACTACTTTTTCCATATCTTCTGATGCTTGCGAATATCTCCAACGTCATAGAATGTGATCCCGACATATCCGTTGTATATTACTTCTGTAACCCTAACACGTGGGGATCAAATGACCCATACGAAAGCAACGTTATACATCTCCTCGACCAGCTTGTGCTAACGGCTCACGACGACGACCCAGATTGCTTGACCGTAGCTGACCCAACGGTTTATGGGTTCGCAGACTGCGCCGAGCAGATGGAAAATGACGACTGCCGTAAATGCTTGAACCATGCGGTTAACAACTTGAGTAAGTTCTGCCCTTTCGCCGTAGGCGCGCAGATGGTGATGGAAGATTGTCGCATGAGATATGAGAATTATGGATTTAAATGCTAGCTAGGAGATGTTTTTTATACGGGTCGCAAACCGTTAGAAACCCATAAAAATGTGCGCCTTTTCGAAAATGATCCAGCGCTGACCACGAAAATGTCATATTATGCTTATTTGTATAAATCTTGAAGTATAGAAGAGGCTCAAATAAGTAAATAAGCATGATCTTGTGTAGTATAACGCAGTATATGTATGTTTTTTACCTTCCTGGATATCTTGTTTTTTTCTTTTTTTTTTTCTCGTCACGAGATATATATCACCTCGTTCATATATTAATGGCTAAAGCCGATTGAAGCATATTAGTATTTTAGTCTTTTGAAAATTTTATGTTTTCTTTTTGTTTCTGGTTTCTATTAGTTTCTATTAGTCAACAATATTTCATTTACTACAGAATATCGATCATTGGAGTCTACGCAAACGAGGATGACATCATAACATGACTGAAAAAACCACGTCGTCCAAGGCATTTCCGTTACGATATTATCGAACCTTTAATCGAGTGCTTCAATAAGCAGATTCAACTGTGTTAAAATTTCGTGAAATAAAAACCTAATTCAGATCAGTTACAGTTAAAATATCTTGAATTAAACCTAATCGCTTCCAAAACTAGCTCATTCTACTGATAATACAATACTACAATACCTTACAAAGAAAGTTTCCACCTTTTTTCTCTGAGTTTAAGTTGCAGCCTTTATATTGAATTGTTAAATAGAGGGCTACATCTTAAAAATCAATCAGTGATTGGAGGAAATGTTTTGGGGAACAATAATTATCCCTGAAGAGAGCAATCGAGCCGGAGCGTTGGCTGTTGTGCGGTTTAAAGATTTGAGTTGCAACCTTACCATCAGCTATAACTTTTGGCGCAGCGTTAGACACTTAGTTTTACGAGAGCAGGACAATTAAATCTCAACATGAACAACAGAAACAAACTGATATACACACGCACACGCACACTTGTGTGGTTTGCGATTTTCCGCAACAAATTTATCAACCCTTGTCGTCTAATTTATCGTTCGCTTTTTTTCTATTTCTTTTTATCATGCTTGGAGTTCAATTATATTCGTTAGAACTTCGTCGGACGCTCTGAATACTTCTATATATTCATGAAGTTGTTCTTGATTTCGACGATTCGTACATATGCCAATAAAATATCACAGATGACACCAATTGATTTATGATAGAAATCATCGCAGCTATCGATTAAGGAATCTTCGTTATATATTCTGCATTGATAGCACAATGCACTTGCAA
The DNA here is from genome assembly GCA_027422505.1 of Craterostigma plantagineum. NCBI lineage: Eukaryota > Viridiplantae > Streptophyta > Magnoliopsida > Lamiales > Linderniaceae > Craterostigma > Craterostigma plantagineum. Next base: position 35,199,555 of record JAPQWV010000001.1, read on the forward strand.
CATGTAAGATCCGTCTTAAACCGGCTAATATTGTGAACACAGACAATGCAATGAATGCATCCTCGTATGAGATACCTATGTTCAAAAATGACTTGGCCTCCCTATGACAAAACATTATGTCCAACAAAAACAATGCCCATCACTCCTATAAATGCGACCCAAAATTACAAAAAAAATTCACAACCAAACAAACAATAACGAAATCAAGGAAGAAAAGATGGGTCATTCTTCAATCGCCCGCATCGTCACTGTCGCCCCATTCTTGGTAATTATTCAGGCATCTTTGATTATTACGATGAGCGTAAAAGCAGATTCAGAGACAACAATCCATTGCAGTATCCTAGGTTGGGGATATGACAACCCTTACGGAGATATCGTGGAGCAACTTCTCAACGATCTCGCCGCCGAAGGTGCTAATGAGCCAAATTACGAATATTATTTAGACGACACAGTTGATTCAGACGAAGGCCCGACGACATCTTATGGATATTCAAAGTGCGACACGTCGGTTAGTCAAGAAGATTGCACGGCGTGTTTGGCCCAAGCGCGAGAGGATCTTCGTACACGCTGCCCATATTCCATTAGGGCAGAGGTTACAGTAGGTGATTGCTTTATGAAATATGATAATTCTGCATTGAATGGGACTTTAAAAAAAATGAGAAGGAGGAGTGCTTAAGTTCACTGCTTTCCTACTATGTTATGTTCATCGTCCTTTTTTGCTCCTCGTTATGTGCTGATGAAGAGTCCATTGAATAATTTGTACCATCTACTAAAGGAAAATAAATTGAGTTCTTTTGCTGATGTAGATGGGCACCAAAAGACTGCTCGCTAGTTGGAAAAAGTAGTCGACTTTCTAATTGCTAGTCCCAAAGCTGTTGATTCAACGATTCAGAAACTTGGGGTGCACTCTGAGAAGCTGTTGATACGAACACTATGAATTCTAAACAAAATTAAATTGAGGTTTGGAATTCAGATTAATCGGCGGTTCAACGGGTTCAACTTTTTTTAAAAAAACTTTAAATACGAAAAAGAGAAATATTTGTACACATATTTCATTGTTTAAAACGTATTATTTATTTAAAACGGTTCAATAAATTTGATGCACCAGAGTTGGGTAAAATTTTAGAATGTCTGACATATGGAAAATTGCAGTCTAGCTGCTTGACGTCCTACCTGCCTGTCAATATATTTTATTGTTCTAGAAAAGTATACCTTTCTATATTAACGGAAGAGGTTGAGACAACAACCGTTGAGAATTAAGACTCAATTACTTCAAACTTCCTCTAAATGAAAAAGATTGTAAAAGCATGTTTTGAAAATACAAATCATCTAATACGTAGCCTTAATTGTGTTAAGCTTTTTCTGACACCAGTCAAGTCTTGGCAGGGACTTTCCAGCTTCCGTGTCAGGCCAGCTTTGAGAAGGCCTTTCGACTTCCGGCCAGGGACAAGCTGCCAGGTGGCTCCTTCACATATGGCCAAGGTGGCCAGCCGCGGGCCAAGCCCTGTCCCGCCAGCTTTGAGAAGGCCTTTCGACTTCCGGCCAGGGACAAGCTGCCAGGTGGCTCCTTCACATATGGCCAAGGTGGCCATCCGCGGGCCAAGGCCGCGCGGCACGATGCCTCAGTGCGTGGCTCGCCCGCACAGCGCGCGGCCTCAGTGCGCGCGCGCGCGCGGCCCTTCGCGGCACTTGTGCGCGCGGCTTGGCCCGCGGCTGGCCACCTTGGCCATATGTGAAGGAGCCACCTGGCAGCTTGTCCCTGGCCGGAAGTCGAAAGGCCTTCTCAAAGCTGGCACTGGCCTTAGCAGGCTATCGCGGGCCTCGTCCCAAAGAAGCTGTCGTCCTCGCGCGAATTGGTACGCGGCGGGGCACTCTCCATCCGTACTCCGTAGCGTGAGTGCCTGCGGAGTGAGAGGCTGAAAACCGTAGACTACCTCGAACGGGCTTTTCTCGGTTGCGGACGACTTGTGAAGGTTGTAGCTGAACTGGGCCGAGTCGAGGAGCGCCGTCCAATTCCGTTGGCTAGACGAAATGTAGTGGCGGAGGTACTCCTCGAGCAATTGGTTGGCTCGCTCGGACTGTCCATCCGTTTGCGGGTGGTTGTTAGGCTGTTCCTCTTGCTGGCCGTTGCCGGAGTTTTTGCCTTTGTTTTCGCCTTTGTTTTTGCCTCCGCGTCCGCGGTGGCCGCGTTGCCGCTCGCCCTCGTTGGTGGGCGGCGCAGTAGATGCGGGGGCAGGCTGGGGGCGCGGGATGTCGCGCAGCCGCTCGGCCTCGGCGAAGGCCGTCTGAATGTCCGTCAGATGGCGGCGCGCCAGCTCCGTTTGCGCCCAAGGGGACAGCCCATCAAGGAAGTTGTAGACCTTATCGGCCTCCGACATATCCTTGACATCAAGCATAAGAAGATGGAACTTCTTAACATAGTCGTGAATCGAACCCGTTTGCTTGAGCTTTCGGAGGGCGTCCCGGGCATGCCAAGCGCTGTGTTGGGGCAGAAAGTGCGCTTCGAGCTCGGCCTTGAGCTCGGCCCAAGTATTGATGCGCGCCTGCTCGTTATCACGGGCCTCGCGCTTGCGGGTTCTCCACCATAGCTTCGCGTCATCGGTGAGGTAGCGAGCACACACAACAACTTGCTCGCTTTCAGCCACATGTGCTGCCTCAAAATACTCCTCCATATCATTGAGGAAATTGCCGAGTTCCTTGGCCTCGCGCGCGCCATTGTAAGTCTCGGGCTCGGGCACTTTGGGGCGCGGGGCGGAGCTACCCTCGGACTGGGAGACGAGGCGGCGCAGCATCCGCAGCTCAGCCGTCATCTCTTCGCGAAACTGGGCGTTGGCCTCGGCCTCATCCTCAAACTTCTTGGCAAGATCGTCGAGGCGTTCTCCGTTGGTCTCGGTCAGTTGCTCGAACTTCGTCGCAAGTTCTTCGACCACTGTGGCGCCGGTGTCTACAGCTTGGCGCACGGAGAGGCTCGCAGTGTGACCCGCCCCTCCTTCGCGTGGTCACCCTAGCACAGCCTTGCGCGCAGCCTCCTCGCGGCGCGCAGCCTCTACATCTGTCGCGGCTCAATCAGCAGTAGCGCCTACTTCTGCGCGCGGCCTCAGCACCGCAGTGCACAACAGTCCGCGCAGCGCGCGACCCCAGCGCACGCGTCCTCAGCACGCTGCAGCTTGTCTTCAGCGCAGCCACCTTGGCGCGACCCGTCTCATCGCATGCAGCCGCTCGGCGCACGTCAACAAGCGATGACGCCTATCCCAAAACCAAGCACGGGGATCGTCTACGGGGGCGTCGACGATTCAGGCGGGGGAGAAATGTTAGAGGGTTGACCAGCATTGACCGTTGACCGTCAGTCAACGCATGCCAGGCGGCTAGTCCCAGCCGCACCTGGCCCGGCGCCGCACCGGCAGCCGGCCGCGCCGCCCATGGCGCGCCCTGACCCTCTCGGCCACCTCGCCGCACCTGTCCGAACAAGATGCGCGCGGCCTCAGCGCGCGGCCCGCCCACGCAGTGCGCGGCACGCAGCCTCAGCGCGCGACTCGCCCGCGCGGCACGATGCCTCAGTGCGTGGCTCGCCCGCACAGCGCGCGCGGCCTCAGTGCGCGCGCGTGCGGCCCTTACGCGCACGGCCTCAGTGCGCGCGCGCGGCACTTGTGCGCGCGGCTTGGCCCGCGGCTGGCCACCTTGGCCATATGTGAAGGAGCCACCTGGCAGCTTGTCCCTGGCCGGAAGTCGAAAGGCCTTCTCAAAGCTGGCCTGACACGGAAGCTGGAAAGTCCCTGCCAAGACTTGACTGGTGTCAGAAAAAGGAGCTCTCCAATTGGCCGGGCTTGCCTAGTGCGCCTGCCAGCCCTGTCCCGCCAGAAAAAGCAGCCCAGCCACAGGCCAAGCAGCTGAAGAGACCCTGCCAGCCCTGCCAGACCTGGAAACCCATCCAAGCAAGGCAAGGCCAGCCCAGGCCATCATTCCGCGCCAGGCCCTGCGGCTGGCCAACCCGCGCGGCCCGTCAGCGCGCCCCATAGGCCAACTCGGCCGGCCCACATTTTGAAGACCCTTGAGCTGCCCCTCCTTGGCGCCTATATAAGAAGCTCCTTGCCCACAAGTTTGAGCTGGAAGTCTTCACCATCCAAACACACACTTAGCTTAGGCACTTGTAGCTTGTAGCTCGTCCTTTGCTTGTATACGATAGAAAGCCTATACGTGTACTTTCCCGATTAATAAAGTAGTTGGGTTGGGAGATTCTCCCGTAAATTCTGTGTGTCCTTATTCCGCAAACCCGCGTGTGAATCTAGGCTTATCGGCAAGGTTCGCCCATACCTTTGCCGGCCGGTCAAGTTCCGCTTTTGAGAAAAAAATTTCTAAGTAAAGTGAGGTCGTGACAAGTTTGGTATCAGAACCCCGTTTTCGTAGCTAAGCTAAAAACGCTCCGCACTCTATACACGCAATGGAAGGTGAGACCAATCCCGTACAAGCGATGACGCCTATCCCAAAACCAAGCACGGGGATCGTCTACGGGGGCGTCGACGATTCAGGCGGGGGAGAAATTTTAGAGGGTTGACCAGCGTTGACCGTTGACCGTCAGTCAACGCATGCCAGGCGGCTAGTCCCAGCCGCACCTGGCCCGGCGCCGCACCGGCAGCCGGCCGCGCCCTGACCCTCTCGGCCACCTCGCCGCACCTGTCCGAACAAGATGCGCGCGGCCTCAGCGCGCGGCCCGCCCACGCAGCGCGCGGCCTGCCCACGCAGTGATACACTATTTCAGAACATGCAATAGGCTACTTTGCTTTTGGTTATCGGCGACGGTTTGCGTCGCCCAGAGCTCCAATGCACATAATTGTAGTACGTAGTCGTTGTACCCGAGTTGAGCTAAACCTTCGTACATGTGGTGGCCAAATACAAAAAGCGCGTTTCACCAGTGCAATTACAACAATTAAAGCATTTAGGTGAATCTAGGTCTTTAGGATGGAACCCTCCATTTAAAAGAGTTACAACTGTTATAAAAATATTATTGTGATTAATATTTATGTTATGATTATTATGATAATATAATTATAGAGAGAAAATTCGGAGAGAAAAAGTATTAATCATTTCAATACTTTGGTGTGCTTTACAATACAACTCAAGGTGCCTATTTATAGGCAAATTTCAAATTACAACCACAAAAATAAAATATTACATTCTCATAAAATAATCAAGTCTAATTTATATTCTCATCTTATACATCCTTATTTAACCACCAATAGAAATAATATACATCTACTATTTATTCCATCCATATAATATACATCCACGTAATATATTTTATAATAACAACATATATATGACTCAACAACAGTGCTTAATGATTATTCCGATTGAGCTGTTAGGGATTCTTAATAAAATTTGAGGCATGGATCGATCATATGAAGAGCTAGATTTGATATGACGATATGACGACGCTATTCCACTCATGTACGATCTACTCTTTCATTTTTCCAGCTAGTCGAGAAAGGCCCTTGTGATTTTCTAAAAATATTTTGGACTTTTGTCATTGTGTACGAAATTATACATGAGCAGGCAAGGGGAAGAGCCAAGCAGAAAAAATCAATAAACTACATGAAGATAACCTAGACAACGATTGCAAAATTTACGACAACTACTCTCGACATAAGACAAATACGATAACCACAATTATTACAGCAAGTTCGGTTATAGAAAAAACGTATGCATAAGAACATTAAGACGATATGGTACTAAGGGAGCACGACAAATGGTTAATCACTTTCTGTCGCGGATAATGGTTGGTAGCTATCAATTTCAAAAGCAAAATAAAGAAATTAAATTGGATTTCAATCATCGGTTAACGCCACTTTTTTTTTTTGTTAAATAAAGGAACGAACATATACAAGACGAAAGATATCTCTACAAAAAAATACTAAACAATGCAAAAAAAAAAATGAAAGGGCTCAGGCAACAAACGGACCGCAGATCTCGGAAGACATCTATTGCCATACCAGTTCATGACATTATCTTCTTCAATTGAGCAAAACTGCGCTAAAATGATGGAACCTTTATCACTAAGATCTTATAGGAATTTGAGGCTTTCATTCTAAAGCTAATTGATGAGGAGGTGAATTTGTCTATTTAATATGTTAACTGAGCGATCGAGTGAATTCAATTATCTAATGTGGAATAGAAATCTCAACATCCCCCTCGCGCTTATCCTTGCCAATTAGTGAATAGAAATTGTGGATTTCATCCTAAAACCAATTAGTGAATAGATCTCAAGATCTGTTCAATGTTTATTATAGCTAATAATTTGGATTAATGTACGTAGTAGTACAACACATAAAAAGAAAACCCCAACTCATTCAATACAACACATGCAGATAACATCGTCGACTCTTATTCTGGCCGTATTTTTTTTCCTACATAGGAAACCAAACGTCGGCGCTTATTCCGGCGACACGTCGAAACAGACAACGAAAACTCAACACAGCACCAACATCGACACACACATACGTCTTATTAATTCATCCTTGCAATAACTTCACCCAGTCGGACCATACCTCATGCCACAGTCTATCATTGCGACATATGCAGCCTTAGAGTGCTCGCAATCTCCCTTAAGGAAGTCTCTAGCCTTCTCCAGGCAAGCCATGCAGTCGACGTCTCGTTCAAAGAGCTGTGGCTGGCAGTACGCAAAACCGATGGCATATGTTCCCGTGAGAGTTTTCTGCCTGTTGGACTCGTCGATAGTCATGTAGGTCAGCTCGTCGAGACCGAAATCAACCTCTTGTGCATAACCACTACCTTCCTCGTACGTTTCATTCGAGCAGTTATAATCGTCGATGGTTGTGTCTGGGTCACATTTTACGGGAAATACGTTCGAGAATAGTAAAGCGATCAAAACCAGAAGAACTGCGGTGCTGTGGAGCTGTGTCATCTTCATTTTTTTTATTTTTTTTTGCTCTTTGATCTAATTTGTGCTCTGTGTAGTGTAGCTAATGATGGTTAGAGGCTTGGGCTGTGAGTGAATATATAGTACCATGCGTCTCTTGCTCTTATCGTCTTTGTTAGTTTGTTTGCTTACGTTCTTTTGTGTGTGTAATAACTAGGGATCCCTTGCTATCATCTATGCCTAGGGTTTTTGATTTTATTCTTTTGTCCATGGTAATATATCATTGAATTCAACGCTGATAGTACCAACAAAAGCCCTTTATTTACAGATGACATTTAATTTTCTTCATAAAATTTCAGTATGAAGAATTTTTTTTTTCGACTCTAATTTCTCCCTCTAAGAACTAGTTCAATCATAAATAGTCTCCCTTTTAATTTTTACGGCCATTATTGTTATACTTCGGAAATGATTGTGCTATCAAGAATGTTACTTAAATTTTTATGGCTATTTTTTTATGGCCGTTATTCATGATTGTGCCCTGCCCTAATTCGATATTATATTTCTACTTTCTCTATTTTGGCATAATTCGATTTACATTCTATTCACTCTATTTTGGTATTTCGGTCTTTTCAGAATCGCAACTAACGGCTCCTGTCCTAGAAAATCTCGATTTGGTCTTTCAGGGTTTACGGATTATATTTTGTCAAACTTTAGGGGTACCGATCAGAATTGGAAAAACCTTCGGGCACCAACTGAAAAAGTCTTAAATGTTGGGTACCAAGCCAAATTTTCCCCAAAAAAGGGTGAACGAAAACAAAATCCGCAAATCTTGCCACTTTTCTATTAGCATGTTGCTTTAAAAACTGTCGATATTATCCTACAACCTGAAGTGGAAATATGATCAAACGCAATCAAATCTCTATTACACCATAAGTACGATATAAACTGCTTCCGAGAGTGTTGGTTGTGCAAACAGCTATCCCACACCGATAGAATTAAGGAAAATAATTGGGTTTATAAGCTTGTGGGTTCACTCCCTCTATTGCCAATTGGTTTTAGAGAGGAACCCCACAAGCTTATAACGGGCCTGGGCTTGGGCTGGAATTGGGCCTGAGAAATCCCTACATGGTGCGGTGAGCGTGGACGAAGGCGTGAGGGTACCTTCAGATGGAGAAAATTCTAGCCCGGATACGGTGTGGATGGTGTGTCCCCGGCCCTTGGAGAGACGATCGGTGAATCTGCGGTGAAAAGCGCTGGGTGCAGGGATTGCGGTAGAAGCGCTGGTGCAGATAATCGTCGAAAGGGAGGCCCGGTGTGTGGTCTAGAGTTTGAGGGAAGGTTTGTTGGGTGTGCAAACAGCTATCCCACACCGATAGAATTAAGGAAAATAATTGGGTTTATAAGCTTGTGGGTTCACTCCCTCTATTGCCAATTGGTTTTAGAGAGGAACCCCACAAGCTTATAACGGGCCTGGGCTTAGGCTGGAATTGGGCCTGAAAAATCCCTACAGAGAGCAAACTCAAGAACACATGTATATAATAGACACCACAACCAACAAGTGGTAGTAACATTTATTTTTATTTCTATAACATGCATATATCTCCATATACTTCATTTATAGTCCCATATATTACAAAGATGGTATTAATTAACCAATACGAAGAACTTCAGCATTTGGGAACCCTAACGCGACAGAATTTCACCGTCTTCACAGCTCCTGGAGATTTCACATACTTCTGAAGGGTAGGGTTTTTCAAGTACTGGCAAATGCAACGACTCTGCGCCTTTAACCTTGCGCAGCAAACTGGGCTTGGGCGCTTCTGCGTAGACATTATGGCGGGAATGCAAGGGCTCAGCTGCACTGGGTTGCAGCTCGTGGCTGCTTTGGTTTCTTCGATTTTCCCGAGGATCAATATGGAGAGCATGAAGATTGCTAGCAATGTTCCTTTGCTTGCCATTTTAGTTGTGTGTGTGTGTGTGTTTTTTTTTTCTTTTGGAATAGGAGGGATGTGTGTGTTTGTGTGAAGTATGAAGGCTTTCGGTGCTCAAATTATAGGGAGAGATGATGGTGGTGTGCCTATGTTGTTTGCAAGTATGTTCGGATCAAGAAAATGTAAGCAAAAAATTGAGAAAGTAATTAAAATGTTGTGACAAGTGTGTGGGTGGAAGCGATTATTTTCTATAGTGGGTTGGTGGGCTTTAGTCTCCCAACTTAATCAAATGTATAGTATGAATCATAGGGATCTTTATCAAGTCTCGATTAACATTAAATTAGGATTTTTTTTTTTCGTTCCCCACGGTATTGTCCCCATATTATAGCGATATCTGTTGAGAATTTCGAGCCTACAACTCGCCGAAGATCGTCGGAAATAGCCGGGAATGTCGTCGGATCGAGCTAGTTTGAAGAAGAGCTGGAAATGCTGATGAATGGTCGCGATTGCAAAGTAACCGTTGGATCGGATGCGCGCGAGATCAAGGGCTGAGATTCAAAGGTCGGTCTTTGAATCGTGATCGTCAGATGGCGCGCAAAGGGGATGAACGGTTCAGATGTCGCGATGGATGATAAAGATGGATCGACAATTTCAGCCGTTAGATCTATTGATCTAGATCTAGATCTAGATCTGGATCATGTGAGATGCATAGTGTGACGTGGCGCGTCCTGAGGCGACGGATCAGATCGGAAGCAACGACCAAGATCGATTTCTGCTGCTATACAATTCAGGATTTTGGAGTTCAACTGATCATCTTGGCGAGCGATTATATTTGTATTGAGTGAGAATCACGTAGAGTGGTAAACACGAAAAGTGTAGAGTGCTGTGAGTTCTGTAACTTTCGTGTTGGGTGTTAATACAAAGGAGGCTCGGTTGATCCGTGGATGTAGGCCAAAGTCGGCCGAACCACGTTAAATCCAGTGTGTTTTTCTGCTCGTTTCTCTTTCGTTTTTCATCCGTTTTCAATTCCGTTTGTTCGGTTCGATCCCAACGAGTGTCACGCAAGTATTCGACATAGAATCACGGTTCCAACGGTACCAAATGACCTAACAACTGGTATCAGAGCGAGGTTGAACGAAGCGATCTTCCGAAATGGCTACCACGAAGTTGGAGATGGAGGTGTTCAATGGTTCGAATGATTTTGGCCTGTGGAAGCTCAAAATGAAGGCTGTGCTCGTGGAGAGGGGATTGGAGGAAGCGTTGAAACCCGAAGCCGAGATGTTGCCGGCGAATTTGACTGCGGAAACGAAAAAGAAGATACGAGAAAAAGCTTACTCGACACTCATCTTGAGTTTGTCGAACCAAGTGCTTCGAAGGGTCGCTACGGAGACTTCGGCGGAGGAGATTTGGAAGAAGCTCGATGCTCTTTACATGACCAAATCTCTAGCTCGCAGATTGTACCTCAAACAAGCCTTATACAAGTTCCAAATGGTGGATGGATCGGCCCTAGATCAACAAGTAAACGAGTTCCAACGGTTGGTGTTGGATCTTCAAAACATCGGAGAGTTACAACTGTTATAAAAAATATTATTGTGATTAATATTTATGTTATGATTATGATGATAATATAATTATAGAGAGAAATATTCGGAGAGAAAAAGTATGAATCATTTCAATACTTTGGTGTGCTTTACAATACAACTCAATATGCCTATTTATAGGCAAATTTCAAATTACAACCACAAAAATAAAATATTACATTCTCATAAAATAATCACGTCTAATTTATATTCTCATCTTATACATCCTTATCTTACCACCAATACAAATAATATACATCTACTATTTATTCCATCCATCTACTATTTATTCCATCCATATAATATACATCCACATAATATATTTTATAATAACAACATATATATGACTCAACAACAGTGCTTAAAGATTATTCCGATTGAGCTGTAGGGATTCTTAATAAAATTTGAGATTTGATATGACGATATGACGACGCTATTCCACTCATGTACGATCTACTCTTTCATTTTTCCAGCTAGTCGATAAAGGCCCTCGTGATTTTCTAAAAATATTTTGGACTTTTGTCATTGTGTACGAAATTATACATGAGCAGGCAAGGGAAAGAGCCAAGCAGAAAAAATCAATAAACTGCATGAAGATAACCTAGACAACGATTGCAAAATTTACGACAACTACTCTCGACATAAGACAAATACGATAACCACAATTATTACAGCAAGTTCGGTTATGGAAAAAACGAATGCATTAGAACATTAAGACGATATGGTACTAAGGGAGCACGACAAATGGTTAATCACTTTCTGTCGCGGTAATGGTTGGTAGCTATCAATTTTCAAAAGCAAAATAAAGAAATTAAATTGGATTTCAATCATCGGTTAACGCCACTTTTTCTTTTGTTAAATAAAGGAACGAACATATACAAGACGAAGGATATCTCTACAAAAAAATACTAAACAATGCAAAAAAAAAAAATGAAAGGGCTCAGGCAACAAACGGACCGCAGATCTTGGAAGACATCTATTGCCATACCAGTTCATGACATTATCTTCTTCAATTGAGCAAAACTGCGCTAAAATGATGGAACCTTTATCACTAAGATCTTATAGGAAATTGAGGCTTTCATTCTAAAGCTAATTGATGAGGAGGTGAATTTTGTTGTAAAAAGGACAGTAAAAATAAAGGGGACACCGGTAATTTACGTGGAAAACCCCAAAACTCGGGGTGAAAAACCACGGACAAGGTAAGGATATTTTACTGTGGTAATTTAGGAGTTACAACTCTCTACCGTAAGGAGAACACTAGCTCTATCTCTCTTACAATAGGAGACTCACCAACTCTCTAAATATTTTTCCTTACAATACTTGTATATACTGAATATAAGAAGAAGTTATTGTTTTCGATGATTTACAATGACTTATAGCTAGCCTATTTATAGCTGAAGGTTTTAGGCTCGGGCGAATCAGAGCTAGCCGCGTAGCTAGACACGTGGACGAACCAGAATGAGCCGCGTAGCTATATACGTGGACGAACCAGAATCAGCCGCGTAGCTATATACGTGGGCGAACCAGAATCTGCCGTGTAGCTATATTACGTGGACGAATCAGAACCAGCCACTTAGCTATGCTAAGTGGCCAAATAGAATTTTTACAACATTTCTCCCACTTGAAGATTTGATCGAGACTCGATCAATCTTCACATATGTTCTGTCAAACCACAAGAGGAACGACACCACATGAATTTGTCCACGTTGATTGCTTTGGTCATGAAGTCGGCCAGATTATCCGCAGTGTGAACTTTTTGCATATCCACTGTTCCCTCTTCCACTTGTTCACGAACGAAGTGGTATTGGACCCGGATGTGTTTGGTTCTTGAATGAAATGCTGGATTCCTTGCAAGATGCAATGCACTCTGGCTATCACAATAGAGAACAATATTCTCTTGTTTGTGGCCGAGTTCTTCCAGCAATCTCTTCAACCATATCGCCTCTTTACTGGCTTGCGTAGCTGCTACATATTCTGCTTCCGTCGTTGACGTCACAACAATCGACTGCAGTTTTGAGACCCAGCTTACCGCACCGCCAGCAAGATTAAACACATATCCGGTTGTGGATCTGCTTTTATCAAGTTCACCTGCATAATCAGCATCAACATAACCGTGGATAGTAAAATCCGTACCTCCATAACATAACGCATGATCAGAGGTTCCTTTTATGTATCTGAGAATCATCTTGACAGCACTCCAGTGTTCCCGACCGGGGTTGGACATGTATCGGCTCACCACTCCCACTGCATGGGCAATGTCCGGTCTTGTACACACCATGGCAAACATCAAACTTCCAATCGCGGATGCGTACGGCACTCGAGACATCTCCATTTTCTCATCTTCATTGGACGGACACATATCGACAGATAACTTGAAGTTAGCAGCAAGAGGAGTGGATATTGGCTTGCTTTCTTGCATGTTGAACCTTCGCAAGACTTTCTTCAAGTAGTTCTTTTGAGAAAGCCAAATCTTCCTATTGCTTCTGTCTCGAGAGATTTGTACGCCAAGAATTTTGTTTGCCTGTCCCAAGTCCTTCATTTCGAATTCACCAGCAAGTTGAATCTTCAGATCATTGATACGATCTTTGTTGGGTCCTGCTACTAGCATATCGTCGACGTACAACAGCAATATGATATAATCTTCAGAGTGAAATCTCTTGAAATACGCACAAGGATCTGAATAAAGCCTGGTGTAGCCGAGACTCATTATGAATGAATCAAATCTCTTGTACCAGCATCGTGGTGCTTGCTTGAGCCCGTAAAGAGATTTGATTAGCTTGCAAACCAGATCTTCTTTCCCTTTTTCTTGAAAGCCTTCTGGTTGAAGCATATATATTTCTTCCTTCAGGTCGCCATGGAGAAAGGCCGTTTTGACGTCAAGTTGCTCAAGATGCAGGTCAAATGTGGCACACATTGACAAGACAACCCTAACTGTTGTAAGTCGAACCACCGGTGAGAATATCTCATTGAAGTCGATTCCTTCTTTCTGAGCATATCCCTTTACAACCAGTCTTGCACGATATCGCTCTATTTGGTCATCACCATTCCGCTTGATCTTGTACACCCATTTGTTTCCAATAGGTCTCCTTCCTTGCGGTAATGGCACCAATTCCCATGTCTTATTTTTACTGAGAGCTTCCATTTCTTCTTGCATTGCTGAAATCCACTGACTCGCATCTGAACTCTTCAGTGCTTCTTGGAAAGTCGTTGGCTCTCCATCCTCAGTTAGAAAACAGTATGCAATGTTGCTCTCAGTATCATAATCTGAGTACCAAATAGGCGTCTTACGAATTCGTTTTGATCGCCCGAGGTTTGGTACTTCAGTTTCGACTGGGTTGAGCTCTTCGTGCGCTGGTTCGGCTTCAGAAGAATCATCTTGCTCCAATTTTCTCTTCGCCGGTGTTGGTGTAGTCTTTGTCATATTGCCATCATGGTTGACTTGCTCCTGGTCGCTATCTTCGAGAAAATTAACATCTCTGCTGATAACAACTTTGTGGTCAGTGAGATCCCACAAACGGTAACCCTTTACTCCTTCAGCGTACCCCAGAAATAGACATCTTCTGGACTTTGGATCCAACTTCGTCGTTTCTTGATTGTGGTACATCACATATGCAGGGCTTCCAAATATATGGAGGTTTTGAATAATCAGCAGGTTTACCAGTCCACATTTCCATTGGTGTCCTCATCTCTATAGCAGTAGATGGGGACCGATTCACCACATAGCAGGCAGTGCAGACCGCTTCCGCCCAAAATTCCTTGTCTAGGCTTGCAGTTCTTAGCATAGCCCTCGTTCTTTCCAACAAGGTCCTATTCAGCCGCTCTGCCACCCCATTTTGTTGTGGATATGCCGTTGTAAACTATCTTTTAAGACCCGCACCTTTGCAGAATTCATTGAATTCCCTGCCAGTATATTCTCCTCCATTGTCGGACCGCAGGCATTTGATCTTCTTACTGGATTCAAGTTCGACCCGCGCTTTGTATGTTTTGAAGGTAGGAAACACATCGTCCTTCTTCTTGATTGGATACACCCAGCATCTTCTGGAATAGTCGTCGATGAATGACACGAAGTAGTTTGCTCCCCCCAGAGATGTGACCGGTGCTTGCCAAACGTCAGAGTGCAGCAGTTCCAGAATTTCTTTACTTCTGAATTTTGACGGGCTGAACTTCGGGCGATGCTGCTTACTTACAATGCAATTCTCACAAAATGGTAGTGACACGATTGTGAGACCAGGAAGTAGATTCTTCTGAACAAGAATTTTCATGCCTTGCTCAGACATATGACCAAGCTTCTTGTGCCAAGTCATCGAAGACTTCTCGATTGAATTTGTAGTGGCCACAGAAGCTTGCCCTTCCTGTAGAGTTTCCCCCTTCAGCATGTATAAGTTTGCAGCGATCTTTTCTCCCTTCATTATTATTTGCGCTCCTTGAAAGATTTCCATGACCTTGTTCTCCAGTTTAATTGTAAGACCAAGATCATCTAGCTGCCCCACAGACAATAGATTTTTCTTCAGACTCTCAACGTGTCGCACATCTTGAATGGTACTGATGGTGCCATCATACATCTTTAATTTGATGCTACCGATCCCGACAATCTTCAAAGGTTGATCATTACAGCTGTACACGAACCCTTCAGAGGTTGGTTTGTACTGATGAAACCATTCCCTTCTTGAGGTCATGTGGAAAGTAGCTGCGGAGTCGAGAAGCCATATATCATCAAATCTTCCCTTTCCTCCGATGGTGGATGCAGCTTCACATACTAGAACAAATCCGTTGTCTGGAGCGTTGGCCACATTTCCTTGAGCATTGGGGTTTCTGTTTAGACCCCAACAATCTTTCTTCATATGACCCTTCTTGCCACAGTGATAACATTTGATAGCCTTCTTATTTTGCGGGACCGATTTTTGACTTCCACTAGGACCACGTTCTTCATATCTGATCCGCTTTCGACTCCCACTTGGACCACGTTCTCCAGATCTTGCCTTCGTCACAGTCAGCGCCTCTGCTTGATGGGGTGTAATCACCTTCTTCTCCGTGTTATTGCGCCGGTTTTCTTCTTCCAAAACAGCAGCAGCAACGTCATCATAGACAAGTTGCTCTGCAGTTTGGTTGTTGGTTAGACTGATGACAAGATGAGCATAAGAATCTGGCAGACTTGCGAGTAGGAGTTCAGCACGATCGCTTGACTCTATGTTGCAGTCCAAGTCTTTGAGTTGGCCAAACAGAGTAACCATTTTGTTGATGTGCTCTGTTGCTGAAGAATATTCATCCATCTTTAGAGCATATAATTTCTTCTTCAAGAAAATTCGGCTATGAAGCGACTTGGCTTGATATAGCTTATCAAGGTGATCCCAGATTTCCTTTGCACTAGTTTTCTCGACGACACTCGACAATATATCATCTGCTAATGCGAGATGAATATTGGCAGTAGCCTTTCCATCAATCTTCTTCCATTTGGCATCACTTGTAATTCTTTCCGGCCTGCCAGTGATAGCTTCCAGACAATTTTCTTTGAGCAAAATTGCCTTGACTTTTACCTTCCACAGGGAGTAATTTTTCCCGTTGAATTTCTCAATCTCATGCTTAGCTGCCATTTTTTTTTTCTCTCCTCTCTTTTTTTTTCTCTCTCTCTCCCAGAGACTTAAATGGATGAATAGTAATAATCTAACAAACTTTCTGATGTGGAGGATCCAATATTATTGGCAACCACAGAGCATACGGTAAGTAGATATTATAAACACCCAGCCAAAGCTCTGATACCACTTGTTGTAAAAAGGACAGTAAAAATAAAGGGGACACCGGTAATTTACGTGGAAAACCCCAAAACTCGGGGTGAAAAACCACGGACAAGGTAAGGATATTTTACTGTGGTAATTTAGGAGTTACAACTCTCTACCGTAAGGAGAACACTAGCTCTATCTCTCTTACAATAGGAGACTCACCAACTCTCTAAATATTTTTCCTTACAATACTTGTATATACTGAATATAAGAAGAAGTTATTGTTTTCGATGATTTACAATGACTTATAGCTAGCCTATTTATAGCTGAAGGTTTTAGGCTCGGGCGAATCAGAGCTAGCCGCGTAGCTAGACACGTGGACGAACCAGAATGAGCCGCGTAGCTATATACGTGGACGAACCAGAATCAGCCGCGTAGCTATATACGTGGGCGAACCAGAATCTGCCGTGTAGCTATATTACGTGGACGAATCAGAACCAGCCACTTAGCTATGCTAAGTGGCCAAATAGAATTTTTACAACAAATTTGTCTATTTAATATGTTAACTGAGCGATCGAGTGATCTAATGTGGAATAGAAATCTCAACATCCCCCTCACGCTTATCCTTGCCAATTAGTGAATAGAAATTGTGGATTTCATCCTAAAACCAATTAGTGAATAGATCTCAAGATCTGTTCAATGTTTATTATAGCTAATAATTTGGATTAATGTACGTAGTAGTACAACACTTAAAAAGAAAACCGCAACTCGTTCAATACAACACATGCAGATAACATCGTCGACTCTTATTCTGGCCGTATTTTTTTTCCTACATAGGAAACCAAACGTCGGCGCTTATTCCGGCGACACGTCGAAACAGACAACGAAAACTCAACACAGCACCAACATCGACACACACATACGTCTTATTAATTCATCCTTGCAATAACTTCACCCAGTCGGACCATACCTCATGCCACAGTCTATCATTGCGACATATGCAGCCTTAGAGTGCTCGCAATCTCCCTTAAGGAAGTCTCTAGCCTTCTCCAGGCAAGCCATGCAGTCGACGTCTCGTTCAAAGAGCTGTGGCTGGCAGTACGCAAAACCGATGGCATATGTTCCCGTGAGAGTTTTCTGCCTGTTGGGCTCGTCGATAGTCATGTAGGTCAGCTCGTCGAGACCGAAATCAACTTCTTGTGCATAACCACTACCTTCCTCGTACGTTTCATTCGAGCAGTTATAATCGTCGATGGTTGTGTCTGGGTCACATTTTACGGGAAATACGTTCGAGAATAGTAAAGCGATCAAAACCAGAAGAACTGCGGTGCTGTGGAGCTGTGTCATCTTCATTTTTTTTATTTTTTTTTTGCTCTTTGATCTAATTTGTGCTCTGTGTAGTGTAGCTAATGATGGTTAGAGGCTTGGGCTGTGAGTGAATATATAGTACCATGCGTCTCTTGCTCTTATCGTCTTTGTTAGTTTGTTTGCTTACGTTCTTTTGTGTGTGTAATAACTAGGGATCCCTTGCTATCATCTATGCCTAGGGTTTTTGATTTTATTCTTTTGTCCATGGTAATATATCATTGAATTCAACGCTGATAGTACCAACAAAAGCCCTTTATTTACAGATGACATTTAATTTTCTTCATAAAATTTCAGTATGAAGAAATTTTTTTTTTCGACTCTAATTTCTCCCTCTAAGAACTAGTTCAATCATAAATAGTCTCCCTTTTAATTTTTACGGCCATTATTGTTATACTTCGGAAATGATTGTGCTATCAAGAATGTTACTTAAATTTTTATGGCTATTTTTTTATGGCCGTTATCATAATTGTGCCCTGCCCTAATTCGATATTATATTTCTACTTTCTCTATTTTGGCATAATTCGATATACATTCTATTCACTCTATTTTGGTATTTCGGTCTTTTCAGAATCGCAACTAACGGCCCCTGTCCTAAAAAATCTGATTTTGTCCTTCAGGGTTTACGGATTATATTTTGTCAAACTTTAGGGGTACCGATCAGAATCGGAAAAAAAACTTCGGGCACCAACTGAAAAAGTCTTAAATGTTGGGTACCAAGCCAAATTTTCCCCAAAAAAGGGTGAACGAAAACAAAATCCGCAAGTCTTTCCACTTTCTATTAGCATATTGGCTTTAAAAACTGTCGATATTATCCTACAACCTGAAGTGGCAATATGATCAAACGCAATCAAATCTCTATTACACCATAAGTACAATATAAACTGCTTCCGAGCAAACTCAAGAACACATGTATATGATAGACACCACAACCAACAAGTGGTAGTGACATTTATTTTTATTTCTATAACATGCATATATCTCCATATACTTCATTTATTCCAAACAGTCCCACATATTACAAAGAGGGTATTAATTAACCAATACGAAGAACTTCAGCATTTGGGAACCCTAACGCGACAGAATTTCACCGTCTTCACAGCTCCTGGAGATTTCACATACTTCTGAAGGGTAGGGTTTTTCAAGTACTGGCAAATGCAACGACTCTGCGCCTTTAACCTTGCGCAGCAAACTGGGCTTGGGCGCTTCTGCGTAGACATTATGGCGGGAATGCAAGGGCTCAGCTGCACTGGGTTGCAGCTCGTGGCTGCTTTGGTTTCTTCGATTTTCCCGAGGATCAATATGGAGAGCATGAAGATTGCTAGCAATGTTCCTTTGCTTGCCATTTTAGTTGTGTGTGTGTGTGTGTTTTTTTTTCTTTTGGAACAGGAGGGATGTGTGTGTTTGTGTGAAGTATGAAGGCTTTCGGTGCTCAATTTATAGGGAGAGATGATGGTGGTGTGCCTATGTTGTTTGCAAGTATGTTCGGATCAAGAAAATGTAAGCAAAAAATTGAGAAAGTAATTAAAATGTTGTGACAAGTGTGTGGGTGGAAGCGATTATTTTCTATAGTGGGTTGGTGGGCTTTAGTCTCCCAACTTAATCAAATGTATAGTATGAATCATAGGGATCTTTATCAAGTCTCGATTAACATTAAATTAGGATTATTTTTTTTTTCGTTTCCCACGGTATTGTCCCCATATTATAGCGATATATGTTGAGAATTTCGAGCCTACAACTCGCCGAAGATCGTCGGAAATAGTCGGGAATGTCGTCGGATCGAGCTAGTTTGAAGAAGAGCTGGAAATGCTGATGAATGGTCGCGATTGCAAAGTAACCGTTGGATCGGATGCGCGCGAGATCAAGGGCTGAGATTGAAAGGTCGGTCTTTGAATCGTGATCGTCAGATGGCGCGCAAAGGGGATGAACGGTTCAGATGTCGCGATGGATGATAAAGATGGATCGACAATTTCAGCCGTTAGATCTACTGATCTAGATCTAGATCTAGATCTGGATCATGTGAGATGCATAGTGTGACGTGGCGCGTCCTGAGGCGACGGATCAGATCGGAAGCAACGACCAAGATCGATTTCTGCTGCTATACAATTCAGGATTTTGGAGTTCAACTGATCATCTTGGCGAGCGATTATCTTTGTATTGAGTGAGAATCACGTAGAGTGGTAAACACGAAAAGTGTAGAGTGCTGTGAGTTCTGTAACTTTCGTGTTGGGTGTTAATACAAAGGAGGCTCGGTTAATCCGTGGATGTAGGCCAAAGTCGGCCGAACCACGTTAAATCCTGTGTGTTTTTCTGCTCGTTTCTCTTTCGTTTTTCATCCGTTTTCAATTACGTTTGTTCGGTTCGATCCCAACGAGTGTCACGCAAGTATTCGACATAGAATCACGGTTCCAACGGTACCAAATGACCTAACAACTGGTATCAGAGCGAGGTTGAACGAAGCAATCTTCCGAAATGGCTACCACGAAGTTGGAGATGGAGGTGTTCAATGGTTCGAATGATTTTGGCCTGTGGAAGCTCAAAATGAAGGTTGTGCTCGTGGAGAGGGGATTGGAGGAAGCGTTGAAACCCGAAGCCGAGATGTTGCCGGCGAATTTGACTGCGGAAGCGAAAAAGAAGATATGAGAAAAAGCTTACTCGACACTCATCTTGAGTTTGTCGAACCAAGTGCTTCGAAGGGTCGCTACGGAGATTTCGGCGGAGGAGATTTGGAAGAAGCTCGATGCTCTTTACATGACCAAATCTCTAGCTCGCAGATTGTACCTCAAACAAGCCTTATACAAGTTCCAAATGGTGGATGGATCGGCCCTAGATCAACAAGTAAACGAGTTCCAACGGTTGGTGTTGGATCTTCAAAACATCGGAGAGTTACAACTGTTATAAAAAATATTATTGTGATTAATATTTATGTTATGATTATTATGATAATATAATTATAGAGAGAAATATTCGGAGAGAAAAAGTATGAATCATTTCAATACTTTGGTGTGCTTTACAATACAACTCAATATGCCTATTTATAGGCAAATTTCAAATTACAACCACAAAAATAAAATATTACATTCTCATAAAATAATCACGTCTAATTTATATTCTCATCTTATACATCCTTATCTTACCACCAATACAAATAATATACATCTACTATTTATTCCATCCATCTACTATTTATTCCATCCATATAATATACATCCACATAATATATTTTATAATAACAACATATATATGACTCAACAACAGTGCTTAAAGATTATTCCGATTGAGCTGTAGGGATTCTTAATAAAATTTGAGATTTGATATGACGATATGACGACGCTATTCCACTCATGTACGATCTACGCTTTCATTTTTCCAGCTAGTCGATAAAGGCCCTCCGAGAAGTAGTCTTCTCCTTTGAAGCTATCTTTCCCCCTCTTCCTGAGCGGGACATCTTCCTCATTTATTGAGGCTGCATCTTCCTCTACAAACCCTTCTTAACCGTCCAGTTATTCATTACCCGCATTAACCCCATCCCTATGGACTTAGTCATGTCGTTACTTAAATAAAGATCCCCAAATTCCCCAATACCTTAAACCCTAATGGGACATATCTAATAACTTCTACCTTTAACAAATATGATTTATAGCACCCCTACCGTCATCTACCACCAACATAAACCTGTCCTATCCAAAATACACCCTTTATTTTCACCCCATTTGATTAACCTGTAACTTTCTTTCCCTTGTTCTCTTGGTGTGGTGCAGGTTTGGTCTCCGTCTGGTTTGTGGAGTCTTCAGATGGAAAGACAGTCTAATGTAAATCTGAGGGATGAGCTAGTGGAACGATTGGAGAGATTTAAGCTGTCGGTGGAGGAAAAAAAGGGTATTGAGTTAAATGAGGAGGACGTAGCTCTGAGCAAAGAAGAATGTGAGAGAAGTTTAATTGGGCGGGTCTTTGGAGAAAAAAAAGCTAACTTCTCTGGAGTGAGGAGCACCATGGCAAATGTGTGGATGACTAGGGAGAGCTTCAGTGTGCGGGAACTGGGAAACAATCTCTTTCAGTTTGTCTTCAAGTCTCAAGGAGACAAACTGAAGGTGTTAAATGGTAGACAATGGTCCTTCGACCAACAGTACCTTCTTCTCCAAGAATGGTCAAGAGGAATCAATCTGAGAAGTGAAGACCTTCACATGGCCGAACTTTGGATTCAAGTATGGAACATCCCACATCAATGGTTGTCTGTAGAGGCTGGAAAAAGAATTGGCAAGATCTTTGCTGAGTGCCTTGACGTCTATCTGCCGGAGACGGGAAGTAGTAATGGGAGACACCTAAAAATCAAAGCCCTCGTGGACCTGAATAAGCCACTGCTTAGAGGGACCTTCATTAAGCTCAATGGTTGCCAGCAATGGGTTGATTTTAAGTATGAGCAGCTGCTGCAATTTTGTTTTTACTGTGGCCACGTGGGACATGGAGAAAGGAGTTGTGGTTCTAGGAAGACAGACTTGACAAATAAGGTGTTGGCCGAAGGACAATTCGGAGAGTGGATGATGAGCGCAAGCGGGAAAAGAAGTAGGAGGCCACCCCAAAATAGCAACGGAACACCCGAGCCTACAGGAAATAATTCCATAAATCCTCATCAACCTGAAACTGTATCAAAACCGTATGTTGAGGATCGCCCTCTACCTAACCCTGGATCTATACCAACCCCTATGACCGTTGAGGAACCAATCTTACAAACTTGCACAAATTCTGCAATACCAAATTCCATCATGCTCACCGAAGGAACCACTGAAAACCAAACCTACAACCCTATCACCAGTAATGAAACCACAGTCCATGTGAACAACCCCCAAGCCCAGCTATTACCAATGGAAATTGACACCTCATTCCTTCCAAAAAAGAAACAACATTTATCAGCCAAGGACATAACCAAAACTCATCCTCCAAACACAACCAAAGCCCAACCCCTTAATGACATAACAAATCTGATCCCTCAGCCCGTGGAGAAACTAGACCCTAACCATGTACCTACCACCCATACAAACAGCCATAGCCAAAAAACCCTACGACCACATACCAAAATACCCACAGGGACCAAAAGACATTGGAGTTTGACTGACAATTCTGATACCATAGATTCCTCACTCCCAACTCAACCGAAGAAACACAAAGTCTATATGTCCTCAAAGAAATCAGCAAAGGTGGAGGTAGCCAGCCTTGAGTGGCCCCATGGTGATCAATGAGAGTTTGCCTGTGGAACTGTAGAGGTTTGGGAGGACCCTCTACAGTTTCCCAGCTCAAGGAGTCCGTTAGGCTCCATCTCCCAGACCTAGTCTTCATCAGTGAAACTAAACAAAAGAAACCCTTTGTTGGAACTGTCTGCAAGCATTTGAAGATGAAGAATAGGTGGTTTTGTGTCGACTCATTGGGTAGGAGTGGTGGGCTGCTGTTGTGCTGGTCAGAAAATATTGCAGTACACCAGATTTTCGATTCAGAATTTTGCCTGGAAGCTTATTGTGAGAACTTAAAAAATCAGAGGAAGTTTTGGGCAGTATTTGTGTATCATAGTACGGACGCTCAAACCAGAAAAGGCCAGTTCTTTCACCTCCAACAAGCCAAGCATAGGTGGGGGAACTTGTGGTTTGTGGGTGGGGACTTCAATGATCTTAGATGTAAAGAGGAAAAGAGAGGGGGTAGAGTAAGAACTGAGACAAGCTGTATACCCTTCAATAGTTTCATAGCTCAGATGAGAATGAGGGAATTACCTTTTCTTGGACCAGATTTTACATGGGCCAACAACAGGGATGGTGAAGGATACGTGGAAGAACGACTTGATAGAATTTTTGTTTCCCCACAGTGGTCCTTAGAATACCCAGAATCCAAAGTTATACATGAAGAGAAGGTGGCGTCTGACCATTGTTTACTTATCCTGGTGAATGACCCTTCTGAAAACAGATTTAAAAGAAGATTCCACTTTGACAAAAGATGGTTGCTTAAAGACGGTATCAAAGAACTGGTGGAGAGTGCTTGGAAACTTAAACACAATGGAACTCCTCAATTTCAGCTGGCTGGAAAAATTAAGAGCTGCAAAAGGGCTCTTATTAGTTGGAGTGCCAACCTCAAAACTAACTCCGCTATCCAAATTGAAACACTCAAGAACGAAATGGAGACCTTTAAGGCGGATAAAGGTGGTCGTGATTGGGTTAGATGGGGACAGCTCAAGTGTAACCTACACCAGGCTTATAAAGATGAAGAAAGGTTTTGGAGCCAAAAGTCGCGGATCCAATGGCTTAAAGAAGGGGACAAGAACACTAAGTTCTTCCATGCCACTACTATACAAAGAAGATGTTCCAACTCCATCACCGGCCTTGTTAGGAGTAATGGTACCATTTGCGCAACTATGAAGGAAGTAGAGCATGAAGTTACTGGTTTTTATAAACAATTGTTCACAAGTTCAGTACCCTCAGATTCTGAAGATGTCCTCGATGGGATTCCCACCTCCATCTCAACTCCAATGAACCAGATGCTGACTAGACCTGTGACTGACTCGGAGATCAAATCGGCCCTGTTCTCTATGCACCCCAACAAATCTCCTGGACCTGACGGTATGAACCCCCTCTTTTTTCAACATTTTTGGCCAATTATTCAAAATGATGTTTGCTATGCCGTTAGGAATTTTTTTAGACACAAACAGATGCTCAAATCACTGAACCACACTTTGATTACCCTCATTCCTAAGGTGAAAAACCCCACCACGATCTCACAATTCAGACCAATAAGCCTTTGCAATGTCACATATAAAATCATCACTAAAATCTTGGCAGAAAGAATTAAACCTTGCTTGCAAGGCTGCATCCACTCAAGCCAATCTGCTTTCATTAAAGAGAGACATATCCTTGATAATGCAGCTATTGCTCATGAGTGCTTACACTATCTGAACGGTCTCAGGAACTGTAAAAGGAGCTTCATGGCTCTGAAATTGGATATGGCTAAGGCCTATGATAGGGTTGAATGGGGTTTCCTTGATAAAATTCTTTCTAAGATGGGTTTCGCTAGGCTTTTTATCGATTGGATTATGATCTGCATTAGCACTACATCATTTTCCTTCAACTTGAATGGCACCTCATGTGGCTTTGTCACCCCTTCTAGAGGGATTAGACAAGGTGACCCACTTTCACCTTTTCTTTTCCTTATTATTTCGGAGGCTTTCTCAAATCTGATCATTCAAGCCTCAAAGGATGGTAGATACAAAAGTCTCCAAATCTGCAGAAGAGGGCCCTCAGTCTCACATCTTTTGTTTGCAGATGATTCCATCCTGTTCTGTGAGGCTAGTGAATCTCAAGCTCTTGTGATTAAAGACATGATTGGAAAATTTTGTAAAGCTTCTGGTCAAGCTGTGAACCTTGAGAAGTCTTCTGTTTTCTTTAGTAAAAACAGCTCTGTTGAAACTAAGGCACTTGTTTGTCAAATGTTACCTGGCATCAAGGAGCAAGCGAGAGCTAAATATTTAGGTCTGCCCTTCGGCATTGGTAGATCAAAAATTGAAACCTTTAAGTATGTACTTGAAGCTATTAGGGGAAGAGTGGATAGTTGGAAGAATCACTTTCTCAACCCAGCTGGTAAAGAAGTTCTTATTAAGTCAATTATTAGTGCCTTACCAGTCTTTGTTATGTCTTGTTTTAAACTCCCAGTTGGCGTCTGTAAAGAGATTAATAGCATCACAGCACGTTTCTGGTGGGGATGTACCGAAACTGAAGGTTCCAAAATTCATTGGAAAGCTTGGAAGCACTTGTCTTTGCCTAAGGAAGAAGGGGGTCTGGGGTTCAGAACCATCCAATGCTTTAACGATGCTCTTATTGCCAAACAGTTGTGGAGATTGATCAGCCATCCAAATCTGCTCATGTCAAGAATTCTTAAGGCCAAATATTTTCCATCATGTGACCTGTTGCATGCCTCGTGTCCCTCTAATGCGTCGTGGCTCTGGAAGTGTTGGCACCAATCAATGTACGTGCTTAAATGTGGGGTCAGGTTCCAAATTGGAGATGGAAAAACAACAAAAATCTGGGAATCTCCCTGGATCAAAGACCTCCCTGGTTTCATTCCCCCATTTTCACATGTTCATAATGATTTGGTTTGGGTTTGTGATCTCTTTAATGCAGATGGCGCCGGTTGGAATACAAATCTAATCCATTCAACTTTCTCTCCTTGGGTGGCTGATCTGATCCTGAGAATCCCTCTACAACATCCAGCGACGAGAGATAAACTTATCTGGAACTACGAAAAAAATGGCCAGCTCAGTGTTGCTTCTGCTTATAATTGCATCATGCTTGATCAAAGAAGAAAGCAGGGGTCTGTTGAGAGTAGCGACAGAGGAGCTAAAGTGGCTAAGATGTGGAGACGCTGTTGGAAACTCAAGATAAAAAACAAGCTTAAACATTTCTTATGGAGAGCCTTCCATGATATTTTACCTACCAAGACTAATTTATTGAAGAAAGGGGTCCCCATTGATCCAATTTGCAGCTGGTGTGGCAGTGCAGTGGAGTGTCTTGACCACATCTTCTTCTCCTGTTTTAGAGCTCAACATGTCTGGAAAATTGCGCCAATCACTTGGGATGGGATTCAAGATAACGTAGTGGACTTCAAGAACTGGTGGGCAAGACTTTGCGCTGGACCAAATACAGACTGTTTTCAGGAGAGGGTTCAACTGTCGGTCTATATCCTTTGGATGCTGTGGAAAACACGAAATCTCTGGATTTTTGAAAAGACGGTGGTGACAGAAATTGACGTGGTTGACCATGCCTTAGCTGAGTGGCATGAATTTTCCAAAGTCATTTAATTCTGTTATGCTTTTTGATATGGAAGATTTGGGCTCTAATTGTGTGGGAACCTTCTTCTGTTGGGGGCGATAGTGTAGGGCTGGGAGCTTCCTCGGCCAGTGCATTCATCGGCTCTTTCTGTTTTGTGCTCTTTCCCAGATTTTGTTTGCTGAGATTGCAGATTACTAGGGTGCTTTGTGATTCCAGTGGTGATCTTCTCAACAAACTGACGAGCTCTGGTTCAGTGGTTGGGAATTGTCTCTTTTGGCTTGTTTTGGGTTCCCTTTTTTATTCTTCCAAACTTTTTCTTGTCTGTTAGCTAGCTCTATTGCAGTCACTTGTTTTTTTCTTTCTCATGAAGGAGTTTGATCCCTTTTGATCTTGTGTAACTTAAGGGATTTTTTGGGCTGTTGAGTCCTTGTATGTATTTTTTTTTTGTGGAATGAAATCACCAGTTAAAAGGGAAAAAAAAAAAAGATAAAGGCCCTCGTGATTTTCTAAAAATATTTTGGACTTTTGTCATTGTGTACGAAATTATACATGAGCAGGCAAGGGAAAGAGCCAAGCAGAAAAAATCAATAAACTGCATGAAGATAACCTAGACAACGATTGCAAAATTTACGACAACTACTCTCGACATAAGACAAATACGATAACCACAATTATTACAGCAAGTTCGGTTATAGAAAAAACGAATGCATTAGAACATTAAGACGATATGGTACTAAGGGAGCACGACAAATGGTTAATCACTTTGTGTCGCGGATAATGGTTGGTAGCTATCAATTTTCAAAAGCAAAATAAAGAAATTAAATTGGATTTCAATCATCGGTTAACGCCACTTTTTCTTTTGTTAAATAAAGGAACGAACATATACAAGACGAAGGATATCTCTACAAAAAAATACTAAACAATGCAAAAAAAAAAAATGAAAGGGCTCAGGCAACAAACGGTCCGCAGATCTTGGAAGACATCTATTGCCATACCAGTTCATGACATTATCTTCTTCAATTGAGCAAAACTGCGCTAAAATGATGGAACCTTTATCACTAAGATCTTATAGGAAATTGAGGCTTTCATTCTAAAGCTAATTGATGAGGAGGTGAATTTGTCTATTTAATATGTTAACTGAGCGATCGAGTGATCTAATGTGGAATAGAAATCTCAACATCCCCCTCACGCTTATCCTTGCCAATTAGTGAATAGAAATTGTGGATTTCATCCTAAAACCAATTAGTGAATAGATCTCAAGATCTGTTCAATGTTTATTATAGCTAATAATTTGGATTAATGTACGTAGTAGTACAACACTTAAAAAGAAAACCGCAACTCGTTCAATACAACACATGCAGATAACATCGTCGACTCTTATTCTGGCCGTATTTTTTTTCCTACATAGGAAACCAAACGTCGGCGCTTATTCCGGCGACACGTCGAAACAGACAACGAAAACTCAACACAGCACCAACATCGACACACACATACGTCTTATTAATTCATCCTTGCAATAACTTCACCCAGTCGGACCATACCTCATGCCACAGTCTATCATTGCGACATATGCAGCCTTAGAGTGCTCGCAATCTCCCTTAAGGAAGTCTCTAGCCTTCTCCAGGCAAGCCATGCAGTCGACGTCTCGTTCAAAGAGCTGTGGCTGGCAGTACGCAAAACCGATGGCATATGTTCCCGTGAGAGTTTTCTGCCTGTTGGGCTCGTCGATAGTCATGTAGGTCAGCTCGTCGAGACCGAAATCAACTTCTTGTGCATAACCACTACCTTCCTCGTACGTTTCATTCGAGCAGTTATAATCGTCGATGGTTGTGTCTGGGTCACATTTTACGGGAAATACGTTCGAGAATAGTAAAGCGATCAAAACCAGAAGAACTGCGGTGCTGTGGAGCTGTGTCATCTTCATTTTTTTTATTTTTTTTTTTGCTCTTTGATCTAATTTGTGCTCTGTGTAGTGTAGCTAATGATGGTTAGAGGCTTGGGCTGTGAGTGAATATATAGTACCATGCGTCTCTTGCTCTTATCGTCTTTGTTAGTTTGTTTGCTTTACGTTCTTTTGTGTGTGTAATAACTAGGGATCCCTTGCTATCATCTATGCCTAGGGTTTTTGATTTTATTCTTTTGTCCATGGTAATATATCATTGAATTCAACGCTGATAGTACCAACAAAAGCCCTTTATTTACAGATGACATTTAATTTTCTTCATAAAATTTCAGTATGAAGAATTTTTTTTTTCGACTCTAATTTCTCCCTCTAAGAACTAGTTCAATCATAAATAGTCTCCCTTTTAATTTTTACGGCCATTATTGTTATACTTCGGAAATGATTGTGCTATCAAGAATGTTACTTAAATTTTTATGGCTATTTTTTTATGGCCGTTATTCATGATTGTGCCCTGCCCTAATTCGATATTATATTTCTACTTTCTCTATTTTGGCATAATTCGATTTACATTCTATTCACTCTATTTTGGTATTTCGGTCTTTTCAGAATCGCAACTAACGGCTCCTGTCCTAGAAAATCTCGATTTGGTCTTTCAGGGTTTACGGATTATATTTTGTCAAACTTTAGGGGTACCGATCAGAATTGGAAAAACCTTCGGGCACCAACTGAAAAAGTCTTAAATGTTGGGTACCAAGCCAAATTTTCCCCAAAAAAGGGTGAACGAAAACAAAATCCGCAAATCTTGCCACTTTTCTATTAGCATGTGGCTTTAAAAACTGTCGATATTATCCTACAACCTGAAGTGGAAATATGATCAAACGCAATCAAATCTCTATTACACCATAAGTACAATATAAACTGCTTCCGAGAGCAAACTCAAGAACACATGTATATAATAGACACCACAACCAACAAGTGGTAGTAACATTTATTTTTATTTCTATAACATGCATATATCTCCATATACTTCATTTATAGTCCCATATATTACAAAGAGGGTATTAATTAACCAATACGAAGAACTTCAGCATTTGGGAACCCTAACGCGACAGAATTTCACCGTCTTCACAGCTCCTGGAGATTTCACATACTTCTGAAGGGTAGGGTTTTTCAAGTACTGGCAAATGCAAGGACTCTGCGCCTTTAACCTTGCGCAGCAAACTGGGCTTGGGCGCTTCTGCGTAGACATTATGGCGGGAATGCAAGGGCTCAGCTGCACTGGGTTGCAGCTCGTGGCTGCTTGGTTTCTTCGATTTTCCCGAGGATCAATATGGAGAGCATGAAGATTGCTAGCAATGTTCCTTTGCTTGCCATTTTAGTTGTGTGTGTGTGTGTGTTTTTTTCTTTTGGAATAGGAGGGATGTGTGTGTTTGTGTGAAGTATGAAGGCTTTTGGTGCTCAATTTATAGGGAGATATGATGGTGGTGTGCCTATGTTGTTTGCAAGTATGTTAGGATCTAGAAAATGTAAGCAAAAAATTGAGAAAGTAATTAAAAGGTTGTGACAAGTGTGTGGGTGGAAGCGATTATTTTCTATAGTGGGTTGGTGGGCTTTAGTCTCCCAACTTAATCAAATGTATAGTATGAATCATAGGGATCTTTATCAAGTCTCGATTAACACTAAATTAGGATTGTCTTTTTTTCGTTTCCCACGGTATTGTCCCCATATTATAGCGATATCATAATCTCCATATTTTTATTAGATTCGGTCTGAAATGAGTCAGAACCTTATTATATCGCTGTGAAACAGCTTCGGCTTCCAGCAAAACTAATCATCGGACGTTTAATGACCCAATCACTTAGAATATAGATGTAGGCTTCAACCTAATGAGATCTAAATCCTACTCCAGTTAATATTCTTCCTCCAAAAAAAAAAAAAGATACGTTAATTGCCCTAATATAATTTAACAAATTGAAATTTCATTCGCAAAGAAATTATAGTCCTATTTCTATGCTTGGTTAAATTAAATTCTAATCTGTTGATGTTTACATATATTGATGTTTAGTTTTAGACGATTACTAATTTTATTTAAGGAAAATTATAAAAATTGGTCACTAAGTATGACAATTTTCAATTTTTGGTCTCTTTGTTTGCCAGTTACAAAACTAGGTCACTAAGTATATATAGTAACAAAATTGGTCACTGACCTCTTTTTTCTTGTTATATACATACTTACTGACCTAAATTTGTAACTATATACATACTTAGTGATCCAATTTTGTTACTATATACATACTTAGTGACCTAGTTTTGTAACTGATAAACATAGTGAATCAAAATCAAAAAATGGTATACTTAGTGGCCCAATATCGCCTTTCTGTTACAAGCGGCGCTGCACTTAGCACGCGAAGATGGGGTTGGCGTGAAATGTGAACAAGATTTTCGAGTTCATACACCATTGTCTTGTTGATCTACGTGTCAATTTGATATAAGTTGAGCATATATAAGACCAAGACGTATTATGTTGCTAGACTCTCCGATGCATTCTAAAACTAGCTGTTTTTTTTTTTTTTGGTAATGGAGTACATGTGTCTGTACGAGGAAGCGGCCAAACAAGCTGAAAGAGTTTGTAAGTGCACAAAAAGTCAGCAATCGGTGATAATTACATGCGCATTTTACTAAATATCGGCTACAGGTCTGAATGTGATTCGAGGTTTTCTGGTAATGTAATAGAAGTTTGATGATGATCATCATTTATGTTATCATGGGCTCCATTATCTTGATTTTGGTCGATCATCATGTTTTTTTTTTCGACGGAGAACTATGTTGATAATCGAAGGGATGCTGGTATATATATAAGTACAATTGTATTGCATGGTAATTTAAGTATTTTAGAAAAATGCGCCCCAATGGATGGATTTGCTTGGGTTAAATTTCGTAATTCAATTTTTCGAGTTTATTAATAATTTTTTTTTTTATAGTAGAGATAATAATCTATAAGTGCTGTTACAGATTTTCGTGCTACATATAGTAGATTAATAAGAATAGATGGAATAAAGGCATTGATTAAACATTGCAAAACATAGTTAAACAAATTATATCGTTTTATGAAACTACATATTTTTACAAGTTAGATAAATACGCGTGGCAATTTACTATGCAGAAAAGAAACGAAAAAATGCAAAGATACGCATCAAATCATTGTACGTTCTTCGTATATCATAACCATTACACGTTTCCTTTTCTTTTCTCCCTCTTACTCCAATTGCCTAATTGTATGATTCATGCTCTTTGTGAATTACGTGTCAAAAGGTTAGAAGTGCAGCCAACGCTTCCTCAGACCTCGTAGATACGAAATACAGCTTTCTTAGAGTATTAATATTATTATTGTTATATTGTTTTTATTTTTATTGTAGTTGGAACATGTTAGAATCTTTTTCTCAACACAAAACTTTGTTGCCTTTTATGAGCATATTGGCTCTGCAAGTTCGTGGTAGTTTTTTTTTCTTTTTCTTCTTTTCTTTGAGGTTGTTGGTTTCGAGGGCACACGTAAACATATATAATTGGCGAGCAGACTACTGCCATCACCATACTTTAATGAATGAAATGAATGTAACTATTTTCCTTTTTTCTTAATCATACATATGATTAGCATTAAGTAGTTTGCATGTTAAATCGAGATCTATACTATATAAATTACAACATTTACTGTACGAGATTGCAACTAACATGGTGCGCTTTTATATTGATTTTTGAATTTGACTCGAGTTTAGCTATTATCGTCGTGTTAATTTATAGATTCATAATTTGATGACTTACATTACATTACATAGAAGTTTAAAATCAAAAATACAAACAAACGTTGATGCAGTCGAATTGGATTTGTTCGCTGGCACTACACTTGTTTCCGTGTAATAACTCCAAAAAATCTTGTATTGAAAATAGTTGATATGGGGCAAACCCAATCAACAGAATTTATATGTGTTGGTAAAGAAATTTATATAGCCGGGGAAAGGATATTATTTAAGACGTGTGGAAGGTGCTTATTGGTGAGAAACTGAAGGGGACGTGTTTGGAACGTATTCGGGACTTTGGGGACCTGTTTGGGACGTTGGGGGACCTGCCTCGAACATTGAGGACGTATTGGGACGTGTTGAGAAGTGTTTGGGACATTGGGGGATCTGTTTGGACGTGTTTGGAGCGTGGGGGACCTGCTTGGGACATCTTTGGGACATGTTTAGATGTGGGGGACCTGCTTGGGGCGTATTGGGGATGTGATGGGGACGTAAACGAAATAACACAAGGGTTACGTGGTTCGGATCTTTGTAGATCCTACGTCCACGGGCGCTCGGGAACTGTTTTCACTATACTTTGAAGATTACACACTCAAACAACTCACTCTCTCTTCTTTATATCAAGAACACTTAATAAAATAGCTACTGGGACGTGTTTCACTAGAGAGAGAATATTATAAGTGTTAAGAAGCGTTGGAATGAGCATGAATGGTGAAAATGGTGAAGTCCCCTTTATATAGGAGGCTACTGGATATTGCCTGGAGGTACTTCCCTTGCTCCTAGTTATTGCCTGGAGGTCTCTCCCGAGGTCCCTGGTGACATGACCATCTGGGACAATGTGAGGAGCAGTGTAGGACGTATATCAACAGTCATAGCTTCTGCCCTGTCCCATCAGTCACGTCCTCCTCAGCTTTTACCTTTATAAAGCGTACTGAAGAAGCTTCGTTTGTCCTTGGGAGCTGCCAGGTAGTTCCTCAGGTCCCCAGCACCTATCGTTAGCTCCTTCAAACCTGCCGGAGGTCCCCGGAGGTCCTATCTCTACCATTTACTCACTATAAGTATTTTCCAATGGGCCTAACGGGCCTTTTCTTATTTATTTAATGGCCCATCTAATTTAGTCCATATCAACCACTCCCCTACTCTAATTTGTTTTTTGGGACAAAAAGTGAATTAGAGTAAAATAGTAGGATGGGCCTTACCTCCCTACCGTAATTACCTCTTGAAGGTTTAGGACCCATTGGTTTTTGGGGAGCTGAACTCCCCTATGCATGTCTAATGGAGACCCGATGGCAGAGCTCCTCTTCAAACCTTGCGTTCCTGAAGGAGATCCCAGGTTCTGTTTATACGTTGCTCCTAGCTCCCTCGCTCCCTCGGGTCCTGGTGGCAAGGGATGTTTGCGAGGAGATTCCTCCTTTTGCAGGGACGACAGACGTCCCTGTGGTTCCTTCTCTTATTAGGGGAGCTCGAGAATCACAGCCCCTGTTTCTGGTGTTAACATGAAAACAACTTCATCAAAGGGTCAGAAAGAAACACAAAAAGGAAGTTACGTTCTTCTTCCCCATGGGGTGAATATGCTGAGCCTCTCATGGGACCTATGGGGACCTCAGTGGTTGAGCTCCCTACTTCTGTGGATCATTTGAACATAGGTGAAAAGATGAGCTTGTTAGGTCGTTAGGGGCTCCCAAACGTTCAGAGATCATCTCCCAGGTGGTGGGCTATGTAGCTGTCGGACCGTCCGCCAAGTCGTTAATCCGGGACCTGAAGATAGCTAATCAGACAAAGTCAACGTATTAAGATGAGAGGGAACTGCGGAGCTCCCTGGAGAAAGAAAGATAAAAATGTTGCGCTTGTGAAACGGTGCGAGGAGGATCTCTGGAGCTCATTCGCTAAGGAGAAGGAGGAGTGGGATGTCGATTTCGTGCGGAGCTGCGTTTGGCTTATCTTCAAGAGCTGCCATCTTTGATTGTTTTGAATGAGGTCCCCAAGCTCCCGAGAGTCCTCGTTTCTGGGTTGGCGTCTCGAAATAGCATGTGGAGGTCCTGACCCATGCTATGATCTCCCAGACGTCATCTCCAGCTCCTCAGGCCTTTCCGGACATCTTAGGACCTGCAATGATTTAGGGGAGCTTAACTCCCCTATGTTTATGTGTCTCTGTTGGAGCACGTTTTTCCTTAGGCTTTATCGTCGCCTTTGCATCCATCGTCCCTGGAATCTGGAAGGGACTTGACGGGACCTGATGGCGGAGCTCCTTTTGCACTTCGAAGGAGATCTCAGGTCCTGCCGCACGTTGCTTCTAGCTCCCTGGGACATCCTATTTATATAGAGCTCTCCTCTTTTTCATCATGGTGATAGCATTGGAGTTCCCTTTCTCCTTTATTATTTTTCTTTGCGAATCTGAGGGATGTTTCTGGGAACATCATTATTGTGGCATGGTTATAGCGCCAGCTCGCTTATTCAATTCGTAAGCCAAGTACGAATTCACGCCCTTGGTTGCAATGACCGTCTCATTGTCCTCGGGTGTCACTTTGCGCTAGGCTCTCTTTGTCCTTAGCGAGTTCAGTATCTGGGTAGACACTTAGGTCTACAAAATTATAACCCAGGGGATCCCCTCATCGATTTACCCTGGCTATAGCGCCAGCTTCGCTTTTTAGGTACCATTCACGTCGCAGGCCTACTGAGAGCCTTTGATGTCCTGTACACCGCAGCCCGTCAGCGGCGGCATCTTGTACGCCCTCATAGGCATCTTTCACGTCGCAGACCTGTGGCCTTTGATGTCGGGTACACCGCCGACCCGTCGGTCTTTGGCATCATCTCACGTCGCAGACTATCAGTCTTTGATGTCTTTGTACGCCGCAGGTCCGTCGACCTTTGGTATCGAGTATTTTCGCAAGTGCACTGTTTATTATATCATAAACTGTATATATTCCGACAAGGCGGTATTTTCTTAGGGATATAATTAGTTTATCCTGGTTATAGCTCCAGCTTCGCTTGAACGCGTGGTTATAGCGCCCGCTCGCTTAAGTGCATGGTTATAGCGCCAGCTCGCTTAAATGCGTGGTTATAGTGTCGTTTACATGCGTGGTTATAGCGTCCGCTCGCTTAAGTGCGTGGTTATAGCGCCCGCTCGCTTACATGCGTGGTTATAGCGCCAGCTCGCTTACATGCGTGGTTATAGCGCCAGCACGCTTAAATACGTGGATATAGCGCCAGCTCGCTTAGTATCCGGACTCCTTGTGGAGGCCTAGAATTTGAAAGTGACGGAGATATGGAGCTCCTTTCTTCTTGATTAATGACGAGGTCCCCGGCTCCAGATCTCTGGAGGTTTGGATGTCAGCATGGAGCTATCTTCTAGGTCCCCTGGACCTTCATGTGTCAGCGCAGAGCTTGACTTCTTTGCCTTCAACCAGCACGGAGCTAGGTTTCAGCTGGTTTGGAGATCCCTTATAACGAACTTCGCATGCTGGCGAGGAGCTCAGCATGGAGATCTCGAACACACGGATCATGTCCTTGTTTTCAGCAAGGAGCTTGTCTTTAGGTCCCCGGGAATTAGGGCCTTCATGTCAGCGCGGAGCTGGACTGTAGGTCCTCGTGCCAGCGGGGAGCTGGGCTTTAAATCCCCGTGGTTTTTTATATGCCAGTGCAGAGGAGGACCTCGACCTTCCTGGGATCTTTGGATGCCAGCCCAGAGCTGGGCTTTGAGGTCCTGCGGACCCTTGCCAGCGCGGAGCTTGGCTTGAGGCTGAGCCTTAAATGGAGCTGGTCCTTATCTAGAGTAGGTGGGGGTTGTCTGCCTTTGATTGGCACAGATCCCCCAGATTCCTTCTTGGCTACCTCCCGACCTTGGTTGATGCCACAGTCAAGGAACTTCCTCAGTTGTCCCACTAGGGGGGACACTTCGATTTCATCCTTAAAATAATAACAGTCGTTAGTATGATGCATGCATTTATTATCGTTTAGATGATATAAATGAGAATAAGATATAGAGGGCCCTGAAATTCCGGCTAAGAGTCTTATCAACACGGTATGTCTCCCGTGGATTTTTAGGCGTCGTCGTGGAGTTGGCTTCTAGGTTCCAAGTGTGGTAGCTAGGCTACTCGGATCAACACGGAGTTGGATTTGTGGGTCCCCAATATGGAGATTCGGGTCTGCGCGCTAGCATAAAGCTGTCTCTTAGGTCCCCTGGATATTACCAACGAGGAGCTGGGCTCTGAGGTCCTGCAGATCTTTGCCAGAGAGGAGTAGGGAATTGTCCTCCAGCAGAACTTTATGTGCCAGCATGGAGCTCAGGTTCTATCTCCCTCAAGTTTTCAGGTGCTGCGGCATGCAGGCGCGTGGCTAAGGCTATAGGTCCCTATCAGATGCTTAGGGACTTTGCTATAGGAAGGGAGATTGGGCTTTCACGTGCCAGTGCACAGCTGAGTGCGGAGCTCCATTCGAGGTCCTACGGACCCTCGCATGCCAATGCGGAGGATCCTTAAATGGAGCTGGCTTCTATCTGGAAAATGCGGGGGTTGTCTGCCTTTAATCGGCATAGATCCCCCAGGCCCCTTCTTGGCTGCCTTCAGACCTTGGTCGAGGCTACACCCAACGGACCTCCCTAGACGTCATGCGAGGATGGGTCGGAGGTCCTCATACGCCAGTACTGAGCTGAGCTTTGACTTCCTGTGGAACTTCATGTGCCAGCGCGGAGCTGGGAGGTCCCGAATGCGGAGCTCCGGGACTTCCTGCCAGCGCGGAGCTGGGCTTTAGGTCCCGTAGGGGGAGCTCCGGGTCTTCTCGCCAGCGGGGAGCTGGGCTTTTAGGTCTCGAAGGGGGAGCTCCGAGTCTTCTTGCCAGCGTAGAGCTGGGCTTTTAGGTCCCTCTGGCCTTTGCACACCATTGCGGAGCTGGACCTCTAAGTCCTTCAAATGCCCAGGTGCATGATTCAGGCTCTGTTGGCCATTGGAGTCCCCAGTGCCTCACGCTCCTACTATGACGGGGACGTGAGTCCTGACTGGAACTGACCCCTATCTGGAGGAGGTGGACGTGGTCTGCCTCTATTAGGCACATTTTCTACAGACTCCTTTAGGGCAACTGCCTGGATGAGCCTCTTTATTTCGTCCTTCAAACAATAACACTTGTTAGTGTGGTCACATATTTATTATGATAACAACATTATATAATTGAGAAGGGGATGTAGAGGGCCCTGGAATTCTGGCCAAGGGCCTTATCAGCGTGGGATGTCTTCTGTGGACCTTGCCCTCATGGAACTGGGCTCTCATCTCCCACTGGTCTTCGAGTGTTGGCGCTGAGCTAACTTCTAGGTCCACAGACCTTCATATGCTCGCGCGGAGCTGTACTCTGATCTCCCGCGGCTCTTCGTACATCAGCGTGGGGATTGGCTCCTAGGTCCCACGGACTTTCCCGTGCTAGCGAAGAGCTTGGCTTATATCCCCCGCGGATATCTGGACGTCAGCGTGTAGCTGGACTCTTGGCTCCCGAAAGCGGAGCTCCAGGTCTTCGTGGTAGCGCGGAGCTTGGAGGTCTCGAAGGCGGGACTTCGGATTTTCTTACCAGCGTGGAGCTGGGAGGTCCCGAAGACAGAGCTTCGGGTCTTCTTACCAGCGGGGAGCTGGGCTCTTAGGTCCCGAAGGGGGAGCTTCGGGTCTTCATCCTTTCCTCCTCTCGGTCAAGGTGGTGTTTAATGCATTATGTCTCAGGAGCTTCAGTTGTGCTTCGGCAGCTCCTGCGGTTTATAAGTCCAGCTTCTTTGGCAGAGAGAGTCTTCTTCCCCCGTTTTTTGCATTTTTGTCTCGTCCCAGTAGAAATAAGGAGAGGAAAAGAAAAATAGAAAATGTTAAGCACAATTTCGCACAACATAGGCAAAATTACTCACGCCTTCAACTCGGAATTTCCCACAGACGGCGCCATTTGATATGGGGCAAACCCAATCAACAGAATTTATATGTGTGGGTAAAGAAATTTATATAGCCGGGGAAAGGATATTATTTAAGACGTGTGGAAGGTGCTTATTGGTGAGAAACTGAAGGGGACGTGTTTGGAACGTATTCGGGACTTTGGGGACCTGTTTGGGACGTTGGGGGACCTGCCTCGAACATTGAGGACGTATTGGGACGTGTTGAGAAGTGTTTGGGACATTGGGGATCTGTTTGGACGTGTTTGGAGCGTGGGGGACCTGCTTGGGACATCTTTGGGACATGTTTAGATGCGGGGGACCTGCTTGGGGCGTATTGGGGATGTGATGGGGACGTAAACGAAATAACACAAGGGTTACGTGGTTCGGATCTTTGTAGATCCTACGTCCACGGGCGCTCGGGAACTGTTTTCACTATACTTTGAAGATTACACACTCAAACAACTCACTCTCTCTTCTTTATATCAAGAACACTTAATAAAATAGCTACTGGGACGTGTTTCACTAGAGAGAGAATATTATAAGTGTAAGCGTTGGAATGAGCATGAATGGTGAAAATGGTGAAGTCCCCTTTATATAGGAGGCTACTGGATATTGCCTGGAGGTACTTCCCTTGCTCCTAGTTATTGCCTGGAGGTCTCTCCCGAGGTCCCTGGTGACATGACCATCTGGGACAATGTGAGGAGCAGTGTAGGACGTATATCAACAGTCATAGCTTCTGCCCTGTCCCATCAGTCACGTCCTCCTCAGCTTTTACCTTTATAAAGCGTACTGAAGAAGCTTCGTTTGTCCTTGGGAGCTGCCAGGTAGTTCCTCAGGTCCCCAGCACCTATCGTTAGCTCCTTCAAACCTGCCGGAGGTCCCCGGAGGTCCTATCTCTACCATTTACTCACTATAAGTATTTTCCAATGGGCCTAACGGGCCTTTTCTTATTTATTTAATGGTCCATCTAATTTAGTCCATATCAATAGTGATAATAATAATATAATAAAAAAACAGCATGATGATGCCAATTGCCAGCCATGATAATTTCTAACGTACTACGAACCAAAAAAAGGAACGGATATTCAAAAGTGATAATTAGCCATGATAAACGGATTGGGCCATACCCGACCCGCAGTCTACCCGCAAATTGGACCCAATTTAGACCGCTTATATATAACTACTATTGGATTCGGGCTATTAGTTTTGTGTAATAACCAGAGGTAATGTAATATATACTAAATTATAAATGGGGAAGGATGTTTAAAAAATGTTAAATATTAAGTATCAATTTTATCCGTAACATTTTAATTTATTATAATTATTCTAAAATTAATGTTATTTAAATAATAATCTAAAATATTCAAAATTAGCATATTTGCACACATTATGTGTGATAAACATATTAATCTATACTCCTATATAAAGAACTCAATCTAAAAACTCTTAATTGGTTTGTAAAGTATTATTACTATTTTACCCTTCATATTTTATTTTTTATAGTTTCGTCCTTTAGATTTTTATGTTTTTAAATCACTTAATTGATAATAGAAATATTCAAAATATAAAATATATTGTACATCGCTAAAAATACTGATTTTAGAATGAGTCCCTGAACTCTATCTACCATGTTAAGGTTAATCAATACCTTCATATAAAACTTTATCTGCTCTTTGCGTAAAGAAAAAACCGACGATTTTATTCCAAATCCAATACTTTTTCCCCCTTTATCGTCACAATAAGCTACTTTAACATTCATCACCGTATCAGCAATATATGTTTCCCTTTAGTAGGTCCAGAAAAACAAAACTATAACCAACAAAAAAGCCTCCTTTTTTGCAATTAAAAAGGTCCAAACTTTAGATACAGTATTGACGAAATATTGCCTCCGTCGCAATATAACAATCAATGTCCCATTCACAAGGGCTGTATAACAGAAAACGGAGGAAAAAAAAACTCAATAGTTTCTCGACACCTATAATGCACACCCAAAAAAGCAATTCGAATAAATGAAATAAAGCACACCATAAAAAGAAGAAAATAATAAAAAATACCAACTTCAAAAGCAGAAAAATCAAAACCCCACAAGCTGCAAAATTGTTCAACCAATCACACAAAACCACCTCTCATGGCTGCCCTGCACTAGCTTGCTGCTTGATATTATCTGCAGAAGCATTGATCTGCAAAGAAGAATCAGCCATGGCAGAGGATGAGGATGGATACTGAGGTGGCAAAGGCTGTGAATAACCGTATACCGATCCTTTACTAGTCGGTGGATGGTGAATCTGAGTATAGCCCAAATGCTGCGTTTGAATCATTTGCTGATGAGCGGTTGAAGAAGCCAATGTTCTGAAATCTCCATGAACAGCTTCAGGTTTAGACGAGGGGACATTCAACACTTGATGGTTATAAGCCACGGTTTTCGGAGCAGGAGGTTTCTGGGGTTGGGTAGGAAGTGCATTCGAAGCAAAATCGCCGTAATTTTGTTGCTGCATTGGTAAGTTATAAGCCTGTGATGGCCTAGCTTGTATGAAGTAAACAGGGTAAGACTGGTCAAACACTTGTTGGTTTTGATGGTTTTGATGCTGAGGTGGATAGACGGGATAATAGGGGATATATTGGGTAGTAGTGCCCGCGTGAACTAACTGTTGCTGATGATGAAATTGAGGGTTTTGATGATAGTAATGGGGACTATACTGCCCTGATAATAAGTAGCTAGGTTCTTGAATATGAGGTTGAACCTCAGTCTTGGCGTTGTTCTGTTCCACAATCTTCGAATCAGACTGATTGGACATCGTTGGTTCTTGATAAAGAATTTGCCTCTGCCTGCACAATGGATTCGTAATACTTCCATCGCTGTAATCAACCAAAACACAAAACCCCACAAACTCAATATCACTTCAAATCACAACACAAAGGCTGATAAAGTAAAGATATCAGTCGTAACGTATAAACAAGAAATCCCACTAGCTAAATGAAAGATGCCTCAAGGCCAAAGCCTTACCTAGAGACAGAATCTGGGGAAGGCAACTCGAAGAGCCCAACAACGCCTTGCCTCTGATGCTGCAACTGTTGGGCTATTACATGTTGCTGAATCTGTTGATTCTGCTGCAGAGATTCTTGAGCTTTTCTACCATCATCTGACCTCTCATTGTCGGAAACAACTGATTGGCCTCTCACATTCTGCTGCTTCTGATCAGCAACGTTCAGATTATCATTAGCATTACCCACACCACTCGTTTGATGAAATTGCTCAACTTTAACAGACTTTGAACTCGAAGTAGATCCGAGAGACGACGAATTGGCCTGAATTATCGGCGAATCGGGCACAGAATGTACATCCACATTGGCGATCGCGCCACAATTTACCAATTTCCCCTCATTCTCTACCAATTGGCCCTCGATGAGAATACCGTGATTCACAAAATTACCACTCTTATCAGCTTCGCTAAGTTCGAGCCCAAGCAGGCAATTGACAGAATCAGAAAGCGCAGATGGTAGGGATTGTACCTTCCCATTCAATATGCCCAAAAACCACTCCTCCGACGACGAACCCTTGTTTCCACACAATTGGCCCAAATCGACGCTCTGAACAGTTTGACCAAACAGAAACAACCTCAGCCGTCCGTGTTTGTTCGCGAGCCTATCGTGCTCCTCCACCATGTTCTGAACGTCCTCGTCCGCCGTGACGGAGATCAGCGAATCCAAGTCCTCGTTGGGGATTTGGTACTTTAGGGTGAAAGGGTGATTGAGGTTCAGGGTTTTGGATAGGCGAGCGTGGAGATCTGCGAAGGATACGTGTCGGTCGACGAGTACGATTCTGGTGTCGCCGCCTATGTAGGAAAGGGTTTTGTCGTGCGGCCGAGGGATTATGTGGCCGCCGTAGCTGCACATCAGGCGGAGTTTCTGAGACGTCGGGGAAGGCAGCGGATCGACGGCGGCGGCTGTCGGCGGGTGTGGCGGGGGCCGCGCGGCCTCCATATAGAAGAGAGAGATTGGAGAAGGGCTCAGGTAGAGAGAGAGAGAGAGAGAGAGAGAGAGAAAGTGTACGTTCTTCGTTGGGGTTTAGAAAACTTGTTGTTTACTCAAAATGACAAACTAAATCCAGCTGTACATTGAGTTGTTTTTTATTTTCCTTTCTTTTTGCGATTATTTGTAC
Organism: Craterostigma plantagineum; assembly: GCA_027422505.1. Classification (NCBI taxonomy): domain Eukaryota; kingdom Viridiplantae; phylum Streptophyta; class Magnoliopsida; order Lamiales; family Linderniaceae; genus Craterostigma; species Craterostigma plantagineum. The sequence goes on from JAPQWV010000001.1 coordinate 35,241,575, forward strand.
ATTTTTTTATTTGAATTTTAAATTAATTATTACATGGGCCCTTTGCTGGCTAATTTTGAAGGGGCACGTAATGCTTCTAGTACTATTTTTCGTAAGGTGCTCTAACCAATGGCGGAGCTAGAACTAGAAGGTGAAGGTGGGTCCAAATATACTATAAAATTTTATTCAATGGGTCCAAATGAAAACATAAAAATTTAGTGGGATTATTTTTAATTTATTTTAACATATCAAGTTTTAATTTAAATAATCTGTTATTTATAAATGACAAAGAAAAGATTTGTAGGAATATACGAGAAATAAACAAAATATATCACAATATAAGCAATCACCTAACCAATTGATCTACAACAGATTTGAAAGTTATTACAGGTTCGATGATATACAATAATGCATTATAACACATATTTCTTTGAGAAAACATATGCACAAATATATCACGAAAACCCCATTTTTCCCTCGGTCCCATATTACCCTGTACTTTACTTTCACTGCTTGCCACAACGAATCGTCACTTGGCGCAAGCTTATTGGAGGATGCTCTAAAAACTCCCACCAAATTCAATCCACAAAAAAGTCAACTTGCAAAGGTTGACCCTCGGAATTTTAAATTGACCAATTAGTTGAGTCTGGTGGTTACTAAACTGCTTCTTCTTGACAATGTAAGTTTGAAAATCTTCTTTCTTCCTTTTTTTCTCTCCTAAGGAGGAAATGGGATAAAGGGTTTCTTTCTCTTCCACATTGTCTTGCCTCTAACGATCTCTTCGTCCTTCGACTCTCCCTTCGCCTGAAGCAGATGAGTGCAGTTAAATGGCCTTCGATTCAACGAATTCAAGAATAATCCGTTTGATTCGAACGAAGAGTGCCCATTCACCCCAACGTGTCCGTAGAATCCTAAGTTTAGCAAATCGTTGTTGTCCTCGGGCTCGCACAGCGATTGCACGACATCTAATCTCCCGCATTCCCTTCGGTATTCTAATATTATTTCCGAAAGCTGGTGATTTTCCAAGAACTCGTCGGGCAGTGTCTGAAAAAATTAAGTATAGGAAATTTGAAATTTCTACTTTACTTTAGAAGTTAATATACGATTTTTGGGGGGGTTTCTTGCCTCGAGCATCCATCTGACATACTTCACATTGTTCACATGTTGGTTCATGTCCAAATCAGTCCTCTTGGGCTACATCATTCGAGGATAAAAAGAAAGAAAGAATGCATTGACTATGATTTCTTTCAGAAAATGGAGAAACAAAAGATTATCATTTACGGTTTCTTCACCTTCAAGTCGGAGAGAACGTAGCGGGCATTGCTATCTAATTTTCCGATCCTTTCGTAGCTTTCTTCGAAGATGGCGTGCTTGTCGATGAACCAAGGGGAAATCTCGGCCCTCACTTCGTCTGGCATCTTCGAAAGACGTCTAGTCTCTTGGTTCATCATCACCCAAGTACTGCCCCGAAAAAAAGTAATCATTTTATCTCGACGATTACGTAGTTTTATTTTTAGAAATTTTGTTGAGGAATCTCTTTGAATATATTATACTACCTTGTTGCCCGAGCAAAGGTGTGGCCCGTGGCTTGGCTCCTTATGAGCCAGTCCCGCCTCATTCCGTTCTTGCCCGATGCCCCGACCCATGTATCGATCTCCATCACCTCTCCCCTATTTATAAATGATATATATACACACACTGAGATTATTACATCAAAAATCAATTGGTAATAAGTGAACTTTGTTACTCTGTTTAACTACCATATCGGATAGTGATCGACTTGAACTTGCATCCTCGAAACGACCCATATGAGGTTGTTCCTCACCATCCCGTGCGTCGCCCCGAATCCGTCGCTCAGAAGGCCCGACATCCACACATGGTTCAACGCAGTCTCCTACATGCAATCGAAAAATTTTAGGAAAAAAAAAGATATCAGAGATATATATTCGTATAATAATCAAGACTAAAAAAAACGGCAAGTAAAGCCTTAGGATCGATCAAATATTTCTGGCTACCAAATACTTTGATTGAGTCCGTCACACATGAACCTGTCCTAATCTGACTTACCATGTTGGGCTATTGCATCAGCCCTCGGAATTTATAGTTTAATTGGTCCAAAGGCCAGGATTTACAGAATTACTCAAAAATGAAAAAGAAAAAGAAGAAATAAACGTTTCTTTTTTCTTGTAAAATACCTGGAGAAGATTGAGGATGGTTTCGATGGTCGCCGTCTTGTCGGGACCCACTTCGTAGGACCTCGTCACGATGGTTTGCCTGTAACCAATCCCTCCGTCTACTATGATTCCCTGACGGAAAGGATCCTCCAACTGCTTCATGGTAGGAATGTTCTGTCGATTGTGATGATGTTCGAGGACTTGATGATCGATCGATGTTAGAACGTTTACGCTTTCCGCCTTCTTGGAGGTTACGCCTTTCGTCGTCCCATTAACCTTCACACAGTTTACTATGCTCTTCTCTCTACTACGCAAACTTTTGTACACAAACCATGGAAATAATATTACATGATGAGAAGAAGCCATTATTTGAGTTTTGGGAAGTGACTAAGAGGGCTTCTGAAATAGTGAATTTTCGAAGGCTCTTATAACAAAGTTGAGACCTTTGCAAAGAATGTCCAAACTTTGGGAATTTCAAAGGGAATTTCATTGTATTGAGGGGGCTGTGATCAGTGGTGTGACTTCTTCCCTAGGAGTAATCGACATTTTTTTGAACTCATATATACAAGAACAATAAATACTCTTTTCTTTAGCTTTCAATAATTCCTAGAATGTTGGCGTGGATTTTTTCACTTAGTCCAATGACTTGTTTTCTTGGTTTAAATGAACACCGAAGGCTACCCTATTATGCTCCAATGGTGTTGTGTTTGTCTTAACAGAACTACCAAGATTTCATTACATAAAATCAGACTTTGGAATTTGCCTATGATACTTGCGGCTGATCATTACATAATGGTCGTTGGGATTTAAAAATTCCCCTTGATTCATCAAATAATAGTCAAAGTCAAGTGAGTTCAATTATAAAAATAATTACTCATACAGACTTTTTATTACCTGATTTATTTGAGTTGGTTTGATATATGACGACGTTGCTGGCAGGATGTTCAATCAGAATTTTCATCAATTAACAATCGTATTTAACCTAATTTTAATTTAAGTAAACCATACCACAAGCTTTCTAGAGATTCCAATATAGCACATCCAATGTAATTGCAAATGTATTTTATATTTTGAATATTTATACTCGCCCAAGAGTCTAAAACTGATCTGTCAAGTATTTTACTATTTTACCTTTAATATTATAGTTTATTATTGTCTATAATTATAATAGTAGATTTTAAGAATATTCAAAGCAGAGCATTAAATTAGCGTTGTTAAGAGTTAAAGTACGCGATTTCGAAATCTAAGGTATATATGCTGGAGGAATCATTTTCCACAATTTGAAGACAAGGAAAGAAAAGGAAAAACAGAAAAGAAAAATGTGGGAGCTCGGAGGTCGATCAATCATCAACGGAAAAAGCATATTCGCAATTAATGTTCGATTCCGTTCAAACTATACTACTGCCGAACTCATTGCCCATTGTGTTGGGGAAAATGTAGAAGGTAATTTCTTTCATTTTCTCGCGTAATGTAACTTGTGCTTACTGAAGTGAGACTGTAAATGCGTTACTCAACGTCTTCAATCGTCGATTGACGTTTCGATCTGCTCGAGCTGGTAACCTCTGTGCTTCTTTTGTAGCATGTGATGTGGAGGAAGTGCTTCGATTTGATTGTAAATGATGGCGTGGAAGAAGTGGATGGCCTTCATGACTGTATGAGAACGTGTTTGGAATGAGATATTTTCATGATACGAAGCCATGATTTCCTCGTGCAAAGTCGTAACTTAATTGTTAAAAACGTAAAGGAGGTTATCTTATCGTTAACTTATATGTAGCCTTTTGTAGCATCTGCACCTATCCTTGGATCATTCACTAACTTAATGGCGTAAAGATAGACCTTAAAAAGGTGAGGATTCGATTCGATTTTGCTTATGGATGTGGTGTGCAGCTTCAGTAATTTGAAGGATAGGAACAAGTCTGGACATCATCCGAGGGACATAATTTGGGACTTAAAATCTTTGCCAGGCTACTGAATATAGCCACCAGTCATCATTTTTTTTACTGCTATCAGTTGCTCTTGTTTGACAGATATCCAATTCACTGAAGAACGCGTTTACGGATATCGGATTTGGTCGTAATTGCGGCTACGCTCCATTTCACGTTCTCATTATACACATAAAATGCCCAACTTTTATACAAAGTATGACATGTTTTTTTGATAACATTGCAGCAGTGGACTGACTGACTAGACTAGACATGATGCTGTCGTAATGAATGGTATGTGGTTGAAGTACTAAAATCATGGTCTGTGAAGCTTCTAGTGATTAAAGAGAAGTCATAAGAGCGACCACGATGCGGCGAATCGTCGCTCATGCGAGCAGATACTGATTTCTTGATTTGAATGCTTTCCAACTCGGCCGCTACTTGCTTCATAGTTGGCCTCGACTTTCTCCGTCGACGCAGACATTTCCTCGCAAGCTCAGCAACTAATCGGACGACATCGTCCTCTCTGCCCTCTTCAGTATCTATCCTCGCATCAAGAATGTCAAACAGATTTCCTTCCTCCATAGTGTGCAAGAAATACGTAGCCAAGCTCCTCCCAGTTTCGGCCCTCGTCGTCGAGATCGCCTTTTCGCCGGTCAAAAGCTCAACCATCACGACGCCAAAGCTGTACACGTCGCTCTTCTCTGTGTACTGGCTCGATTCGAAGTACTCGGGATCCAAGTAGCCGAAGGTGCCCAAAACCCGCGTAGTGAGATGGGTTTTCTCGATGGAGACCGATCTCAGACGTCCCGAAATCTGAAATCTTGGCACGGTATTTTTCATCCAAGAGTATGTTCGTCGACTTTATATCCCTGTGATAGATTGGAGCCGACATACTGGAGTGTAAATAAGCAAGGCCTTGCGCTATTTCGGTTGCGATTCTTACAGGGATATCCCAAGACAAGGCGAAGGTAATAACTTCATTCTTTGTTATTCTTTCGGCGAGTTTAATCTGCAAAAACGAGTGCAAAAGATGTGATTTGGAAATTGAGAGTATTTGATATGATACTCATACCCTCTTTTTTTGGAGTAGTAATCAGTTCGAAAAGATAAAGACTTTTTTGCACCTTCCCTATTGAAGTCTCTTCAGTAGACTATTCAGCTTCTGCTTGTGTTTGGTTGGTTGCTGTGTTTTTCCTGGTCTTTTTTCACACACAAAAGTAGTCTTCATCCAAGTATTTGCTTGACTTGGCTATCTAAGTCTACTGTTTAGCTTGATTTGTTCATTTTGTTTGAGTATTAGTGATTGAGAAATATATGCAGCTATTAATTGCAGTACATGACTTTTAAGCCATAGATAGCCATGCATGCCGAGGAATTGTAAGGGAGCATCAGATGCCATTCCTGCCTCCTCGGCGGAAATGCAAGGTCATGCATGACGTAGCAATTAAATCTGATTAGTTATATTCCATATATAGCCAACTTTTAATAATTGTTGCTGAAATTATTGCTAATGGGCTTTTAGATTGAATGAAATGCTGACTTTTCAAGTCTTCAAGTGTATGTTTCTTTGAAGACTTCGAGATTTGAAATGGTAATATCATCAGGGGGAGCAAATACGCGTTGCACTCTTTTTTCCTTCGCTGTGGTTTTTCCCTTGTGATTTTCCCAGTTAACGTTTTTAATGAGCCAACATATGAAAGCGTAATAAAGGAATTATTTTCCTTCATTATGTTTTTATCACACTGGGTTTTTCCTAGTAAGATTTTAACGAGGTATATTTTTGAATTTCCATCCAAGGGAGAGTATTATGAAGTGTTGTATGTGAATGTGTATTATATGAAGTGGTTGATAAGATAAGGATGGAATAAATAGTAGATGTGTATTATTTATATTGGTGGTTAAATGAAGATGTATAAAATGAGAACATTAATTAGATGTGATTATTTTATGAGAATGTAAATTTTGTGGTTATAATTTGAGAAATTTGCTAAAAATAGGCACCTTGACTTGTATTGTAAAACACACGAAGTATTAAAATTGATTCATACTTTCTCTCTCTAAATAATTCTCTCTATAATTATGTTATCATAATATAAATATTAATCACAATAATATTGTTATAAGAAAAAGAAACTTATAACTCCTCTTCTTTAATATCTTCATTAGTATCTTCTGCAGTTTGTTCTTTCGAAAAATTTCTTATGAAAATAATATCCACATCCAGACAAGTGTCCCGTAATAAACATAAGCAATAATTCAAACATCGGAAAGAGCAACATCCTTCAAAATAAAATATATTAGAGTAATAATAATTTATGGGAAAATTACATTTTATTAAAAGGAAAAGTTACAATTGATAATAATTTGGGAAAAATATTATACACATTGGGGTAACGAGCACCTTATATAAAGTTAGGAGCAATCCATTTTTGTATAAAATGACATGATTCTATAAAATTTAAAATCATAAAAAGGTATTAGATTAAATTAAATATACCGAAATGCATATAAATAAAAGCTAATTTAATATTTTTTTTAAACTCGTTAAAAATATTTTCACCTGCCACGACGGGGAATCAAATTCTGAACCTCGCATCACATTTAGTAACAACCGCGACACCACTCGCGCTATGACGTTTTGTTATACGTAGATTGTATAGGTTTTAAAATAATCAAAATAAATGTACGGTTACTGTAAACTTGTAGAATATCTTCGATGGGGGTTGATCTCGATGGCGGAGCTTGATCTAAACAACGGAGCGTGATTGTGCAGAAAATGTGTTATAAAAATATTATAACGATTAAATATAACTAATTACGATTTATTTGTAATATTAGGGAGATAACTAGAGATATAGTAACTTCTTTTATTCAATACTTCTTAATACATTTTACACAACCCAAATCACCGATTTATACTAGAAGTTCACTATTACAACTAATATTCACAACATTAACTACAATTATACACCTCATCTAATCAACCAACTAATTTTTATAACATTCAATATAATACCTCCAAATGTTAATATTACAAATCTCAATAATTCAACTATAGTACAAAAACATCCACATCTTAGATATTATTTCTAATATTTCATAAAAGTTGTCTCATTAAGCAAAATTAATTATGACTGGTGCATTGCCCGAGCAATAAACTAGTTATTATTTAAGATGTTGGATTGTACTAGAGATAATGACGTGTTTGAATATTTCATTTTTTCTTCTTTTTTAAATTTTATTATGGGCAGGCTAAGCCCATTGCCAGCCTGCAAAGCGGGTCGGGTCTACCCATGGCCCCACCAAATGTCAGGCTTTTGCAGCCCAACCCACCGGCCCGTTTTGACAGCTCCAATGATGGATATCTTAACATCAACCAACTAGTGTGCTTTTTAAGGGAGAAGCTTCACTTAACGAACGAAATTCTCACGGTACAATACTCAACCACGAGCTTACGTTGTGGATGAATATCTTATCCATCTTATGCGTTCTAGCAAATGAATATTTCGTATGCACGAGCTTCGGCTCCAACATTCATATAGTTGACATCAACCACAACCTCCCCAAAATCATCTACCAAAAAGAAAAAATTGTAATCAGTCGTCACGTGATACTTGGGAAGCCTGTTAAAAAGTGAAACGAACCAACCTTCGTAGAGTGTCCTCGCATACTGAACATAATCAGGAATGAGATCTTGGTATATGATACCGTCTGGCCGTGCATCTAAGACAACTAACACTCCTGTTGTAACAATTGATTAATATTCAAAACGATAATCGGTATTAACAATCCTCTCCCTTTTGATGGGTATAAGAGACTCCTTGGAGGAGGAGGAAATGTAATATACCTACCTGGTGACAGCCAATCGTCTGTAGAATGACTTGGTAATGGAGCGAGCCATAAAATATTTCTCAGATTCATAGAATTGTCATATGCCACATCCGACCCTGTGGAATATACATATACATGGGTAACTTTACGGCACTTCAAACGCCATCTGTACTATATTTAGATTCGTAAATGACAACCTAACCTAATTGGCAGTAACCCATATTGTAGGGAAAAACCTCTTTGTCATAGGCAGGGTACTCTTTTGCATGAAATCTGCATACCGACACCAACTAAGTAACAACAGAAACAAAATAATCCAATTCTCTAATGTTTACTTACTGCCATCGACTGAGGCAAATCACGTTAACAATTTAACAACTCCTAACGATTTACAGTTCTATTTTTTTTTTCCGATTACAGAATTGTCAGGAAAGAGATAACTTTGTGGAATGTTCAAATTCGTGGTTGATTTTCGACATAAAGTTAATCTTATAACTCAGGAAAAAGTCCAAAATTGTCAAAAGAATTGTAAAGCTAACCTTTAAATATTACCTTAATAGATAACCTAAATTCAAGCTGTGACTTACAAAATACCAAGTCTACCGGAATCTTTGGAGATGAATAGATGACCGTGAAAAAAGTCAAAGCGACTCAAAGTTACATTGAGTCCTACGTTACGACCACGCTCCACAATAATCTCAAACAACGATGCTAAGTATGAATTGAGTCCCTACAAAACAGCAAAAAGAAATAAAGAACGCAGATGAATACATAGGAGAAAAAGATACTCTATTGAGTTACAGAAAGATTTTGGCACTTACATCATTTATAAAACGCCGTCCATAAGGTGTTCTTGTAAGCTCACACTTTTCTTCTTTACATCCTTCAACGTCAGGAACCTGAAATGTTTTCATAATAGATGTTCATGAACGGAGTTAGAAAGAATTATGTACAACCAAAATATACTAAAAGATGACAAGAATGAGCACTACCTGGGCCAATAATTACAGAGTTTCATTGAAATTACAAGTGAACACTTACTAACCATATACACAGATGCCAACAATATGAGAAATTACAAGATGACAAGGAATTAGCAACTCTGACTGAGTTTCACAAAAACAAACGTCTAAAAATATTATATTACTATTGCATGCATATATATGCGGATTCTTAACCTTCACAGTACTTTCACAAGAATAATCATAACTGAAGTATAATGGAAATTTTCACATCATGGAACGCAATCGTATTACCAACTAAGTTACTATTTAGATAGAGATGCCAAGTTGACCGAGAAGCTTGTAAAAAATTTTCAGAATCTAAATTTGTGAAGCTGAATAAATAACCACAGTCGAGCTCAACATTCCTTGCCTCTACTCTACCTACTAGATAAAAGGTAATCTATAAAGAAAAATGACATCATTATCCAACAAAAAATCAATCTCAAATTTTATACTGATTCACACTCTTCCTCGAATACTTGCTCGAATATTTAGAGAAATACACTGGAACAAGGGGCGGGCTCACTTTGCATCCTTGCTGACTTTAGAGATCATAATTCGTTGTTTCCTAGATTAACGAGACTACATGAAAAGATAAAAGTAGCTACGAGGATTAGAAGGCTTATGGAACATGAATCACTAAAAATTCAAATATGACGCAGCTGCATGCCAAAACACCTGGGAGAACGTATTGCAGAAAACAACTACTGAGATACAGAAAAATAAACAAGGTCCAGCAGTGGGGCATCATGTTGCTCACACTATCTGTTTTTGCTTGGTGTCTAATATCGAATTTTGGAGGAGTTTATAACATCAACCATTTAGAAAACAATTGATTATACCAATTCATGAATGCCAATGAAAAGTATTTGTGCAAATGTCAGACATTCAAAATCAATTTTACGACTATCTAAACGGGGAGCTGAGCTGACCACTGAAACAGCAAGCTTCATGGTCAAAAAGCATAATCCCAACATAAAATTCATTAGAACAGATGAAATTGAATTGTCAAAAAACGGACTCAGAACTTCAACCAAACTACCATCCTTTTTTAAATAAAAGAAAACAGCGTCTACATAAGGCCTTAGAGAAAGTTTAAAAGGGTGGAGTTGTTTTAACTGGAATAATAGCAGGATCAAGAGTGCGGTAGATAGCGTCAGGATCAGCCCCTGAGTCAACAGCGAGCCGCGCAAGCTCAAGCACCGCCGGCGGAGGGGAAAGAATCATCTCATCGACGTCCTTCCGGCGATCGGCCAGAAACCAGCGACTTGTTTCCTTGGTTTGAATGGGGAAAGGCACGAGGAATTTAAAACAGGCTTGGAGTCTGTGCGCAACACGTGAATCAACGGAGTGGGCAGGGCCAAGGACGGCGAGCAGGTCGGAGGCGGTTGCTTTGGGCGCCGGAGATGCGGAGAGAGAGCAGTGAGGGGGTTTAGTGATGGATGTTCGTAAGGAATTAGCGGCGGTAAGAGAGAGGGAGACGACGAACGCCAGCTTGAGTGGCGTTGAGAGAGATGATAGGAACGGGGCCATACGGTATTTCTCTCATCTCAACCTCACGCAAGCAAGCGATACCTCCTATAACACCTCAACTAAAACAAGTCTGGCCCATTTACTCTTGTATAAAATCAAACCAACCCAAGCCCAATCCGAAATATTCCGGCCCCGAACTTTAGCATGTTCTTTCTCATTTCATTCGTTACTCTTTAAGTCTCATATGAAGAAAACGAAAACTAGGGAGAAGCAAGCCAAAATCGAACTTGTGAAGCTGGGTCTTGAATGGTTTCTATCTCACGTGAGCTTTCGTAAAGGTAATAGATACTCAAATCTCCTTCTGATTGTTTTTAAGGCTAGGTTTTCAGCAAAATACTGTTACGCGTGACTTCTGTTTTCAGCAAATTTAACCTAGTTATCATGCTTTGATTCTTTTGAAACTTATTTATATTGAAAGCTAAGAACTTCAGCTTTCCAAAGCCGCTGAAAACGTTTCAATTGGACATTTCTTCGAGTTTCTGCGAATTTTTGAAGTTCTGCTGCAAAGCTGGAAATTCCTACAAAAAGTAGAAAAATCTCTCTGCGCAGCTTCTGTATTCTGCTACCCTTACGTATTTATGCTGCTCCAAATTTAGTAAAAATAATCTCTTTGAAGCTAACTTCCTTAACTTTTCATAGCCTCTAGAATCGAGTCAATCCGGTGTTTCTACGATTTTCTATCAATTTTTTAAGTTGGTACTGCAAACTAGAATTTGCTGGTAATTTCTGTTTTTGGAAAAAACTGCTTGCGCACTTCTGTCTTCCTCAGTTCTGACCCATCTAGGCGGCTCCGATTTATTCAAAACTGGATTCTGTTGAAAGCGGACTTTCTCAGCTGTTCATAGCCACCCGAATTATCTTGATCCAATATATGTGCTAATTGTTATGAATTTTTGAACTTCCTGCTGTAAAACAGAAACTTCTGCAATTTGCTAACTTAGTTTGAAAATTACTCTTATCTTGGCTTTGAATGATCTTGGGCAGTACCGCTGAGATATTATGGTGATCTTGAAACAGTTTTCAGCAGTTCGTAGGATCGTCGCGGAGGAACATCCATCGAGAGCACGGGGCAGCTTCGGACTTTAGGAAGCGATCGATATATACACTGTGAGTTGGTAATACGGGGAAGTCTTCCCTTCGCGGGACGTGTGGACCTCGCGTCGGGTCGTTTTAAATCGTCACTTTATGTCATCTTTTCATGTCGTCATTTTATGAAATGCTGCGGTATCATGCATTTTTACTATAGTGAGCCATGTCGGCTATAGGTTGTGCGTATTGTCGTGGTTGACGAGTCTTGGTCGTATGTGTGGTTTTGTGAATTAAATTGGGATTTTATGGGGATACGCGACGTGATGGCACGTCAGTGTTCGATATTGGTGATTTGATTCATGAGCGTCATATTTTTCGCCGACGAGTCGCGCCTTGACGAAGATGATTATATAGTTGACAAGATGGATATATGATCACAAAGATGGTAAATAAATCCTTGCACATATGATATATGTATATCTTTATCAAATTAATATACTTAGTGATGAATTATCCCATGAATCAGCAACAGATTGTAGTACAAGAGCACAGCAACTGAAGAAGGCACACAAATAGCCAAGAAAGCAATCGCCCCCATAACAAAGCTCGGCCTTGTCTCCATGAGACATGTCTGCAAATGAAGCAAAGCATCGCATATCAGCGTACTGTAATAACCATCGGCGTATATTTGTCTCTCCCATTCCATCCAATCCGAGGGCAGCTTGTAATGCTGATTAAAACCCTCTTCTTCGGCGATCTTCGCTTCGAAGATTCTCTTCCGAAGAACGATCATGTCCTCGTCCACGAGCCTCCCATCGAAGGAGCTTCCATCGTCAGCTCTTCGATCGTTTGCGTATGCTTTCGTAAGAGTATGTTTCTTGTTTGTGCTTCTGCTTGGTTTTGCGATTGACCTTATCGTTCTTGTTCGAAGGAATAATGGCTTCGAAGAATGTGAAGTTAATGGTGAAAGAAGAGAAGTGATTGACGACGCCATTGTAATAATGTGATTTATTATGTTGAGCTTCTTCTCTTGGAGAAGTATTTATAGGGTTTAGTTTAGAGACACGAAGAAGAAAGCGTCAAATGTTTGAATTTGAAGAAATAAAAATGGTGAAAGAGTCGCCTCGCGGCAACGGTGTTTAATGGTCAGCAATAGTCGAAAACGCGTCTTATTTGATTTTCTGATTTTTTTTTCCTTCAAAATGAAAATAGATGAGATGGGAAAACAAAGTGAGATCCCTATAGTTTGTTTTATTTACGTAAAGCCTCCTACTTTCGCTTTCATTTCTATCCTAAGCCCTAAAAAAAACTTGTAATTTGAACACAACAGTGAAGCTCAGCTCAACTGCGAAGAGCAGCAGCTATGGCGTTTCTCTTTAAAAAATTTCAAGAGGTAAGCAATGGATTCTTGACATTTAGATCTAATTCATGTATTGGATCATATAGGTTCCATATATTTGGTTCGTGAAACCGCTAGATATTCAGCGAGCTGTCAAGCTGTCTAATGCCATTTTAAACGACGAAGAGTTATCAAGACTGATTAGTTTCTAAACGTCCCACCACTTTCTTTGCTCCCGGAGTTTATGGAATGGTTATTTTTGTTTGGAAATTTGATTTCGTGTGCTAAATTGTAATAGGCAGTCAAGGTGCTTGCGAAAAGTCCTACATTAGCTAGAGATGGAAGGCGCATTCAGTTTGAAACAGACATCAATAGACTTTTTCTTTACACAAGGTAATTTCTTGAATTAATTGCATGACACATTTTCAAGTGTCCTTCTTACCTGCAGTTTGTTGTGATGATATTTGTGATTTGCATTACTGTATCTTCCTTCTCCATTGTAGTCGATTTTATGATCACTATTAGTAGCCTCTTCTGTTTATTAACGATGTTCTACTGATTTGGACTTGTGAGAAATATACTCAACAACCTTTACATTAAATTTGATCTAGTGTTTGCTTAGCAGTGCTGTAATGGCTTCAGTTCAGGAATTTTAGACTTAACATAGATGATCTGTAGGGGGGATAGGCAGTAGAGAAGCATTTTTCTCATTCCATATTAAATCAGCTGAATAGTCTATTAAAGGTATGCTTCTCCGTATGTTCTTTACAATTTATGCTTCGTACAAACTTCAGTCGTCTCTGTGATAATCTGAAGACAATGTATTCTGCCATGTCATGCTTTTCATTCCTTGGAGATTTTTTCAATATGTTACTTTCCCTTTTATATTTGCCAGTTACAACCGCTTAGGAAAGAACGCTGACGAAGCAGATGCAGAGGAAATCATCAACATGGCCAGCGAGGCATCTTTAGAGAAACAGCAGAAGCAAGTTCAACAAAATGTCCACGAACAAATCAATACTCTGGCCGCATACATGGACGAGATTCTCCTCCCAGACAAAAAGATCAAAAGCGAAGATCACAGTTCGTCTACAGTCAAAAACCCTTCTCCTAAACACAGTGGTCTCGGTTTTGCAGTTGGAAAAACCGCTCCTTTGTCTGATAATCTCAGTGAGTAACAAATCGCCATGCAATTGAGCGATCTTCGAATCTTTATCCCTGAAAAAAAAAAGTTTTTTTTCTCTCTGCAGATGTCCCTGAAACGAAGCCATTAAAGCGACTCGAGGTCTCCCAAAAGCTAAAATCCCTCCTCGGCTACACCCTCGAAATCAAACCCTCTCAAATCCAACACAAAGAAGCCGGCCAAGGCCTATTCTTGGACGGCGAAGCCGAGGTTGGCTCTGTAATAGCCATATATCCCGGCATAACCTACTCGCCAGCTTATTACCGTTATATCCCTGGCTACCCACGGGTCGATCAGCAAAACCCATATCTAATCACAAGGTACTGCTGAATTGCCACTTCACCTAAAAGTTTAAGCTTGTATGGAGTTTATCATTTTTAAATTATATTATATTATTAACGCACCCCCTCACGTTTATGCTGATTTAGTCGTAAACATGTAATCTTAAATGGGTGTTCGTGAGTATTCATACTATAACCTATTTGATGCCTTAGCTCTGATACTGTATTAAATGACTGATCCCTTCACCTAAAAGCTTCTTCATTTTTTAATTTTAAATACACTGTCAACAGATACGACGGCACAGTAATCAACGCTCAGCCTTGGGGGACGGGCGACGATACCATCGCACTGTGGGACCCGTCAACAAGCGTATCGGTCGAACCCATCCCGACCCGCGAAAACGGGTCGGATCGGGTTTGGAAAATGCTGAGCAAACCATTAGATGGGTCCCAACTGAGGATCAAAGGAGAAATCGTGGAGAGGAGAAACCCGTTGGCCTTCGCTCACTTTGCGAACCATCCGCCGAAGGGAATGGCCCCAAACGTCATGGTGTGTCCTTACGATTTTCCTCTGGTGAATGAGAATAAGGATATGAGAAGGTACGTCCCTAATATTTCCTTCGGCGATGGAGATGGTGTGAGAATGAGGAAGTTCGGTACGTTTTGGTTCAAATCTTGGAAGTCGAGTAATAATAACGGCGGTAATAATGTGTTGTCGGGTGGGCCCGTGCTGAAGAGCCTCGTGCTCGTGGCGACGAGGGAGATATGCGATGAAGAGATTCTTTTGAATTATAGGCTGAGTAATCTGAAGCGTCGGCCGTCGTGGTATGCGCCGGTCGACGAGGAGGAGGATCGAAGGAGGTGGAGTTAGTTATGTGATGAAAATTGAATTTTTCTAAATTTGATTTTTTCTTCTTCTTTTTTTTTAATTTATTTTTTCCGTTTCGACATTTGTGAGAGCTCTAATCTAATCTCCATTTGTAGAAAGATTATTTTCGGATAAAAGTCGTGTGAAGTTGAAGAGTGGAAGAAAATAAAGAGATACAGATATGGGTTTAATAGCAATTCCCATTTAATTTTAGGTTCTATTTTGTGGTATTTTCTATAAAGTTTTTATGCTTACTTGAAAATTTGTGTTCTTTCTTAATTTGGTTTTGTATTTGCTGCTTTGTCTCTCGGTATCAGAGAGATTTCTCACTGGCTGATCGATGGCTTCTAGATGAATGTTCTTGACCTTTATATGTGTGTATATAGTATATATATAGAATTGCATATCAATTGATTTCTAAATAAAGCCCTCAATTTCAAGTAGGAGTAGTATTGGGATATTATAACCTTAATTTATTTCAATAACTCATAACACATATGGAACATCATGCAGCAGCAGCAGTTATAAGCTTACACATGACATATTTATAGATATTAAATCTCCATTATATTCTATCCAACTTTAGGAGTGAACAAGCAAATGCCATTCTCATCAATGAAGATATTAACTCTATTACAGCAAAAGCGGCCGTCGACTGCGCCCGGCGGCTCGGGAACGAAAACCGCCGTAACGTACGGATTTTGGAACTCAATGAAAACCCTACACTGTCTCTTGTCCCTCCCCACGAGCTCGGGCCATTCCGTTTTGTACCCTACGTAATAATAATAACGTAAATTATTCGAAAACACAAAACTATATAAAAACAACAACAAAAAAATTGAATTTTTTTTTGTGGATGATGAATATAAACTGAATAAAGTTGTACCCTTGTAAGTGCAAGTGTTGAAGCTGCAAGGAGGGTAAGGAAGCCTCGTCATTTTTTTTTCTCTCGCTAATTGCTTTCTTCAATTGAAATGGATGGAATAGACCCACCCTATGATCCTTTATTTATATAGACTAAGAAACAGTAATGAAGTGGAAATATATCATGGAGAAATAAATTTTCCCTGATTCTGAACCACGCAAGATGTAATTACAATATGATTAGCCTAACACAATGTGTGATATCCTTCCGTAACAAGATTTTCACGAATTATAGTAATTCATAATACTCATATCTTCACTTAATTTTCTCTGATTTGAGTTTCTGGATGTTTTAAATATTGATAAATTTTAGTTGAATGATTCGATGGAAATTATTGTATTAAATATTGTCGGATTAGTTCAATAGTTGGAACGACTGATGATATTATAATATCAAATGTTGATAAGATGAGTTAGATGATGATGATATTGTATTTAATGAGATTAATTGTAATGCGAAAATTTTAGTAGTATAAACTGCTTAGTGTTGTATTGAAAACTACACCACAGCATTGAATAATTATTCTTTACCTCTCTAATCTTTTACTTAAAATATTATGAGCTATACTATCATATATAAGATCGTTAAATAAGTATACTATCAAAACAGTCACAGTCTAATACTTAACCACCGCAACATTTTAATCTTAACATATCTTACATATTATAATTTTGCATGGTATTACGTGGAAATGGCTTGGCTGCGTTGTAAGGCCATCTTCAACCATTCCTCTATCTATAGAGTTGCTACAGTGCGATTCCTCTATATTTACAGTGTGAATAGTATTATCAAACTCCAACAATCATCTCTATATAACAATAATCTTAATATATTTACTTTTACATTAATATATATATATATATATATACATAATCCTTAATTTCTTCTGATATTTTTACGAGTACTATTTTTTTTGCATAATTTACAAGTACTAATTGAAATTAATACTTAGGAAACCTAAAATAAAATTATTAATTGTTATCGACAACGTATATAAAAACCAAAGGAGATAAATAAAAAACTTGAAATTCATACTTGGAAAAAACGAATAAATAATATATTAAAGTAAAATATATTAAACGAATAAATAATATATTAAAGTAAAATATATTAAACGCATAAATAATATATTAAAGTAAAATATATTAAAGTTATTGAAAATAATATGGTTTACCATCAAATTAAAGTATATGCCTAATTTAAGTCACGCATTGCAGTTCAAATAATAAATATTATTAAATACTAAAAATAAACTAAAACAGATAAATTAAAAAAAGAAAAGAAAACAAAAAACATAAAACATTCTCTCTCATCGTCGTCGTCTTCATCTTCACCACAGTCCACAGAAGCCTGCATCTTATTTTCCCAATTGACCTCTTCTTCGCCAATTTCTTCCAACAGTTTCTATAAACTAATATTATTGTCAGAACTTAAAGAAAAAACCAAAAAAAAAAGGGATTGCGGGTGAACAGTGCCCCGCAATAGGTAGCGGTGCACTGTATCACCCGCTGGAAATAGAGGAGCGTTTGGCGTTCGATTGGAGACCTCCCAACGCTATTCATGGAGGAAAACGCCAGAATTAGCGCGGCGTTGGAGATGCTCTTAGAACGTATGTAATAACTCGTATAGCATAACTTAAAAAGAAAAAGACATTTATTCAACATTTTGTATCAATCAAAATAAAGTCGATACAAATCGAAACATTCCTCAACCCCTTTTATACATCATCCCATTAATTAAAACTCCCACAACAACAAATTTCAAAAAAAAAAAAAAAAAACTAACAAGTAGTCCACTGATCAGGCACTGTAAGAAAATAAGCAGTCATTGCCTTCCTAAACCTCTTCTTATACTGCTTCGGCGAAACTATCGTCGGAGACGCATTCTTCGGCCCGCCCAAAATTCCCGACGCCTTAACCCAAGTCTCCAAATGCTTGTCCCAAGTGTATTGCCTCATGAAATCGATGATCCCCATAACGAGCTCGTTGCGCTCTTCGTCCACCCCAACCAACAAAGAGTAGTCCATCACGTCGATCGACTGTTCGAGACGACAAACGACTTTTTTTCTTTCGTCGAGAAAAAAAAAAGAAAGGAACGAAAAAAAAAGATCGACTGGGCTTACTGCTAAGAACGAAGTGTCGTTCCATACGGCTCTCTCGAGGACCCTCTTCGACTTGCTTCCGAGAAACATGGGATTCGTTCGGAGGGTCTCCAACAAATTCATGTCTAGGAGAACTTTTCCCGACTTGTCGGAGACGTAGCGGGACCTCTCGGAGCCCTTCAGGTCGTAGACCCGAGATATGTTTCGTCCGTAGAAGAGGTTCTCCATTATCATTAGGTCCATCTTCGCTTCTTTCCCGCCCTTTGGGTGCTTCACCACCACCTGAAAGATTCAATTCTAACGTTGGCCCGCAAATAATGAATAAAAAGATTGTGTATCCGATAGCGTCGAAGACCGTACAAAGTCGTCCCGAGGGGTAGGGTCAGTTTCTCGGTGTATAGTTTCAGACTTAATCCTGTATGTTAGGGATGACGGTGTTATAAGGACACCTGAATTAAGGTTGCAGTTTGAGGACAATAATAAGTTTCAAACTGAAGCAATTTGGAGACACTTGAATTAAATGTTGCAATTTTACGACTGCGCAAGTTTCAAAATTGAAGCAATTGAAGGACAATAAAGGCTGTAATTTTTTATTTTGAATCTTACTGCATTGAAATCGAATTGCTAGAATTTCGAAATTTATTGTCCTAAATTTGTCATCTCCCCCTAATTTAGGTGTCCTTTATTCCCACCAAATACACAGGACTAAGTGCTTGTTTGGTTGGGTGGTTTAAGGATTTTAAAGGTAAGTTTAGGGTATGTTAGTGTGTTTGGTTCGTAGAGCTTATCTATAACCACTCTAAAACCCATGTAGACGGGTTTAGACAAACACAACTCCTATGATATGTTTATCAAAACCCCCTAACAGAATACACATTTGATTTATACCCATTAATTTTTTTTTATATAAACCCTTACTCATTTAAACCCTCTTAAATATTAACCTATCAACCAAACGAGCAACGACATAATCAAGCCGAATTCCTAACAGTACGCACCTGATAAATCCCGAGAATCTTGGCAAGACATGTCGGGCTCCCCGAGACGAGCGCGTCCGTGAGGTACTTGAAGTACTCGGGCGCAAACTCCTCGAAAGATTCCAACTCCGTCTTCGTCACCTGCTTTATTACGAACCGCCCGTCGAACGACTTTGCAAAGTACACGTTGCTCTTCCCGCCCTGGGCGTTCCACCTCCTACACCTCCCCAACGAGCGCAAGAAGTCGACTTCGTCGGGACAACACTGCCTCCTAAGACCGTCGAACTGCTTAGCAAAGTAGCACACGACCGAGAACTTCGCCTTCCCCGACGAGTCGTCCTCGAAAGAGATTCGGAGGTGGGGAGAAGCCGTCGGAGTATCCGCGTTCGACAAAATATCTTCCGAGCCGTAATAATTCCCGAAGCTCGAGAAATCGGAGTCCATCGACCCGAAAGACTGCCACGAAGAGAGGTCGGAAGCTACAGAATTCATTTTGCTGACGAGGCGAACATTCGACGAAGACGACGGCCCTACGACGGGCCTATCGTAGATGTAATCGCCGTACTCCTTCGAGCTCAGTGCGTAGGATATGATGCTCGTCGGCTCGTCGTCGTACACTGCAACGACCATTTCTCGGGAACTGTTTTGCGGGACCATTAATCTCGCCCCTTCTGGCAATAGAGAGGCGGGCGAGATCAAGGAAGGGAAGTTCACCTTCTCGGCCTCGGGCGGCGACCCCTGGGAAAATGACCGATGTACCCTCGGGACGGGATCTCTCACCATGTGCCTGTAATCGCCCGAGGCGTGAAAGGAACGTAGGTTGGAGAGGTGCAATGAGTAAGGAGGGAGTCCCTTTTTGATCCTTTCTTGGATCCTCTGGGCGGAGTCGAAGGAGTAGACTCGGGTGGGTGATAGCAGCCTTCGAACAGACGGGTTTTCTTTCTTGTTCGTGTTCTCGGGCGGTAGGTTTTCGGACGAAACCGAGCTCAAACGATCGATCGAGTTAGGGTTTATTGCCAGAAGATTTGGATCGACGCCTGACCATGCAGAGTCGATCTTGTCCGAAAGGATGGAAGCTTCCGAGGGCAATCGTTCTAAGGAAGAGTTTGCGCTCTCGACGGTTTCCACGCTTCGGAGCGATTCTTCTTCTTCTTCGATGCCTTCGATGGTCATGACCGGGTCAGATTCCTCTGGGTCGGGGCGGGTCGGGCCAGAATGGGACGACCCGTTTGGAGCGTTTGGAGTAGGGCTTCGATTGAGGAGGGAGCTGAGTAGGTACAGCCTTCGGTCCCAAACCTTTGTGGCGATTACGAGGGAATGTCTCAGTCGGTTAATCTCGAGGATGTCTAATTCTTCCGAGATCTCATCAGAAGAGGATGGTGGTTTGAGGATGTCCTGCCAAAATACGCGTAATAAATAAATTTTCGAAGTCGTTGAAGAGCTACGAAATCCATAGAAAACACCGTAATTTTATTACCAGATAGTGTTTCTTTTCGTCGAAAAGCGAGCTGTAGAGCTCCAAAACATGGTCGTGCAGTTCGCTGGCGTCGGAGAATTCGTCCATACACGATAGGCTCTTCGATTTCATTTCCTCGAGAATCGTCGATAGCTCGGCGTACAACGCTTCTGCTTTCGTCAACAGCTAAGACAAGGAAAACATCGCACATAAAAAACAGGTTATAACACCGATTAAAAGAAAGAAGACAAAAAAAAAGCTTCACAGCTTCGAAACTAACCTCGTCAGCTTCTTTCCTGACCCAAGTTTCTTCGCCGCAGTTACCGAACTCGAGAATCGAAGGAGGCAAATGTACGTTGAGTATGTTGACGGGCGAATACCGAAAGAAAGCAACCATATTACCGAACCTGTGTAAGAACGAAGCAATCAATAAATTTTATTGCCCCTTCCTCGGGAAAATAAAAATAATAAAATTTCACCCGTAAAATCTGAGGCAATCCCTCTGCAGAGAATGACCGCAGCTCGCAATACGATTCCCAGTCGCGTGTGTGGAGAAGCTAAGTTCTAGAAACTTCCCGAAAGAAAGTCCCCAGGCGGCGTCGGACATAACCACCCTTTGAGTGGCCGGAGGAACACCTTCGCTTTGCGCGCACTTAAGGCACCGATGCCACATCCATATCCTACCGTCCCTTTCGCCTGGGAGTTTGACCGAAGTCAGGCGCTTCACGTTTATCGTAAGATTCCCATTTTGGTGTGTGTAACAGTTGACGTGCGCTTCGGCGGATTCCTTACACGACGGGCACACACATGACTATGGAAACAGAAGGGAGCGTGTAAGAAGGAATACAAGAAAATTGAAAAACAAAAAAATAAGTGTTAGTTATTTTTCCAGTCTTGTAATTTAAGGGGGTGGCATTATAGGGACAGAATATTCAGGGGTGGCATTAAAAAGACAGTAATTGCTTAATTTTGAATATTACTGTTCGTATAATTTCAACCCCTAGATTCGTTGTCCCCGTAATACAGCTCCTCTAAATTACAGGATCAAAAAAACAATTAACGCAAAAATTATAATTGACAACGGTTTGTTACGTAAAAGGTAACTAACCTGATCGAACAGATCGTCCCTGAGAAATCTCCCGAGTGGTTTATCGGAGGGACTGTAGAACTTCACACGGAGAAGCCTTGACCTTTCGCACGACGTCCCATTCACAATGCAGTGGCTCGAGAAAGAAACTAATATGCTCTGATGAGTATCGTTAGTCGAATAGCATTCGTTAGTAGTTGTAGCTTCGGTTTCTAGTTGTTGGTCCTCCTCTCGAGTTTGACCGAGGGTCGGGTCTAATGCTAGATTTTCGTCGCACGCCTCGTAAAACGCTTTCCTGTATCGAAATTCGTCTAAGACGGCGGCATCATCTTCGTCGTCGTCGTGATGTGTAAATCCAAGTTCGGAGAAAGATTCTTGCAATCCCAGTTCCAAGCTAAGATCCGAGGATGTGATATCGTTCAATTCGGATAAAGAATCTTTGCCTAACTCAGAAATGGCGGCGACCTTTGAGACGTTCGATGGTAGAATAGCTCCCTCGTCTGTAAGAAAAGAGGTTTCCAGCGACAAATGGTACGCCGCGAATACGGCGTATTGGACAACGTTCTTCACTTTCTTGAGTTCTTCACGGCACGAGCCGTGCAGTACGACCTGCAAAATAAGAGCACATCGTAGAAATTTTTTACGATTTTTCTAACATTTCCCCAGTTCGACATAGAAATTAAGGTAATTAACATTAGGGTTAAAATACAGTAATTTATCGGTGGCGGCATTATAGGGACGTAAAATTTAGGGGGTGGCATTATACGGACAATAACTTTAAAAATCAAGCGACGTCACATGCCAAAACCCAGATTTTGTCCCAAAATTAATATTAAAAGTTATTCTCGTTATATTGCACCCCGTAATTTGCCAGAACCCTCGAATTTAGGCCAAAATCAAGGGCTACGGATTATAATATCCCTAAATTGCTTAATTTTGAAAGTTTTCGTCCCAATAACGCCAACCCCTAAATTCGATGTCCTTGTAATGGTACCCCCGCTAAATTACGGATAAAAAGAATATCGAAGCCTAAACATTACCGTGCAGCCCAGGCGTCTAGGACACCCTTCGAAGAACATCAACGTCTTGGATGGCTTCTTATTGAGCTGATTCGAAGGCTCGTGCTCCTCCGTTACTTTCTCCAAGTGAAAGAGTTCGCAGTTTCCCAGCCTCGTTTTGGAAATGTGGTCGGTCGAAGGAGTTATAGAAGCGCCCGTGCACCGAGCGATGTGTTCTAACAAAGGTTTCTTAACGTTTAGGACCAAAGAAATCTCCTTCGCCAAGAGAAGCTCTAACGCGAACGAAGAAACACTTTTCTCCACGAGGAGAACGTTTGGACGGTGCGCTTCGATCCTCGACACGACTGTCCTGAGATGATCTTTCTCCTAAAAAAGGAAATAAATAACGTCGTACGGAATTTCTTCGATCTGTTCGCCGAGGCGTTATAACAAAACAAACCTGCTGTAGTAAAGTCTCGAAAGATTCGAGCTGATTCTGAACTCGTTGGTACTCGAGCGCTCCTCCCAATAGTAGCAGCCTCGCATTCTTGTACTGAGACGTCATTCGTTTGTGCTTCAGATTCTTCGTACAAACGACCCCTTTTACGAGTTTGCTGCCGAAAAAATAGAATTGAACGAAATTTCCCGACAATAAAAGTAGCAGATATCTCTAACGGTTATTATATTACCTACGGCTGGGAACCCCCGAAGCTACACACTTGATCTTAACGTATTCGCATGGATCCATGCTACCGCCCCCATTAGTATCGGGCCTTACGTAATTCGCAGCTTGCCACGAAACGCTCGTTATTACATCTACCCAATTCTCGCCGCTCTTTTCTTCCATCGAAGCAACGCCCTGGCCCTTCATAAGCTGCAAAACAAGCGCTCGAAAATGACCTTGAACAGCACTTCTCAAAGACTCCTTCTGAGAAGAAATGCTCTGCCTCTTCTTCTCCTTAGGCAGAGACACAAAGTCATCATCGTAAACTGCTGTTAGAACGTCATTGTCATCGTTTTCATAACCATCTTCGTCAGCGTAAGCAAAGAAGTTGTTCTCAGCCTCGTCGTTGGCGTCGGCGGGCGGAGGAGGAATCCATATGAGTCCATTTGTCTCAAAGTCCAAAGGCGGCGGCTGAGACTGAAATATCGACGATCTTTCGGGGTCAGATGTTAATTTGGCGGCGGGATTCGATAAAATGCCCTCCTTTTTGTCATCGTTGTTCTCCTGTACATATTGCCTCGAGGGGCTCTCTAAAGGGCTCGAACTAACCGAAGTAAAACTGTTGAATTCTTGCCCATTGCTAATAACGCTAGTAATAGAATCTAAGTCACACGTATCACGAAAGTATTCATCGCTCCTGCAAAAAACGAACACGTCGATTTAAGAATCAGACATAAACCTAACCACCCAAATATGTAATATGCTAAGTAATTACTTGCCTGCTTCGAGTGTGAGGAACAGATAATGGTGAAAGATGATTCGGAAACGAACCATCGACAAAACTCGGTGGCGAAGAGGGTTCTTGGCTATTAGCCCTTGGCGAGTTAGAAGGATGAACTTTAACGCTGTTTCTTTGAATGCTTCTGTGCTCGGGGCAAATCTTACACGTTTTGAGGTTAAATACGGTATGGCTTGTAAGATTAGAGACAGCTTTGTCTGAAGAAGCGAGGCCCTCAACGCAGTTTCCGCAAAAGAGGCTTTTACAGCTTTGACAATGGTATCTATGGCAAGACTTTGATAACAAGGTTTTGCAGTTGCTGCAATTCTTGTTGTTTTCGTTAGTTTCGACGAACGAATCCATTGAGCTCAGACCACTGTTTCCCCAGGAAATCCAAGATTTAACCTTTTGTATCAAATCCAAGAATGAACTATCTCTTGCTCCCATATACAGGCGATGTTATACATAGAAAAAAGGGGAGGAACTGAAGTAACGTTCCTTGTAATAATTATTCAGGGAAAACCCAAGAACGCCACCTAAACTATATGTATGTAAATTATCGAACTCGAATTAAAAATCCCACAATAAAATTAGTGAGAAGAAAGTAATTGCCGGAGAATCAAATTCCTCCAATCTAGTCAAAGAAAAGCTATCTACGGATGGTTAAATCGTGTTTGTATGATGTTTTCTCCTTTGATCTAAAAAAACCCCCAAAACATTGAACACTTTGGTTCGACCAATCCTAGAATAATCTTCATAACAACCCAAGATCTAAGAATCAACGGTCGGGAAAAAAAAGCCTTTTTTATCAAACAGTGGAAGTCTTCAAATTGATAAAACAACTTCCACAATGATAATAAGATCAAGCACACAAAAGAAGGTTCAAAGGGACGAAGGGTTTGCTTAGATATGAATAATGGAGAAGAAAGAAAGAAAATCAAATCTTGTTTGTCAAAAAGATAAAAGTATTTGTAAGTTACGAATGGTTTCTTGGAATCAAAGGATGAAGAAGACGATGATAAATAGTAAGAAGAGGAAGAAATTTCCCTTTGTGAGTCTTCTAACATAGCTTATGGTAGTAGCAGCTCGAATCTCCATAACCATTTGTTGCAAATCCTTCGGCACGAAGAACAAGTAGTAGTACATCTCTTTCTTTCCTCTGCATATAATAGAAAAACACTTTCACTTTCACGACTCAACCCTTCTTACATTAAAATATTCGCCTTGATTTCCTCTTTACACATACGCCCACATGTTTTCATGTAGCTTAGCTTTTAAACCTCTCTCTTTCTCTCTCTCTCTCTGAGTTCACATTCTCTTTATAATATTTTTTTCCGTATAAGATCTACGCTATCTTAATTACAAATAAGTGTGTGTCTGCGGGTCATTGTCAACTTTATCTTTTCTTGAAGTTCCATGTAATGAAAAGGAAATCCCTCTATTTTAAAATTTGTACTACTATTTAATTAATCATTTTTTTGGGTCCATTTATTACGTTTTCTTTAATGAATTTGAGATTTTGCGGCAATAGTGACATGGAATTTTGTTGGTTTGCCGTTTGCTGGTCTTTTCTCTTCAGCAATTGGTCAGCATAATACCCTAATCTATTTAAGATGTTTCATTAATTTATTACCAAGTTGTTGGTACATTGTTCTTGGTTTCATCAATTATATTATAAAAAATAAATGGTATTATTGGAAGGTATGATATTATATATATACACATATATAAATATATTGGTTATGCGGGATATTGAAAGTCCTCGCATTCGGAATAAGTTCAGTTTGAATGAAATCTAAACTAATTTTATTGGACAAACTTCGTTTTCTGGGTATTTAATTTGCATTTTCTGGGCTAACCTCATTAAATTATGCTTGATCGTGTGAGGCAATATTTGATAGTCGTTTGACTGTACGTACATAGCTATATTTATTTATGGAGTTAGGTAATTCACTTACTTCATCTGGAAATCAAATAAAAGTATAATATAGTAATTAAAGCAAATGGGATGTGGTTTTTATTTCATTATCAACATAAAATTAATGGTTGGAGGAATGAAACCTCCGAGTACTTTTTTTCCCTTTTACTTAAAAAGTAATTTTATACTACTATTAAATTAGTAAAAAGCCTCGTAATTAAATGGCAATTCTTTCCCTTGAAGCAATTAGATATTGGTGACTGTCTTTTTCTCATCTTAAAAAGACGCTATAGGAGTTCAATTTAGTTTTACCTTTATCTGTCGTGACTGAATTTTCGCAATTATAATTTAATATAATATACTATTTCAAGGTCGAGTTCGTGTAAAAACATATTTTCATTTAAATTTCTTTGAATAATATTATATATATAAGATTGGTTTACAATTGTGTCGTTCTAACTGATCCTTGTTTTATTTGTGAATAGTTAATAAACTACGTACGTGCATGCACCTTGCTTTATAAATATCAAGAGAATAAACCCCATATAGATATAATAACAACAATTGATTTATCGCTCATTAGATATAAATAATATAAATATATGTACATAGTTTTTTAACTGATCATTCAACATGCCAGAATTTTCCGTAGTTGAATTTGGTTAAGTTGTCTACAAGCAATGTCCGATTTAGATACTCCAGTCATAAAGTCTTCATAATTGTAAAAGTAATACCGATTAAAAAAACATAATAAAAAATGTTGGTCAAATAAAGTATATATTTTTTTATTTGCAATTGCAAACATTTTACCAAGAATGCTTCTTTGCGAAGAATAACGTAAAAACTTGTGTATGTATTTCTTAAAGAGATTTCATGAAAAATGTTTTGAACATTCAATCTTAATCTGTCTACTTGTAATCATTCAAATATATTTAATTTACCATAGGCAAGTGGTTATATAAAAAGAATATAGCATATATATTAATTAGTTGTTACTCGTTTAGAAAACTGGATAACTTAATTTATTAGGGGCTTATTAGAGTTAATCCATCGAGTGGTTATATAAAAAGAATATAGCATATATATTAATTAGTTGTTACTCGTTTAGAAAACTGGATAACTTAATTTATTAGGGGCTTATTAGAGTTAATCCATGTCAAATTTTAGGTGGAAATGGTCACCAAATATCATATATGTGTGTGAGTCTCTGTCTAAAACAGACGACGAAAACCTAATTCTTTTGATGTATTGAAATGTAATAAAATAATCGAATAATCCTTTAAGTTTGTCACTACTAGAGAATATAATATATTATTGAGAGAAATCAAATTGGTGATAGGACGATGACGTCTTATATATATAGCTGCTCGAGGAGCTTGAATTAGTCGATGTTGAACAAACACCAATTTTATAATCTCAACATAATACATACAAATATATAGATACATATATATTATTTCCAATAGTAGCCAAACCCATGGTTAAGTACAGTACAACTACAGCACGATTTTGTTTTCCACGTCAAAAAGTTTATTGTTTGGTGAGAAACATATCGTTGTTGTTGTTATTAAATGTAAACAAGTTTATCATAGAATAAAAATATATGTTCTCATGATACAGTTCTTTCATTGACAATTTACATTATGGAAAGCTAAGGCAAGTATATTTTATCAACCAACTATCATTCAAAAAAGGAGTATAGATAAAAGTAGACCCCATGACTCATATCCATGTAAAGATGTTGTCGACTGTGGAAAACTATGCAAAAGTATATTACTTTGTGTAAATAAAATAAAATCTTTAAATATATTAGTAATATTACAAAGGGGTTTCCCACAAAATAATGTCTTCAAAGAGCTCTACTAAGTTCTTGATAATATCAAACCCTATCCTAGAATTGCTTCTAATTGACTCGTTTATTATCTTTTTATTACTTTCTAGCATTTCTTCGAATCACATTATATTGCATTTGACTTACATACGCCACTCGTAGAAAGTAATTGTGGATAGAATTTATTTGCAATCGATTGTTTTCTTGAATCAAGCACACGGGCAAAGATGAAAGTGCTTCATGACTCATGAGGGCCATTAACAAATATATACATATATATATATACATATATATATATTTATCTATCATTCTACTTTTTGACGACATTAAAGATGGATACTGAAAGTGGCCTTTGAATGAAATATTACTCGTATCATCGAATTCTTGAATGGACGGTATATTAGTTGTATTCATTACTTCTTTTCATTAATTTATTTATTTCCTTTGAGATTTGGTAAATTTTAACATCAATCTGATGAGAAATCCACCATATAAATTCCAAAAACATTTTGCGGGTGATTAGGGATTATACACGTGAATGACAACCCTAAGCATAGACAGGTAATAAAATTGGAAATATTGAAAACAAAAATATACAACTTTGATGTAATAAGATAAGATCGAGACTTGGACCTATGCTAATCCAAGTTGGGAGCTTTTTATTGAAATTCTCTATTACTTTCTACAACATTGAGATTTGGTGGTATTTTGTTGGAAATGAAAGTTAGGTAAAGATGAATTTTCCAGAGAGATCTCAAACCACAACCGCACGTAACACTGACTTTGGCTTACAGTAGTAATATTATTGCATATATGTGCTATGGTTCTCGCATATCGTGAGCAACCACCGTGAACACCTTTAGTAAATCCCTCTATTGTTTGCATTTTTGTTTTCAATTTCTGACGCCGCCATCATCTCCATCGTTCCTCTCAGATCTTTCGTCACCTAAATCGTCCTCTCTGATACGTTAATTTTTAAGAAAATTAATAATTTACTATTCATGTGTGGACGACATGGCAAATCGATGATTTTTCTTAAAAATTAATATATCGAGAAGGGGTTTAGGTGACGAATGATTCGAGAGGGTCGGCGGAGGTGATTGTGGCGTCAGAGATTGAAAAAAATGCAAAAAATCGAAAGATTTGCTAACGGTGTTCACGGTGGTTGCTCACGATAGGTTGACACCATAACAAATCTCTATTATTGCATATAACTTATATAAATAAAATTATAAACATATATATCTTATATATATATATATATATATAAACGAAACGGAAAACAAGTTTACATTCCTCTGGGTGGAAAAAAATCAAAATTTGTTAAACTTGTCTTCTCTAACATTTCTCTTATGTTAGATTCAACAATAATAGTAAATGTAATATTTTATTTTTCAACAACACATCCAATAATCACAATTTTTATAAGATTTTACATCTATGCA
This sequence comes from Craterostigma plantagineum, assembly GCA_027422505.1. Lineage (NCBI taxonomy): Eukaryota > Viridiplantae > Streptophyta > Magnoliopsida > Lamiales > Linderniaceae > Craterostigma > Craterostigma plantagineum. The sequence continues at coordinate 35,270,901 of JAPQWV010000001.1, forward strand.
GGGCCATTATGGGTCTCTGTTCTTATAGTTTATTGGGTCCAACCTTAATATAAATAAATAATATTTAATTTGTATGATAATTTTTTGGGCCTACTTTTATTAATTAACGAATATTGGACCATAAGATAATGCTATTAAAATATATAAAGAAGGGAAAAGGCCTTAAAATATATCCCCAAAATTAACCCAACAAAATTGTGACGTTCTGCAGTGGACCAGGAAGCACAACCCAAATCCGGCTGTGCATCTATGATAAGAATGGAACACTGTGAAAATTTGGATGAAAGAAATATTGCTTGTTTGAGAAGTAGCTTTGCTTGAGTTTTTTTTCTAGAAATTGACTGAAGTTTAAACTTCTTTTTCTTATAAAAATAATATTACAAATAGATGAGAGAATTATAGCAAAGGAATAATAAAGGTAAAGAATTGGACGAAGTTGAAAATTTAACTATTCAAAACAGTCTACTTTTCGAAAAACAAATAGTAACCACTAACCAAATAGTATTTAAAAAAGTGAGAACAGAAATCAGATTACCCACACGACAAAATGTCGATATATATACGAGTTAGAACCCACACTTTTCTGTAAATTTCTGGTCATAAATTCGGACATACGTAACATGCAAATAGAATTTTTTTTTTTGCTGTATACCGCAAATGTCGCTTCCTATTTTCAGGTGAGATGTGAAAAACCACCGACTTTCACCTTAGACAAAAAGTCATCAAATCAATCAAAAGCTTACGTAACCTCAACGTATAAGCGTCTACATTAGTTGTTGAGAGCTTAATTAAAATAAAGACGTCAAATATAAATAAACTCGTATGAGGCAAGCATAACAACTTCATTTCATTAATCTTTTTGCAATACATAAACAAAGTTCTAGACTAGCCAAAATTCATTTTACCAGCAACTGTAAGGCATCGTCTGCACAATTTAACATTTCCTTCCATGCATTTGCTTCAGAATCTATAAATCTGTGTAAGGAAAACAAAATAGCAAATCTACGCTCGCTTAGTACGCCGTCCAACTTCAAGTGCGAGCGCCGTGTCGATTTTCAAGGAAATATCGAGCGCTTTCACTGAATGAGTCAGCGCGCCGCTGCAGTTGAAGAAGATAGCAGCAAAAAAAAACCACAATAAAAAATAAGAAACAAAAAAATAAATCAAGAAACGAAATATTATTACATTCAGGATTATCTATACCTCGATATGTAGGTCACCCCAGATTGTCCAATCTTGTTTACGCTATCAATTGTGACATTTCCAGACGCCTAATTCCAAAAAAAAAAAAACGAAACAGAAAGCGCTATCACTAATTGCCTCGTTCGATTTAGGCGAGAATTTGATATTACAACTGATATTTACTGTCGCAATGCTAACATAGAAGAACAAAAAAACGAGGGATAAGAAAATAATTCCAACTTACCTCGGTTTCAAACTTGCCATTAATTAGTTCTACAGCTTCTTTGAGCATTGATACATCGACGTCCCCATTCGATAATGGTACAACCATGTTATCGAGCATTATTCTGCTAAGGTGTGTCTTAGTCGAGGATGCGTAATTTAGGACTTGCTTTACTTCATCAAGGGTCCTCGTTTCCACCTTCAAAATAATCAAGATTATGCATAAAACCGTAAAGGATGTAATGAATTAAGTTGTCTTATTGTACCTCGACGGGCATTTGAAGATTATTATCATCTAAATAGGCGTCCACAGATTTCAAGGCGTTTGTGACGCCGCCAGCTATAGAAATATGATTATCTTTTATCATAACCATATCGAATAGGCCCATTCGATGATTCTGGCCACCACCTATTAGCACCTGAGGAAAAATTATTTTCATGAAAAATTCAGTGGGACATTTTAAATCTTTATAAAATTTTCGCAGAAAGTAATTTATACCGCCCACTTATCCACCAAGCGTAACGCTGGAGCAGTTTTACGGGTCTCTAATATTCGGGCAGGGGCTGCAGCGTCTGCCATCGCCTGCAAAACATTTTCTTCTATTACAACTATTTTCCATTACAAATTGATGAATATATTATTTTGTAATGATCAAGAAAACATTAGGTGAGGATTGGATTTGCAGAAACATAGTACCTTGGTAAGAGTGGCGATTCCACTCATCCTCTGCATGAAATTGAGGACAACCCTTTCCGCCACGACAATACTGTGGGCCCTTCCTGTATCATATCATTTCATGAATATACAGAAAAGAAAAAAAATCGATTCTTTTCGTGGATCTGTTTCGTGATTACCGTGTACTTTGCCAAATTGCTGGCCTTTGTGCACGTTATCTCCATCTTTTCTTTGCCACTCTACCTGCAAAATAATGAGAGTATTATATTTGCCGTCTATGTTTAATGGATTACGAATTTCAGAAACTAAAGGGTAAAAGGTTGATCTTCCCAATTAAGAGAGACTCGAATGATTAGAGTTACCTTAAGCGAAGGGTCAACCTCATTAAATACCATTTCAGCTAGCCCAATGCCAGCAACAATACCATCTTCCTTTGCCAGAAAAAAGGTTTCAACTTCAGCTTCACTGGGAATTGTTGCTTTACAAGTGACATCTCCTGCGTGGAAAATCTGGGAAGTTATGTAATGATAATATTTCATAAGAAACAGACACAAAGTAGAGGCATCCTAATCCAATTTGAGATATCTGTGAATGAACCATCACCTAGTTCTCGTATCAAAGTTCATTCTTCAATTCAACCATACTTCTAACATTTAACAATATTGCTACCTACCAAAATTTCTGGCAACCCAACCAAATTTCATGGAATTTCTCCAATCGATACACACACACATAGACAAATACATCCACACGGTTAGCCCGCGTGATAAATGAATGTCTTATGAGAACAAATAGAATTCATTCTCGATTTATGAACTGTAGTTCTACAAGAAACAGTCTGAATAATAATCCAAGAACAATGTTCCATCATTTCCCCACTATAGTTTCCTCCACACACACACGCCCACAGGGACAAGTACGAGGAACTAAATTCATGCCTTTGGGCAAATAAAGGCCAATCGAAAGCAAAATCTTTATAAGATAAACCACAAAACGTTACCCAAACAAAGGAAAAAAAATGAAACTTTTACCTAAGTCGCCCGCGTCCTCAGAGAGGGCCAGCTTAATAACAGCCTTCAAATCATAAGAGGGGTGCGATGGAGGCTTAATTACCGAAGACCCAGATGGAATTTCAACTTTTGTTGATGCTGCAGCTGACATTTTCACTATCAACCTGCGAATAAATCAAAAGCTCAATCACGAAAAGGAAAGGAAAGGAAAGGAAGAGTTTATCATCATCATACGACTTGCTAATACCTTCTTGGGATGGGTTTGAACGATATAATCGGGCAGTGAGAAATGGCCCCAAACATCAGTGGGCTCTGCAATTAGGTTTTACGTTGATCGTTGCAGTCAGCGCTCCGTGGCGGACAACGTTATAGACCTACCGTGTGATTGTGAAACGCTTGTTACAGTTTTTCTTTTATTGTATTTTCTGATAAATATGAGCTGTGATTGTGAATGTGAATAAATGAGAAGGAAGAGTAAAGAAGAAACACAGTAGAAAGAAAGGTTTGATCTTTGTCAACCCTTTTTGTTTGTTTTCAATTTTAAGGTTGAATTTGGGTCACTCTCTATTTTGGGCCAAAACAAGAATCGGCCCAAAATCTCTTTTCAGCCCACCCTGAATATTAATCCTCTTGTCCCTTTTCTTTCATAATTGTGTATAATATTCATTTATTTTTATTTTATAGGTACTCCATAATTTATTTTTGCATATTATTCAAACACGGATGAGATATTACAAAATTAAGACCAAAACAGCTAAAGCAAGCTAAATCATACATTTAATCATACATACAAAGTATTGGACGGAGTGTAACAAGAGCTTCGTTCGTTTATGATTTCTCCTAAATAATTCATATCTGCAATGCATACCAAAAGCTAGTGGCTTATCAAGGAATCATTGTCCGGCAATTCTCATCGTTAGTTCGCATCCTTGTAAATATATCCATGTGAATCTTTGTCATAGAAACCAATGAAAAACATTGAGGCATCCATTCACATATAAATAATACACACACAAACATACATATTATGCTCAGATCATAAACTAGCAACGCTGAAAAAATGAAGACGGGTCAGCTCTCGGGCACCATTGTGGTTATGTTTTTAATTTCTTTCTTATATGAAGATGTACTCGTCGTAAAATGCGATCCAAACACCACCATAGACGATTACGAATGCTCGAAGATTCATACGAGCCAGGCAGTAGCTTTGCAGAGGAAATTGACTACGGTCTTAACGAGTTGGCCTACATGACTATCGATCAGTACAACTTTCAGTACTATCTCAACGGAACATTCGCCATAGGATTTGCATACTGCCAACCAAATCTCTTTACTGTTCCAGTCGACTGCATCACTTGCCTGGAGTCTGCTGCCGACTTTTTGAGGGAAGATTGTGAGTATTCGTTGTCTGCATATGTTGCAATGGTAGACTGTGGCATGAGGTATTATCCAGCTTCTCAGTGACACTGTGCAACTGTGACGCGTTTCGAATAAGAATCGATGTTTTCTCCATGGGTTGTATTGATTCTCCCTTTCAAGTTTTTGTAATATTTTTCCAGAATAAGAATCGTTGTCACTTTGAAGTTCGTTAGAATATGGAAAGTCCATGTACTGGTTTACTTGCAAGGTTTTCAAATACTATTGTTGTGCTGATTTCTTTACAAGTGCTTGTTTGGTTGGAGGGTTTAAGTATTTTAAAGGTGGGTTTATGATATCTTCGTGTGTTTGGTTCGCAGGTTTATCTAAACCATAAGTTTATATAAAACCACTCTAAACCCATACAGACGGGTTTAAATAAACACACCCCCTCACATGTGTTTATTTAAACCCACTAACCAAGCACACATTTTATTTATACCTTGTTTTATATAAACCCTTACTTATTTAAACCCTCCTAAATATAAACCAGTCAACCAAACGAGCACCACCTTTATCTTAATAACGCGAAAACATCTCATTAATTCTCAGGCAGGAAATATTTTTCATTTATCTAATGACATATACCGCTAGCTGTATAATTATATGGTATTGCATTATGATAAACTGATTTAATTTTGCGTACGAAACAGAGGGTTAGTGGACAACGTATCCATTTGCGAGAGAATCCCGTTGTATATATATATATTCTTTATAAAAATAAAATTATTTTAAAACTGCGGCAGAATTTCTATTGCAATTAAGGAAAAATATTCATCTCCGGTGATGCTGCCGAAAAATGGATCTACCGCGTTGGATGCTAACGAGCGTTTCCCGCCTTAATTCTGCCGCGAACGCTGCCTGGTGACTTGAAAACAGGGTAAAATTTGGGGGTCGTTTGCCCTCTTGCCTAGGTCATGTTTTCCGTGTTCCAGGTGTAAAGTAGCATAAAAATGGTGTGCTTAAGTGTGCGAGTGAGTGATGAATTGAGCAGAGTAACGGTAGGATACGTAAGAAATCGATACCTGTTCTGAAAGGGACTTGCCGTTTTTATAGGAGGTCTACGTGAGGCGGTTTCTTGGTAGTTTTCTCCCTAACCCGTGTTTCTCGAGTTCGAGTTCCCCACGACCCACGATGACACGTTCCCTAGCCTCTCCAGCTCTTAGCGGTTATTTGCGGCACGTCCGATTGACAGTTGTTCTGTGGGGCTGTGGCGGTTTCTTTCTTGAGAGGTCGAAATTACTGAGGATACATTATCATCGGGCGTTGGGGTAACGACCCGAGGGTTCGGGAGGTATCGGGAACTTATTCCCCAAGTCCAAGGTCGTCTCTCGGTTTACCCCGTTGTGGATCGTTCACTATCGACTCGGGTCTCCCCCGGGGGTATTCCTGCTGGCCCGAGGCCACGGGGATATGCCCCCGGGGGTATTCCTGCTGACCCGAGGCCACGGGGATATGCCCCCCGGGGGTATTCCTGCTGACCCGAGGCCACGGGGATATGGCTTGTTATTCGGGTAAGGGGATTACGTGTTAATTGAGGCGGGTCGGATATTTCGCCGTGGGGTCCGTAGGATCCGAGGGTAACATCCGGGAATTCTAATCCTAATTTGTACATCCTGATATTATCCATGTGATTCATTGTCACATATATGGATATTCCATGGCGGACAAAAACAGGCTAAAAACCTTCATAGACGATTACATCAAGACTTCTCATATTTTGTATTTATAGATAGTAGGCGTGTCACTCTAAACCCTAACCATCATATAATTATACTTATCATTATCATAAGAAATCCGTTCGATTAAGCGTAGAGAAAGGAATACGAGTCAGCTCTTCGTAGCCGTTGTTCTTTCTTGTTTGGTCGCTTTCTTAATAACGTAGATGTGTTTACAGTCGTAGTTCCAATCCAAACACTACAATTTACGCTGATGAGTGTACGTATTCATTGTCTGCATATGCTGCAAATGATGGAGTGTGGCATACGAGTCGTAACATATATATATATATATATATACATATATATTATATGTATATTCGCAAATGTGCATACGAGCAAAAGAACAAATAACTATACATATTGTGGTTAAGGGTTTCATTTTCCTATGTAGAAAACTTGAAAGGCGAGCAGTTGGTGGCAAATGCACCTAAAATGATCCAAACAACAACTAATGTACGAAGTCCAAATAGGAAGGTTAGTACAACAACAATGTATGGAATATGAGTCATTTTTCAGATTTCTTTCACTGGCTTTCTTTATTTAAAGGGGATAATTTTTTCGTGCTTAGACCCAGAAAAGATTAATATGTTGCTGGAGGAACCGAATCATATAATTTTAAAGTATTACATGACAAAAAGGGATGACAGTTAGACACATAAAGCATCATTAATAAAAGAAAAATTAGAAAAATTTAAACAATATATGAGGAATACTTCGATTGCATCTGAATAATCAATTTCTTCCTAAAAACATGTAAAAGTCAAAGGAGGGTCAATCTGACATTCCTAAAAATTAGAAAAAGTATACGTTTTGGAAACTTATATACTGTCTTACCTCGAGCGGAATCATTTTAGCAGGCTTGATGGTCTCGTGTACTGAGACATATCATTCGGGTAATAATATGTGACTGGTCTTTTCTTTTAAAAAAACATTATTGACCTAATATTTAGGAAATAATGTAATTAACCAATTTAGCACTTCTGGCCTAAAATCCGAAAGAAATATATTATAGTAGTGTGATAATTGATTATCTTCCAAATAAGTAATTATATCTGTCTGAACTTTCATGTAATCACTATATGCTAAGCATTGTTGCATGCATTCCAACCAGAAGGAAGACAGAGGAAGAAACTAATGACATTTTCCCATTCATAGTTGAAAAAACCATGTTGAATATATGATATATTCATATGAATCGTTCTCATATATGCATATATGAAATATTCATCTCCAACATCCTGATATTATCTATGTGATTATTTATCGCAACATATGTCGAATCCAGGTATAGACGATTACATCAAAAGTTAGATAGTTAATGCATATATCTATAAATGTGCATCAAAACCACCAACCACCATTTACATACACTAGACAACTCTACAACATCATTTTTATCTCTTATTTGGTTGCTTTCCAAAATGCAGGTGTATTCATAGTAATAAAATGCGATCCAAACACTACCGTTGAGGATTATCATTGCTCCAATGACATAGACCTTCCAAATGGGGGTTATGCAACGGAAGTTCGATACAGTCTTGATGAGTTGGCACATGACTATTGATGATTACAACTTCCAATACACTCTCATTGGAACATACACTACATCACTTGCATTCTGCAGCCAACCCTCTTTAGTAATCCAGACGACTGCCATCATTTGCCTGGAAGCCGCCGCTGACTTCTTGAAGGAAGATTGAGAGTATTCGATTTCTCCATTTGTTCCTATGGTAGACTGTGGCATTTGGTATGATCCAATTTAGTTTCTCGGTGAGGAGGATACTGCACGCATGGGTGAGAACACACACTGTGACGTGTAAAAAATATGTGTGTGTGTGTATATGTGCTTGTGGAGTCGATCTTTTGTTAATGTGTTGTATTGATTTGCTTTCGACTTTTTGTAATGTTTTCGCAATAAGAGTTGATGTCTGGTTTCGTTGAGAATAATAGCTGATGTTATGTTGAAAGTGTCAAAGCATTTTTGTAGTGTGACTCAAGTTTATTTTTATATTCGACACGTACGCAATTCTCAATCCTTATTTGTACATGCTGATATTTTCCACGTGAACCGCTGTCAAAAAACAAATATGGATATCGACGGCGGACAAAAAGGTACAAAAACGAAAACCTAAACAAAGACGGTTATTACATCAAGAGTTTGACAATTAGTATTATAGGTGTGTCACGCTAAACAAAGTCGATCGATTAAGGAGCGAAATGAAGACGAGTAAGCTTTGTGGTGCATTGTGCTTCATTGTTTGGTCGCTTTCATTGCGACCCAAATACTTCCGTTAAAGATTATGATTGCTCCGATAACACATACGATGAAGACGGGGGTTATGCAATGGAAGTTGCTACTTGATCGTCGATCGGAACAACTTTCGGTACACTATTCGACTGAATATATACACTAAGCATTCGCATACTGTGAGCCAAACATCATTCCAAATCACGACGACCGCATCATTTGCCTGTAGGCCGCTTCCGACTTCCCGAGGGGATGGTTCATGGTAGACTGTGACATGATGTATTATCCAGTTCAACAGTGAGGTTGTGGCACATGTTGGAAATATTCGACATAATAAATATAATGGGCTTGTAAAATTAAATGGTGATTGAGAAAATTGCTTTGGCTTGACTTGAAAAATATTATGTAAAGAAAACTTTGTTCCGCATTTGGTATACGTGTTCATACGGTTACGATTCACGGTTATAAACCGCCGTTTTTACGGTTTGTAAAAATCACTGACCGTAAAACCGTGATAACCATGGTTTCGGTTACAGTTTGTAACCAGAGGAGGCAGGCGGTTACACAGTTAGACCTGGGTAATGGCCGGATGGGCTGGTTCCTGTTCCACTGGTTCCGTCGGCATACCGGTTCCGGGACCGGAACATAACCGATTGTCGGAACCACTGACCATAACGGGTATGGGTCGGTTCATGTTCCGGTTCGGCCCATTAATTTTTTTATTTTTTTATTTTTTTGGACGTTAAAGTATGTTGCAGGTTCCGGTTCTCGGTTCCGGGCTGGAACCGACCCAGAACCCGAACCAGTAATCCAGGGGTCCGGGTCCACTTCGAAATTTCCGGCAATTGTGGTCTGTAATGAATAACGAGGAAAATATTGGCTCACAATGATTCCTTCCCAGGCGACTCTGATACTCAGTTGGACGTCCATAGACCATAGTAGATATACGATATGTGCATTTCTTCACTTTTGGAACAGATACATATACTTGACAACATTATTCTCAGACGTTGGCGGGAGAAAACCATTATTGGTCCCCGATCTATGGGGGCTTTTGGTCCCCAATGTTTTCAATTACCATATTTAGTCCCTCATGTTTCTTAATTTGAACCAAATTGGTCCATCCGTTAATTTAGACGGAATTGGTCCATAGGGTAAACATCGGGGACTAAAAATGGTTTTCTCCCGACGTTGGCAAATGAAATATTCATGGTCCGGCAATTCTCATCCTTATTTAAACATCACTTTTCACATATGATATTATCCATGTTAATCATTGTTACATGTAATTGAATACAGATAGCTTAGCCGACAAAAAGGAACAAGGACCCAAACGAAGACAATTACATCAAGATTTCGCTAATTAATATATATATATATATATATTTATATATATATTATATATTATATATAGTGTTAATCTACCTCTCAATACGTGATACGCACACACACCTCATAAGAAATTGGTTTTGATAAAGGAGAAAAATGAAGACGAGTCAGCTCTCCACCATCATTATGATTTCGTTTCTAATTGCTTTTTTATACGCAGATGTATTCGTCGTAGAATGCGATCCAAACATGACCATTGAGGATTATGAGTGCTCGAACGACACCTATGCTCCGAACAGTGGTTATGCTAGTGAAGTTGATGAAGGGCTTAACGAATTCTCTTACAACACTATTGATCAGCCAAACTTTCAGTATATCCTCTTTGGACTATTAGCATATATTATGCCTATATTAGCATATATTATGCCTATAATATTGAGGGTCTATTTCCATCGTATATATCATATAATTAATACCATTTAATTGTATTTATTATCTTTGTCATTATCCGCCCAAGGAGGCGTACTGTACTTCACTATATATTGTACGGCTTGGCCTATGGAATAAACATCAGTTCGTCCAAATCTGATCTGTGCATTCTTTCATGGTATCAGAGCAACCATTGACAGCCCACTGCTGCAATGGCCGAAAAATCTAAAAAAGATGGTGGAACGTCCAAAGCCGAAATAGAAGATATTGTTCGGCGTAAAACGATTTCGCCATATGACATCACATCTAATGATAATCCAGGGCTTGTGATTACACAAGTTCAGTTGAAAGGAGAAAACTTTGAAGAATGGTCTCGATCGATCCGGACCGCATTGCGAGCAAGAAAGAAATTTGGATTTGTCGATGGTACGATCCAACAACCCGAAGAGGATTCTCCAGATCTTGAAGACTGGTGGACCAACAATTCATTATTGGTCTCATGGATTATGAATACCATAGAGCCAAATCTCCGATCAAGCATCTCAGATCTGGAAGTCGCTGAAGATTTGTGGAAGGAGATATGTGATCGTTTCTCCGTTGTGAACGGTCCCCGTATACAACAGTTGCGATCGGATCTTGCTAATACACGCCAGAAAGGTATGTCGATGGTGGAATACTACGGAAAATTGAAGAAGCTTTGGGATGCTTTGGGAAATTTCCAGCGCGTTCATAAATGTAAGTGTGGCCTTTGTGTGTGTCGACTGGAGAAAGAGGTGGCGAAGGACAAGGAAGAAGAACAAGTCCATCAATTTCTCCTGGGCCTTGACGATGATCTGTATGCGACGGCGAGATCTAATATACTCGCTCAAGACCCTCTTCCCGGGTTGAATCGTGTTTATTCAATCATGATTCAAGAAGAACGGGTTCGCAACATGGTGAAGGTTAGAGAAGGAGGCGAAGCGATGGCTTTTGTTGTTCATGCTGGAGGCAAACAATCGGGCCGTCGTACGGAAAATCTCAAAGTATGTGGACACTGCAGCAAATCGGGACACGACGCTTCGACATGCTACGAGTTAATAGGTTATCCGGAGAAAAGAGCTAATGGTCAGGTTTGCAACTACTGTAAAAAGACGGGGCATGATGCAAGTGGTTGTTTTGAGAAACATGGCTACCCGGAATGGTGGCGAGGTAGCACCGGCGGTTCGAGTCGTGGTCGAGGTCGGTCGCGTGGTGGCGGTCGGGCAGCAGCAAACTTCGCGCAAGCACCTTTGATCGACGCCGAACAAGGAACCGCACAGACTGGTCTCAGTCCCGCTCAATGGAACGCTCTCGCTAATCTATTGAGTGCTGGGAACCCAAGTTCGTCCATCCCTTCTGAAAAACTCTCTGGTACGTATAGATGGATGATTGATTCAGGCGCCACAAGACATATGACCGGATCGGTTGCTGTGTTTGATGATTTAAAGAGTATTATACCTTGCCGCGTACATCTTCCGAATGGACAATATACGATGGCGACACAAGCTGGGACTGTGAAATTGAGTCCTAGGATTATATTATTTGACGTGTTGTTGGTTCCGGAATTGTTTTGTCATTTGATCTCAGTTTCTCAATTGACACAAGATCGAAACTGTGACGTTATTTTTTCTGATAACAATTGCCTTGTGCAGGACCGACGATCGAGGAAGCCGATTGGAGCGGGTGAAATGAGAGAGGGACTTTACTTCTTCGTCGAGATTGCTCATGCCACAGTTGTTATGCATAAATCGGTGAACACTCTTGAGTTATGGCACAGAAGGTTGGGTCATCCGTCTTTTCAGGTTATCAGATCTCTTTCAGTTGTTGGTTCGCCGCAGTCTAGTGATAGTATTTGCGATGTTTGTGTTAAAGCTAAGCATGTCAGGCAAAGTTTTCCGCTGAGTAATAATAAGACGACTGCAATTTTTCAGTTAATTCATGTGGATTTGTGGGGTCCTTATCGAACTCCAACATTCTCTGGTTTTCGATATTTTTTGACGGTTGTTGATGATTTTTCTCGTGCGGTCTGGTTATTTCTGCTATCTGATAAAACTGAGGTGAGTGAGACCCTATGCAACTTTGTTACAATGGTTGAACGGCAATTTTCCAAACCGGTCAAAATCATTCGTAGTGACAACGGTACTGAGTTCATGTGTTTGAAAAAGTATTTTACACAACACGGAATTTTGCACGAGACTTCTTGCGTCGGTACTCCTCAACAAAATGGCAGGGTAGAACGCAAGCACAGACATATTTTGAATGTTGCTCGCTCTTTGCTGTTTCAAGCACGTTTACCTGTTCAGTTTTGGGGTGAGTGTGTTCTCACCGCAGCATATTTAATCAATCGTACCCCCTCAAAGATTTTACAAAACCGGACACCATATGAGCTTTTACATGGTGTACCACCACCTCTGGATCATCTACGAGTCTTTGGGTGTTTATGTTATGTTCACAATCAAGATCGTCGAGGAGATAAGTTTTCTAGCCGGAGTCGCAAATGTGTTTTCGTAGGCTATCCTTATGGAAAAAAGGGTTGGAGAGTCTATGACTTGGAAGAGCGAGTTTTCTTGGCATCTCGGGACGTCATCTTTGTGGAAAACGAATTTCCTTCTGTCGATATTGAAGTTGCGTCTGCTGGTTCTGCACCTGATTTTATGTTTGATGAAGACGAAGATGTACATATGGGTCTACAATCTGCTTCTACTACTGCTGAAGTCCCACACGCATCTTCACCTTCCGATTTGATTTCTGCGCCGCATGATGCTTCACCGCAGGAGGCAATCTCGGATGATTCCATCTCGAGCTCTGTATTAAGGGGGGGTATCAGTCCTGATTCGACAGGCACAGTTACACTAGGTCGTGGTCATCGTACCAAAACTCATTCTACACGTCTTAAAGACTTTGTTTTGAACAATATTTGCACTGATCGTCCCTCTCTCTCTCACAGCTCGTCGGCACCCTCGTCTCGGTCAGGTACTTCTTATCCCCTTGAGCGATATGTTTCTTATGATTCATTTTCTGGTTCTCACCGAGCATTTCTTGCTACTGTTAGTACTAACCATGAACCAGGATCGTTCGTTGATGCCATGCGAGACTCGCGTTGGCGAGCTGCAATGAAAAACGAAATTAAGGCTTTAGAAACTAATCGGACATGGTCGCTTACCTCTCTTCCACCAGGCAAAAAGTCCATTGGGTGTAAATGGGTTTTCAAGATCAAATATAACTCGGATGGCTCGGTTGAACGCTACAAGGCGCGATTAGTTATTCTGGGTAATCGTCAAGTTGAAGGTTTGGACTATCAAGAAACATTTGCTCCGGTCGCGAAGATGGTAACTGTTCGCATTTTTCTGGCTGTAGCAGCGGTGCGTAATTGGGAACTTCACCAGATGGACGTTCATAATGAATTCCTTCACGGCGACTTGGCCGAAGAAGTCTATATGAGATTGCCTCCGGGATTCTCTTCTTCGCATCCAGGGATGGTATGTCATCTTCACCGTTCCCTCTATGGTTTGAAGCAAGCACCTAGATGTTGGTTCGCAAAATTATCTTCAGCTCTTCAAAAATATGGATTTTGTCAGTCTCGCTCGGATTACTCTTTGTTTTCCTATCGCAAAGGTAATATTTGCATGCATGTGCTCGTTTATGTTGATGATCTAATCATATCCGGGAACGACAGTGCTTCGATTGCTGCTTTCAAGGTTTATCTTAACCGTTGCTTTCATATGAAAGATCTTGGGAACCTTAAATGTTTTTTGGGCATTGAGGTTGCTCGTAATTCTAGTGGTTTGTTTTTGTGTCAGCGAAAGTATGCGTTGGATATCATCTCTGAAGCAGGTTTGCTTGGCGCAAAGCCTGTGGGTTTCCCTCTCGAACCCAATCATCATTTGGCCTTGCCGCTGATTCTCCGCTACAAGACCCATTACCTTATCGTCGTTTGGTCGGCCGACTGATATATCTCACTGTTACTAGGCCGGAATTATCGTATTCTGTTCATATTTTGGCACAGTTTATGCAAAAACCTCTGCAGGCTCATTGGTACGCGGCCTTGCGTGTTGTTCGATACTTGAAGGGTCAGCCCGGTCAAGGTTTATTATTGGATGCTCATTCTGATTTAAAGTTAAGAGCTTGGTGTGATTCTGACTGGGCTGGATGCCCGCTCACTCGCCGATCCTTGTCTGGCTGGTTTATTTTGCTGGGTAATTCTCCTATATCATGGAAAACTAAGAAACAACATGTGGTGTCACGATCTTCTGCGGAGGCCGAATACAGGGCTATGGCATCATCTCTTTGTGAGTTGAAATGGATTCAGGCTTTACTTCACGGCTTCGACGCTCCATCTTCTACGCCAATTCCTTTGTATTGTGATAGTCAAGCAGCTCTTCACATTGCCTATAATCCAGTTTTCCATGAACGCACGAAACACATTGAAGTTGACTGTCATTTCATTCGAGATGAGATTGCAAAGCGGTTCATTGCGCCTTGCAAAGTGTCTACTCACTCTCAGCTGGCGGATATCTTCACCAAGGCCCTAGGCAATCGCCACTTTGATACTTTTCTTCGCAAGTTGGGCATTCGAGATCCGCACGCTCCAACTTGAGGGGGGGTATTAGCATATATTATGCCTATATTAGCATATATTATGCCTATAATATTGAGGGTCTATTTCCATCGTATATATCATATAATTAATACCATTTAATTGTATTTATTATCTTTGTCATTATCCGCCCAAGGAGGCGTACTGTACTTCACTATATATTGTACGGCTTGGCCTATGGAATAAACATCAGTTCGTCCAAATCTGATCTGTGCATTCTTTCATGGACAATACGTTGCAGGAGCTGCATACTGCCAGTCAAACCTCTTTCCCACTCCAGTCGACTGCATCACTTGCTTGGAGTCCGCGGCTGACTTCCTTAGGGAAGATTGTGTGTATTCGATGTCTGCATTTGTTAGAATGGCCGACTGTGGCATTAGGTATGAACCACTTGCTCGGTGATGTTGTTGCTGAACGCATGCATACGCGAGGATTCATGCGACGTATGATTTGCATGGAAAATACATGTCGAGTCTTTAAGGGGTTTCAGAATAAGAGTCGATGTTTGATTTCGTTCAAATATCATCGGAATAATAAGGGACCAATGACATTTTCAGTCCCAGTGTTTGCGTATGGATGTCTTTTGTCCTTCGTATTGTGATGTGTCACTTTTAATTCTCAATATATCGATTTAGGCCTTTTTGATCCGTCGTTTTAGCTTAGTCATTAGATTAGATGGAATTTAGCTCATGATGAAAGCACAATTTTTATTATAGTCGACTTAAACCCTCGTAACCCATCTTACTATTTGAATTAAACGCGCTTGAGCATCTAACGATTAACGGTTGTCAATACTTCCCTAAATGTGATGCAATGATAACACGAAAAAGGATCAACCCCTATCTGCAACAACTCCATTAAAGTCATCATATTCAGTATTGGAAGCTATCAAAAAGCAAATCGAAACTCCATTGACTCGCTAATCACCCTGACTTGCGTCGTTCAAACATTAAAATTCTCGTATCTCATAGCACAGTCCATAAATGAAATATTCGCACCGAAAAACCGATAATAATAAGTCTTTTGGAAACATTTAACTGTCTTGCTTCGGTATTAGATACTTTCAAACGTCGGACATATTTGCAAACGACATAGAACATCCAAATAGGACGGCTACTAAGACAACGATGTAATAATTGTGAGCTACTCATCTTTCACGGTTTCACCTATGCTCTGATCGATGATTGCGAATTTGAACAATTGCCCCAACTCCATTTTTTTGGCAAAACGGACTTATCAAAAAACCATGACGTAGTATATTTTATGTGATTTGTTTAAGTGTTAAGTGATCAATTTTCTTAAAAGGTGCCGATGAGCCCTCAGCTCTACTGGTTGAGGGGGAGGTGCCTGGAGTCATGTTGGGAGAGGTCCTGGGTTCGAACCTCCACCCTGTGACATTTCTCCAGGCCTGCCCACATGGGCCCAGACATGTGCGATTGACCTGGTCGGCCCGTTTAGCAGGTAGTGGGTCGGTCCCGGGGTTTCACCATCGGCTTTCCCCGGTTACCAAAAAAAAAAAAAATTTTCTTAAAAGGTTAACCCTTAAGGAAGTGCATCACTTTTTAATTTTATATAGTTTATTTCCAACACGTCCCCTCACGTCTAGGCTGATTTCTTTATTATCTAGCCTTGGGCGTGTAACTCTCATAAATGGGTGGTCGTGAGGATTCGTACCCAAGACCTGCGGGTCCCTAACCTCTAATACCATGTTAAGTGACCATTTTTCTTAAAAGGTTAACCCTTAAAGAAGTGCATCACTTTTTAATTTTATATAATTTATTTCCACATTAAGCATTATATGACAAAAGGGATAGCGACGTGATTCTGAACTGCTTTGTTCTCGACTCCATAAGAAAACATAGCTTTGAAACTAATATAAGTCATTGCAGCGTACGGAATTGTCTGGCTAGCTAAGACCAACTCCAACCGATAAACGTATTCTCAAATTCAAACGCATTCTCATACTCAAAATGCCGTAATTCTCCTTCAACCGATCAACTCATTCTCAAACTCAAGAGACTATTATATAATATTCACTTCCACATCAATTTTTACAAATTTGAAACTAACCACATATTTTACAACTTTACCAATTAGACGACAAATATTATTTATTTAATCGGAAAAAGTTAATAAGGTTAATAGATATATTTATACATATAAAACGCATGAATTAATATTTATTAAAAACACCACAGACATATACGAGAGAAACATAAAGTAGTCTGGAAATATGATTTGATGTAGGTTTTCTCATGCAAGACACTTTAGCACGCAATAAAATTCGGACACAGCTCATTTGTGTAGGAAATATCAAGAACGTTTTTAACGCGTCAAATCAACCTTTTTCGGACACAGCTCACAATTGTCCACAACCTTTATCTATCATATCAGTATTTTCTGACCAAGATGGAAAATTCGTGACTGGAATGTAAATTAAAAAATTCAATCGCATAGTAACTGATCGAAACGCAAAGATGCGTTTTTTTTAGGAGAGATAAATGATAAATTCCATTTTGGGTTTGATTTTTGGCATCCATTGAAATAATTTTACCCCTTTCGGATTTGCAGCTCCATTGGAGTTGCTCTAAGAGCCCATGAATATAATTTTCTAGATATATTTGCGTACGCTGCACCTTTTAAATAATCAAAACTAGTTGATATATTAGGCCGTCAACATAGAGTCTCTTGAATCGATTTGTCATTAGTGAAAATACGCGTAGCTTATAATACATTCTCTTGACAATTTTTTATCAAAATCAAAGCAAGATGAATTACTGCGACCAATTAATATTTCTTAGATATTTATTGTTCAAATTTATAATGGAAATTGTTATATCTTCCTTCGTATTTTCGACGTGAAATAAAAACAAATTTAATTAATGAAATTTTCATAGTGTTGTCGGTAGGGTTGCATGGTTCGATTCGCAATTCGATTCGAAATTTTAAGATTCAAATTTTTAGAATACGAATCCGAATAAGAATATTATTTTTGATTCTAGAAATATACGAATACGAATATAAAATCACAATATTCGATTCGAATAATATAAAATAAAATATAGTATAATTAATATATATTCACATATAATATATGATAACTCGCTAAAAAATTTATAAATAATATTGTATTCAATATATGTTTAAATATAATATATTATAATTCAATATATATTTTAAATATAATATTGTTTATATTTTATTAAATAAAAAATGAAAGATGACTTTGAAAACAAATATTCGATATTCGATTCGAATATTCGAGAAAATATTCGAATTCGAGTAACAATTGATTTTATGGTTCGATTAAATATTCGAGTATTCGTATTCGTATTCGATTGTCATCCGAATACGAATAGAATATTGCCGTATTCGACTCGATTCGATTCGTTTGCAACCCTAGTTGTCGGGTGTGCCGTGTATAATATGAGAAATTGCAAACATTGCAATTTGAAGGATTGTGCTAATGGAAGAAAGCGCCAATTTCAAATTCACTGAAGTCGCTGAGGGTTCTTTTAGTAATTTAATTACTTCTAAAGTCGGTTTACAGTTTGAGTTGTAACTGTGTATATATCATTTTGCGCGCGTCTTTGTAACAGTGAGAACAACAATTACGAAAAACAATTTCTTCACTTCGATCAAATTCTCTCTTCAAATTTGATCACGATTAGCAATTCTTCATGGTATCAGAGCCATGGGCAATTGATTTCGACGAACATTAAATCTCGATAGTCAAGAATTCTAGCTCGAATTGTAATAAGAATCTTCACGATCATCGGCGATGAGTACATCAGTGAATGTAGCTGCTCAAGCTGCGACGAAATCTTAGAAATGGACGAAGATTATCAATTGCATGGATCAGACAATCCAGGCATGATGATTGTATCCACGCAATTAACCTCAACAAATTACCTGATATGGAGGAGTTCGATGGTGCGCTGGAGGCAAAGATGAAGTAGGGATTCGTTAATGGCAAGTATAAGAAGCCTGCTGCTGATTCCCCTAATTACAGGAAGTGGAAGAAAGTGAATAGCATGATTACTGAATGGATTAAGAGCTCGATCTCGAAGGACATTGTCAGTAGTTTCATGTTCATTCGTAAAGCCGAGGAACTCTGGAACGAAATTGCAGAGAGGTATGACACTTCTAACACGTCTGCAATCTATGAGATAAAAGGGAAATTGCTGCGCTTAAGCAAGGGACTATGAGTGTTGTTGAGTACTACAACAAGATCCGCAATCTGTGGGATTAGTTGGACCAATTCAGGCCTGCAATTCAAGCAACTATTGAAGTCAAAGCCAAGATCGAGGAAAGAGAGGTGGGAGATAGATCAATGCAGTTCCTTATGGGACTTAATGAAGTATTTGATTTGGAGAGAAATCAGATTCTGTTTCTTGATAATTTGCCAGCAGTCAATCGAGTGTATGCCATGATTTCAAAGGCAGAAAAGCATAGAGAAGTGGCAGAAAACCTAACTACAACTGAGGAAAGAGCTACCTAGATGAAGCCTTCACCATCAAAGATTTAGGGACTGCTGCATTCTTTCTGGGCATGGAGATTGCTCGGTCGAAGGAAGGACTGTATATCTGTCAAAGAAAGTACATTCTGGACGTCCTCCAAGACACACATATGCTAGGGGTGAGTAAAACTGGATATCCGGATTTTCGGATATCAAAAAATGATATTCGTATCCGGTCCGATTTTAATCGGATATCCAAAAATCGGATATCCGCTTTATTCGGATATATAAATCGGATATCCGCATCCGGTTTTTATATTTCTTTTTTATATATTTTTTAATATTTTCTTTTCAAAATCATTTTTTTCATTTCTTATCAAAATAAAAAATATATTTTTTCATATAAAAATTTCTACACATAGTAATTAACACAATATGTGAATTTTATGATTCAAAATTACATAATAAATAATTAACACAGTTCCACAAATTCACATTAATTTTTTAACTTGCATCTATATGTTTTTGTTTTTCTTTTTTACTTATAAAGGTTTTGGCAATAATAAAATAATATGAATATAAATATTTCCACTTGGACGAAATTTTTTCTTTTTTGACCTTCATTTTTCATTTTGAGCTATTTTTCTTATTTTTCTTATGTTTTTTTTTTAATATGAAATCGGATATCGGATATCCGGATTTTAGACAAACCACTATCCGTATCCGATCCGGTTATTTTAAAATAAATAGGATCCGGTTTATTTTAAATAAAGACTTGCGCAAGGGTATGAGCAAAATCAAAAATTCTTTTTTTTTTTAAATTATCGAGAAGGAAAAAAAATTATCATATATCTATATATATAACTCGTATTCCTGGAATACGAGTTAGTCGGTTTTTAAAACCGGATATCCGTTTTTTCGGGTTTTGAAAATCGGATACCGGATCGGAATCCGATTTTCGGATATTTTTGCTCAACCCTAGCATATGCTGGACAGCACACCGGCTTCAACACCTCTCCGTGGAGGTCACATTTTCAGCTCATCAAACAAGGATGTCACACCCTTGCTTGATGATCCCTTGCAATTCAGACGCCTCGTGGGACGACTACTTTACCTGAATTTCACAAGACCAGATATCACTCATGTTGTTCAACAATTAAGCCAATTTGTTCATGCCCCTCACGTGTCTCATTGGCAGGCGGCGCGACACTTACTTCGCTACTTGAAGAGCACCAGCTCGACTGGACTGTCCTATTCAAGCTCCTCAGATTGAGGTGCTTGTAAGACATCACGCAATTCATTGATCGATTACTGCATTTTCCTGGGGAGCAGCCTAATATCCTTGAAGACAAAGAAGCAGACGACTATTTCATTCTCAACTGCTGAATCAGAGTATCGGTTCATGGCATCGACTGTTCGCGATTTGCAGTGGTTATCGTACATTTTATCTGGCTTAAGCCTTAAGGTACCTTTATCCCTTCCCATACCTCTCTACTGTGACAACAAAGCAGCCATCTACATTACTTCAGATCCTGTTTTCCACGAACGCACGAAGCACATTGAGATCGATTGTCCGTGAAAGTATGTAATTTAATTCAAATTCGATGAGGGTTCTTTTAAATTCACTGAAGTCGATGAGGGTTCTTTTAGTAATTTAATTACTTTTAAAGTCGCTTTACAGTTTGTGTTGGAACTGTGTATATATCATTTTGCGCGTGTCTTTGTAACAGTGAGAACAACAATTACGAAAAACAATTTCTTCACTTCGATATTCTCTCTTCAAATTTGATCACGATTAGCAATTCTTCACAATTGTACGTTTCGTCGCCTGATATAATAGGCAAACTGTCGTACGACAAAGGTTTGTTTAATCATAAATCTTGCTTCTTAGCAAAGGTTTATTTTAATCTTAATTTTTTCTCATATTCACGTTCTAACTCGCGGGCTGAAGGACTGTGCGAATGGAAGAAAGCGCCAATTTCAAATTCACTGAAGTCGATGAGGGTTCTTTTAGTAATTTAATTACTTTTAAAGTCGCTTTACAGTTTGAGTTGGAACTGTGTATATATCATTTTGCGCGCGTCTTTGTAACAGCAAGAACAACAATTACGAAAAACAATTTCTTCACTTCGATATTCTCTCTTCAAATTTGATCACGATTAGCAATTCTTCACAATTGTACGTTTCGTCGCCTGATAAAATAGGCAAACTGTCGTACGACAAAGGTTTGTTTAATCATAAATCTTGCTTCTTGGCAAAGGTTTATTTTAATCTTAATTTTTTCTCATATTCACGTTCTAACTCGCGGGCCTGACATCTCTATCAAGATTCCAAATGTATAAAAATGGAAAGTATAAGCAGGATAAGAAAAAGAGTTAATGGAGTTGTTGATAAGTTCTTTTTTCTTGTTAATTCTCTAGCTTAACTCGATCTCATTGGAAGTATGCATGCATATAAGAGAAAAACATTCGCTCACAATATAATATTCCTTTCCAGGCTACTTCCTCGGTCGGACGTCCTTATTAGAGATATGTAAATTTTTTCAATTGTATTAGAGAGATAAAGTTGATATTATTATCATATATCGTAAATGAAATATTCATTGTCCGGCAATTCTCATATCCTTACTTAAACATCATTTTTGATCTGATATTATCCATGTGAGTCATTGTCACATATATTGAATGCGGCAGCTTTTAGCAAACAAAAACGCACAAAAACCTAAACAAAGAATACTACATCAAGAGTTTGACAATTAGTATATAATATATATATATGTGTGTGTGTCACTCTAGCCTAAACCATCATTACATACGCATAACAAAGAAATCAGTTCAACTAAGGAGAAAAATGAAGATGAGAATACTCCTTAGCATCATTTTGCTTTCTTGCTTGATTGCTCTCTTATATGCAGATGTGTTCGTGAAAGGAGATCCAAACACGACCATAGACGATTATGAATGCTCCGATGACACGTATGATCCAGATGGGGCTTATGCAGCGGAAGTTGACTACGGTCTTGACGAGTTGGCCTTCAATACTATCGATCATAACAACTTCCAATACTATCTCAACGGAACATACGCCATAGGGTTTGCATACTGTCAGCCAAACCTCTTTACCGTCCCAGTCGACTGCGTCACTTGCCTGGAGTCTGCTGCTGACTTTCTGAGGGCAGATTGCGAGTATTCGTTGTCTGCATATGTTGCAATGGTGGACTGTGGCATGAGGTATTATCCAGTTCCTCCGCCGTCGAGTTAATGAAGGCCGTGTGAACTAATATGATGTTTAGGAATAAAATATGCCTATGGGATCGATATTTCTTCTCATGGGTTGTATTGTATTGTAGAATAAGAGTCGATGTTGCTTTGGAGTTTGGCAGAATAAAAAGAGACCATGTAATGATTTCCTCCTTACAAGATTTTCAAATATCACTCATGCTATCATAATGTTATTGTATTGATTTCCTTACAAGGTTTCCACAAAATATCTCTTATGTTTTTCCTTTTATATTAAGTTACTACTTCGAGAAAATATCTCATTATTTCTCATTGAAAATTACGTAGTTATCTGGGATTAAAAACTGACGATGATCAAATCAGAAGTTCAATTATTAGAAACCCATGTCAATCATAAATATACAGCAAAAGTCTAAAAAATTTAATTCAACAAAGCTAAACATGTTCAAATAAAAACAAAACGAAACCCTTGGAGTCCGTTTCAATTCGTGTACCTTTGGTACGTGCATGCTTTGATTGATGTCTTCACCAAAATTGTTCCTTGTTGGTTGATTGCACTAGAGTTGGCACTAAATCTGCCTTGCCGTTGACAATTAGCTCGAACACCTCTTCTTCTTCCCATTGAGCCTTTTCTGCCACCTCTATTAAAGTTCGCCTGATAGCCATTGATCTTCTAGAAATTTTCTTTTGTGTGGCCAGTGATCTTGCAAAAATCACAGAACAACTGTGATTTATCAACATGAAGTTTCGGTCTATTTTGTGCCATTGAAGTCCTTAGCGCAATGGTGTTTTCTAAGCCCTGTCCTTGAATGCTAATTGTTCTTTGAGCTTCTTCATTTGCGACTATGGCAAAGTCTTGGCGGTGAGTTGGCATAGGCGACATCATGAGTATTTGCGACCTCACAATCCCATTAAAAATTGCATCATCTTCATCTGACCACCTTAGTTGGTCTCGAGATACAATCATTGCCGATGATGGCATGAGGCTATCATATTCGTCTCATGTTGTTTAAGCTTAATACTTGGTGACATTTTTGGATCCTTGCGTGATGGTGTTTATCTCCCCGTATAACGCATAGTCTCGCACCATTGATCTTATCAAATCGTTCTCTTAGGTCGTTCCACACAAGGTAGGCTGTATCGCAGTAGACAACGCCTTGAATCAGGTCTCTAGAGAAGGATAAATGAATCCAAGATCTAACAAGCGCATTACATCTGCGCCATTGCTGTGCTTGGTGAGAGTCTTCCGAGCAAAACTTTGCAAGAACCATCAATAAACCCCAATTTATTCTTTGTCTCAAGTGCGACCGTCGCTTCTCTACTCCAAACCTTGTACTTCTCTGATCTTCTTAATACTTCAGGTAACAAGATCTAGGTTTGGGGTATCTGAGGGATGGATATAGAGAGGATGGTTAATGTCGATTTTCTACCATTATTTCTTTTCTTGATTTCATTCTGATTTTTGTCTGAATCGTCTTCCTTCGATGAATCGCCCATGGTGAAGAAGATGGGTGATGGATGTTGGATCGTTCTCTCAAATTAAATAGTCTGCATTGTGTGTAAAGTATGCTAGCTCTCATACCATTTAAGAAAATAATAACTCATTCATTAATGAATCCATTGGTCATTTACAGATTGGTAATGCATATGTATCGAACTATCGATATCTGATACAGAGGGTTTCATCCTATTGGTACTACTAGCTTAATAGAGAGACTATCTACCACAAAACAAATAAAAAATTACAATTCAGTCCCTATACTAACTATTATAACCAATCACATCCTTGTATTTTTCACATTCCAACCACAAGGAAGGCAGAAGAAGAAACTAATGACATTTCATTCATAGTTGAAAAAACCTTGTTGAATATATGATATATTCATATGTGAATCGTTCTCATATATGTATATATGAAATTCATCTCCGACATCCAGATATTATCTATGTGATTTATCGCAACATATATCGAATCCAGGTATAGACGTTTACATCAAAAGTTCGATAGTCAATGCGTATATCTATTTATGTGCATCTAAACCACTAACCATCATTTACGTACACTCATCAAAAGTTCCTAAAAATAAATAAAGTTACTTAGTTTTGATCGTTGATATTCATCCAAAATTTGGAAAAAATTGCTCGCATCAGGTACGCAAAGGAAAATTTATTTGCGACCTAAATGTTTTGCGACGGGTGCCCATCGCAAACTGATCGAGTTTTTTTTTTTTTTTGAGGTACATTCATCGCAATTTCCGTCGCTTGTTGCGATATTTTTTTTTAGTGATGGTTGCTCGGATGAGACATTAAGTTCCAGATTAGTGACAACTGTAATGAAGTAATGTCCAATTGTCCATATATGTCCATATATTCTTTATTCCAACCATTTTCCCCGGATTTTTCCTTCACAATTCTGCATTTAAAGTATCTTAAAAATAAGCCCTAGCGACCCATATGGATCATGTTAATCACTTCAAAGATGGAAAAGAAAAAGAGAAAAACACTACTCTTTGTCCCGAAAACATACATTGATAAATGACGCAGTTCACATTCAAGAAACTGGCAAAGCTCATCTAACTTGCTCATCGAGTAGTTAATTATTCGTACAATAACAACAGCAGTTGCTTTAACGCTGCATTATTTTACTCGACAAATAAGAAGTGTTTCGTTCAAAACTGGTAATCCTCGTATCTCATAGCACAGTCCACATATTGAAAGTGCGCACCGAGGGACTTAGGACAGTCACGAGCCAAGTCGTCCACGGCTACCTCCAAGCAATGTTGGCAGTCGATTTGCCCAATGTTTGCGCTACAGACTGCATATCCATAAACAGTTGTTCCTTGATTCGTGTTAGTCAGTTCGCTTGTGTAGTTTGGATCGTAAGGAGCATTGGCCACCAATTGCTTGAGAACGTCGTTCACGTTTTCTGCATAAGGGTCGGTCGGTCCGCCAGACCATGACGATGTGCTGCATCCACCCGATACGAAGGTTGTGTCTGGGGCACTTTCACAAACCAATATAGGAAGTCCAAAAAGGAGCGTGGTTATTACAGTAACGATGTAAATATTACGAGTCATGTTTCTTTTTCGTTTTCGTATTTGCTTTGCATTGCGACCTATTTATAAGCCTCAGAATACATTGTTTTTCGTTTTTATCATCGCGGTATTTGTCTACGTGCTGCTCATGCTCCTAGAAAAGGTTAATCTGCCGCCAAATAGAGAAATCGAATCACATAAATGTTAACGGACTACGTGACAAAAGGGAAGATTATAAAAAACGCATAACTAGAAAATGAATACAAGGAATACTTAGAATGCAGCCGAATAATAGATTCGTTACAAAAAAAAAATAGGTAAACGCCAAAGGGGGATCGAGCTCTTAACTGTATTGTTTTTCGGTCAGGAAAACAGAAAAGGACATGTTTTGGAAACTTATAACTGTTACGTTGAGCGGAATATTTTTAGCAGGCTTTAATGCTCGTGCGATAGGACATAGAATTCGTGTAATAATACATGGGGTGGTGATTTTATTTTTCTTTTTTACTTATTATAAAATAGTTGAATCATGCATAAAAGTAGGCAATATAGACCTAATATTTAGCACATATTGTTCTCTAAGCAAGTCTCATGCATAAAGGCAAAAAATGCCAATTACATTTCTCATTGCCATAGTTGAAATCCTTGATGAATATTATGATATACCATACGTGAATCGTTCTAATATATGCATATATCATATATTCATATCCGGCAATCCTCGTCATTATTTGCATCCTAATATTAACCATGCGTATCATCGATCCATACATCGAATCCAGGTATAGACGATTTCGTCAACGAGTTTGATTAGCTAATATATATACACGTTTGTTACTCTAACATTTAACCATCATACAACTCATAAGAAATCAGTTCGATAAGGGAAAAGAATGAACAAGAGAATGCTCTCCACCATCTTTGTGCTTTCTTGTTTGATTATTTTCTTATATGAAGATGTATTCGTAGTAAAATGCGCTCCAAACACCACCATTGACGATTACGATTGCTCGAACGACACATACGATCCAGACAGTGGATATGGTCGTGAAGTTGACTATGGTCTTAACGAGTTGGCCTACATGACTATCGATCAGAACAACTTTCAGTACTATCTCAACGGAACATACGCCATAGGATTTGCATACTGCCAACCAAACCTCTTTACTGTCCCAGACGACTGTATAATTTGCTTGGAGGCTGCTGCCGACTTTTTGAGGGACGACTGTGAGAATTCGACGTCTGCATACGTTGCAATGATAGACTGTGGCATGAGGTACTATCCAGTTTCTCAGTGACCTAATTGCGCGCATGAGGTATTAAATCCTTTTCCAGTTTTTGCAATATTCAGAATAAGAGTCGAGGCTTGATTTCCCTCAAAATATTTGCCTGAATAAGAGCCGATGTTATTTTCAAGTGTCAACGCATTCATGGCGTAAGAAGACATGTTATCTCTGTGTAGTGTGTATTGATTTCCTTACAAGGTTTTCAAGTGTCACTCGATGTTATCTTTGTATCAAAAAGCTATTTCACATAACCTTTTGAACAAAAAGAATCCAAAGGGTTTATCAAAAGCGATAGCACTATTGTCGACTTTCGAAACGCATACGCTTTTGCAAAAATGTATTGGAAAAAAGTGATCTGAATGCAACCATTAACGCCGGTAATGGCTCTTGTGAGACATATGAGACACGATCCGTATGAAGCTATTGCGTACATGCGTGAGAACACAAATGTAATGGATGAATAAATAATACACGGAAGTGGAGATTTGCTACGGTGCCAAACTATGTTGAGCAGTTAATGTGAGTGCCATAGCAAATCTAGCTACCATCTGTTGTGCTTCCCGTCCCTCTTCGGTGCCGCCATCAACTCTGCAGTCACTACCAAAAAATGATACCATAAATTAAAGCGACGAAATGCTACAGTAAAACCAGCCACAAAATATCGACCAACGTTTGCGACGGTCCAAATGTCGCTACTTTTAGCAACGGTGATGCCGTCGCAAATGGACAAATTGCAAAGACACGTCTCTTTTATGTAAGATGAAGTCTAGTCTGCGACGGACAGAGACAAGAATAACTTCGGTGTTATTTGCGACTCGGCTAAGAGCATCTCCAACCCGCAGCATAATAATACAGTTAAGTCTGCACAATATTACAGCTGCAACAGTGCTTTTACTCCAACCCATAAACTCTATTTTCTACACTAATTTTCACTCCAACCCATTAACTTTATTTTCTACTCTAAAAAACAAATTCTTATATTAAATTTTATATTATAATAATTAAAAAGTCAATAAAATTATAATTTCTAAATTTAGCATATTATTTAATTATATTTTATTAAATTAAAATGAAAATATAAATAAATAAAGGAAATTAACATTATTTTTACTTTTATTATTGTACGAATATCAAATATTTAAATATAATTAAAATAATTTATTAAATAAATTATATAAAAGAAAGTACAACACAATTTTTATGTCTATGGGATCGATATTTCTCTTCATGGGTTGTATTGTATTGTAGAATAGGAGTCGATGTTGCTTTGGAGTTTGGCAGAATAAGAAGAGACCATGTACTGATTTCCTCCTTACAAGATTTTCAAATATCACTCATGCTATCATAATGTTATTGTATTGATTTCCTTACAAGGTTTCCACAAAATATCTCTTATGTTTTTCCTTTTATATTAACTTACTACTTTGAGAAATATCTCATTATTTCTCATTGAAAATTACGTAGTTATCTGGGATTAAAAACTGACGATGATCAAATCAGAAGTTCAATTATTAGAAACCCATGTCAATCATAAATATACAGCAAAAGTCTAAAAAATTTAATTCAACAAAGCTAAACATGTTCAAATAAAAACAAAACGAAACCCTTGGAGTCCGTTTCAATTCGTGTACCTTTGGTACGTGCATGCTTTGATTGATGACTTCACCAAAATTGTTCCTTGTTGGTTGATTGCACTAGAGTTGGCACTAAATCTGCCTTGCCGTTGACAATTAGCTCGAACACCTCTTCTTCTTCCCATTGAGCCTGTTCTGCCACCTCTATTAAAGTTCGCCTGATAGCCATTGATCTTCCAGAAATTTTCTTTTGTGTGGCCAGTGATCTTGTAAAAAATCACAGAACAACTATGATTTATCAACATGAAGTTTCGGTCTATTTTGCGCCATTGAAGTCCTTAGCGCAATGGTGTTTTCTAAGCCCTGTCCTTGAATGCTAATTGTTCTTTGAGCTTCTTCATTTGCGACTATGGCAAAGTCTTGGCTGTGAGTTGGCATAGGCGACATCATGAGTATTTGCGACCTCACAATCCCATTAAAAATTGCATCATCTTCATCTGACCACCTTAGTTGGTCTCGAGATACAATCATTGCCGATGATGGCGTGAGGCTATCATATTCGTCTCATGTTGTTTAAGCTTAATACTTGGTGACATTTTTGGATCCTTGCGTGATGGTGTTTATCTCCCCGTATAACGCATAGTCTCGCACCATTGATCTTATCAAATCGTTCTCTTAGGTCGTTCCACACAAGGTAGGCTGAATCGCAGTAGACAACGCCTTGAATCAGGTCTCTAGATAAGGATTAATGAATCCAAGATCTAACAAGCGCATTACATCTGCGCCATTGCTGTGCTTGGTGAGAGTCTTCCGAGCAAAACTTTGCAAGAACCATCAATAAACCCCAATTTATTCTTTGTCTCAAGTGCGGTCGTCGCTTCTGTACTCCAAACCTTGTACTTCTCTGATCCTCTTAATACTTCAGGTAACAAGATCTAGGTTTGGGGTATCTGAGGGATGGATATAGAGAGGATGATTAATGTCGATTTTCTACCATTATTTCTTTTCTTGATTCTTCATTCTGATTTTTGTCTGAATCGTCTTCCTTCGATGAATCGCCCATGGTGAAGAAGATGGGTGATGGATGTTGGATCGTTCTCTCAAATTAAATAGTCTGCATTGTGTGTAAAGAACGCTAGCTCTCATACCATATTAAGAAAATAATAACTCCTTCATTAATGAATCATTGGTCATTTACAGATTGGTAATGCATATGTATCGAACTATCGATACCTGATACAGAGGGTTTCATCCTATTTGTACATCCTCTTGGGACAATACGTTGATAAGCCAAACTTTCAGTACATCCTCTTGGGACAATACGTTGCAGGAGCTGCATACTGCCAGACAAACCTCTTTCCCACTCCAGTCGACTGCATCACTTGCCTGCAGTCTGCCGCTGTCTTCCTTAGGGAAGATTGTGTGTATTCGATGTCTGCATTTGTTAGAATGGTTGACTATGGCATAGGTATGAACCACTGCAGGGACGGAGCTACGTTGGGGCTAGGGGATGTTTGAGAATAAGAGTTGATGTTTAACTTCGTTCAAATATCATCGGAATAAGGGACAATGACATTTTCAGTCCCCAGCGTTTGGGTATGGACGCTTTTTGTCCTTCGTAATGTGATGTCACTTTTAATTCTCGATATTATTGATTTTACGCCGTTTTGATCCGTCGTTTAGCTTAGTCGTTAGTTTAATGGAAGCTCGTGATGAAAGGCACATTTTTTTTATTATAGTCGACTTGAACCCTTGTAACCCATCTTACTATTTGAATTAAACGCGCTTGAGCATCATAACGATTAACGGTTGTCAATCCTTCCCTAAATGTTATGTGATGATAACACGAAAAAAGGATCAACCCTATCTGCAACAACTCCCATCAACGTCATCATATTCAGTATTGGAAGCCATCAAAAAGCAAATCAAAACTCCATTAACTCGCAAATCTCACGTGCTTCGTTCAAACTAGAGCTGAAAAGTTGGGCGGACCAGCCCATCCGGCCCGTATTGATTGGGCTGTCCGAAGTTGAATGGGCCGGGTTGGGCTGGCACAAAGTTGTGCGGGCTAATGAAATCTAGGGCCTAGCCCAAAGAACAGTGGGTTGGGCCAACCCGGCCCTAGCCCATGGACTGATGTTTTTGGAACTTCAAAATTTTATTGTTGAAATAGTTACGTAGCAAATAGATCTACTATGCTAGAAAACCAAATGAAACCCAATAACAGCCAAAGGACA
This sequence comes from Craterostigma plantagineum, assembly GCA_027422505.1. Lineage (NCBI taxonomy): Eukaryota > Viridiplantae > Streptophyta > Magnoliopsida > Lamiales > Linderniaceae > Craterostigma > Craterostigma plantagineum. Next base: position 35,301,579 of record JAPQWV010000001.1, read on the forward strand.
AGAGAAAGAGAGAGAGAGGAGTGGCTGAGCGAGCTGAGACTTCCATCAATCAAAGAACAGTACTAAAGTTCCACTTCCAATCTCAGCTCACCTCCATCATAAAGCCGTCTTCGAACGCCATCGTCTCCGATTTCGACCCCGTCGACGAGGACAGTTCCGTCTGGTTGCGCACGGCGGTCAGGTCTCGCTCTACGACTGGTCCCTCTCGCACGCGGCACCGTATGGACGCATTTCGACCTAATCAGCTCTGTGAAAGCCGTCGGCCCTGAGGTGTGCGCTGTAGGGTCAATTCGAGGCGCCGACCTTCATTTCTACAGCGGTGAACGGCCGCCGCGTCAATTCCGTTGATTGGGTCGACCCCTCTGACGTGAGGATATACAAAGCCATTAAGTCCAGCTACGGTGAAGTTTAGTGTGACGATGTTAATTTGGGGTTTTGAGAAATTTAAATTCCAGCTATTAAGTTGCACTCTAACGGGTTCTGCCACCTCTATTAAAGTTCGCCCAATAGCCATTGATCTTCCAGCAATTTTCTTTTGTGTGGCCAATGATCTTGCAAAAATCACAGAACAACTGTGATTTATCAACATGAAGTTTCGGTCTATTTTGTGCCATTGAAGTCCTTAGCGCAATGGTGTTTTCTAAGCCCTGTCCTTGAATGCTAATTGTTCTTTGAGCTTCTTCATTTGCGACTATGGCAAAGTCTTGGCTGTGAGTTGGCATAGGCGACATCATGAGTATTTGCAACCTCACAATTCCATAGCATTCATTTAATCCCATTAAAAATTGCATCATCTTCATCTGACCACCTTGGTTGGTCTCGAGATACAATCATTGCCGATGATGGCGTGAGGCTATCATATTCGTCTCATGTTGTTTAAGCTTAATACTTGGTGACATTTTTGGATCCTTGCGTGATGGTGTTTATCTCCCCGTATAACGCATAGTCTCGCACCATTGATCTTATCAAATCGTTCTCTTAGGTCGTTCCACACAAGGTAGGCTGTATCGCAGTAGACAACGCCTTGAATCAGGTCTCTAGATAAGGATTAATGAATCCAAGATCTAACAAGCGCATTACATCTGCGCCATTGCTGTGCTTGGTGAGAGTCTTCCGAGCAAAACTTTGCAAGAACCATCAATAAACCCCAATTTATTCTTTGTCTCAAGTGCGGCCGTCGCTTCTCTACTCCAAACCTTGTACTTCTCTGATCCTCTTAATACTTCAGGTAACAAGATCTAGGTTTGGGGTATCTGAGGGATGGATATAGAGAGGATGGTGAATGTCGATTTTCTACCATTATTTCTTTTCTTGATTCTTCATTCTGATTTTTATCTGAATCGTCTTCCTTCGATGAATCGCCCATGGTGAAGAAGATGGGTGATGGATGTTGGATCGTTCTCTCAAATTAAATAGTCTACATTGTGTGTAAAGAACGCTAGCTCTCATACCATATTAAGAAAATAATAACTCCTTCATTAATGAATCATTGGTCATTTACAGATTGGTAATGCATATGTATCGAACTATCGATACTTGATATAGAGGGTTTCATCCTATTTGTACTACTAGCTTAATACAGAGACTATCTATCACAAAACAAATAAAAAATTACAATTCAGTCCCTATACTAACTATTATAACCAATCACATCCTTGTATTTTTCACATTCCAACCACAAGGAAGGCAGAAGAAGCAACTAATGACATTTCATTCATAGTTGAAAAAACCTTGTTGAATATATGATATATTCATATGTGAATCGTTCTCATATATGTATATATGAAATTCATCTCCGACATCCAGATATTATCTATGTGATTTATCGCAACATATGTCGAATCCAGGTATAGACGATTACATCAAAAGTTCGATAGTCAATGCGTATATATATGTGCATCTAAACCACTAAACATCATTTACATACACTCATCAAAAGTTCCTAAAAATAAATAAAGTTACTTAGTTTTGATCGTTGTTATTCATCCAAAATTTGGAAAAAATTGCTCACATCAGGTACGCAACTTCGGACGCAAAATTTTAGTCACGAGATGCAAAAGGAAAATTTATTTGCCACCTAAATGTTTTGCGACGGGTGCCCATCGCAAACTGATCGAGTTTTTTTTTTTTTTTGCGATGGTACATTCACCGCAATTTCCGTCGCTTGTTGCGATATTTTTTTGTAGTGATGGTTGCTCGGATGAGACATTAAGTTCCAGATTAGTGACAACTGTAATGAAGTAATGTCCAATTGTCCATATATGTCCATATATTCTTTATTCCAACCATTTTCCCCGGATTTTTCCTTCACAATTCTGCATTTAAAGTAGCTTAACAATGAGCCCTAGCGACCCATATGGATCTTGTTAATCACCTCAAAGATGGAAAAGAGAAAAAGAAGAACACTACTTTTTGTCCCGAAAACATACATTGATAAATGACGTAGTTCACATTCAAGAAAACTGGCAAAGCTCATCTAACTTGCTCATCGAGTAGTTAATTATTCGTACAATTAACAGCAGCAGTTGCTTTAACGCTGCATTATTTTATTCGACAACTAAGAAGCGTTTCGTTCAAAACTGGTAATCCTCGTATCTCATAGCACAGTCCACATATGCAATATTCGCACCGAGGGACTTGGGACAATAACGAGCCAAGTCGTCCACGGCTACCTCCAAGCAATGTTGGCAGTCGATTTGCCCAATGTTTGCGCTACAGATTGCATATCCATAAACAGTTGTTCCTTGATTCGTGTTAGTCAGTTCGCTTGTGTAGTTTGGATCGTAAGGAGCATTGGCCACCAATTGCTTGAGAATGTCGTTCACGTTTTCTGCATAAGGGTCGGTCGGTCCGCCAGACCATGACGATGTGCTGCATCCACCCGATACGAAGGTTATGTCTGGGGCACTTTCACAAACCAATATAGAAAGTCCAAAAAGGAGCGTGGTTATTACAGTAACGATGTAAATATTACGAGTCATGTTTCTTTTTCGTTTTCGTATTTGCTTTGCATTGCGACCTATTTATAAGCCTCAGAATACATTGTTTTTCGTTTTTATCATCGCGGTATTTGTTTACGTGCTCATGCTCCGAGAAAAGGTTAATCTGCCGCCAAATAGAGAAATCGAATCACATAAATGTTAACGGAACTATGTGACAAAAGGGAAGATTATAAAAAACACATAAATAGAAAATGAATACGAGGAATACTTAGAATGCAGCCGAATATAGATTCGTATCAAAAAAAAAATAGGTAAACGCCAAAGGGGGATCGAGCTCTTAACTGTATTGTTTTTAGGTCAGGAAAACAGAAAAGGACATGTTTTGGAAACTTGTAACTGTTACGTTGAGCGGAATATTTTTAGCAGGCTTTAATGCTCGTGCGATAGGACATAGAATTCGTGTAATAATACATGGGGTGGTGATTTTATGTTTCTTTTTTACTTATTATAAAATAGTTGATCATGCATAAAAGTAGGCAATATAGACCTAATATTTAGCACATATTGTTCTCTAAGCAAGTCTCATGCATAAAGGCAAAAATGCCAATTACATTTCTCATTGCCATAGTTGAAATCCTTGATGAATATATGATATATCCATACGTGAATCGTTCTAATATATGCATATATCATATATTCATATCCGGCAATCCTCGTCATTATTTGCATCCTAATATTAACCATGCGTAACATCGATCCATACATCTAATCCAGCTAAATATATACACGTTTGTTACCCTAACATTTAACCATCATACAACTCATAAGAAATCAGTTCGATAAGGGAAAAGAATGAACAAGAGAATGCTCTCCACCATCTTTGTGCTTTCTTGTTTGATTATTTTCTTATATGAAGATGTATTCGTAGTAAAATGCGCTCCAAACACCACCATTGACGATTACGATTGCTCGAACGACACATACGATCCAGACAGTGGATATGCTCGTGAAGTTGACTATGGTCTTAACGAGTTGGCCTACATGACTATCGATCAGAACAACTTTCAGTACTATCTCAACGGAACATACGCCATAGGATTTGCATACTGCCAACCAAACCTCTTTACTGTCCCAGACGACTGTATAATTTGCTTGGAGGCTGCTGCCGACTTTTTGAGGGACGACTGTGAGAATTCGACGTCTGCATACGTTGCAATGATAGACTGTGGCATGAGGTACTATCCAGTTTCTCAGTGACCTAATTGCGCGCATGAGGTATTAAATCCTTTTCCAGTTTTTGCAATATTCAGAATAAGAGTCGAGGCTTGATTTCCCTCAAAATATTTGCCTGAATAAGAGCCGATGTTATTTTCAAGTGTCAACGCATTCATGGCGTAAGAAGACATGTTATCTCTGTGTAGTGTGTATTGATTTCCTTACAAGGTTTTCAAGTGTCACTCGATGTTATCTTTGTATCAAAAAGCTATTTCACATAACCTTTTGAACAAAAAGAATCCAAAGGGTTTATCAAAAGCGATAGCACTATTGTCGACTTTCGATACGCATACGCTTTTGCAAAAATGTATTGGAAAAAAGTGATCTGAATGCAACCATTAACGCCGGTAATGGCTCTTGTGAGACATATGAGACACGATCCGTATGAAGCTATTGCGTACATGCGTGAGAACACAAATGTAATGGATTAGTAAATAATACACGGAAGTGGAGATTTGCTACGGTGCCAAACTATGTTGAGCAGTTAACGTGAGTGCCATAGCAAATCTAGCTACCATCTGTTGTGCTTCCCGTCCCTCTTCGGTGCCGCCATCAACTCTGCAGTCACTACCAAAAAATGATACCATAAATTAAAGCGACGAAATGCTACAGTAAAACCAGCCACAAAATATCGACCAACGTTTGCGACGGTCCAAAGGTCGCTACTTTTAGCAACGGTGATGCCGTCGCAAATGGACAAATTGCAAAGACTCGTCTCTTTTATGTAAGATGAAGTCTAGTCTGCGACGGACAGAGACAAGAATAACTTCGGTGTTATTTGCGACTCGGCTAAGAGCATCTCCAACCCGCAGCATAATAATACAGTTAAGTCTGCACAATATTACAGCTGCAACAGTGCTTTTACTCCAACCCATAAACTCTATTTTCTACACTAATTTTCACTCCAACCCATTAACTTTATTTTCTACTCTAAAAAACAAATTCTTATATTAAATTTTATATTATAATAAAATTATAATTTCTAAATTTAGCATATAATTTAATTATATTTTATTAAATTAAAATGAAAATATAAATAAATAAAGGAAATTAACATTATTTTTACTTTTATTATTATACGAATATCAAATATTTAAATATAATTAAAATAATTTATCAAATAAATTATATAAAAAAAAAGTACAACACAATTTTTATGTCTATGGGATCGATATTTCTCTTCATGGGTTGTATTGTATTGTAGAATAAGAGTCGATGTTGCTTTGGAGTTTGGCAGAATAAGAAGAGACCATGTACTGATTTCCTCCTTACAAGATTTTCAAATATCACTCATGCTATCATAATGTTATTGTATTGATTTCCTTACAAGGTTTCCACAAAATATCTCTTATGTTTTTCCTTTTATATTAAGTTACTAGTTTGAGAAAATATCTCATTATTTCTCATTGAAAATTACGTAGTTATCTGGGATTAAAAACTGACGATGATCAGAAGTTCAATTATTAGAAACCCATGTCAATCATAAATATACAGCAAAAGTCTAAAAAATTTAATTCAACAAAGCTAAACATGTTCAAATAAAAACAAAACGAAACCCTTGGAGTCCGTTTAAATTCGTGTACCTTTGGTACGTGCATGCTTTGATTGATGACTTCACCAAAATTGTTCCTTGTTGGTTGATTGCACTAGAGTTGGCACTAAATCTGCCTTGCCGTTGACAATTAGTTCGAACACCTCTTCTTCTTCCCATTGAGCCTCTTCTGCCACCTCTATTAAAGTTTGCCTGATAGCCATTGATCTTCCAGAAATTTTCTTTTGTGTGGCCAGTGATCTTGCAAAAATCACAGAACAACTGTGATTTATCAACATGAAGTTTCGGTCTATTTTGTGCCATTGAAGTCCTTAGCGCAATGGTGTTTTCTAAGCCCTGTCCTTGAATGCTAATTGTTCTTTTAGCTTCTTCATTTGCGACTATGGCAAAGTCTTGGCTGTGAGTTGGCATAGGCGACATCATGAGTATTTGCGACCTCACAATCCCATTAAAAATTGCATCATCTTCATCTGATCACCTTAGTTGGTCTCGAGATACAATCATTGCCGATGATGGCGTGAGGCTATCATATTCGTCTCATGTTGTTTAAGCTTAATACTTGGTGAGATTTTTGGATCCTTGCGTGATGGTGTTTATCTCCCCGTATAACGCATAGTCTCGCACCATTGATCTTATCAAATCGTTCTCTTAGGTCGTTCCACACAAGGTAGGCTGAATCGCAGTAGACAACGCCTTGAATCAGGTCTCTAGATAAGGATTAATGAATCCAAGATCTAACAAGCGCATTACATCTGCGCCATTGCTGTGCTTGGTGGGAGTCTTCCGAGCAAAACTTTGCAAGAACCATCAATAAACCCCAATTTATTCTTTGTCTCAAGTGCGGCCGTCGCTTCTCTACTCCAAACCTTGTACTTCTCTGATCCTCTTAATACTTCAGGTAACAAGATCTAGGTTTGGGGTATCTGAGGGATGGATATAGAGAGGATGGTGAATGTCGATTTTCTACCATTATTTCTTTTCTTGATTCTTCATTCTGATTTTTGTCTGAATCGTCTTCCTCCGACCCATGGTGAAGAAGATGGGTGATGGATGTTGGATCGTTCTCTCAAATTAAATAGTCTGCATTGTGTGTAAAGAACGCTAGCTCTCATACCATATTAAGAAAATAATAACTCCTTCATTAATGAATCATTGGTCATTTACAGATTGGTAATGCATATGTATCGAACTATCGATACCTGATACAGAGGGTTTCATCCTATTTGTACTACTAGCTTAATACAGAGACTATCTATCACAAAACAAATAAAAACTTACAATTCAGTCCCTATACTAACTATTATAACCAATCACATCCTTGTATTTTTCACATTCCAACCACAAGGAAGGCAGAAGAAGCAACTAATGGCATTTCATTCATAGTTGAAAAAACCTTGTTGAATATATGATATATTCATATGTGAATCGTTCTCATATCTGTATATATGAAATTCATCTCCGACATCCAGATATTATCTATGTGATTTATCGCAACATATATCGAATCCAGGTATAGACGATTACATCAAAAGTTCGATAGTCAATGCGTATATCTATATATGTGCATCTAAACCACTAAACATCATTTACATACACTCATCAAAAGTTCCTAAAAATAAATAAAGTTACTTAGGGTAACCACAATGGTGGTTTATATGTGTGTCATATGTGCTTATTTGGCACTTTATATGACACACCACCATTGTGGATGTGTCAGGAGTATGACACTGCGTTATATTTATGACACTGTGTTATAGAATATTAAAATATTATGAGGAGAGAGGATGAGGGAGGAAAAAATATTTATTTATTGTTGTGGGTCCGTGTTATAGTGGTGCTATTATTGTGGAAAAAGTATAATAAAAGTGTTATAGAATAAAATATAGGAAAATATAGAAAAAAGCTGATGTGGAAGTATTATGGGTGTGTTATTATTGTGGACACCCTTAGTTTTGATCGTTGTTATTCATCCAAAATTTGGAAAAAATTGCTCACATCAGGTACGCAACTTCGGACGCAAAATTTTAGTCACAAGATGCAAAAGGAAAATTTATTTGCGACCTAAATGTTTTGCGACGGGTGCCCATCGCAACTGATCGAGGTTTTTTTTTTTTTTTTTTTTTTTTGCGATGGTACATTCACCGCAATTTCCGTCGCTTGTTGCGATATTTTTTTGTAGTGATGGTTGCTCGGATGAGACATTAAGTTCCAGATTAGTGACAACTGTAATGAAGCAATGTCCAATTGTCCATATATGTCCATATATTCTTTATTCCAACCATTTTCCCCGGATTTTTCCTTCACAATTCTGCATTTAAAGTAGCTTAACAATGAGCCCTAGCGACCCATATGGATCTTGTTAATCACCTCAAAGATGGAAAAGAGAAAAAGAACACTACTCTTTGTCCCGAAAACATACATTGATAAATGACGTAGTTCACATTCAAGAAAACTGGCAAAGCTCATCTAACTTGCTCATCGAGTAGTTAAATATTCGTACAATAACAACAGCAGTTGCTTTAGCGCTGCATTATTTATTCGACAACTAAGAAGCGTTTCATTCAAAACTGGTAATCCTCGTATCTCATAGCACAGTCCACATATGCAATATTTGCACCGAGGGACTTGGGACAATCACGAGCCAAGTCGTCCACGGCTTTTTCCAAGCAATGTTGGCAGTCGATTGGCCCAATGTTTGCGCTACAAATTGCAGATCCATAAACAGTTGTTCCTTGATAAGTGTTAGTCAATTCGCTTGTGTGGTTTGGATCATAAGGAGCATTGGCCACCAATTGCTTGAGAACATCGTTCAAGTTTTCTGCATAAGGGTCGGTCGGTCCGCCAGACCATAACGATGTGCTGCATCCACCCGATACGAAGGTTGTGTCTGGGGCACTTTCACAAACCAATATAGAAAGTCCAAAAAGGAGGGTGGTTATTATAGTGACGATGTAAATATTACGGGTCATCTTTCTTTTCTTTTTCGTATTTGCTTTTGCATTGTGACCTATATTTATAAGCCTCAAAATACATTCGTTTTTATCATCGCGGTATTTGTTTACGTGCTCATGCTCCTAGAAAAAGTTAATCTGCCGCTAAATAGAGAAACCGAATCACATAAATGTTAACGGGGACTACGTGACAAAAGGGAGAATTGGAAAAAACAGATAAATAGAAAATGAATACTGAGGAATACTTCGAATGCAGCCGAATAATCAATTCGTAACAAAAAACAATAGGTAAACGCCAGAGGAGGATCAAACTCTTAACTGTATTGTTTTTCGGTCAGGAAAATGGAAAAGGACATGTTTTGGAAACTTGTAAACTGTCTTACGTTGAGCGGAATATTTTTAGCAGGCTTTAATGCTCGTGCGATGGGACATAGATCTCGTGTAATAATACATGGGGTGGTGATTTTATTTTTCTTTTTTATTTATTATAAAATAGTTGAATCAAATGCATAAAAGTAGGCAATATAGACCTAATATTTAGCACATATTGTTCTCTAAGCAAGTCTCATGCATAAAGACAAAAAATGGAATTGCATTTCTCATCCATAGTTGAAACCCTCGATGAACAATAAAGACAAAAAAATACGTGAATCGTTCTCATATGATATATTCATATCCGGCAATTCTCGTCATTATTTGCATCCTAATATTAACCATGCGTATCATCGATCCATATATCGAATCCAGGTTAGATGATTTCATCGAGGAGTTCGATAGCTAATAAAATATATATACTATGTATATATATATATATATATACACGTTTGTTACCCTAACATTTAACCATCACTTACGTACAGCTCGTAAATAATCAGTTCGATAAGGGTAAAGAATGAACAAGAGACTGCTCTCCACCATCTTTTTGTTTTCTTGTCTGATTATTTTCTTATATGAAGATGCATTCGTCGTAAAATGCGCTCCAAACACCACCATCGACGATTACGATTGCTCGAACGACACATATGATCCAGACAGTGGATATGGGCAGGAAGTTGACTATGGTCTTAACGAGTTGGCCTACATGACTATCGATCAGAACAACTTTCAGTACTATCTCAACGGAACATACGCCATAGGATTCGCATACTGCCAACCAAGCCTCTTTACCGTCCCAGACGACTGCATAGCTTGCTTGGAGGCTGCTGCCGACTTTTTGAGGGACGACTGTGAGCATTCGCGATCTGCATATGTTGCAATGATAGACTGTGGCATGAGATACTATCCAGTTTCTCAGTGACGTAATTGCACCTTTTCTAGTTTTTGCAATATTTCCAGAATAAGGGCCGAGGTTTGATTTCCCCCAAAATATCACCCGAATAAGAGCCGATGTTATTTTGAAGTCTCAAAGCATCCATGGCGTAAGAAGATATATGTTATCACGAGGTTTTTAAGTGTCACTTGATGTTATCTTTGTATGCAAAAAGCTATTTCACATAACCTTTTGAACAAAAAGAACCCAAAGGGTTTATCAAAAGCAATAGCATATCTTACCATCCCGTGACTATCGTTGACTTCCGATACCCATATGCTTTTGCAAATGTATTGGAAAAAAGTGATCTAAATGCAACCATTAGCGCCGGGAATGGCTCTTATGTGAGACACGATCCGGATCCTCTATGAAGCTATTGCGTACATGCGTGAGAACGCGTGAGAACACAAATGTAACGGAGAAATGAATAATAGTACACACGTTGATAGATTTGCTACGGTGCCAAACTATGGTGAGCAGTTAACATGAGTACCATAGCAAATCTAGCTACCATCTGTTGTGCTTCCCGTCCCTCTTCAGTGCTGCCATCAACTCTGCAGTCACTACAAAAAATGATACCATAAATTAAAGCGACGAAATGCTACAGTACAACCAGCCACAAAATATCGACTGACGTTTGCGACGGTCCAAAGGTCGCTACTTTTAGCAACGGTAATGCCGTCGCAAATGGACAAATTGCAAAGACTCGGTCTCCTTTATGTAAGATGAAGTCTAGTCTGCGACGGACAGAGACAAGAAAACTTCGGTGTTATTTGCGACTCGGCTAAGAGCATCTCCAACCCGCAGCATAATAATACAGTTAAGTCTGCACAATATTACAGCTGCAACAGTGCTTTTACTCCAACCCATAAACTCTATGTTCTACACTAATTTTCACTCAAACCCTACTCTAAAAATCAAAATCTTATATTAAATTTCATATTATAATAATTAAAAAGTCAATAAAATTATAATTTATAAACTTAGCATATTATTTAATTATATTTTATTAAATTAAAATGAAAATATAAATAAATAAATAAAAGGAATTTAAAATTATTTTTACTTTATTATTATTGTCAAATATTTAAATATTATTAAAATATTTTTATTAAATAAATTATATAAAAAGAAAGTACAACACCATTTTTATGTTGAATATTGTGTGTAATTAATCAGCACAATATTAGTGTTAGATATAGAGTCCCATTGGAGTAAAGATATACTTTATTTTTGTGTTTTACACAAAAATAAAGTACCCGTTGGAGATGCTCTAAGAGTGAGCTACCCTTGCGATGATAGTTTTCTCTTTCTTTTTTTTTCTTTTTATTTTTTTTCCGGTGGGGATATGGTCGTTAATATTTGCGATCACATTCCTGTCGCAATTCCGTCGCTATGGTCGGTAGCAAAGTTAGTGACGTTTTTTTTTCGCGACAGGTGTTTTAGCGATGGAGTAGTTTGGTCGAAGTCCGTCGCAAAAACTGTTCTGCCACTTGTTTAATACTCGGCTTTTTTTTGTAGTGCGTCACTCTTTTTTTATGAATTTTTTACCTATTTTTTTAATTTTTTCCTTTTTTTGGAATTTTTTTTATCATTTTTATGCTTAATTTATCATTTTTTTTCCTTTAGCGATGGAATTCCGTCGCTAATTTTGCAATTCCGTCTAACTTAACGGATGGACCAATTTGGTTCAAATTAAGAAACATGGGGGACTAAATGTAGCAAGTGAGAATATTGAGGACCAAAAGCGCCCGTAGGGTAAACATCGGGGACCAAAAATGGTTTTCTCCCAAATGTAAAAATTTTAAAATCACAAGAGAATTTCCATCGGAAAGAAAGTAGAGAAAAAAGCCCGAGAGCCGAAACTCACTACCCATTGCACCAATGATGGACCCGAGCCGCCATCGGCGCAGAAGCCACCTAGCAGATACGAAAGAGAGATGGAGGAATATGAAACCCAAACAATATTAGGGTTTTATAAAAGTGAAAAACAAAAATTAATTTTTTTTGTTAAAATTTTCAAAATCGAAAAACTCGTGGAACGTATTTTTCATGGCAATATATAAAAATAAAATAAAATAAAATGAGATGGAAATTCCGTCCAAACTACTAGAAAATTATAGTAAAAGGAGTGAAAAGTATAAAAGTAAAAAATTTGAAAAGAATGGCTTTGCGATGTAATCTTCATCACAATTACTTAAAAAACTAAAGTAAAAAATTAATATCTAAGATTATTTTCGCTGAACATTCTGTCGAATTTTATCTAATGTAAACTATTAAATGTCATACCAATTGCCAATTACAAGCATTAAACTCCATAAAAAGGAAAAAAAAAAATCTGTCTTTAATAAGCCTCCATATACATTGTTTTCGTTCATAGACGTATCAGTTGTCTACCACCGAATGTATCATTCGTCAATATATCATAATTAGTATAATTTGACATATAGTGTTTATTAGCATGAGGAAAGGGCTTACTTGTATACTTCAAACTCGTACACTTTAACTTTTCTGGCACTTCTTGTCGGAATTTTCCTTCATATTGAAACATGATACATATACTGGAATATTATTGGCCGACAATCCTCATCCGTATTTCAAAAGCCTTATTGAAATATTCATGTCCGACGTTATCATAGTTTAAAAACCTTACTGAAACATTCATGTCCCGCAATTCTCATCCTTATTTGTACATTCTGATATTTGTTGGGTTGAGCGGTAATATTTTTTTTAATTTTGGATCAGATGTAGTTGTATTTGGACCCCACAACAATTTATCAGGATATTAATTAAACCGAAATGACACCGAGAACACCGAGATTTTTACGTGGTTCGGCCAATACGGGGAGACAATAGTTTTATTCTATTTGAGAATATTACACCGTACAAAATAACGCACTTGTTTAAACCCAAACTCGAGACCCTTACCTGACCCGGGTAATGTTTTTATACTCACTCTCAATTACCTAGTAAAAACTACACACACTATCACCCTCATCCATCCGGACAACATTTCCCTTCTTTTTTCTTTTTCTTTTTTCCTCTCAGTTTTTTTTCTCTCTCACTCCACCCTCTCTCTCTCTCTCTCGTTGGTTTTTGGGGTGTTTAATACATTGAGCTAGGAAGCCTATTTATAGGCAATTAAGGAGAACAAAACGTCATTGCATAGCTTATTAGAGAACAAATCCAATTTGAACACCTATTATTTCTATTCCATGTTGAAAAGTCAACAATTCTCCCCCCTTTTCAACATCTGCGTCTTCTTCAGAGAGCACTCCAGCGAACCGAGAATGAGAGTAACTCGTTCGTAAATACCACGAACGTCCATTGGCCTTCCTTTGTAGCACCTACACATAATCCAAATCAAGGATTCCAGTCCTACCCCACTTGATTCAATCAACGACCAATCTTATGTGCAGCTATGTTGAACCGACTCGACCCGTCGATTCCTGAAGAGGGACTTCGATGCAACCCCTTCTCCAGCAGGATTTCCTTTCTCACTATCGTCTGCCTTTATACCACGCACGCGATTTTCGTGAACCCATCAAGGTCTGAGTATTGTATACCATACTCACGTCCAGACGATACAAACCTTTGCACTTTCTCCCTTTGGTAGGATCATCTCCCCATTAAGGTAATGCAAACATTCATGAGCAATAATGCCATAAACCCTTTGGTAGGATCATAAGTGCCATAAACCCTTTTTTACCTTTTCTAAGATTATTAAGGTAATGCAAACATTCATGAGCAATAACAACGTTATCGGTAATTTGTCGACCTTGCACAAAAGCTGATTGATATTCACTGATAGAGAAAGGGAGGCTGATTTTCATTCTATTGGCCAAGATTTTCGAGATGACTTTATAAGAGACATTGCATAGGCTTATCGGTCTATAGTGATGGATGAATCGAGGGTGGCGAATTTTGGGGATAAGAGTGATCAATGTATGGTTAATTTTTCTAGGGATCTTACTGTTGGCAAAGAAAGATTGAACAAGCGAACATAAATCATGTGATAAAAGGGATAGCACGTGATTCTTAACTGCTTTGTTTTGACTCCAATAGAAAACATAGCTTTGAAAACTAATAAATATTGCCGCGTACGGAATTGTCTGGCTAAAAGCCCATTATATTTTTTAAGTATAATTTTCTAGATATATTCGCGTATGCGCTGCACCTTTTAAATAATCAAAACTAATTGATATATTAGGCCTGTCAACATAGAGTCTCTTGAATCGGTTGTCGTTAGTGAAAATACACATAGCTTTCAATACATTCTCTTGACAATTTTTTGTCAAAATCAAAGCAAGATGAATTATTGCGACCAATTAATCTTTCTTAGATATTTATTGTTCAAATTATAATGGAAATTGATATTTCTTTCCTTCCTATTTTCGACGTGAAATATAAACAAATTTAAATAATGAAAATTCCATAGTGTTGTCACGTGTGTTCGTGTATAATATGAGAAATTGCAAACATGCTATTGTACGTTTCGTCGCCTGATATAATAGGCAGAATGTCGAACGACAAAGGTTTGTTGTTAATCATATCTTGCTTCTTGACAAAGGTTTATTTTAATTAAATCTTAATTTTTTTTCTCATATTCACGTTCTAACTCGCGGGCCTGACATCTCTATCAAGATTCCAAATGTATAAAATGGCAAGTATAAGTAGGAGAAGAAAAAGAATTAATCGGAGTGGTTTGTAAGTTCTTTTTTCTTGTTAATTCTCTAGTTTAACTCGATCTCATTGGAAGTATGCATGCATATAACAAGAAAACATTGGCTCACAATGGAATATCCTTTCCGGGCGACTTCCTCGGTCGGACGACGTCCTTATAAGAGTTATGATAGAGATATAGTTGATATTATTATCATATATCGTAAATGAAATATTCATTGTCCGGCAATTCTCATCGTTATTTTAAACATCCGTTTTCACCTGATATTATCCATGTGAATCATTGTCACATATATTGAATGCGCGGCAGCTTTTAGAGAACAAAAAAGTACAAAAATCTAAACAAAGACTACTACATCAAGAGTTTGACAATTAGTATTATATATGTATGTGTGTCACTGACACATGCTAGATTTAATATGCTTACATATTTAGGTATCGACGTGTTTCGGTCATTTTAGTGGGTATAACTGATGAAGGTTGCGATTTGAATGTCATCTGTGGAATCTCCTGTCAATGATGAATTTTTTTTGAATTTTACCGTGTCGTGATATGATTCGACGAGTTGAGTGTGATAGTCTTACATGTTGCATTGTCGTGATATTAGCATGATTATCTGGCTATATTGACTGCTTTAGGAGAGAATTGCGTATCATGAAGCACAAATCCAGCTATATATGTGAGTTTTTTTAGCCTTCAGAGATTAATTCAGAGCAACTCATTATGCTCGGTGTTTATTCTTGTGTGACACGCATGGACTGAATATTTTCGAACTTGCTCTGTTATGCATGTCAATGGTTACTATGTGGATTTTTGTGTGCGAAAATGATAAGGGCACTAGGATTGAGTCATGGCCTAAATATTTCCCTACCTTACGTATTTACCACCTAGTGAGCCCATTTGAGCCTTATTTAACTTATTCGTTGACTTGGAGCCTAGATATTTAGCCTGATTGCCTCAATTTAGCCTATACGACCCGTATCAACGTGCTAATTTATCGATATCATGAATAGTGACTTGTTGGTTGAGAAGGAGCTAATCGTCGATGCATGTTAGTTATGAACTCGTCCTATGATATATATTCTCGTCGTAATATTATAGCGGACTAGAAACCTCTCCATTCGATAAGACGTACAAAAACAAATAGGAGGGGCTGGTCGAAAAAAAAAGAAAAAAAAAGAAAAGAAAAAGAAAAAAAAGACGAGCGAGAAGAGCTAGAAAAGGCGAAAGGATGAGTCGAGTGGAAAATAGGCACGGCGTTGAAAGAGCGAAATAAGTGGTGACAAGAGCGATTCGATGATTGACACGTTCGATAATTTTAGCTCACTTTCCCATATGACGCTCCTTTTCAAAACCCGAGCCCCATTACAACCCTTCATGAAAGACCCTTTGATTCGTGCATGACTTCTATTATGTGACTATGATGTGATATATTTGCAAGCATAGAGTAATATCTTTTCATGTCGTGCATGGAGCGTCTTTATACAGATCCTTTTGAAAACACCCCGAGCGACTTGAGCGATCCTTGTGAGAGTTGTGGATTGATGCGTGATATAATTCTAGAAATGCCTTTCATGCTACGATAAGATTGCGACCTATTACCTCATGCCTCGTGTTTTGACTAGATCGTTCATTAGTTGATGATTATCTTGACTATATGCTTTTACATTTTCTGAGATGAAACAAGAGAATTTCATTGACTGGTGTTCAGTAATCCTAACTGGATTTAGTTTTACTCCGCTTTTATGATCGAGGACGATCGAAGCTAGTTTGGGGGTTGTTGATAAGTTAGGATTCTACACTATTTTTATACCCCGTAAAAGCGTATTTTCGGCCGTTATTTATCCGAGTATAGTTGAATATACTACGCTTACGTGCATAATTCTTTATTGACAGATAATGGAGCAAAATGGAACAAAGTTGAGCTATTATGCATACTAACACGATTACGAGAATTTGGGCTACAATCATCACAAGGATTTATGGGCTTTTAATCAAATTTTTAGCCTATCAAAGAACAAAGCCCACATGAGACATGCAGTTATGCTTAATGAAGAAGTCAAACGATGGCTCATATATGCTGTTACATGCGTGCACTCCAAGAAAGGAAAGAGATCATATCTCACATCTACATGATCGCATATTCAAAGGTGGGAGAATGATTCAAACTTGAGAGGAAAGAGGATAATTCGGTGGAGATATTCTAAGAAAAATAAAGCAACCGTGCGACTATAAAAGGGAGAACAGAGAGCTTTTCTTGGAGGGTTTTTTGCACAGCGAATCAACGAGAGGGGAGCTGCGCGACGACTGGAAATAAAATAGAGAACCAAACGACGGCTAAGAGCGAGACAAGTCGAGCACCGAAAAAGGGCGAATTTCTTACCTTTTAATATTTCGTTTTCGACAATGTTTTCTTCAGATTCTTTGTCGTTTTCATATATTAATATGCTAGGCTAATTTCTTTTGTGATTAAGGACGTGTGAGGCCGGATTATGACTACGTATTAATGCAATTATTATTTTCTATTTAATCATATGAGTTAAGTTATGTATTCTTTGTTTGTGCTTCATATGCGTACGTGTGATTGGCCTCCATGCGTATGATTATTGATTGGTTTATGAGACGGACTAAGTGATTAGACCGATTAGAACAACACATTGAATACCACTACGTAAAACCGACCAGAGATGGAATTCGGTTTCGTATGTGTGGTTTCCGATATTTTAGGCGCCGAAAGCGTCTAAACTCGGGGAACTACATAAAGATCGAATGCACGTATAGGAACTAAAGTCATATGGACATATAGTTGATTGGTTCTCTATTTACGTAGGGTTGCTATTGCGGGACAAACGAGTAGCACGTATGTTAGGAAGTTCTACCTTGACTATGATTCATATTGATTAGATAAGATTGCATGAGGACGTCGGAATAATTCGTGCCGAGCATGTGTCTTAATCACGTCGTCGTCTGATGTTCTATCCTCATTTATTTTATTTGCGCTATTTTATTATTTGCATATTTTATTCCTTTTAATCAAATCATTAAAAATATAAAAATTTCCTTAGTCTAAATTAGAATTAGAAATATTATCTTAGAATTAATCGAGCTGTCTTCGTGGATCGATACTCGGACTTCGTCCGTTTTACAAAAACTTGACACGCTCAAATACTAGCAAGTGTACTAGGTCGTGCAAGTAGTATAAAACGGACGAAGTCCGAGTATCGATCCACGAAGACAGCTCGATTAATTCTAAGATAGTATTTCTAATTCTAGTTTAGACTAAGGAAATTTTTATATTTTTAATGATTTGATTAAAAGGAATAAAATATGCAAATAATAAAATAACGCAAATAAAATAAATAAGGATAGAACAGCAGACGACGACGTGATTAAGACAGATGCTCGGCACGAATTATTCCTACGTCCTCATGCAATCTTATCTAGTCAATATGAATCATAGTCAAGGTAGAACTTCCTAACATACGTGCTACTCGTTTGTCCCGCAATAGCAACCCTACGTAAATAGAGAACCAATCAACTATATGTCTATATGACTGTAGTTCCTATACGTGCATTCGATCTTTATGAAGTTCCCCGAGTTTAGACGCTTTCGGCGCCTAAAATATCGGAAACCACACATACGAAACCGAATTCCATCTCTGGTCGGTTTTACGTAGTGGTATTCAATGTTTTGTTCTAATCGGTCTAATCACTTAGTCCGTCTCATAAACCAATCAATAATCATACGCATGGAGGCCAATCACACGTACGCATATGAAGCACAAACAAAGAATACATAACTTAACTCATATGATTAAATAGAAAATAATAATTGCATTAATACGTAGTCATAATCCGGCCTCACACGTCCTTAATCACAAAAGAAATTAGCCTAGCATATTAATATATGAAAACGACAAAGAATCTGAAGAAAACATTGTCGAAAACGAAATATTAAAAGGTAAGAAATTCGCCCTTTTTCGGTGCTCGACTTGTCTCGCTCTTAGCCGTCGTTCGGTTCTCTATTTTATTTCCAGTCGTCGCGCAGCTCCCCCTCTCGTTGATTCGCTGTGCAAAAAACCCTCCAAGAAAAGCTCTCTGTTCTCCCTTTTATAGTCGCACGGTTGCTTTATTTTTCTTAGAATATCTCCACCGAATTATCCTCTTTCCTCTCAAGTTTGAATCATTCTCCCACCTTTGAATATGCGATCATGTAGATGTGAGATATGATCTCTTTCCTTTCTTGGAGTGCACGCATGTAACAGCATATATGAGCCATCGTTTGACTTCTTCATTAAGCATAACTGCATGTCTCATGTGGGCTTTGTTCTTTGATAGGCTAAAAATTGATTAAAAGCCCATAAATCCTTGTGATGATTGTAGCCCAAATTCTCGTAATCGTGTTAGTATGCATAATAGCTCAACTTTGTTCCATTTTGCTCCATTATCTGTCAATAAAGAATTATGCACGTAACCGTAGTATATTCAACTGTACTCGGATAAATAACGGCCGAAAATACGCTTTTACGGGGTATAAAAATAGTGTAGAATCCTAACTTATCAGTCACTCTAACCTAAACCATCATTACATACGTATAACAAAGAAATCAGTTCAACTAAGGAGAAAAATGAAGATGAGAATGCTCCTCAGCATCATTTTGCTTTCTTGTTTGATTGCTTTCTTATATGCAGATGTGTTCATCGTGAAAGGAGATCCAAACACGGGCATAGACGATTATGAATGCTCCGATGACACGTACGATCCAAATGGGGCTTATGCAGCGGAAGTTGACTACGGTCTTGACGAGTCGGCCTTCAATACTATCGATCATAACAACTTCCAATACTATATCACCGGAACATACGCCATAGGGTTTGCGACTGTCAGCCAAACCTTTTTGCCGTCCCAGTCGACTGCATCACTTGCCTGGAGTCTGCTGCTGACTTTTTGAGGGATTATTGCGAGTATTCGATGTCTGCATATGTTGCAATGACAGAGGCATGAGGTATTATCCAGTTCATCCGCCGTCGTGAAGGCATGTGTGAATTGATGTGATGTTTACGAATAAAAATATGCGTGTGTGACATCCTCGAATTCTAGCACGTATACTAGGTCGTGCAAGTAGTATAAACGGACGTAAATCCGAGTATCGATCCACGAGGACAGCTCAATTAGTTATACGATATTAATCCGAAATTTAATTTAGACTGAAGCGATTTTCAAATATATATTTATATATTTTTTTAGATTTGTTTAAGACGGTTTTAAAAAAAGTGCAAATAAAGATCATGGTTTTTTCAATTAACGGCACGCGTGGTTAAAGCACATATTCGGCACAGATTAATCATACGTCTGCATGCAATCGTATATATTTAACCAATATGAATCGAGTTGCGGTAGAAACCCTATGCGAAAGTGAACCAATCAACTATATTCCTATGTGACTGTAGTTATCCCGTAAGCATTCAGCTTGATGAATTTTCTCGAGTTTAAACGCTTTCGGCGCCTAAGGTCTCGGAAACCACACGGACGAACCCGAATTCCATCTCTGATCGGTTTTACGTCGTGGTGCACTATATTTATTGTTCTAACTGGTTTAATCATTTTTTCAGTCTCATAAACCAATCAAGAATCAGGCATATCTTGATCAGGCAGACGCAAGCATTAAACTCTCACATTACTTTCGTCGAACAGGTGGTGGGCGACTGAAAAGGAGGCTGCTCGGTCGTCAAGTCTTGCCTGTATATGCTTCGTCTGAGCTGCGTGCTTGAAGGAAGTGTGGCTTCAGCTGTGCTATGTGAGCTCGGGAGGAGTTGAGAGATGTATGGGTTGAGGAGTGAGCTTCGAATGATGAAAATGGCTTTTGATGTGTCTGAGCCTTGTATGCACGTATGTGGCCTATGTGTAAGTCTCGTCCCCCTTCACTAAGAAATATACCTGCTTTAATAGACGACAGTGAACTCTTTCTCAACAGCATGAAGCCGCCTCAGTATCATGCGTATCTGAGAAAGTCTTCAATTCTTCTTCTTTCACCAACAAAATGAGATATCACGTAGCCATAAGATAAGATTGTGTGGAATTTTTCCGACTTGAGCCGTGTGCATAAATATCTTGAGATATTTGCTTGATGGTGATGGCGATGAGGTTGTGATCTGTTCTGGTGAAGGACGGCTGCCATAGCTTTCTATCTTTGTTTATTTTGAAATTGTTTAGGCTTGTGTGCTTTGAAAACTTGAATCGATATTTAAGCCACATGATTGGTTCCATCGTTGACTTATGCACTCATATAGAACTTTTGTCCTAGCTTGTCTTGGACCATATGCATGTGTGGAACAATTATGCTTCACGTGGCTGACTTGAGCGTATATAATGATAAGCTGATTGGAATTCTCAGTGGTACCAAGCTGAGTCATTGAGTATCCCTTGACTTCATTCAACGTCATAATTTCATATTTTTGGCCTATTTTAAGTGTTATCTGCCAAACAAGATATACGCATGTGAACATTGGATATTTTTTACCGATTTAAATAAACAGCGATCGTAGTATAAAAAGTGTGTAAAATCCCAACTTATCAGTGTGGAATCGATATTTCTCTTCATGGGTTATACTGTGTTGTAGAATAAGCGTCGATGTTGCTTTGAAGCTCGCCAGAATAAGAAGAGTCCATGTATTGATTTTCTTACAAGATTTTCAAATATCACGAGTGCCGTGACAATGTTATTGTATTGATTTCCTTACAAGGTTTTCAGAAAATCCGTCTTATGTTTCCTTTATCTTAAATTACTACTTTGACAAAACATCTCATTATTTCTCATTTAAAGTATTACCTAGTTGTTATCTGGGATTAAAAACTGACGACGATCAAATCGGAAGTTCAATTATTAAAAACCCATGTCATTCATAAATATACAGCAAATTACTCTGAAAAATAACAATTCAAGAAGCTAAACATGTTCAAATAAAAACAAAACGGAACCCTTCGATTGATGAATTCACCAAAGTATTTCTTCAAATTAGTGCATTCAGTGAAATGTTTCTTTAGTAAATGCAATTCTCCTATCTCGTGGTTCGCGTCATACTTGGGTAAAAGCTTTCCACTGTGCCTAATACAATGCTTTTTTTTCAGATATTGTTAAAGTGGATAGAGTCCCCAAAGGTTAATCTGCCGCTAAATTGAGGATCCAATTATTGTTAAAGCATAAAAAGGAATCATAGTTAAAAGACATAAAACATCGTAATACAAAAGAAAGTGAATAGAGCCGAATCATCAATGATTCAATCCCTTGTCAAAACAGCATATTGTAGTTCAGTATTTGATGTATAACACATTATTTTAGGTATACCACATTATTTTAGGTATAAATATCCTCGGCATTTGATGTATATGATAAAGCCGTGTAATGTATATCATTAGACGTTTTCTGATGTTCCCCTATGACAAATTGATAAGAATATGTTTAAGACGAGTCAGTTTAAAACTCTGAAGAACATAGAGACTTCATGTTAGATATAACGATTTGAAAAAATTGCCTGCAGCCCGCATCGCACCGATTTACTAAATTAATCGCCTAAATCTCAATTTACTTTTAGTTGTTAAAGATGCAATTGATCGTATCGAATGTTGTGATTACCAATAATAGAGTTAGGGTGCAGATGATCTTAAAATGAATCAAAGTTCTATTTTAGATATCTAAATTAAAAACCTCAATTGGACGTAGTAATCAATATTGTAGTTGTCCTCGTATTTCTCTTCTTTTTATCAAAAAATAAGTGAAGCAACCTGTATTTGAGAATGACTTCTGATCATGAAGTTTTAAAACTTCACTTTTGTACATTGGCATCACCGCTTAATTGAACAAACTTTTAATAATAGGGTTTTGTCCAATAATTATATCGGTCAAGCTCTGAAATCTCACATCCACACATCGAATATGGTAATGATATGTACATAGTTCAGAACCTTATGAATATATGATATATTCATATGTGAATCGTTCTCATATATGCGTATATGAAGTATATTCATGTCTGGAGATATTATCCATGCGTCTCATTGTGACATATATCATTGTCACAACGAACTACAAAGAAGACTATTACATCAAGAGTTCACTAGTTTATATATATATATGTGAGTCTTACTCAATACTTACTCTAACCATCACTTAACGTACATAAAATATCATAAGAAATCAGTTCGATTAAGGAGAACAATGAAGATAACACTTCTCTCCAGCATCACTGTGCTTTCTTGTTTGACTGCTTTCTTATACGCAGATGTGTTCATCGTCAAAGGCGATCCAAACACCAGCGTTGTCACGTACGAATGCTCGAACGATTGTTACGATCCAAATGGAGGTTATGGAGCGGAAGTAAGCTACGGTCTTGATGAGTTGACCTACATGACTGTTGATCAGAACAACTTCAGATACGGTATCACTGGGACGTACATTACGGGTTTTGCATACTGCCAGCCAGACCTCTTTCCTAATCCCGACGACTGCATCGCTTGCCTTGAAGCCGCTGCTTACTTTCTGACTGAATGTTGTGAGTATTCGACGTCTGCAATTGTTGCAATGACAGACTGTGGCATGACGTACGGGCCAAAACCCTAAAAAGTATGTGCGTGGGAGTCGAAATTTTCTAAATGTGTTGTATTTGGTTCCCTTTCTACCTTTCGCAATATTTATAGGGTAAGAGTTGGTGTTTGGTTTCGTTCGAAATTTCGCTTGAATAATAGTGGATTTTTAGTTTTCAAGGTTATCGCTGAGTAAGAAGAGTTCATGTTATCTTTGCGTGAAGTATTAGTTTGCTTAGAGTGCGTTTGTATTTGCGTATTTGAATGAAATCGCTTAA
Organism: Craterostigma plantagineum; assembly: GCA_027422505.1. Classification (NCBI taxonomy): domain Eukaryota; kingdom Viridiplantae; phylum Streptophyta; class Magnoliopsida; order Lamiales; family Linderniaceae; genus Craterostigma; species Craterostigma plantagineum. Next base: position 35,325,150 of record JAPQWV010000001.1, read on the forward strand.
ATTTGAAATCATGAATTTCAAATTAAATCCACTGTTTAGCAGATGCTATGATATCAAAAAATCCGGATTTCGAAATGGCGCTTGGGCTCATAAAGCTCGTCGAGCTCGCATCTAATTTTTTATAAAAAATAATAAAAATACAAAATAAAATAAAAAATAAAAGATAAATAAGTTCGTGAGCCGGCTTGTGAGCGTTCAAGTACCGACGAGTGAGCTCTTCGAGCTTGCGACCAGGCTCGACTCATCGTTCATCCTTTATTATTATTATTATTAGTATTATTACTGTTATTATTATTATTACTTTTTTACGAGTTCGGATTTGGATTTCGAAAACGGGACATTTGTTATGGAATTTCAAGTTCGTCAAATAATAAACGATTAGATTAACCTTGGATTTGGATAAAATTGACAATTTGAAATCCGGGTATCCAAACCGAGCATTACAGATTTCAAATGTCACTCGTGTTTGCGTTATATTAATTTCCTTGCAGTTTCAAAAACTCTTCCAATGTTGCCTTATCTTAACCTAACTATCTCATTTAATTCCATCCATTGATGTTTTTGGCATAAACCATCTGACGTACGTTGTTGTCATTGTTGTGTGGCGTTTAAAAATTATGGTTAAATCGGAAATTCAGTTATCACACCCCATGTCCATAATGAATAAAAAGCTAACACTATAAAATAAAGCGGCATTTTCATTTCAGGCCCCCACGTAAGTATCATTTAGGATTCAGGTTCTCTTGGCAAAAAATTTAGTTTTAAGGACCCATTTTCTGCAGTACCACTTCATTGCTTTGACATGCCAGTATGTTGAAATTTTGTAACACAAAACCATAACCCGGTACAAGTTTATGATCATCTAATACCAGTTCATTTTTTGCAGTACCACTTCATTGCTCTGACATACTAGTATGTTGAAAGTTTGTAACACAAAACGATCATTCTACCAGTTCATATATCTTTTATACCACTTTTACACCACACAAAATGGGTCATTTAACCTAAAAAATTCTCAAACAGGACCTTCGAAATCAAACCCTTAATGGGGCCTGATTTCGAATTGACCCTAAAATAAATCAAAAGAAAACAGGCGAAAAATAGCTATTCAAAGTACCGTTACTCATAAAATAGTTAAATTTTCTCTTACGTTGAGTCATTAGTGCTTTGCCACACGTTTCTCCAATCAGATTTTAAATTATTTCTTTTGGTAATGCGATAATGAGTTGTTACACCCCATTATCCAATCATTTACATCGCCTGCTGGTGGATGAATCCAATGGTGCAATTGATCGTAAGTTGTGATTTACAATTTAATTAAGGTGAGCAAGCCTTGGTTTTTTACATCCTTGATGAACATATGATATAGTAATCTTTTCAATAATGAAATACCAAAGGTATTTGATTCTCTCCCTAAGTTGAACATCTGTGGTTATTCCCACCCTTGTCTGTTCTACACCCTGTAATATCCATGTGAACCATTGTAACATACATCATTATCACAAAAAAAAAGAACTACAACCCTAAAGAGACGATTACATCAAGAGTTGAGCAGCTAATATATAGTGTGTGTTACCCTAACCTCTAACATCATTAGGTACATCTCGACAACATATCAGTCGTTCGATTAAGACGAAAAATGAAGACGACCCTTCTCTATCGCATCATGGTACTTTCTTCTCTGAATGTTTTCTTATTATACGCAGATTCATTCGGCGTGGAATGCACTCCAAACACTACCATCACTCAGTACCAATGTTCGATCGATCATTACGATCCCCTCAGTAGTTATGGGGGGGAAGTTGACTACGGTCTTGATGAGATGGCCTACATGACTGTTGATCAGCCAAACTACCAATACAATCTCATTGGACATTATGCGATGGGATTTTCTTACTGCCAACCAAACCTTATCAATAATCCTAACGACTGCATCGCTTGCCTACAGACCGCTTCCGACTTTTTTAGGAGAGATTGTCAGTATTCGTTTAGTGCATATGTTGTAATGGTAGACTGTGGAATGAAGTATGGCCCAGTTTCTCCGTGAGGTTACTGCGCGTGCGTATGCGAATAAAAAAAATGGTGTGTGTGTGTGTGTCGTTGATGTTTTTCTTGTCGTCGTATTTTCGGAATAAGTTTGATATCCTTCGAGCGTGAATAAGGGCGCGCATCGTTTTCCGAAGTGTGGAAGTATCGCCTGAATATTGGGAAAAGCCATGTTTGCGTGATGTATTGATCTTTTCTTAGGGCTTTCAAATATGAATCTTGTTTGCGTTGCTTTAATTTTCTTACAAGGTTTCTCATTAAAACCTCCACGTTTGCCTTAGTTACTCGTTTGACTTATAAATATCTCATTAGTTCTCACTATTTGAAGTACGTTGTTGTTGTAAGTTTTCTCTGGGATTTGAATATATTGATGACTCAAATCGGGATATTCAGTTGTTGCAAACCCATGTCAGTTATGAATAAAGAGCCGAAACTCTATAAGAAAATTATATTGAAATAAACAGGCGGACAAATAGTTATTTAGATTACCGTTTGGAAAAAAAACATCCAAAAGGTGTATCTCAACATGTACAGATCAAACTAACCTAACTTTATCTTTCCACCTCGTCGCGCGAATTTTCGTGCTTTTTCGTTGCTGAAATGACCAAAACATTTCTTCATATTATTGTTCTCTTATCAGTATTCCTCATATTACCCAGGCAATTTATTCGCATAACGGAATTGAGTAACGCATTTATTTCTCTTTAACCAAAGACATTAGCTTATAAGCAGTCTGATATAGTCTGAAAATTGATTCTCATCCTTAACTGTACATTCTTACTCACGGTAGCTCCATCACCATGTGACTTGCTATGACAAACACTTGACTAGTTTTTATCGAATAACTTTAGCCGATTTATGGCCTTAAACAAGCTTAGACAATTTACAAGGTGAGTTTTATATATGATCCAACTCGATATAGAAGATTGACTGGGAGATTCTTGTATTTAAATTTTACACAACCAGCCATTAGTATGTAAGAATTATGAGTCATCTTTTGACCTTTGATGTGATCGAAGATGTGATAACTGTTTCGAAACATTACTTTTCCCAAGTAGACTTCCCAATTATATTTTACATCATAATCTTCAATAGCAATACATGACAAAAGGGATAGCAGCAACGAAGTTGTCTTGGCTAGAGCCCATTATGTTTTTTTATGAATATCGTATAATCAACAATAATTCTCTTAGTTTAACTCGATATCATTGTAAGGATCCTGTTTCTTGTATAAGTGAAACTCGTCCAATTCATTGACATTTCCGGCAATTGTGGTAATAAATAACACAGAAAACGCCGAGATGTATGTTAATAATAATTAAAATTTACACAATAAGGGTCGATTGTTCGATTTCCTTCACATACTGATGGAATAAAGCGCGAAATGTTATTTGAAGTGTCGAAAGTATCCGCAGAATAAAGATTCTATTCATGCCCACGAAGTAGGGTTTCGAGATTTTATATATACACCAGCGATTGCGCGAATTCATGGATTGAGCCCGTCAGGTTTTTACATCCTATTTAAAAATCATGCATGGGACATGAAAAAAAAAAAAAAAAACAAGGGTCCACCTTCGACAGGAGGTCGATTTCGAGGATCTCGGGAAATATATACCAAACAAGACTTGTTATCTCCAACAAAGTCCCAAGAAAAAGAGAAACATTTACATAAACAGAGCGGAGAAAGTCGATGCCCGCGAAACACTGTATCCCAACTCTCATCTCAGTCTCCCAAAGGACACAAAGGTTGTCTCATGCTGAGCTCGGCTTTTAGGTCGGGATACTTCTCCAAGTCTTGTGAATCCTCCAAAACTCTCTGCATTCAAAACACACAATCGAGCACGTTCTCATCGCGCAACAAAAGATATTCCTCGAAACTATCTCTCAGAGGATGTGTTTGGTTTGTGGAAGTTCGTAGAGAAAAGAAACTAATTAGTTAAATTTATAATTAAAAATAAGGAAAACTAATTTCTTCACCAAATGGTATGGAAACCGAAAGAAAACCTTAAATTCATTTTTTCTCTCCCAAAATTCTTTTCAACCCTACTTTCTGTAAACCAAACACACAGCGAAAGCCATCGAAAAAAAAAAAAAACTCACCAGAGCGGCCAAATGCGCATCCTGAAGTATACTCCCGTCCACCTCCAGCCTGGCGACGGGAAACTCTGGCAGGTGACCAGACTGCTTCTTCCCAAGCAAATCCCCCGGCCCGCGGAGCAATAGATCCATGCCCGCGAGGTAAAACCCGTCGCACGACTTCTCGAGGACCCTAAGCCTCTTGAGGCTCGACTCGGTCGAACCCACGAGCACGCACCTCGACTTCCTCTCCCCTCGCCCGACCCGCCCCCTGAGCTGGTGGAGCTGCGCGATCCCGAACCTCTCAGCGTTCATCACCACCATCGCCGAGGCGTCGGGGACGTCGACGCCTATCTCCACGACCTGGGTGGAGAGGAGTATGGACGTCTCCCCGTTCCTGAAACGCCTCAGGGCTTCTTCCTTCTCGTCGGCCCTCATCCGCCCGTGGAGTAGGCCGCAGACGTGGGACGGGAATTTCTGGGAGATGGTCTCGAGCTCAGCAGAGGCGGCACGGAGCTGGGGGAGCTGCTCGGAGGGGGAGATGACGGGGTAGACGAGGTAGACTTTGCCACCGTCGTCTAGTTCCTCGGACATCATCTGTGTAGTGATGAGGAGGAACATAGAGGAAAGTGTTTTAAATGACTAGATAATAGATAAGGTAAGGTTAGTCCTTCAATTTAGGGGGGCGGCACTGTAGGGACAGCAATAGGACAAGAACTTTCAAAATACACGCATTTAGGGATGTTATATGCCGGAACCCTGTATCTTGTCCTAAATTCTCGGGTTGTAATGACATTTAAAATCAAGCAATTTTTGGACTAGGGTTGTAGCGAATATTGTCCGTGAAATTGCTTAATTTTAAAAGGTATTTGTCCGTATAGTATCACACCCTTAAATTCGCTTCCACTATGATGTCACTCCCCCCAAAGTTACAAGACTGAAAAGATAGTTAACCTTAATGGATACATGGCAAACATGGAACTACAATCCAACCCTAGATATACTATTTGTATTCGAAATCAATCAAATCTAAATTCTAATAATGGCATTTTTATCCAAATTTTATTCAAACATTTTCGAATTCGACCAGTAGGGTCAACAATAGGGTAATTGAAAATGGTGCTAAATGTGTTGAGAAAAAAAAAATAGAGTACCTTGTAAACCTTTTCGAACCCATCTTCATTGCCTTCGACGATGAATGTCTTAACGGGCGTTCTTCCAGGGGGTAACTCGGTAATCTGAGTTAAAGACATATCGCCGTACAATGCGAGAGCAAGAGATCTCGGTATTGGCGTAGCTGACATTGCCAAAACATGCGGAGCCATTAAAACTTCGTTGTCGCGGGCATTGCCGTCATTTGAAATTTGGGAAATTATGTTGTTGAAGTATAACTGACAAATCAACGAACATGGATTTTAACGAACTTACATAAGCATTTTATTCAACAGAAAGATAATTCACTAAAAAAAACAACAGAAAAGCGGTACCTTGCTGTTGAAGCGCCCTCTCTGGACAACTCCGAAACGATGCTGCTCGTCTATGACAGCGATGCGTAGGGCTGAAAACTCAACCTTGTCGGCAATTAAGGAATGAGTTCCAATAACCATAGATATGTCTCCGTTCTTTAGACTCTGAAAAAAAAATAATCATCATATCGAAGAAGCAGATATCATTATTCGTAACCACATGAATTGGGTCTTCTAACATAAATAAATAAAAATCTGGATATTAACAACATTTCTTATATGATATATTTAACAAATCTTGTGAATGGATATGTTTACTTTTTTGATAGATTGCGCTTGCTTCGACGGAGTCGAGCCCGTTAGAAGGGCAACAGTAGGTTTTTGATGGGACTCTTCAATTCTTTCTAGCAAACCAAGAAGGTGCTCATAGTGCTGGATGGCTAGTAGCTCCGTCGGAGCCATAATTGCAGCCTAAAGATGAAACAATTGAGTCAAGTTATGCATATACCCAAATCATACGCAAATAATATACGCAGTGAAGTAGCGAAATATGTTGCTTGAATTATTGCACAAGTTTAAATGTGTGTCTGAAGTTTACCTGATAACCGGCGCCGATTACCTCCATGCATGCTAGAAATGCTACCACAGTCTTCCCACATCCAACGTCACCCTGAAGAAAGGCAAAAGAACAAATCTCTTTACAATGCATGTGAGAAAATTTTTGTTCCGTAATATGAAAACAAAGATGGGATGTTTCAAAGCTATTATAGGACAGAAAGTGAAAAGGAAGAGAAAAAACAGAAGCTGCTGAAAAGGTAGTTGAGTTCAGACCTGCAATAGTCTATTCATTGGGACTGGTCGTTTTAAGTCCCATATGATCTCCGAAGCAGCACTTAGTTGACTTGATGTAAGAGTGTAAGGAAGAACTTTCAAGAGTTGTCGGGTGATGCTCGACCATTCTTCGACAAACGTTGAGTTCATATCAGGCCTTAAATACCTCTCAAGCAAGCCATCCCTTTCTAGCTTGGAACCAAGGCCCTGGAGCATTTGGAATAACCTTCCCAACTGAAAAGAAACACATGGATAACTGATATCTTAGCCTTTGGAAAACTGATTTTTGTTTTTTTTACGAATAGCCTGACAAATAGAAGCACAAGGCCACCAAAGATGGCAAAATATTATTACCTGAAGATAAAAGAATTCATCGAATATAAGCCTTTTGCGAGCTAAATCAGCCTCGGTCATGCTATTGGGCTTGTGAATGCCATTATATGCCTGTATGGTTTTAACCAAACTATGACTTACAATCTTATGGCGGAAGTTAGGGAGTTAACTGCATGAGAAATAGTGGTATCATCAAAGTTGCAGAGGGAGTACATACATACATCAGAAAGGGATAGTAGAGAAAACTGATCGGTGAAATCCTTAGGGAGAGGATCAAGACCAACGGGCAATGTTGTCAGCGCTCTGTAAAAATGGCAAAGAATCAAACATTGAAAAAAATGAAAATACTTGGAAAAATAGGGGGAAAAATTACTCAAACCTCGAGATAATATCCCCAAGAAACTTCGGGTTAAGACCTTTCTTCGATGGATAAATCGGGTATGGTCTCCCTTTTGCAGAAGTACACGAATCACTTTCATCATCAAGCACATCAATGTTATACTCTCTCATTTCAAAGTGGTCTTTATTCTTCATGGACCGTACCTTTTTAAAGAAGCAAAAAAACGAAAGAACCAAAAAAATGTAAATGCTGAATTTGAATTGAAGATTAAAAATAATGTCCTTGGGACTAACCCACCTTTCCACTAACACAAACTATATCTCCCTCCTCATGCTTTTCTTGGATGCTTCTCAGAAAAGGAGCGTATGTGAAGCGTGTCCCACGAAAAAATTTCTTTAAATGCAGATAGATCGTTCTTTTTCTCTTACATTCATTACCATTGTCCGTGAGTTCAGTGTTCGACTTGACATCTGCAACCTCACAAGCCACAATAACCTCGAGAAATGAAAATGAACAGCTCGCACGAATTCCCCTAGAGAACAATCAACCATTCCAAGATTACTATTTTACACATTAGTGAAAAAATAAGCAACAAAATTGTCTAAATTATTAGGAAGTCCTAGCTCCCATTATATCAGGAAATAGATATCTACGTGCTAAAAAAACCTTAACTAAAATTCTAACAATGAGAAATTCAGAAGTTAGATCATCACAACGAAAAGACTACATAGCAACAATTTATGTCAACAAATCGGTAGAACACGGATATAATACCAGTAAAATCACTTACCTCGAAGACATGATCTTGCCAACAAAATCAAGTACTGACCATCATCAAACTCTACTTCAGCATTTTGTAAATCAGCATAGGTTCGAGGAAAATGATGCAGCAACTTCCTCAACTGCATGTAAGATTGATATCAAGTCTATATAAGGCTCGAGCCCACATAAAATCTCACATGGAATGGTTTCTACTTTCTACAAAATAATTCATTACATGAACACACCGTGTGAAAACCACAGCTTTCGAGTTGACCGATATGGCGCTTGGTCAACCCAGGTATGCAACTAATGTCCCTATCTAGGATCTCTGCCACTGAGAAAGAACTCGGTAGCACCACTTCCTTTTCGTCTGTTTCCCAATCAAGTGATTTAGGACTTGCATTTGACTTTTCGATTTTCTCTTTAATTCGAGGAGGTGCATTATTGTTAGACTCCCCAATTATATCTTGTAAATACCCATACATATAATTTGTATCTTCCCAACTTGTATCAGAAACATTAGGAGAACCACCCTTCAAAATCTCTGGCACAAGCGAATCTGTGGTTTGAGCATAGGGTCCATCGTACAATTCCACAGTAGGGAATGAACCTAAATTTATACAAGGGAACTTTTTGCAATTCCTAGTGGCATCAAAGTCAATGTAGTGGTCACTGAGATTCTCTTGAAACTTGGCTCGATATTTGTTATTGCCAATTAAGTCATCAAGGGCTGTGTAACCAATCAAAACAGATTCCTACAAAGAGAAATAAAGCTTCAAAACCTCAAGACATATGAGTAAATTAGAAACTTATCTTCATTTATGTGAAAACCCAATACATATGTATCACTATCTTGATTTATGAGATACGTTACCTTTTCATAGCCATCTATACCCTTCAAGAACCTTTCCGAAAATTTGTGCTTTGATCGAAAGCATAACTTCGGCGCCAAAAAGTTACTGCATCTGCATACATTGCTAAACCTTCAAGCGACGCTTATGCAAGAACATCATTACAACTAAACAAAGTCAAAAGTACCTCAGACTTCTGCCAAAAATATTCATACATGCCCTCTCAGCATCAACACTTACAGCATGTCGTAACCAATTATCGCTTAAACCCTGAATTAAACAAGGAAAATGAGAAACACAAGTCGATTCAGCTGCATATACAATTCCATGCCTTTGAAACGAAATCCTCAGCAGAACTTTAGAAATAGAAACATGAATCGGTGAAAGAAACATCATAAAAAGTACACCATGTTGCTGCACATAAGCCCATCAAAATATGTGCTGCTTTTGCCAGAAACGAGAACAGTGATTGACTACCACTCTATGTTGGTGTGCCCAGCAATCCACCCCGTACTAAAATCTCGATATTGGCAATAGACTCAATCACACCAACGAATGATTTGTTGCCCAAAGATGAGGCGAAATGTGTAAAAGCGTGCAACAAAGTGAAATTGATGACGAGCTCAACTCAACATGGCAAGGGGTGCCCAGTGAGACTAAAATCATACACAAATAAGCAAAAAGAAGAAAGAAAAATTGTCCAATGGCAGCTAAGTTTACACACAGTAAGTAAAGGTATTATATTTGATGGAACTTTCTTTAACTGAATTGGGGGTGACGATAACGAGTTTGTGAAGTGAGAGAGAAATGGGTCAATAGTTAATATCCAAAAGTTTGAGGGCCAAAACACATTTCGCTATGTAAGTGTTTTATTATCATAATCAACCCTTTTTTCGGATAATACGTTTAATTATTAGGCTGCACATTTCAAAACTCGTAATTATGCTTTGTTTTATGTATGTTTTGCGATAATCACAATTCTCCAACAAACGAAGTAATTATTTTATTTCGAAACAAATTGAATTGAGCTATATAGCTGCTTAACATAAAAAGTTCTAACATAAGTGAGCAACTTCAAACAAAGACAAAAGCTAATACTCAGAGACTTGAAAAAAAATAAGGATATAGATTATCCAAAACATAAAAAGATGATGATTGATGAGCCTTTTTTCATATGTGGTGGTTTCTGATTCACAATATTGAGCAAGCCTTTTGAGCTTTGCTCTTCTTCTTCTTCTGCTTAGGAGGCTGAAGTACCACTTTTATAGCAGCATCAAAAACTGCTTTGATATTCTGATGCATTCGATGAACGACGAATGGTTAAAAAGAAGCAGATTTTTAACCTAACGGAGGAAGTCTCGGAAGAAAAAAAAAAAAGACAAACCTGCTGTGACTTTGCACTGCACTCGATGTAAGAAGGAGAATCGATCGTTTTCCTCAGCTCCTCGCCCTGAAAGTTCGATGATCCAAAGGGCGGGAAAATGCTTAAGCAGATATGCAAATAGTAGATTATTAATTATATCATACCTGGGCTGCAGTGATTGGCACTGCGCCAGGATGGTCGACGAAGAACTGGCTATCATCTCGAAGATCTGAACCCACAAACAGAATCGTAAAAATGCAGACAAACAGAAGCTAATTATCTTCGAGGAAGTGTAAGAAGAATTTTGGAAGCTGACCAAGTTTGGTGCCGACGAGAATTATAGGAACGCCAGGAGCGTAATGCTTCAGTTCAGGAATCCACTGCAAAAAAGGGAGAGAAAAAAAAGCCCGAAAAAGCTGAGGATCGATCGCTGAAACCGTGAGAAAATAAAAAGGGTAAAGGAGAAATAGGGTTGCTATGTAACCTTCTTGGCAACGTTTTCGTAGCTGGCCTTGCTAATGAGAGAAAACGCCAAGATGAAGACATCAGCTCCGCGATAACTCAAAGGCCTTAATCTGTTGTAATCTTCTTGCCCTGTTTCGTTCCCATTTTTGCAAGAGCAGAAAAAGCAGAGTAATATCAGATGGGAAAGTAATTAACTCAGATACAATATCAATTAATGTCTGTAAAAGAATCATCTTTCTGGTAAGAAAACGATTGATTACCAGCCGTATCCCACAATCCAAGGTTAACCGTGGCTCCATTTACGACAACATTCGCGCTGAAATTATCAAATACCGTAGGCACGTAATCCTGTTTCATCAGAGAACGCAGAAAAATTCAAAAATTCGTGCTAAATACGTACTCATTACAATGTGATCATACAGATTAATGAAACCCCATAAAAAATGTGAGACAGAATAAACAAAAGGGCCAAAAACAAGAAAAAATGAAGCCATCATCAATCAATCCATGGAAGTCCCAAATATATAAAAGGAAATGTGGGCGGAGATGAACGTACGGTAGGGAATGTGTTGCTCGTATAGGAAATGAGAAGGCAAGTCTTGCCGACAGCACCGTCGCCGACCGTCACGCACTTTATGAACCTCGTCGCGCTCATCCTTCTTCTTCTTCTTCCTCCTTTTTTTCCTCAGTTATTATCTTGGCTCCTCAGATCGCTCAATCTCTGTTGTTCGCTCGTCAGATTCAGCTAATCAATTAGTAAGCAAGCGTAATTAATGGCGCATGGAGAAGATCCCCACCATATTCAGCATTCTCATCGCATTCGAAGAAAGACGATTCAAACCCTAACCCTGTAATGGAGAAAAAAAAAAGGGAAATACGAATTGGGGAAAGGGGAATGGGGAGGAAAATGCAAACAAAACGCCAGATCCGAGGAGATGGGAGATGAGCTGCGGACAAGAATTACACAGAGAAAATAGAAAATAGATGAGATTAGAGATTAATCTCAGGCCGAACGAGATTGATGGGTCGCCATTAGATCGATTTCCTACTCGCGATTATGGATCAATTCAACTTTCCGAGAAATGTGCCATTGAACACCTCTCTCTCTCTCTCTCTCTCTCTCTCTCTCTCTCTCTCTCGCTCGCTCGCTCGCCTTATTGTATGTTGGACACGTGTTTATTGTACGATGCTGCAAAAAAAACCACCTTTACAAATCAAGAACACATTACACACACAGACATCAGTAACAAAAAAAGTCAAATCTTTTTTATGCTACACAAGGAAACTAAACTACACTCTACGCTAATATCAGCTTCACACTGTGCAGATCACTGCCACTCGAAGAAGAACAACCCCCATGATTTAAGACAAGCTCAAACCCTTGTCGGCACGATTCAGCAAAGCCAGTCATCGCCTGAAACACGTGCGAAAAACCCATCTGCAAATTGTTAGCAGTCACGGCCCTCGTCGCACTAATCACCTTCTCATACTTGGCCTTCTCTTTCATCGCCTTCCTCCTCAAAACCTCAAGCTTTTCCCTCTTCTTCCGAGCTCTATCCTCGGAAGCTTCTGCAATGAATCTAAGCTCCATAGCCCTCTTTTCGACCCTCTTCTTCTGCTTCAGTTCTTCGCCCTGCTGAAGAACTATGGCGTGGATCGCATTCGCAAAGCTCTTTATCCCTTCCGAGGCAGCTTTTTCTGGGAAGTTTTCGACGGCGAGGAGCAGTTCTTCGCAGATGTAATAAACGTTCGACGACTCTTTCAGCGTTTTCTGGGCTGGAAATAGGCTGAGACGAAGCCAGCTTACTAATGATCGAACGTAATTGCGCTGTGATTTGATTAAGTTGGCGAAGGACGTGTGCCATTGCTGGGCTTCGAGCTCGAGTTGGAGAGTCGACTGGCGATGGATTTCCGAGGTGGGCTCTGTAGAAGGGACGGCGACAGTGATGAAGCTTAGGCAGTGCTTTAGCTGCTCGGCTATGTGCGCTTGGACATGGTGGTATTCGTACATGCTTCTCCACATGCTTGTCAAACTGATGAAGATCAATTAAATGCCATGGTTTCAGCAGACATTCTTGATCCAAAGTGTAACTTAGAACAAGAATTTACGATATTGGGAAGGGTTAGGTTGTTCTCTTAGTCACGTAAGACATTGTAGGAACAGATGATTTAAGCTAGGGGGTGGAAGTATACTAATAACTTTCGGAATTAAGCAATTTAGAGACGTTATATGTAGAAGTCTGCATTTCTGTCCCAAAGTTTGCTTCAGAAAGTTAGCGTGTTTATGACACCCCAAGAATTTGCACGAATATTAGATTATGTGACGGAACTCTAGAATTTGGGGCAAAAGTCGGGTTCACGGCGTATAATGTTCCTAAATTACTTAATTTTAAAAGTTATGTTAGTATAACATTACTCCCCGAATTCCCCGGGATTCTAAAATTATACGCCAAAACTCCAGAATTTGGAACAAAATATAGGTTTTCGACGTATGCTATCACTATAAATTGGCCGGAATTCTAAATGATCTAGAATTTGGAACAAATCTAGATTCACAGGGTATTACTTCCCTAACTTGCTTAATTTTAAAAGTTATCGTCTGTGTAACGCCGTCTCCTAAATTCGTTGTCCTATAATTCACTCCCCTAAATTACATGACTAAAACGAAATTAAACCTATCGGGAAATTAACCGTATAGAACTACAAACTGTACGAATAAGTTACCGACCCCTCCACGATGCCGAGAAGCTGAGGATAGAGATGAGTTTCCTGCAACTTAGCAATCTCGTTCGAGGTTGCCTCGATCGCCTGCGAAGCCACCGCGGACTTCGATTCCAATCTCTCGACTTCCTTTTTGGCCTTTTCGGTCTTCAAATAATCTGCGTTTTTCCATTCGAGCTTTCTGAGCAGCGCAGCCTTCTTTTCGAGCTCTATCTTATAGCACTCAGCCTTCTGCAATGTTTCGAACTCTTACCGAGAGAAATAACTGATTTTCGAAGCTTCGAGAGAAGAGAATCTGAGATTGTGCAGTACCTTAACCTCTCCGTAAAGCTTCTTCTCCCAAGCGTATAATCTCTCGATAGTCGAACGGTGGCTCGCCGTGCTTTCGCTGTTAGCTTCGACGTAATATAAATTATTACCATCGATAAAATCATAATGGGATCTTCGAAATACGTTCAGTTTTGAACTAGTTCTTGAACTCCATGTCTGAAAAGCTGGGCCATAGCTCTGTCCATGGCCACAATATTTATCTACCGCGCAAGAAAACTTCCTTAATCAAGGGTGGAATAATTGATTAATCTTACATGGGAAAAAAGTGCGTAATTAATCTTACCGTGTGATTTATGGCGATTGATGTTAGAATTGGAAGATTCCAACAAGGAAGACACCGAAGCTCCAGCGTCAGCAGCTTTCAAGAAGTAGCAGTGAAGCTCTTGGATGACCTCAGCAAAATCTTTGCCCTTCTTACCACTCATCACCACCGCGAGCTCGCCGCTCGCCGCCGTGGATTCGCCGGCCACCTTTCGTGGCTGCACGAGGACCTCCGACGCGGTGGTTGTAGTCGTCGTCGTCGTCTCTTCCCATTCTTCCTCGTCGGCCGACCTTCCAGAAATCGGCATGAAGGGGTCCCAGAAACCCCACGTGGAACGAGCTCCGACGAGCTGCGGAGGCGGAGGCGTGACGCGTGCGGCGGCGGCGGCGGTGGAGGAGGAGGACGTGGGGGTCGTCGACGTTGATGAAGAGATGCGGCTTAGCGGCGGCGGAGAGGGTAATGATAAGTGGTGGTGGTGGTTGGGCTCCCCGGCGGCGAATCGGAGAAGGGCGTCGGCGGTGCGGCGGAGGGAGTGTAAGTAGGCGGAATGGGCGGCGGCGTAGGCTTTTCTTCCTCCGACGGTTTGCTTGATGTAGCGTTTCCTTGCTCGGCATCTTATTACTCTTTCTTCTCTTTTTACTGCGAATTTCGAGTGCAAGCAATTACCCATGGCGCCAAGATTCAATCTTTTCGGCGTCTTTCTCTTCTTTCTATCAAAAGATTAATTATATGGTAAAAAGAAAACTGAAAGGTACTCACAAGTACAGTGATGTTTTCAGTCAAAGAGAAGATGTGATGAAACACAAGACAGAAAATAGGTTAAAGAAGAAAGAAGACGACGACGACAGTTCTAATTCTAAGGGGGATTACGATGAATGGGAATGTGATGAGGTGGTGAACGGTGAGAGAATCAAAACGACGGTGTGTGTTGCGTGTGTCGATATTATTGCAGAGGACTTGAAAAGAGTTATTATTATGGGACAGTGTGCCACTTAGGTTTTGTTTTGTTGAAAACTTGCACTGCATTGCATGTTTTGTTTGTTTTCATATTTTCACAATTTTAAGTAAATATCCGTATTTTTTTGTATCTCAAAGTTATCTACATTTTACTATGGAGTTGACCAAGATCACGTCCTTGACCACATGATACGAGAACAAGGTATCCACGTCTTAATCTTGAATATCACGAAATTTATAAACCTTGGTAGGGAGTAAAAGTTTTGGTAAGAAAATCTACTACTATTGTAAAACTGTGAATAAGGCCAGTTTTGGGGTGAGTTGCAGGTTATTTATTGCACTTAATTTTGAGTGTGATACATGTATTTTCAGGTTGCCGGTATTTTATTAATATTTTATAATATATCTAAAGCTCGCGTGATTGCTCCTTTCTCTCTAATAAGGTGAATATATATATATCATCTTGAAGAGAAATGATATGGTGCTCACTTTATGTGAACACCTTATATGAGCGCATGCTATTTGGCACATCGACCTATGACACCTAAAATGTGTTAATTAATGTCACATCACATTTAATGTTGAAGTGGCAAATCAGTGTCAAATCAGCAAGTGCCCATATGAAATGAGCACCATATCATTCCTCTCATCTTGAACTAATAAATATAACGATGTAAATCACATAAAAGTTACATATGGAGATGATTCTGCTTATTTTTTTTTTTTGTTTAACATTGCAATGTATATCATATTTGATTCAAAAAAATATAAACGGTAATCACATATTTGACATGATTCTGTTTTCGTTTTCTTCCTATTTGTTATAATAATGCAAAATATATTATATTTAACTTAAAAATAAAATAATAGTATAACTCACATGTGTGATACATTATGTTTTCTTTAACGTTTTTTCTTCATTTATTCTTTTGTTTTTGTTTAATAATGCAAATATATATCATATTTAACTGAAAATTATAGATAATACAATCACATATAAATATGTCATTATTATCATACTTTAAGCTACCATTAAAACTTGCACCCATTATAATGCTTTGAATCTTAATTCAACTGTGGGTCTTTGTCACGAGGCGCGTCTTGTAAGCCGCACAACGTGAATTTTATTCGCAGATAAGCCAACCCCAAATAATTCAACTGTGAATCTTATTCGCAGAAGCCGCACAACGTGCGGCCTCATTATCTAGTGAATTATAAAGCAATGTATCTTCTTCTTCTTCAGTAAATCCTGAGGAGTATGTCTAGGATAATAATATTTACTTGGGGTTGGCTTATCTGCGTATGTTTATTAATTCCTTCAGTTATAAATTTTGGGTAATAGTAGATTTTTCAGGATTATCTATAAACTCTTCACTTAAAGTGGAGCTTGAGATCTTTAAATTTTCATTAAGCAATTTATAAAGATTATATATAGCTTTTAATTGAAAATCTTTATTTAAGGAGGAGTTGGAGAAGCCGTATTGACTGGTTCGAGTACATCTTTATCTGAAGAGTAGGCTAGAGTATTGGTATTTGCTATGTCTATTATTATTACAATAATATGAAAATAATTTTTTTTTCAATAATATAAATTGAATTCTTATTTCTCATCGAAATTAAAATAGAATATTACTACCATAGTATGCGATGTTTTGGCAATCATCGCTTATTACAAAAGTAAAGCACACTAAAACCTTTTTAGGCACAAATAGCATCACATGATACATTGAATTTTCATTTCTAAAGATACTAGTTTGTCACCAGGCCAAGTGTCCATGGCTTCTTAAATACCAAACCAGCGAGATGATTTGTGCTGTCATGACCCTCATGAAATCCATTATTTCTTGCAACCCAATTATACGTATGATACGTAGTTCCACCATCTTTAGCATCGAACACAACGAAACTCAATGCCAAATTTTCCCACTTAAAATTACACGTATAAAGCGTCGAACCCCAGAAATTACTCTCAAAATGCCATTTGTAAGGTTTACCATGGTCAATCGTATGCTCACCAAGATCATCGTCCTTAGATTTGCAGTGAGCTTTTAAGGGACTTGTACCTTTTGGAAGATCATTGACGATGAATATATCGTGCTGTCTCAAGGAGCTATCACCTTTGGCCATGTACAAGTTGATTAATGTTATGATTAGTATGAGAAGTAGTCGGTGTAACATTATATTGGAGTTTGCAGAATACATGATTGAAGGTTTTACTTGGTTACGGTTTGGCATTCAACATGACATCACTAATTTATAGATGTTATGACTTGTTACATTACATGGTTATTGTGAGAGAATATTCACTGATTTTTTCTAATGAGATTTGATAATAAAGAATAATGATTTTTTGACTTTTGACTGCTTAAGATCAGTAAATGAAAGTATCCTATAACAATAATAGTATTTAATTATTAAAGAAATTGTTAAAAAAAATTAATAATAATGCTTAATATTATATTAAGAATAATTTTTATTTAATACGTATTACAAGAATGTTATTGTGATAATACTTAAAATAAATAATTTATCTTCTCAACCTCCATATTCTTATCTTTACAATCATTCTTACTTATCCTAACAAATAATATAAATCCGTGTATTTATTTTCAACAGCTCATAATTCTCTCCCTTTGATTATATTTCGGAAGATGTGTCTCGCTAAAACCTTACCAATAAAAACCTAGTGGGATAAAAGTTAGTTTAGAACAAAACTATTTTTCTGATCAGCAATCTGTTCATCATCTGTGTAACTAAATATGTATAGCATAATATAAAGTGGCACTATATGGTCAAAGATCATCACGTTTATTGATTAGCTAAGCATCAATAACAAAGTTTCTGGGCTCCATTATGACTTTTTTTTTCCTATGTTTCACCAAGAGCGACAGAATGTAATCAAGACACTCTTTAACATCACATTAGCACACAATTACTGAAATTAAACTGATTTGTGACCTCACCAAGAAAAAGTGGAAAATGCTGCTAGGCGATGACGACTTGTTAGTCTGAATGAGTTGAGGAGTTTTTGAGTTCCAATCCTGATAGCATAGCAAGCTCAGATAATTGCTTCTGCCCCCCCAAAACCTGCAAAAACACTATCATCTTAGCAAAAATAATGCTCCATCATAATAATATGTTCCAAATGTTACGGCATGAATTGGGCAGTAAAGAGAATTACTTGATCAATGGACAGTTAAGGTAACCATTGTTAGTCAAGAAAGAGTTATCTCACCTTTCCTTTGATCACCCAAGTGGGGAACCCTGTAAGTTCGATCTCTTTACACGCCTGAGCCATTGTTGTTCCCTTTTTAATTCCATCGGGGTAGCACTCCACATAGTCCAACAGCTTCGATGCTTCCTGCCCAAACATCTGTCGGGAAATAAATGATGTTAGAATCTTAAAATCTCGAATCTTAAGTTTGGTTTTAACATGACATTTGAAGGTTTTTTTTCAAATGAAAATACCTGTTTCTGAGCTTGACAGTGTGAACACCAAAAAGCACCGTATAACTTTGCTCCAATTGAGTTTAGATGGTTTGCGAGATCAACAGCGAAAGGGCTTGACTCAGTTGTGACCTCAGTTTCTGTATATGGCCATTCAGTTGCTGCCAAGCTGTTTCACAGTAGTAACCAGTCAAACAGATTATGCTTTTGCGCACATGGTCGTGGCTAACTGGATCATTAAAGTACTCCTAAGAAGCGCCTGATTAGTTACCTTGAGTAGTTAGACTGGGCAGTATTATATGAAGCAGTCAGAAGAATCATTACCAGTGTAGCTATTGTGAGCTTTGGACCCAATAGCTTCTGAAGTTCTTGAAACCCAAATGTCTGCAGATCCAAACGAAAACTTAGTGATGATTGATTTAGAAGAAAACACTAACGGTTTACGGAAGACTAGTCGTGTTTCGCAGCACCAACCTTCAGACTGATAAGGAACAAGCTGAAAGACAACAACGCTGAAGAAAGACAGTATAAGCATGTCTCCCCGTCGAAGTCTGACTTCATAACATGTAAGAGATATGCGCTGGCAACCGCCATTGAGGTGGTTAATCCAAGTAAGAGTATTTCACCATCTTTGCTCGTAGAGTCGGATGTCCATTTCTTTCCTCCCAATTGCATACCGAGGAATGCAACTAGTCCGTAAGAAAGCATGCCAAACAAAGGAAGTGGAACACCTGGATCATAAAAATTGCACAATTTTCTAGTTTAAAATTTCAAGGTTCAAGCAAAGTCGACCCACATTCAACCACACGAAGTCACACAAATCATCAATCACATACGCTATTTAATCTTTTTCCCCTCAACATTTCACATAGAAGGAAAAATAAAAGAGGAACATTACCGAGAACGGAAGAGTAATCACTGGTAAGTACGGTATTGCACGAGCCCTCTCCCACAAGACAAAATGCATCGGAACCAGTGACTTTCAGGTACGTCAAATACGCCGTCTCGAAAAACCCAATACCTCCGAGAGCTGCACACCATCTATACGCTGAAATGTCCCAATCATTGCGATCCAACTTAAAACTTGTCAATGGAGAAGTAAGCTTAGCTTCAACCAACTCCCTGCGCTCCGAAAGACATTTCGGTGGTGGAATCAAAACGTGCTGATGAACTCCCCTCTGAAAAATCAATCAGTAAGGTCGAAGATTAATCGACTAAGGACTGCACGTAGCGATCTGATCTGAACCGAACGTCAGCACACTAACTAACCTTGAGAGGAGGCCATGAGTGAAAAGGAGCTCGATTGAACGAATGCGTAGGATTAGAATACGAAGAAAACGATGGAGAGCGATTGGCTGACGAGGATATGCTAAAGAATTTGGCTGCCATCGTCGACATCAGCTCACTACCGCCGGCGGTGAAGAGACACTTCGACTGTTATATTACTGTGTTATTACTATTATGTTACTCCCTCCGTCCCACTAATTTTTATCACATTTTGTCATTTTATACGTCCCACTAATTTTTATCACCTTTCCTTATTTAGCAAAAAAACTATCACTAACAATCAATATAATAATATTAAATATTCTTAAAAGACGTGTCAAAATATACACTTTACTACTTTTCATTGTATTATATTATTATAATAATACCACCTTAATTTACGTGCCCGGTAACTTATGTAATAAAGTTACCGGGACGGAGGGAATATTTAATTCGTAGGTTCCGCGTTCTAAAAGATACAACATACGTACAAGTGGAGTGGTAAGTTGGTGGGGGCGGTAGGTAGCTCTTTAAATATTAAATAGTTACTTAATTTAATGCTATTTAGTTTTTCTTTAAATCTTTCTTTTTGAATTAGTTGTGCTGTAAATGCATAACAAGGAATTAAACCTGTAAACAAACGGTTTAATGCAAATATAAACTTAGTTTGCGAAACTAAAACTGCCTTTTCGAAAAACAAAAATTACAAAGTCAAGAAAGCAAAGGCTAATTCTCCAAGTAGATATAGCCCGTTACTGAAACTGTAAAACAGTAAACCAACGGTTTATGACCGTTCTACCCTTTTTATGGCATTAATCTTGTTTTTTTTTAATGAAGACAAGCTAGAAAACCATGACCGTGAAATGTACGAAGATGTCTAAACAAAACTCTTTCTATAGATATTTGCTATAAGGAAGAAAGTGCTACTAATGATACGTTTTAAGGAGTGTTCAAATGAAGTAACAAACAGTAGAATTACAAAAACCTGAAGGAGGAGGAGGACTGACTATGGCAGTCATGAGAATTATACTCTTCTTCAACACCAAGCAAGCATTTTCTTGAATCCCATTTGAATTAATTAATACACAACACGTCACAATTTGATGGGTTCGTATTTTTCCGAGACAGCCCCACCTTTGTCCTTTTGGAATTGAACGTACCTTAGCGTGCTTGCAAGGAATGCATCTGCTTCTGTTGCCTGCTGATCGCTTTGCACCTCTGTTCTGATCAATTCAATTAGGCTCTGAATGGATTCAACCGTGATCTGTGTCACTCCCTTCTCATAGAAATACAGGTACCTATTTGCCAGAAAAAAAGTATTTCTTGACAAGTGATACAGATTATAAGAGATATATATGATATATATTTGGCATGAGTTAGAGAGCAGTGATTACTTACTTGTTGAGTATTTCTACAAAGAGCACGACGGGTTTGCTGCCACCTCTTGAAGCATTGGACATTTGCTGTGCAGCATTTGCGATTCTCAAGGCACGCTTTAAGCAGAGTAAAACCCTAGAGCAAAATTTTGAACAATCAAAATCAAAAGATTATTTCTGAGGCATTGCGATAGATAACATGGCATGTAATTGCTATGTATGTGAAAAATTGCTGCTCCTAGCATACCTCTCGCCATCCCTTATATTATCATGATCATCAACCCAGAAAAGATGTGAGCATGCGTAAACGGCTCTGCACTGATCATGCTTCTTCAACAGCTTTGCAGAATACTGTGTTTTTTTTCAGGAAATTGTAAGTGATGAGTTCTTTCATCTGCGGAGAAACTATATAGTTTAATTTAATTGACATGGACGAAGTTCTTACCCCTGTGGCCTTGTGGGTTAATGCATCTCGGTTCTCAACCCCAAAAACATGCATCCTTTGAAGTGTTCCTATTATTAAGTTCATGGCAGTTACCTGAGCTTTGGAATCCTGCATATCCAGCAATTCAATTACGGTAAAGGTGAGTACATCACTTGATGATATTGTCACACAGCAATGTTTCCTCTAGTAGAAACGACCCGAAAAGAGAACATAGGAGTTTACGCTGATTTCTTCTTCATACAAAATGTACGCTTGCGTGAAGAATTCATATGCTACAGGTTCTAGTTCACAATCATTTGCAGCCTTGGAGTCACCAAAAAAAGGAGAACGATTGTCAGCCTTGTGCAGAAATTCAATATAACAGTCAAGGAAAAGAATTAGCATGGCACCCGCACCTCAGCGCATTGAAGATATAGCGCTAGAGCTAGTTCAGGCGCTGGAACAGCTGCGAGTGCCTCAATTGTCTGCAAATAGAAAAAAAAAAGGTCACATGCCATGAAAAAATTGCAGAAGCAGCTGAATAACGTGCATTCTATTGTGATACTCCGAAGGGATGTCAAGAGAATATGCAGCACGGAATTTAAGGAATTATATTACATCGTGAATCATAAGTAACATCAGCAAAAATATTATCTACAACCTCAAATCCAAATATGTATGTGTGGATCTTATTTTTCATGTGCAGAAACATTATATAAAAAAATCAAGCATATACTACAATACCTGCATCAGTATCTGGAATATTTTTTCAGGTGTAGCTGACTCTTCTTCACCTGAAACAGTTTCATTCTGACTATCCAGTCGCCTTACCAGCTGCAAGAAAAGTGTTATCAGACGGTGACTTGAACAAGTTTATTTCTCGTGCTTTGAAGATTAACAAGTTATATATTTCGGACTCTCAAAAGCTGTAGCATACCTTTAATGAGCTAAATATAAGCGAAGGAACAGTATATGGAAGTCTCTTTGGTCCTCCAGTCAGAATATGCTTCCTCACGGCAGATATGATCTGAAACATGGAAGTATATTATCATCACTAAAAAAAAAAAAAAAAGATAAAATAAAAAGGCAAGATAATTGATATATCATTAGCTTTTACAGCTGCTTAGATTGATTCGTTTCAGTATATTCGTGTTGTGGTATGATGGACTGAATGAGAACATTCCAAAAATATTCACATGAACGAATAACTTTTTGACATCTACGCATAACTTTCAGGATATGTCAGATCAAGTTCAATACTCGCAAAACGAATAACTTTAAACTCGCATGATTCTTTCAGGATATCTCAAACCAAGTTCATACTCGCATGAACGAATAAATAATTTCATCTGCGAATATCTTTATGAGTTATGACACAGTTGATTCAGCAGCACATCGAAATTCAGAAAATCAGAATAAACATCACTTGACACAAATAATGAGTATAACCTTTAACATCTCCTCTGGATTATCATTATACAACAACTGGATGAGACGTGCTACAGAATTCTGCTCCTCTTTAAAATCCTCCTCATCAAGCTGAAATTAGAAGGGGAACATACATAATGGCAGTTAACATCAAGAGCAAGTTTATGCTTGACAAATCTAAACAAAGAAAAGGAAAATTGAGAGAAGAAACCAAAGCAAACTTTTCGTCAAAGACATATAGGTTCTAGGTAAGATAGCTCCGCATCACCTCATCATGAAAATCAGCATCGAAATCTCGAACAAGACCTTTTATTAACTCGAATAAAGCATCAACCTGTAAGACCAAAAGCCCAAGTCATGATGATGTAGAAGTTCCTAATAGTGTACTGAAGTAGTATCAATCAACCTTCTCAGCAGTTGAAATACATGTCCTGTTTTTCATTATATTGCGAAGAATGATGTTGGCCATCTCTTTATTTGTTCTAGCACTCAAATACTCCATGACACGAGGATAATTTGACAACTTAAGAGCCATCTCAACATCTTTATATTTCTCAAGAGGAGCACTAAGAAGTGCAATGATCTGTTTCGTTGCCTTGCTATCATCAATCTTTTCTTTTCCTGATAATTTTGTTACACATGCTCCCTGCAGGGAGAACAGTGAAGATTACAGGTCAGAATGGCAAAAAAAGACAGCCAATAATTAATATAAATAGTTCTACAGAACGTGATGGAAGAAGCAAATATGCTTTTTGAACTGACATGACAATAATGCATTTGTCTTGTGCATGCCGTAAATTATCATCTCAGTGAATGTAAAACTAAATTGTACATGCTATATAACCGTTACACCCACATTTCTTTGTTTTATTGGAGGTTTCATAGTTTCATGATACATTCATTCATATATATATGCTCAGGACCTTCAGTATCAGGTAATTATTTTTCTGGTTAACATACATTATATGTGTATCGAAATTGGAAATCAATTGACTTAGGGAGACACAAGTACAATGCCATTCGTTTTAAGGGGCTTACTTTCTTGGTATTGCAAGATCAGTTTATGCGAAGTTAAGCCAAAATATTATTAGAAATTATACAAGATGGACTCAGATCACAACTTGGGGCTCAGCAAGATAAGTCCAAGACTCGAAATATAAAGGAACGCTCATAATGGGATTTTCCACACAGTTGACAAATAAATGATATTAGAAAAGGATATCTTACCAGAATCTGGTCCACATAATCCAGCCTATCAGGATGTACTTGCAAAGTAAATTTCAGAAGGGATGCATATAATGTTGCTACTCCTTCAGTCGACATATTATCATGCGCTTCAACAACCTGAATGTCCAAATCTATGAGTGGGAAGCAGAATGTTGACCTTGCTTTAAGCTAAGCATGTAAATTGAATATTATCACACGCTCAAAGTTGAATCAAAAGTCAAAACAGATAACTCAGAGAAGAACCAGTGTTTCTCTATTTGGCAATAGGACAAGTGTAAAAACCAACGACTGAGTAATCCTTTTAAAATTTGCATTTTAGACCAGTTCTCAAGAAGCATAATGCGAGGCAACACAAGGCAACTTTTCTGCACCTATCTCTAACAATTAACCATGTGGAAAATGGACGTATCAATTTTAAAGGAAAATACTCAACCTTGGAAGAAAACAATAAGCATAAATATTTAGAAAGAAAATCAGAAAAATGGCCATCACATCTGATCATTCAATTCACACTTCTCATTACGAGTGAATTGATAGACTTAGCAATAAAGTTATTTTCTATTAACCGTTTCTCCTTAGTTCAACTGATTGGATAACCATTTACATGATGATAATATTCAAAAATTCAACAACCAACCGTGTAACAAGTTGAGCAGTTTGATTGCATTCTTAACCACAGAAGGATACCAGAATATTTACCTTGCCAATGACATTATTCAATTTCGTGAAAGCTTCCACCTGGAAAAACTCAGGCAACACCTGCAGAGAAAAGTTATGAGGAACAGAACAATACAATATGACGACTTCTAGATGCTATAAGTTCAATGGACTACTTACTTCTGCACCAGAAGAAGCATAGTTTGACAGCCTATCCATTAACCGAGCAAGCACTGTCTTTACATCAACAGATGGCTAAAATCACAGAAGAAAGAACTTCACTGTACTGGTGAAACAGTATAATATTGGACATGGTGTAGTAATGTACGCATTTTAAGGTACTTCTTAGACAAATACAAATGTGTCAACCTGAAGCTGAGGGCAAGCGCTAAATAATGTTTCAAGAGTCTGCAAGTGATATTCATCAGAGAACACTTGAATTATACAATCCATCAAATAGAATTGAGCCAGCTCATCTTTGCAATTGACAACCTGAAGCCATTTGGAGAAACATCAATAATGAGTAAAAGATACCGCGAAAAATTAAAGCCCCAGTTCAAAAGATTACTTGCTCCAACACTCTGGGAAGCACGAGTTCTTTGTACATATCAAGGTCGACACCCTCAATCTGGCTGAGAATATGAAGATTCTTACCAACCTAAGTGAGAGTAAGCAAATACATGATTGATAATTGCGACCTCATGATAATTACATTTACGGAAAACTGAAATAGATGATTCTTACAAGATCACGAAGCTCATTCCTTTCTTTCTCCCGCTTCTCCTTTTCTCGAGAAGTTCCCTGCAAGTGAAGACAGAAACGACACCAGTCAACTTCGGATATATGCGCTATACTGATTTTCTTTCAGCGTGATTTACACAGACACATAAAACCCGTGAGATATAATCTTTAATTATACCTGATATTGCATTCGAACCCAAAGTTTGTTCATTTCTGTGAAATTTTGCAGGACAAACTCAACAGCATCATGGACGGTATCAGCATCCCTAGTAGGACATTTCGAATCGAAATCCATTCAGAGTAAAAAATTGTTGATTCAGTCAAATCACGTCATGTATGGCGGCCAATATTCAATTTCAATAGCAGATCCTATGCATGTCGATCTATAACCAAAACTCGAGATTGTACTACGGTTAATCACTTCTCTTCAGTACCTAAGCTATTCATGGTAAGCACAAAGTACGCTTACCCTTCATACTCAGATCCAATATCAGGCAGCTTATCCTTGCTGACTTGAGCAAGATAGCTCCTGAGAAATAGGCCACGAACTGGATGCTGAATTCCACGACACATTTCCACAAGATCTTTAAGGACATCCTTTGCAGGAGCTTCTTTGGATTTAATATAGACAGAACCAACAGTGCAGAGCAGATACCTTGGATACAAAAGAAAATGAAAAGAAAAATTAAGATGAGCCGCTGCATCCTGCGAATGTATTATAAGGAGAAGACATGTTTCAGAAGATGCCGGTTTGGTTCACCATAAATCAGACATGACCTGAAATCCATTTGGGAATATATAATGATAGAAAAACCCAGACAGCAGATTACAGTAAAAACACAAAATTACGTCACTTACAGTCTAGGCAAAATATTTCCAGCATGCTGCACAAGCTCATAAAGCTCAACGATCGAGCAACCTCGACTCGTTCCTCTTGGAAGAACATCTCTAACTTCCTCAACTCATCAAAAGCCCTCATATCTAACACCAAATTCCACTTTCGAATTCAATCATTCCGACCAAATCAACAGGCGAAACCATATTTCAATATACTTACAAAGCTCATAATACTTATGAGGAGACAGTTTCGACGTGCGAAGCTCAGAGAGCATCTGAGCAGAGAACTTGAGAGCGTCCTTCAAATTGTAGGTATCCTGAGATTGATAATCAGATAAAAAAATTCCAAACAAACGACAGTAAGGATCCCACTCCAATTCGAACAATTTCGGGCTAGGGTTTAAAGCAAACGACACGAAATCAGAGTAATTACGAGAGCTCGATGCATGTAAAAGGCGTTCTGCTGAAATCCAGCGATCGCAGCTGATAGCCACTTCTCTTCATCCTCAATGATGTCCTGCATCGTCGTTCAAATGCTCCGAACTTCGAATTGCGCAAAATGCTCCTTGGTTTGGTTTCTGATCCAGAATCGTGCAGATTTGACGGAGGTCGCGTTTACCTTACACGCCCAAACTGTTGAAGAAACGGTCGCAATTAATTGATTCGTTGATGATAACGATGTACACTGTGCGCAACTAACCAGTATTACTCTTCAGCTGGGAATCAGCAAAAGTTGGAAATTCGAAGTCTTCAACTCCGCGAATGAATCAGTAAGCTAGGCAGAGATCTCAACAATTACCGTATCGACA
This sequence comes from Craterostigma plantagineum, assembly GCA_027422505.1. Lineage (NCBI taxonomy): Eukaryota > Viridiplantae > Streptophyta > Magnoliopsida > Lamiales > Linderniaceae > Craterostigma > Craterostigma plantagineum. The sequence continues at coordinate 35,352,165 of JAPQWV010000001.1, forward strand.
AAATGTTTTTTTTTTTTCTAAGTATCGACAAAATGTGAAGGAAGCCATTAAGTTACTTTATTATTAAACGATTATCGAAAATTAATTAAAAAAAGAAAAGAAAAGAAATAGCAGTCACAAGGTAAACTACACAAAACTCCGGCATTATATGTGAATTTGCCAAAATATAATTTTAGGTCACTAAGACCATCTCCAACCGATAAACGCATTCCCAAACTCAAACGCATTCTCAAACTCAAAATGCTGTAATTCTTCTCCAACCGATAAACTCATTCTCAAACTCAATAGATTATTTTCTAATATTCACTTCTACACTAATTTTTACAAATTTCAATACTACCCCATATTTAACTTTATTATAATCTCTTTATCACCATTTAGGAGAGACTCATGAGAGAACTGGAAATAATGCAGAAAGATAAACACGAATCTAGTTGTGGACTGTTGTCCGAGTAATAATTTCTCGCAGCTCTTCAATAAATAATTCATCTTATTTGCCATTTCAAATTGCATGTACTTAATTCGAGATTTCTTTTCTGGTTGTATCTGTTGAAGATTTTGCTCGTGATATAGGAAAAACTCTACTCTTAGATTTAGTGGATCATAATAAGATTCAAAGTTTGTCCAGAGGCTAATGCAATTAAAAATTTTCAAGGTATGGAAATCTTAAAGAGAAGCTCTGATGTCCCATCACATAAATATTCGAGCCAATTAGATGAAAGAAAAACCCCACGAAGAAAACATTTTGCTTTGTTTCAGCTATTGTATTTGAAAACTAAGCCGAAATAGAACGAGGAATACATTTGTCCCCAACGAAATCTCTGCCTTTTGTCAACTTTTTCTGACAGTTCAATTATCACGTCCTTCCATCAGCTTTTTCTGACAAATGGGAGAAAAGGAAAATTCAGGACTTCTATACAAATTAAAAACTTCCAACGTATATCAACCGAACCAAACGCAAAGATGCGATTTTTCAAGTGAGATAAATTAAAAATCGCATTTTGAGTTTGTTTTCTGGTATCGGGTGGAATAAATTTATGAATCTTTTTTGGTTTTTCAGTTCGGTTGGAGATGCTCTAAGTTCACATACTTTTTTGGGTCACTATGTTTGATAATTGCAAAAATATGTCACTAAATATGTATGCTAAAACAAATTCGGGTCACCCTCTCATTTTTGGGTCACTAAGTATACGTATTTTAAGTTTTTGGTCGCTATATTAAATCCATTTCGCATTCATAAAATCATAGTGACCCAAAATCGAAAACATGTATACTTAGTGATCTAAAAATGAGAGGGTGACCCAAATTTGTTTCGACATATATAATTAGTGACCTATCAAACATAGTGACCCAAAAACGAAAACATGTATATTTAGTGACCTAAAATAATAATTTAACCTATGTGAATATTGATCTTATTCATATGGAAACAAAACGATAAACTACTTTATTAAACGATTATCGAAAATTAATAAAGAAAAAAAAAGAAATAGCAGTCACAAAGTAAACTACACAAAACGCCGGCATTATATGTATATATTGATCTTATTCATATGGAAACAAAACTAAAACTATTCATTATAATCCATTTTTGGCTAATTTTGGCATATAAAGTAAATATTGCATAATTGATAAAGATTTCGTATTTGATTAAAATCTATTTAACGATAACACTCAGGAATTTCATAGCTTGCTTTGTTTAATATCTATGCTCTTTTGTTAAGTGGACCTGAGATAAGCTGTCAATCAGTCGGTCAATTTAGATTAATTAAAATTAATACTACATCTGTCTCATTTAATACTTTTCAAAAAATTAATGGGCACGTAGATTAAGAAATCACATTTTTTAATATTATAGTACACTTTTAAGGAATGGAGAGAGAAAACTAATTAGTGGTCACGCAAATTAAGAAAACTTTTAAATATAAATTGTGTAATTAGTTTAATTATTGTAATAATTTTTTACCAAAAGTAGAAATTTAAGAATTATGCGGGACGCCCGAAATAGAAAGATGGGAAGATTTAAGTGGGACGGATCAAGTATTAAACAATAAACCACCACTCCATTTTCATGTTATATTCCAATTTTACCCTTCTATTTTTAGTATATATTTATTTATCTATTCTATTTTATTAAGCCTCATGGCTTTAGTTAAACGGCCTCCAATTTAGTGCGTAAATTGCTTAATTCAAGGAGTAAAATTACTAAATCAAACATAACCACCCACTAACTATTTCATAGCTTACCTTGAACATCCTATCAAATTAAATTTTAGACCGAATATTTTTAAGAAATAACATTAAATATAAAAAACCACTCACTACACAATATTTATATATTTCCGAATTTGTCATTCTATATTTAGTATTATTATTTTCATAATTAAATATACATAATATTATATAACACACGTATGAGTGTGCAAAATACTAGAATGTTTTATAGCACACGGATTTTGAGTGTGCAAAAACACTAATATGATATAATATTCTGCTAATGGGCTGCCAAAGATACTGAGCTATTTAAAAAAAAAAATTATAAAAACCCATATAAAACCATGATTTACGGCTATAGAAGAGGGACATAAATTTATATATTGATATTTAAACTTATTTAATATTTTAAGAATTATTATAAATTAAATTTCATAGATGATGTTTCAGTTGAAAGGTTAAATTGAAATAAATAAAAGATTTGAAAGGTAAAATTGTAGTAACAAATGCATACTTAATTGAGCAATTACTTGAAGGTTTTATCTATAGTATGGATGATCGGAGTTTACTTCTTTTAAATCGTTATCTCAAATTCTAATCAAGTTCCAATGGAGTATAAATGTCATCTTTGATTATGCGTGTCGCCCACACAGACTAAGATAAAATTGTCAAGTGTTCAAGTATGAACGAACTCTTGACTCGATCACTTAGACATATTCCTTGACCGTATGGTCTGAGTTTACTCACCTGATATCTCATATACTTTTTTTTTATGCCCACCCACTATATAACAATTTTTATACTCCCAATTTGTCATTATATTTTTAGTTAATTATCATTTTTATTATTAATATACATATATATTATATGACGGCACGTGCATTTGAGCGTGCAAGAATACTATTTTTTCTTTAAAATTCTGGTCAAATGCATGGTCTAATCTCCAAAGCCCCCTTGAGTTTTGGTTTATTTGCAAACCAACCCTCTAATGTTTGTCTTTTTTGTTAATTTAGAAAGTGCCCAATCCACCAATGGAGATTGGAGAGTAGATCCACCAAAATGAATTTTACTACAATGGATATTACTATAAATAATTCGTGTTAGTTTACCTTCGAGCAGTCGAAGCATCCGAGATTAATTCAGACATGAGAACACGTTCTTCGGCATTTCTGTTGATTCTTGATCAATAATAAACGCACGTCTCTAATCTCGTTTGACCCATTCTAACTTCTAAGCTCAAATTTCTGAAGCCCTTAAGCTCAATCTGATCTTACATCTCGTACTGTGTCTCATTCATCCCGGTAAAGCCTTCTTTTCTTTCGAAATGTTCTTTTTGTGGGATCGAATGACGTGAAATTTATGTTTTTCTTTTGGGCTTTCGCTTATCGATAGCTGCGTTAGAAGATGGAGAAGACAGATCATGGGCATAAGCTGTATAACAAAATGCGGCTGTGGGAATTCCCCGATGAGTACGTCGTGGAGCCCACAGATGGAACTCATTCAGCTTCGCTTTTGTCCATCAGTCGCGTCGATGGTTCCATGAAGCTTATTGGTAATTCACCTTTTGTTTTTTTGGTTATTATGTTTCTTTTTTATGGATGATATAAGTAGATGCGCAATACTTACCTCGGACTTTGGTCTAAATTTTTGTTTATCCGCTGCAGATGAAATACCTCTGTGTGATTCGCTTCGCGTTCCAAAGATCACTACCATCTATGGTGTTATAGGGGTGCTTAAGCTTGTTGCAGGTGAGTAAGTTCTATATTGGGATCAATCCTTCGTTTAGGAAAGTGGTAAAATAGTGTTACACTTTGATTCTCTGATAATTGATACCAAGATTCGATTTTGTTTGGTTCTTTGTGGTCCACGTATGTTGATCTTGATCTGTTCTATGGTGATGCTCAAATATTTTCTTCTTTCCAGGGTCGTATCTGTTTGTGATTACTGAGCGTGAATGTGTTGGACAGTATCTTGGCCACCCAATCTTTAAGACGACATCGATGAATGTTCTTCCATGTGACCATTCTCTCAAGAACTCTCCGCAAGAACAGGTTAGTTATTACTAGGCGAGCACTCTCTCTACGTTTGTGTGCCTAATGAACATTATATGTTTATATTGCATTTTTTAAATGGGTGTATTTTGGGCCAGAAAATTTTGGAGAGTGAGTTTTCTCGCTTGCTGAATGTTGCAGAGAGAACTCCCGGTCTATACTTCTCCTATGACGTGAACATCACATTGAGGTGCAGTGTTTACTCCACATTCTGAGTGTAGTCGTATCATTAGGACTTTTTGTATTATTGCCCATATTGTTCTTTCTAGGCTTTATTCATTTCTTACCACATAAGTACTTGAGTATCATCATTAAAAGTATCTTTCTGACAAGCCTGGATGGGAGTCACCTTGAAATAGATAAATATTTAAAGTTTGGGGCCAAGATTTTGTGTTTTCTTTTCCTTTCTTCGGTTCAAAAGCATGAACCAGCTAATGCTTCTAAATGGTCTCACAGCACACAGCGACTGCATGGTTTGGATGATGAATCAAAATTACTTCCACTTTGGAGACAAGTAAGCTTTCATGTCTTAGTTTAGTTATTATTATCATAAACTTGTATATTTGGAACTGTAAGAGTCTATCTTTGATGTGTTTCTTATACCAGGCCGGTTAAAATAATGAGTTTATAAATTTTCACTCAGGCTGATCCACGATTTCTTTGGAACAACTATTTGCTGGAAGTGCTAGTAGAAAACAAGGTCAGCTAAATGTTTCGGACATATAATGATTCTTACACTGCTACGGGAAACCCGTTTAAAATTCTGATGAGAAACTTGCTTTTTTTTCTTCTACAGCTCGACCCATATTTACTTCCCGTTATGCAAGGGAGTATCCTTTTCGAGTCACGTATTTCTGCATCTCCTTGCAAAGTGAAAGCAATTATAACTTTATTCCATAATCCTTAACTGATCATCAGGTTTTCAAAGTTTCCAAGCTGCTATAGGAAAAGACATAATTGATGTTACATTGATTGCCCGAAGATGCACAAGGAGAACTGGTATTATAATATTTATACCTCTGGCACATAGATATTCTTGCAATTTCTAATTTGGTTTTTCTCTGAAGGCACGAGAATGTGGAGAAGGGGAGCTGATTCTGATGGATTTGTCGCAAATTTTGTGGAAACCGAACAAATCATACAGTTGAATGGTTACACTGCATCATTTCTTCAGGTATTCTCCTCTATGTTGATGACAGTGACCATACCCTTAATATTCTTCGATACTTTTGGTTGTCTTACTTAATGATGCTCTTAAGGGGCTGTGAACTTTAGTGTAAAAGCATATTTTGTGGGCAAAATAAGTAGTCATGGCTCATGGGAGGAAGTATGTTATTGTCATTTCACCTTGCAGGTCAGAGGCTCAATACCCTTACTATGGGATCAAATTGTTGATTTGACATACAAGCCAAAGTTTGAATTAGTGAGATCTGAGGAAGCAGTAAGTAGTTTCCTAGTCTTTAAACCATTTTGGCCCTAATCAGCGGATCTACCGTATGTAATGGCTAAGCTCTCCTTGATGCATAACTTTTATGTAGCCTCGAGTCGTCGAGCGGCACATTCTGGACCTACGAAAGAAATATGGAAATGTTCTTGCTGTTGATCTAATTAATAAGGTTTGTAAATTCATGCCATTGTGAACAATTTCCACGAGTTTCATTTTCAACCATAAATGTTTGATGATCAGGAATCAGATACACTGTTTCATTCTGCTCAATCTTATAAACTTAAACAAGAATTGAATTCATATGATTATCTTGAATTCCATTTATTGTAATCTGCCCTTTCTTACACAATGATATCTTCAATCATTCTGAATTTTTTAACAGCATGGAGGTGAGGGCCGTCTGTGTGAAAAGTTTGGTGATGTAATGCAACATGTTGTTGGAGATGATGTTAGGTATTCTTTCTTTGAAACAGAGCTACCATCCTTCTTACATGGATGCAATCTATCAACTTCCTAACATGTTCTTCTCCAGATATCTTCACTTTGACTTCCATAAGATATGTGGGCATGTTCGCTTCGAGCGCCTATCGATTCTTTACGACCAAATAGAAGAGTTTCTCATAAAAAACAGGTAAATCTGATCGACCGTTCTTAATGATTACCACGCCGTCAATCACATGATATGGTTCTTTGCTTAAGTTTTCCTCCATTACTAAACATACTTAGGTACCTCTTGTTAAATGAGAAGGGAGATAAAGTTGAAGAGCAAGTTGGGATTGTCAGAACGAATTGCATTGACTGCTTGGACAGGACAAATGTCACCCAGGTGTGTTTTTTTTTACCTTTTTCTTTTTGGTTCTTTAATTGTGAAGTATTTGTTATTATGATTATTTTGATGGTCTTCGTATAATTCATTGCTTCTGTTTTTAGAGCATGATTGCACGTAAAATGCTTGAATTCCAACTTCAAAGGCTCGGTGCATTCACTGCCGACGAAACTATTACCTCGCACCCCAATTTTGATAACAAATTCAAAATACGTACGTATTTCCTTTCAACATATATATGGTCTTTGTTATATTCTTTCAAGCGACCCCATGTATTCCTTACAATAGCAAGTTTTCCATTCTTTTTTACCGTTCTTTCTAGTGTGGGCCAACCACGGAGATGACGTCAGCATTCAGTACTCTGGCACCCCGGCATTGAAAGGAGATTTTGTCAGGTTAACACTTAAATGAATCAGTATTCTGTTCAATAAGATTCAAGTATTATTGTCTCGAGATTAATAGCGTACATAGAAAGTTGTTTATATTGATTCTTTATTGCAATATATATACATGTTATATTTGAAGTTTTCGTCTTAATCACTGAACTCTGGTCTGTCAAATACGAGGAGCCTTTCCGACTTTAACTTTGTTGCCCTTGTATTAGGCTGAGGTTGTAAACACAAATAGATATCTCAAACTCAAATTTCTTTTTCATCGTCTTTGTTCTTTCTCGATATTAGGTGTGGCCAAAGAACAATGGAGGGGATTTTAAAGGATGGGTGGAACTCTCTTGTGCGGTATTACTTGAACAATTTCCGTGATGGGACAAAACAGGTTTGTGGGCTCGTCCTAATCTAGGCAACCTTATTGATAAAAATATCCAATTTAATCTCTTTTTTCACTTGTTTTAGGACACAATCGATTTACTACAAGGCCATTACATCGTCTCTGTGTCCCGAGGGATGGCTCCTACGACTCCCAAAAAGGGCATCGAAGCTGTAGCTGTGAGTGATTCATAATTGTTTCAAAGGCAAAAATGTTCCAATAACGATTTTTCCCTCACTCTTCTTCTTCGCAGTCGTTTCCATTGGCATTGTCACTGATGATGATCGGTTTCTTCTTCGCATGGATTTCATTGGGACGAGGTTAGAAATCACAGTAGCATCTTGTCTTAACATTTTCTAAACTTAGTCGATCCCATGTTTTTTTATTGGTTTTCTGCAGTTCGATATAGTTTCTGGAATTTATTATTTTCGATGATATGGGCAAGCATTAGCCCGGCCATTGCAGCATTCGTGAAGGCCAATGGTCGCATGTTCTGCAACCGTCCCCGTCTTCACCAGCCCAGGCGTTGATTCTTTTTTTTTCCTATCCCCCCCCCAAAAAAAAAGCTTCTCTTAGATTTCTAACACTGTCGATTGTTTCAGAATTTTTCTGTTGTTTGTCGATTCTTTCTTACATCGCCATTTACGACTCTGCTTAGGCATAATCGAGTTATGGAACACTGCATTGGGTACCAAACTATTCAGCTCTATTCAAGTTTCAGACTAGCACGCGTTAACATTGTATTACAACATCAGACTTGCAACACTTACACATATATTGAAATCATGATACAAAAAGAATCGAAATTTTCGTCAAGAAACAGAGGAAAACCAATCACCTTCCGACCCCTCTTACACCACCAGCGCCATGGTGATGATGATGAAGATGTCTTTGAGGTTGACCATTGTAATGAGACGAAGGCCCTCGCCTCGAATCGATGGGCTGCTCCAAGGAAGCAATTTGCTGTAAGATTTCTACGACTTCCTTCATGGATGGCCTCTTCCTCTGTTCGACATCTAAGCATCTGAGTGTCAGCTGAGACATTTGGGTTAGGGCTTTCGACGAGTATTGGCCTCCGATTCTTACATCCATTAGGGGTTTTAGTTTACGTCTATGGCTCAACATGGGTTTTAGCCAATCGACTAGGTTTTGTTGTCCGCTCGGCCTCCTTGTGTCTAGGGCTCTCAAGCCCGTCATGATTTCGAGGAGGACTACGCCGAACCCATATACGTCACTCTTGACGTAGAGATGTCCTGTTTATTTTTGTTGGAAAAGAAAAGACATTTCAGTGTGATCTTATGATTAGTAATGTTATTGATGCAGAAAAAGAATGGAATTTTACTCAATCTGCAGTTGCTATACATTACTAAAAAGAATCATGAAATTCGCTCTACTGCAAGATTTAATGTTGAAACCTACGGTCCCATTTTCCGGCGAGCTGATATTGATCTAGCCTCTGATTTGGGCAAATGTTTTAAGGTCGCCAGAAAATGGGAACATAGATCCCCTTGCAAATTTGACATGCAAATGCAAGATTTCTTTCACAAAGCTACTATCAATCTTTACAACCCACCAATCTATAAAGGTTAATGATTGAAAAATCATTACTAAACTGTATAAACCTCGTATGAAGATACAGAGAGAGACATACCTGTTGCAACGTATTCGGGCGCAGCGTAACCAAAGGTACCCATGATTCTCGTCGTTACATGAGATTCGCCGCCTGAGGGTCCAAGCTTAGCTAGGCCAAAGTCTGATATCTTCGCATTGTAACTCTACAAAAAAAGTGCAACAAAAACCTGTCATTTAGTGAGGATTTAGACAGAGGATTCTGTCTAAATAATATGATAAAATTGGGTTTAATTCTCTTTTCAATATTCATAATACCGCGTCAAGAAGAATATTCGAAGTCTTGAAGTCCCTGTAGATGACTTCCATATCAGACGTATGCAAAAAAGCTAAGCCCTTCGCTGCTCCAATGGCTATCTTAAGCCGTAGATCCCATGATAAAGATTCAACAGCAGTACCTCCTAAACCGGGATGAGAATGATGTTAACGACTTCCTACTATATCTTTATGTCCATATTCACTAGAGCATGAAATTTTATGTTCCTTACTTCTAAACAGATGATTTTCGAGGCTTCCCTTTGGCATAAACTCGTAGACTAGCAAGAGCTCATCATCTTCCCAACAATATCCCAAAAGCTTCACCAAATTAGGGTGCGAAAGCCTCCCCAGGAAGTTCACTTCTGACTGCATTTTCCCAATGTAAGAAACAACTTATTGCAGACAAACAATTGCAGAATTCTACTCAACGAACATCATAAAACAATCAATAGGTATATATCACACCTGCCATTCTCGAAATCCTTGTGTGCTCTCAGAGTTCAGTTTCTTCACAGCAACCATCATACCAGTTCCAACCCTAGATGGCTCGAGTGTCTTCTCATCGACCCAACCCCTATAAACCGTCCCAAACCCGCCCACGCCCAAGACCATATCGGGCTTGAAATTCTTCGTCGCATTTCTCAGCTCGGCGAAACTGTACGTTTTCAGCTGCGGAGTGGGAAGTATTTCTCCCGGCGAATACGTAGCATCGCTCAATGCAGCAGAAAACCTGCTTTGGCCCGCACTGCTGCTAGCAGCCGATAGATTCCCACCGCTGCTGCAATTATGCGACGTGCCTGAAAAATCACATATGGCTCAGTCAGTCAACAAATGCTCGAATTAGGGATTGGCACAAGTTAAAGCATAAGCTTGATCAGAAAAGGCAACTCGCATTAATGAAACCTAAAAAAGGCAACAATTGAGCTCAAGAAAAGTTAACGAACTTCCTTTTCAACCCTTTTCCCGTTTCTATCAAATTCATCAATCGAAGAAAACCCGTGAATTCTAAAAAGCGAACCCACAAAAAAGGAAAAAAAATAATTTACCTGGTGTGGATGGTCTAGTAGAGCCACTTGGATAGTATGAGCTAGACTTAGAATCTATGGAAGATCTCTGAAACCCAAGGCAATTACCCATTGATTGATAGGATTAAATACCAAGACCTACTTCCGTCCGAATCAGAGGATTCGAATCATAAATGGAAAGAAGAAAAAGGAAATCAAAGAGGAAAATAGGCAAGAATTGAAAAAAAAAAGGGAATGGCAGACGAGTGCGTTACGTAATAGTAGAATTTTTTATTTTTAAGTTTTTTACGGGAACGTGCTTATAAGATCATTACACCTTTTTGCTATGATCTTTCTAAGCAATAACTCTTGCATATTCTTAGCTAGTCCACGCGCCATTTTATTAATATATTTTTTTTCAAAGAAAGCATCTCCAGCCATTGGTAAAAATTTATGTTGTCCCTACACTACACTACAACATTGTCAAAGGTCCAATAATAATCTATAGCAATTTCGATTATATTCTCGTAGTTAATGTGGGCCCCAGGCTAAAAATGTCGAGAAAAAAAAAAGAATGGAGTGGAGTCCACCTGTCAATTCGGCCCGCGGACTACAATTCCACCGCGCGGCCCGCGGGCTTTGGCGGGGCGGGCTAGCCACGGGCCATTCCGCCAACTATTATTTTTTTATATATTATATAAAATATATTATATGTTAAATATATATTAAACTAATGAGGGAGTTCAATTCACAATTCATTACCTATACCATAATTAATGACGCATTTATTAATAACTACATAATTAATTGCACATTTACACCTATTTATTAATAAATATCATAATTAATTAATATATCATCAATAAATTAATATTTTAGATGTAAAACAAATATTAAATTATTTCTTTACAAACGGCGGGCCTGTCCTGCCGGAGCCGCGGCCCGCCGCGGGGGCAGGGCGGGCCCCAGTTTTTGTGGCCCGTCAGACTGTGGGCTTTGGCCCGTCCCACCCCGCCAAATTGACAGCTAGCTCTAGGGAGAATAGTTTGGTTAGACTTTGAACTTCAGCGGTCAACGCTATGCTATTACAAGTTACAACTATAGTTGGAACGGATTTTGAAAGAATAATTTGTTCTCAAACTTAATGAGCAACCAATGTGTTTTGAGTGGTTAAAGGGATTTTGATATTCTTTTGTTACGGGTTCAAATTTCAATCTTTATTATGATTCGTTTTTTGAAATGCCTTTTTACGATCAGCATAAGTTCCATGTAATTGGCATTTGTTAATTGAAAAGTTACGTGCACACCTCGAGAAACGAGCGATTAGACCACTGATAAAAGAGAATGAATAAACCATCGTTGTTGTGACATAATCCACCGGATTGGATTCAAATCTAGTACTGAAAATTCGAAGTTTGAAAAGTTAAGCTATATAATCATAGTATGATGGTTGTCCGGCTTGTGTAATTATGACATTTGTTATTTGTTGCATTTAGGTGGCATAAAATTAAATTTCTCACAAACTCATAATTGGGAAGACAACTTGTCAAGTGGGTAGAACTAAATCAAATCTAGAAGATCGAGGTCTCGAGTACAAACATCATACGAAAGAAAAGAATTATTTCGTTAAGAAACAGAGTATCACACAACACCATTCATTCATAGTCATCCCTGAACTCCTCTTATACCATTATAAAGGTGAGGCCTTTGGAGCTGACCTTGGTAATGAGACGACGACGGTCCTCGCTTCGATTTCCGAGGTTGTTTCAACGAAGCAATCTGTTGTAAGATCTCAACAACTTCATTCATCGACGGCCTCTTACTATGTTCGACCTCTAAGCATCTGAGAGTCAGTCGAGAGATTTGAGTTAGGGCTTTCGACGAGTATTGGCCTTCGATCCTAACGTCCATTAGGGGTTTTAGTTTTTGCCTCTCGCCGATCATAGGTTTTAACCAGTCGACGAGGTTCCGTTGGCTGCTCGGCCTCCTCGTGTCTAAGGCTCTCATGCCCGTCATGATCTCGAGCAGCACTACTCCGAACCCATACACGTCGCTCTTCACGTATAAATGTCCTGTTTTCCAGGAGATAAAATTAGTAGGATCATAGTATTAGTATCAACGTAAAACGGTATATATAATTACTTAATGCAATTGTTGAGGAACTACAAATTTTAGTCAGTATAGTAACACATGGTATGGCGCGGGATGTTACATGTGGGTCACTCATCCCAAGATTGCCCCAAGTCAAGCACGCTTAACTTTGAAGTTCTTATGGATGGACTCCCGAAAAGATATGTCGACCTTGATGATATGAGTAGTACTATCAATTGTCTTATACGATTCTTAGCCTAACAAGTATGCCGGATTTTGATGTTGCAATTTGTTCAATGTTCACATTGCCTAAAGTTTAAGCGATCGATCATATAGGCTCGATGAGCTGGACATCCTACAGATTCGATTTTGAAAGATCATTTATGCAGATTGTTTTCGTACTTCCGTTTTATATCTTTTATTTACATCACGCCGCCTCGCGCTTATTATGATTTCTTTTCCTATCTGAATTAGACATGGAAAGTCGTGATATCATGTTAAATGAGATCACTTTAGCCAAAAGCTTAAACTTGAGTTCAAACACAATCTCTCATATCTATGTTGATTTCTCTTCTTATGAAGCATTAGATGCTAATCGTATATGCATCACCTCTTTAGACCATCTTCAACCCGTGACATAAAAATATAGTCAATTTTACATAATAATAATACAGTTGCTACAATGTTTTTACTCCAAAGTACATCACGTGAACTCTGTTTTTCACTAATTTTTACTCCAACCCATTAACTCTATTTTTTACACAAAAAAATCAAATTCATATTTATTACTATCATAATTGACTTATCAAACTTTACATTATAATGATTAAAATGTCAAGATATTATAATTATTAATATTCTAAAAATTAAATAAATTATAATCGGCGTATTATTTATGAATAATTTTATTAAATAAAAATTATCAATAAATAAACGAAAATTAATATTATTTTTACTTCTACTATTATAAAATATCAAATATTTTAAATATTATTAAAATATTTTTATTAATTAAAATATAAATAAATAGAAACTGCAACTCTATTTTTGTGTTGAAAATTGTGTGTACTCTAGCTTTAGAGTATATCCGCTCATCAAGAGAATACTTGTGTTAAATATAGAGTCTCATTAGAGTAAAAACGTACTCTATTTTTATGTTTTACACAAAAATGAAGTATACATTGGAGATTGTCTTACTCCGATTTGTTGATCCACTTTTTTTTTTTGTTTTTTGTTGCAAACAAAATTGCTACTATTTTTTTTATTTAGAAATTAGAAATGGAGCACATTCTATTTGTAATGGTTAACAATTGAAAATTCCTTGCACTACATAAAACCTCGTACGAATATATTACACGACATAGACGGACACACACCTGTTGAAACGTATTCGGGCGCAGCGTAGCCTAAGGTACCTATGATTCTCGTCGTTACATGAGTATCACCGCCCGTGGGTCCCAGCTTAGCTAAGCCAAAGTCTGATATCTTCGCATTATATCCCTACATGAGAATTTAAAAACCCAAAAAAAAAAAGAAACTTTTCATTAGATTTTAGACATGCATGAATAACGTAATTCCTTTCATCATCAATACATACCTCGTCAAGAAGAATGTTGGAACTCTTGAAGTCCCTGTAAATGACTTCCTTATCAGACGTGTGTAAGAAAGCTAAGCCCTTTGCTGCTCCAATGGCTATCTTAAGCCGTAGATCCCATGATAAAGCTTCTGTAGCTGTACCACCTGAGAATAATAATAACATTATTGATGTTCTTCCTATTACATATATGTATCTTTTCTATTTCCACTACATCATGGAAAAATAGTATATGTTCTATTTACGTCTAAACAGATGGTTTTCGAGGCTTCCCTTTGGCATAAACTCATAGACTAGCAAGAGCTCTTCGTCTTCCCAACAGTATCCCATAAGCTTCACCAAATTAGGGTGCGAAAGCCTCCCTAGGAAGTTCACTTCTGACTGCATTTTCCAAATGTAAGAATAGCTAGTATATAAGTTAAGCACAAACTATATTGCAAATGAGAAATCACAAACCAGCCATTCTTGAAATCCTTGAGTGCTCTCAGGGTTCAGTTTCTTGATGGCAACCATCGTCGTACCATTTTCGACCCATCCCATATAAACGGTCCCAAACCCGCCCTCGCCCAACACCATTTCGGGCTTGAAATTTTTAGTCGCATTTCTAAGCTCGGCGAAACTGTACGTCTTCAAATGTGGGGCGTGCAGTACTTCGCTGGGCGAATTATTACACTTAAGATCTCCGAATGAAGCAGAAAACCTGCTTCTAAACCCATAGCAGTTACCCATAATTTGATAGTGGGAATAAGAAGAATAAGAAGAAAAGGTGACGAAGAAGAGGCAATACATAATGGGATTTTATCTTTACGCTAGAAGGATTACACTTTCTTCGTATGATCTTTCCAGGCAACGCGCTGTATTGGGCATTTTTTTTTTAATGTTTGCTTTCCTCCGAAGCACGATTGATATTAAATCAATTTCTTACCAAAAAATCCACCGCCAAAAATTTAATAATAATCTCAATGTCCCTACAACTGAAACAACATACTCAAAGATCCAATAACCTATCGCAGTTCCATATCCTCGAATCTCCTGTGGGCCCACCAAGTAACACGATAAATGGTAGAAGTCCAAAATTTGCTTTGAAAAAGCTAAAAAAGAAAATCGATGGCGTTTCGTTAGGACTGAAGATATGCGACTGTAATAGTTAACGTAGTTGGACTTAGAAGATTCCACCAAAATAGTTCATTCTCTAAACTTAGTAAGCAATTACCACGTAATATATCACGCGATTCACACGTCAGCAATTTCCAAAAACGCCAAAATCCCATTACAGCTAACAAAAGATCACACCTCACAGAGACAATATGTAATGACACAGCACAAATAATACTCAGAAAGACACTCTCTCAGAAACGAAAAGAAGCCCTTATCTTGCCCGTCGGGCAACCTCGTCATGCTTACAAGGAAAAAGCTCGACGTACCTCGAGCCAATCATCTTCCTATCATAGCCCATAGCTTTCCTTGCTTCTTCGACGGAAGAAAACTCAACCAAAGCCTCGCCAGTCGCTTTCCCATCGTGCCTATAACAGATTTTGACCTTCTCTTCCGTCAAATTAAAATCATCCCCGAAAAAATCGATGATGTCAGCCTTGCTAACAGAGTAAGGCAACCCACGCATCTTCAATGTTTCTGTGTGCTCCAATTGCTCCTTGTCAGGGGACCTCTTACGCCTAGAAGGAGGAGGGGGAGAGTGCTGACCACCTTCGCTGATGTCAGCAGCTATGGCGCGGTAATAATCATGCTTGCTGCACCTGAACACTTCAACGTATCTCCTTCCCATGTTCTGGCGATCTCTCTGACAGGCGAGTTGGGACTGAACGCTCGCTGCGAAGACTACGAAGGCTTCTCCTGAGAACCGTCGGTCTTTGTTGACGAAGAATATGTCGACAATGTCCAGCCCGGCGAAGAACTTGATGATGTCAGCTTGCTCACAGTTGAAGGGAAGGCCTCTGAGGCGAACGACGGGGAAAGATGAGGGCCCGTGCCTTATGTTTCCATGGCCGTAGCTTGGGCTGTTGTTCACTGCGAAGTAGGGATTGTTATTTGATTCCATCATTCTTGGTCTCTTTGAGCCCACCGCGTACCCATCTGAAACCCCCCCGCTCCCATACCATGCCCTTACCCAAGAAAAAAATAGAAAAGCAGAAAAGCCCCGCTCAACCTTGTTAATAAAACCAATCCCAGCCCGTTTGTTGAATGGTTATATTTTCTAGTGGTTCTGAATGGATCTTAAGGCAGTTTAGTCGGTTTAAAAATTTTTTGTGGACCTAATGGTATACATATGAATCAACTCAACACAAACATTATGGATAAAAGGACAATAGCACCCGTAAACAAGAGAAGAAAAATCGTAAGGTGGGGAAGAAATGAAGAAATTTATTTTTCATCTGATCAAGAAATATAAGACCAAAAGGTTTACCCACAATGTAAGGATTTGAATACTGCCAAATTTATTCTTACATCTTCAACCCAGAAATGATAACATAACATCAACTGAAAAGATATTGCCCAACTATACTAAGAAAACGATAATCAGATAACGGGAAAAAAATATTAAACATCAGTGACCTTGAAACTGAAACACTATGTTACCCAGGACACATGGCACTATCCTATAGCAAAAACAAGAACTATGCCATGCCAGAGGCAGTCCATGATGTTGACTTTTCAACTCATACACACATGCGTGGTGGAGGTGGAGGAAATCATTTTGATTCTTCCTTCCAATGATGTAAGCGATGAGAGCATTTTGTTTGGCATCATTCCATGGCATTAGTCTATAAAAGGGGAATGAAGGCTTCACTTGTAACCCACCCCAAAAACAAGCAACGAGAGAGAGAGGGTGAAGTGAGAGAGAGAGAGAGAAATGAGAGGGAAAAAGAAAAAAAAGGAAAATCTTATCCGGGTGGATAAGGGTGAGAGTGAGTGTAGTTTTTACTAGGTAGTTGAGGGTTGGTACAAAAACATTACCCGGGTGGGTAAGGGGTCTCGAGTTTGGGTTTAAACACGAGCGTTATTTTGTACGGTGTAATATTCTCAAATATAGTAAAACTATTGTCTCTCCGTGGATGTAGGCAGTATTGGCCGAACCACGTAAAAATCTCGGTGTTCTCTCTATGTCATTTCGGCTTTAATTAATATCCCGATAAATTGCCGCGGGGTTCAAATACAACTACCGCTGGCCCGAAATTAAAATATTACCGCTCAACTCCAACAAGTGGTATCAGAGCCAAACCCTACTGGTATCTGAGTATGCTCTGTGGTTGCAGCTGTGTCTGATCTTCCACATCAGAAAAGATATCAGAAGGGAACATCGATCGGGGGGAGCCAGTGTCAGAGCGAGGTTCAACGAGGTGATGCCTTGTGCTGAAGAAATGATGGTATAAGATGGTTATCGTTGATGGGATGCTCGGTGTGGGCGGAGCTTGTGCGGCGGTGGAGTTTTGGCGAGTTATGGCAACAATAGTGCTGTGAGGCAGGTCGTTAGCCTTTCTTGGAAAATATCTGATTAGTACTATTTGGGCCGGGCTGTTGAATCTCTGCAAGGATAATAACGACGGATGACAGCAAAGTGCGACAATGTGCTGGTGCGGGGGGTTTCACTCTGCGGCAGAGAAGAGTGAAGGATGTACTCGTTTGTCAAGGCTGGGTGATAAGCTTTGATGGGAGACGAGGAAAAGTCGGAGTAAATGACGGAAATTTTGGGGTCAAGATGTGTCGAAAGAGGAAGAAGTAATGCCCTTTTACTTCTTACCTCTCTTCCTGACTTGGATGATGATTTGGTCACAACCATCTGGTACGAGCCAGTGAAGGCTGTGGATGGTGGAGTCAACTCTTTGGAGAGGAGGCGGCCAAATTATGGTGATAGTCGGGCGTTGGCTATACACGGAGAGAGTCGTAGAGGAAGGTGATACGCCAGGGGATTTGGGGACAGCAGCAGGTCCAAATCCAGGTGGCGGGAAGGGCATGTGATGCTACAAATGTGGTGAGCCGGGACACATCAGGAGAAATTGTTCGATCTTGGAGGAAGAAGGACATGCGGCTAGGAAAATTCCACATGCGGGTAGCACACAGTTTATCTTAGAGACGTTCTCACAGTCTCTAATGACGGCGCTCGTTCTCAGGAAGAAGGATATTAAATTCGGTTTTGCTCCAAGAGCATATTTTGATACGTTCAGGGAAACGCGAACAGTTTTTCGATTTCCATGGGCCGATGGATATCGTTGTGTTGTTCGGTGTATTGGAACGGGGAAGATCAAAATGGTTGGTGGAGCGGTATGCATTTTGGGTGGTGTGACGTGTCCCAAAGGTGCTAGAATTTAATATTCTTGAGCCAGTCAGATTTCAGGCTATGGGGTTTCATAGCAGGGCGAGTCTGGCAATCACACATGGCGGAATGGTCCTACCAAAGCGAGAAGAGTGCAAAGGTTTGTATCGTTTGGACGTGAGTATGGTATATAATACTCAGACTTCGATGGGTTCACGAAAATCATGCGCGTGGTATAAAGGCAGACGATGGTGAGAAGGAAAGTCCTGCTGGAGAAGGGGTTGCATCGAAGTCCCTCTTCGGGAATCGATGAGTCGAGTCGGTTCGACATAGCTGCACATTAAATTGGCTGCTGAATGAATCAAGTGGGTAGGACTGGAACTCTTGATTCGGATTATGTGTAGGTGATACAAGGAAGGCCAATGGACGTTCGTGTTATTTACGAACGGGTTACTCTTATTCTCGAGTTCGCTGGAATGCTCTCTAAAGAAGACGCAGATGTTGAAAAGGGGGGAGAATTGTTGACTTTTCAACTCATACACACATGCGTGGTGGAGGTGGAGGAAATCATTTTGATTCTTCCTTCCAATGATGTAAGCGATGAGAGCATTTTGTTTGGCATCATTCCATGGCATTAGTCTATAAAAGGGGAATGAAGGCTTCACTTGTAACCCACCCCAAAAACAAGCAACGAGAGAGAGAGGGTGAAGTGAGAGAGAGAGAGAGAAATGAGAGGGAAAAAGAAAAAAAAAAGGAAAATCTTATCCGGGTGGATAAGGGTGAGAGTGAGTGTAGTTTTTACTAGGTAGTTGAGGGTTGGTACAAAAACATTACCCGGGTGGGTAAGGGGTCTCGAGTTTGGGTTTAAACACGAGCGTTATTTTGTACGGTGTAATATTCTCAAATATAGTAAAACTATTGTCTCTCCGTGGATGTAGGCAGTATTGGCCGAACCACGTAAAAATCTCGGTGTTCTCTCTATGTCATTTCGGCTTTAATTAATATCCCGATAAATTGCCGCGGGGTTCAAATACAACTACCGCTGGCCCGAAATTAAAATATTACCGCTCAACTCCAACACATGACATTCAATTCAAAAGCTTAACCCGAGACCGATCCCAACAATCGAAAGAATTAACTACAACCCAACCGCAAAAAATTCATAGACTAAAAGGGAAAGAGTCATTTTGCTCAGCAAATACATAATTTTTATCCCACACATCAGATATTAATATGAAAGGATAAAATAATCATACAACCTTCTGCAGAACTACGATTTTGTCTCTATCACAGAACCTATCTTCCCGCCTATCCCAATTAAATCCCAATCACGACATAACCCAGTGGCCTTGACAGCCGCCCACCCAAAAAATAAAAAATAAAACGAACGGGAGAAACTGAAACATCGCAGGCATGCATCACATAGGGACCTCGATGAGTATTGATAATTTGAGCAGAAGATCAATAAATAAACGTATTGCCAAAGAAAATACAAGGAAAATAATCAATCAGATAGTTTTCGACATACCCTCTGTGCCCGTACATAGCTGCAGCTCACACCAGAAAATATCTCGAAGGCCACTAGGAAAATTCGCGCGTTCCGTCGAGGAGGAAAAGCAATGAAATTGAAACCCTAGAGCGCAGAGAGCGAGGAAATCAAGTTTGATTTCACTTGAAAGAAAAATGTATATTTAATAGCAACTTAAAATAAAACCCACGTCGTCGTTTTGGCGATTCACAAAACTTTATTCTTCAAAATGGTATCTGAAAGCTCGAAATTGCTCGTGGGTGATCGAAAATCGTCGAGTTCTTTTTAGGAGCTTTTACAATTTAGGCCCTCACATAAGTTTTATTTAGGTTTCAGGCCCATATCAGAAAATTCATAGTTTTAAAGATCCGATTTCTGCAGAACCACTTCACTGTTCTGCAGTATCACTTCATTGTTCAACAGTATTACTTCATTGTTCTGCAGTACCACTTCATTTTCTGAAATAACACAAAACGATACACTTTATAACACTAACGTAAATTTATGTCCTTATCTCTCAATTTTATAAAAATTGGGTAAACAACAGTTTTTTTCTGATAAAGTCTGAAACCTATTTTAAAACCTTTTTTGAGCCTGAAACGTAATTTCACTTCTTTTTATTCTAATTTATTGTGTTTTACTTAATTGTATCATACATATTCAAGTTATTTCGATATGTATATATGTATATAATCAAATTCAAATTGGAAAAAAAAAATACTGATGAGCTCAAGCTCAATTAATAGATTGGCCTGCCTCATTCAATACCATCATAGTTCTCACACTCCGACTTAATTCAGTGCAATCTTAACCTCTGTTGATTATGGGACGACTTTGATTCCTTATCGAGGATTCACTAATCCTCGTCAAGAACAAGGTGGACTGGGCAAAAATTTCTCTAAAGCAGTTGCCCGAAAAAAGAACTCCATGATCAATACCAGCAGCAGCAGAACAAAAAAGTCCATATCAATATTGTTGGAAGAATTCGAATAGGGTTTGTTTAACTCGTCTATAGTGTCAGTCGAAGTTATATCTCCACGCAAAATCGAACCATTCAATCGAGAAAAAAAAAGCCCACTCTTTTTGGTCGTTCCGTTCCATCCAACCTTCGACCGAGCAAGAGAAATTACAAAACAAATCGATCATATTACAAACATAGTGTTCATAAGCAGCAGCAAGAATGATACAGACAAGCACTATGTTTTTACCTGAATAAGCAGCAACTGATACACGGTTGAAGAACTAATGGGAATCGTCGTTCTATAGAGGGGAGATCCTAAGAGCAAGACGACGAAGATCTGGTAATAAATCTGTAAGAACAGAAAGCTCCATGGCTTTTGAATGACTCAAAGAACACTCCACAATTTATAAGCAGATTACTAGATAATTACTGCTATGCCATCCAGGCGAAACAATGTTTTATGATCAAATCGTAACTACCATCGGACAGAATAAACAGTTAATCGAAACAACAATTTTCCTTAAAATTTCGAAGTCGAGTTTGTGAGGAGTCTTGAAGCATACGGTTTCAATCGCTCTTACCCTCTTGAGCGCCAATCTCTTGGAGGTAATGCTCAGCATCTAAAGCAGCCATGCACCCTGAATAGTTTTAAAAAAAGTAGGAAAAAAACACTGTTTTAGAGCCAATTTTGATTAGAAAAAGAAAACATACATAGAACTTTTCCACCGTGTACGTGAATCTAAATGAAATGACATTGTGGACTTCTAAGTCTCATTCTCGTAAACACATATGCTTCAAATGGATGCCTTTTCTGTTGCAAGTGACTATTTCAATTTGAGAACAATGAAGTACTTACTCCCCATGATGGATTTAAAGCAAAAGCACTGTTAAAATCGACGATAATAAAGTTTGATAATGTCTGAACTCTGAAAAAAGTATTTTGTCCAGCAGATGTGGTAAGATCGACATGAGGTGTTAAACCCGACCATACCTAATCTTAGTCTCATTATAAACTTCACTGTACAACTTAGGGCAAGAAAAAGACAACAAAGATGCAGAAATCCAAAGTCGAATCAAATGGTTTCTTCTAATCATAGCATATTCTTGCCTTGTTCGATTACAAGTCTCTCAACCCCATAATCGATTCTCATCTAAAGGCAAGGCAACTAATCATTATCATCCTTAACCTTACTTCTTAACTAATCCCCAAAGATTCCAACTCTGCCATGAATCGAAAATCCCGAAAACATAAATCCTCACCCACAAATGCTCTAAGTTAAGCCTCATCATCGATCACATAAACAAACCATCATATTAATAAAACGAATCGCAATACAATACTAACCAGTCCCAGCAGCTGTAACAGCCTGCCTATACTTCTTATCTTGAACATCGCCAGCAGCAAAAACACCCTTCACGCTCGTCAAAGTAGTGCCTGGCTTTGTCACTACGTAGCCATCTCCATCCAATTCAAGCTGGCCATCTAAGAACTTAGTCGCAGGCTCGTGGCCAATTGCGAAGAACAGCCCAGAAACTTCAAGATCTGTAATTTCTCCACTTACAACGTTCTTTACCTTCACACCGCCCAAACTCCTCTGCCCATTCGCCTCAGTTACAGCAGAATTCCACAACACCTCAATTTTTGGGTTCGATAAAGCCCTATTTTGCATAATTTTAGAAGCCCTAAACTCGTCCCTGCGGTGGATGATGTACACCTTCGATCCGTACTTAGTCAAGAAATTGGCTTCCTCCATGGCAGAATCGCCACCGCCGATGACAGCCAACGGCTTGTTCCTAAATATTGGGGCAGCGCCGTCACAGACGGCACAGGCCGAAATCCCACGATTCCAGAACGCGTCTGAGCCGGGAAAAGTGAGCTTCCTCGCGACGGCGCCGGTGGCTATTATTACAGCGTCGGCGAGCACGGTTGTGGCGTCCGTGAATAGTTTCAAGGTGGAAGAGGTGAAATCGACCCTCTCGACGGTTTCCGTCAGAATCTGAGTCCCAAAGCGTAGCGACTGCTGTCGGAAGAGGTCGGTGAGGCCGATGCCGGAAATTCCGTCGGGGAAACCGGGGAAGTTCTCGACCTCGGTGGTGGTCGTCAGCTGTCCGCCGGGAGCGATGTCGTTGGCCATGAAACCCTCCAAGAGTACGGGCTTCAGCTCCGCCCGGGCGGCGTAGATGGCCGCCGTGTGAGCGGCGGGGCCGCTGCCGACGATGCAGAGGCGGGTCTTTAAGGTGGTGGAGGAATTATTTTCCATGACGGTGGAGAATCTTGCGGCGGGCGTCGTCGTCGTCGAGGTGGAGGAAACCTTCGTATTATTTGCGATCAAAAGATTTCTTGCGCTTCTGAAGAGCTTTGAGAGACGATCGTGTTGGGGCATTTGGGAGTTTTTCTTAAACTGATTTTATAATCTTTGAGGAAGAGTCAAATTTACCGCGTTTGGAATAACGATTTTCGTGGTTCATTTCTGTACACATCACATTACGTTTATATAGATCAATTTGTTTAATTAATTATTAGTTCTTTCTTCTAAGTCCTAAGCACACGTAATTTGAAATGCTGATCGGCTGGTGCTGCGCCGGCCGATCGTTGATTTAAGGGTTAATTAAAGTTCAGGCCCCAATAGCATATTTAAGTTTGGGTTCAGGCCCCACTTGAATTTAATTTAGGCTAAAGGACCTAGTTTTCGAAAAGTTCAGTGAAAACTACCTAAAGGCTGCAAAAAGACATAAATATCCCTGACATATGCGAAATTTACCACAGGATACCTAAATGATCCGTTACAGCTGTCGAGATAATTATAACAGTTTGGGCTTAAAAAAACACTTCCATTCATTTGGATAACAAATTGTCTGTATTGAGTACAATATCGCATATATTTTGTAATAACTTTATCAATTATAATACCAATACTAATAAACGAATAAATCAGACGAAAATACCTAAATGACGCATATTTAACTCGACATATGCCAAATCGACGAAAAAAATACTTAATATAAATGTGATGATATAAGACCCGAAGATATCTCCACGATTGTGATGATATAAGGTGAAATTATCGTTAATTTGATCATAAGTGTTGATAAATTTCAGATATTAGTGACGTTAATTGTGAGAAAATAAATGTTTTCCGTATAGCAGAAAATACCACGTTTCTTTTAATAAATAACAAATCATGTTGCAAAAGTAACATATCATTCAAAAATAATACCGCTTCCTGCAATAACACATTCCTTACACTCAATCGATCGAAAGAAGAAATTCATGTTCCAAATTTGATCCAATCTCGACGTTACTAACAGCACAAAGTTGTACCGGCTTCAATTTTTAATGGGTCTTCATACTCAAAGAGAATTTTCGAAGTTCATAAAGCACAAAAGCTTCAAACACAATTCGGAAATTTCATTTAATACGGTGAAATCTCGACTTTAATGACCAGATAATGTAAATTCGACACAATTTCATCATGGGCCTTAGTTATCGACAATAATTATTGATGTTAATCATGGAATAATGAAGAATTTTGATGAGATCTAAGCGGACGTTTGCTAATTAAAATGGTTACTGAATAACACTTCATGCTTTCTGGGTAACAATTCTTGGAACAATAATACCATATGTCTTGATGTTTATAACAAATATTTCGGCAAAACGAACATATAGTGAGAAAATAATAACGACCCGTCACCCGTAAATAACACATGTTTAGTGCCCCCAAAATAATGGTTTTAAGCTGAAAAAACATACGTTTAATAAGCTGAAAAATTCATGTTTGAAATTCGATCCAATCTCGACGTTACTAACAGCAAACGTTGTATTGGCTTCGATTTTTCATGGGTCTTCATAATTAAAGAGAATTTTCGAGATTCATAAAGCACGAATGCTCCAAACATACGTTTAATACGGTGAAATCTCGAGTTTAATTACCGAATAATGTAAATTCGACACAATTTCATCATGGGCCTTAGTTATCGACGACAATTATTGATGTTAATCATGGAATAATGAAGAATTTTGATGAGATCTAAGTGGTAAACGTTTGCTAATTAAAATGGTCACTGAATAACACTTCATGCTTTCTGGGTAACAATTCGTGGAACAATAATACAATATGTCTAGATATTCATAACAAATATATCCGCAAAACGTAACATATAATGAGAGATTAATAACGACTCGTTACCCGTAAATAACACGTTTGCCAATAAAAAGTTGGTCGGTAACATTTTCTTTATTCTGAGTAACAATTCACGCAATTTGGGTAACATTTCGTTAAGAACATTCTAGGAGTTTCTAGAATGTCAGAGATATTAACAGTACAATAACACATTGCCTGCAAATAATGCCACATATCTGATAAAAAATAACAATATACGCAATATTTATAACAAATTTGTAGCTACAAGTACCACAGAATAGCTAATCAATGCCACATTACTATTTCGATTAAATTTCGTTCATAAATTCATTTCGTTCGGTTATATAAGATTGGAATTCATAGAAATAGATGATATGATGAAGCTAAATCACAAAATTTCTTTAAAAGACAAGTTTTGCGAATGTTGATATCAATATGTGAAAGTTGAGATAAAATATCATGTATAAATATAGCTATTCCTTCACAACATACACTAGTATCTCTTTTAATGAGACATAACATTACGAATTTTATCACAAACGTATTCAAAGTTTAAAATTAAACCACAAATATCATTTTATATGTCGTAAATCTGTATTTGATACATTCTCGAAGTTATTTGTTAAGGAATTTTAATAGGATGGTTCGTTATCGTCACCAGTACCAGATTGCCCGCATGTAATACTACATGTTTGCTATAAAATAACAATGCAAACCTAGCGAATAACGTGTTTACAGATTATGATACCACATAATAGGTTTCCAGCACCACATTACTAATTCGATTAATTTCGTTCATAAATGCACATTGATCGAGATTTACAAGATTAACAACTTGTAAATGTATGATTTGATCCATTTATCACACCAAATTCCTTTAAAAGCCACATTGTTCGATGAAGGTGGATGATAGTGAAACGAGCCAGCAATTTGTAACACATAAACAACGTTCAGTAACATAATTTAAGTAACCGGTAACAGTTAAATAGTTTTTAGTAACACAGCTCGATACCATATTGCCAAAATCCCCAAATCCCGCTCAAATCCACAAATCCCGCCCAAAATTTACCATGTATCGTAAATCCGTTTAAAACTCATATCTTTTGGAGCATTAACATGTTTACAGCTTGGGTTTATTGTTGCGAATGCCACCAATCTCCATAAACACATAACCCTAGACCCCAGTACGATAACGGCAGCAATTTGTAACACATAAACAACGTTCAGTAACATAACTTAAGTAACCAATAACAGTTAAATAGTTTTTAGTAACACGGCCCGATACCATATTGCCAAAATCCCAAATCCAGCCCAAACCCCCAAATCCCGCCCAAATCCACAAATCCCGCCCAAAATTTACCATGTATCGTAAATCCCCAAATTCCGCCCAAATCCCCAAATCCCCCAAATCCACAGTAATGTTTATTGTTTATTTAGTAACAACTCATGTACTTTTAGTAACACTTTCGATAGAACAAGTAACACTTATATTTTATTTAGTAACAGTTCCATGTCAAATAAATCGAAACAGGTCTGCTAAAAAACATACCACATTAATACATATGAAAACAAAAGTAGGCCGTAGTATAACACTTCAGATAAAAAAAAAGTAAAGGTTCGATTTCATATAGTAACAGTTCCATGCCAAATTATCGAAACAGCCTGCTAATAAAATACCATATCAATACTTATGAAAAACAAAAGGAGATCAGAATATACCACGTCGGATATTCCAAGTAACTTTTGAGGTAGTAACAATTAAGTGCCCCAAATTATCGTAACAGATCTGCTAAGAAAAATAAAATAACACATCGATGCTTAAAACAAAAATACATCATAATATACCATCTTAGAAAATCCAAGTAACGTTTCTATTTCATGAAGTAACAGTTCTGTGCTAAAAATTATCGAAACAGGTCCGTTAAGCAAAATACCACAACAATACTTTTGAGAAACAAAATTAGGTCATAATATACAAAAATGACCAAATCGATTATAAGTTACCTTTTGTATCATGATACACTTTGTTCGTACGTTTATAACACGAAAACATAAATCAGTAACAAGAATGCATAAAATAGTAACACTTATTCCAGATGAATCTATGCCCTCCATACGACCACTTTCACACAACGTACGTTTCAAAATTGATGAGGTGACGATTGTTCAAAATTGACAGAGCCTATGAAATGCCCAAACGATGGGTACCTCGAATACACAAAGATTAGCTGCAATTGCTACGAAAATATAGTTCGATTTGGCCCGTTTTTTCTCAAATTTCAAACCGTATAAAAATTCATCAAAATTCATACATCGTACTTCAGCAATATCAGATAAATCCTACGTGAACACGTTGAAATTGATTGGTTGATGGGGTAGTCGATTGTGCTTGATTCTGCGAAAACTGGGTTTCGATTAGCCGAATATATATAAAAATGCATAAAAAACAGTTTACTATCAGGAAGTAACATTTTATCAGTTTAAAGTAACGTTTTTGGTTATTACGGTAACAAGTCGTCAGATCTATGTAACGTAAATATCGCGTCGAATACCACTTCAGAGAACCCTTTACGAAGGGTATTTTAGTAAAAATATAGTTTGGGCCTTTACCTTTGAATTTTTTAAAAAACTGGTCCTTTAAACTAAAGATTATTCTGACAGGGCCTGATCACTAAATTGAAACTTTTCTAGGGCCTGATCCGTAATTGCCCCTTGATTTAATCTACGTATGTAAGTGAAATATATCGATATCCTAAAATGTTAATCACGTTGAATAAAAGTCTCTTCCCTCCTCTCTATCATTCGAATCTTTGTAACATAATTATAGGATGATTTCGTTTCTTGTTGACTTTTTAGACTGCATACTATATTTGAAGGGTTCTAGAAACTTGAAAAGTATAGAGAAGTCGGCTTAAAATGTTAAACTTACGCAGACGGATGGCTGAAATGAATGTATATAAATTACAAATATATACTTAACCATAATATATTTAGATCTTACTCTAATTTTAAAATATTTCGGTCTTTAAGCTCGAGAAAATAAGCTGAACTCGAAAATTGACTAATTTGCAAGTCTTGATAAATATTTGCAGACATATAACTAAAAGGAAGTTTTTAACTTTAAGGCAACCCAATTATTTACTCGGATATCATTTCCATCATGACCCAAAGTCCAACTAGTGATGTCAAGGATATAGGCCATGCTATATATTTTTTTATCTATGAAATTAAGTCATATATCAATTTTCGTAGAAAAGAAAGTAAGCAATTTGAAAATTACGGTAATAATCTAAAAAGTAAAAAAATCCCCGAAAGAAAAAACATATACCAAAAAGCCAAAATGTGGCAGACTTTGATTTTCTAAGCCGCATCGCCTCTCTCCACCACCTCAACCATCAATCGATGGACTCCCCTCCGCCGCCGCCGCCGTCGACGGCGTCTCAGCTTCCACCACCATCCTCCGGTGCTCCTCAGATCCCGATCGTATGGCCGGAGGACTCGGCCGTGACCCTCCCTTTCCTAAATAATCTCATGCACGCCTTCGATTTCGCCTCTAGAACACTGCAGCCCAATCAGTTTCCGTCCGTTCTCCCCGTAAATGTCTTCGATAAGCTCGTCCTCTCCGCCTCTAAGATCTTGCACAAAGAGCCCAATTGCGTCAGAATCGAAGAGGAAGACCTGGTGTCTTCTTCCTCCTCTTCGAGGGCTGTCGTAGTCGTCGGAGATTTGCACGGCCAGCTCCACGATGTGCTGTTCTTGCTGAAAGACGCAGGTTTTCCTAGCGAAGATCGATTCTTCGTCTTCAATGGGGATTATGTAGATCGAGGTGCTTGGGGGCTTGAGGTTTTCCTCACGTTGCTCGCGTGGAAGGTTGAAGTTCTTCCTTTTATTTTCCCCCTTTTCCATTTACGCTGAATATCTTGATTTTTTTCTTCAGTTTCTGAGATGTTTTGACTGAAATTTGCTCAGTTTTCGTGTCGTCTGTATAGTCAACAAAGAAAGTTGCACTTTTCCTTCTGTGCCCAAGAAATTGAGATTAATGTGTACCCATGAACTCCACTGTTTTCCTTCTAATGTGATGTGTGTTGATACTTTTTTAAGCTACATTAAAATCTATAAACGTTGATTTTCGATTCTGTTCATTCATCAATGGAAACTCCATAAACTGCAACGTCTGGAACTTCAGCTTCCCCCTTGGTGCTAAGCTGTTATCAGAAATTTGATATCATATGAAATTTATACTTGTTATAGGTGTTTATGCCTCACAGGGTATTTTTGCTCCGCGGAAACCACGAATCGAAGTACTGCACTTCTGTATACGGATTCGAAAAGGAAGTACTGACAAAGTACGGCGACAATGGAAAACATGCCTACAGAAAGTGTTTAGGCTGCTTCGAAGCTCTTCCCCTCGCATCAATCATAGCAGGGAAAGTCTACACCGCCCATGGAGGCCTTTTTCGAGGCACGGTTTCCCTGCCTTCGAAGAGAAACAAAAAGAAAAAGAAGACAAAAGTCGTCCATGAATCGGATGCCCCATTAATTCTCGGTTCCTTGGATGAGCTAGCAAAAGCTAGGAGATCCGTTCTTGATCCTCCTTGGGAAGGCCCAAATTTGATTCCCGGCGACGTTCTATGGTCAGATCCATCTATGAACCCTGGCCTTTCGCCGAATAAAGAGAGGGGCATCGGTCTTTTGTGGGGCCCAGATTGTACCGATGATTTCTTGAAGAAATACAACCTTAAGGTGATTCTGAAATTCGCCGGCCCTCGTGAAAAATTTCACTTTATTGAATGGGTTTGGTCCACAGTTTGAATCAATTTGTGATTTGATATTCCAGTTGATCATCAGATCACATGAAGGCCCCGATGCAAGGGATAAGAGGCCCGGCCTTGGAGGAATGAATTTAGGTTACACAGTGGATCATATCGTGGAATATGGGAAGCTTATCACATTGTTTAGTGCGCCCGATTATCCCCAATTTCTTGTAATTTTTCTTGCTGGGCTAATCATTCTTAGTTCTGTCTCGTTGTGATGATATGTCCAGAAACTAAAGGTGTTTTTTTCCCCGCTTTGTACTATGTTTCAGGCAGCAGAAGAGAGGTACAGAAACAAGGGAGCATATGTTGTCTTAGAACCTCCAAACTTCGACACGCCCATCTTTCATAGCTTCGAAGCTGTTACGCCGAGGCCAAAGGTCAACTTTTGCTTTCGACCCAAATTCGGGCATATGCCATCTGTGCGAAAAAAACCCAATCGTTTTTTTGTCTTGGAACAGGCAAACCCTTATTACGATTTCGAAGGAGTCATCGACTCAGACGAAGAGCTTGATATGGCGTCCATGGCAACAGATTCTTGAGGCTTCTTCAGCTGTATGTTGTTTATTTAATCTGTGTGTGTTTTTCTTGATTCCTTGATAATCAATTCCAGCACATTGTATTCTAAATCTGTGAACATGTAATCCTATTTTTCGAGATAGATATTTATTTCGAATCGAATTCCAATCGTATAACCAAATTGTACAAGTTGCACTGCATCAAAGATCATAATAAGTTACAGCACAACCGTCTTGTTTTTGTGTTTACTGAATCCTGAGAGGCGTCTCGCCGTAGCCCACTCTGCCTTTATGCCTTTCGAACAGATTATGAAATGCTTCGATGAACTTTTCGTGCACTTTGGCGACCTTTGTAGAAGAACAGTTGTTGCCTCGTTATTTTTTTCTTAAATTCATATAGTATACGAATCCTATATGTAGACATTACCTCTTCTGCCGTTGGCTGTGGGTTTTTTTCGACGATGATTGGTCGACCAACCACCACATGCATAGGCCTTCGAAAAGGTAGAGGCGATCTGCAGATATTAAGGAGATAAAGATTCGTAATTTATTTATATATTCGTTCGACGTTCAATTTTTTACTGCTGAGGATTGAAAAAACGGGCAATTGTGTCATGTGAATCTTGGTTCGAGCGTTTACCCGAAAACGCCCCAGAAGACTAGCGGGGCGAACTTTATGGCTCTGGCAAATTCCAAGTATAGCTTGCTGTTAGGTTTCCACCACTTGTAAACGTAGGACTGTTAGAGGAAAATCGAACATATGTAATAGCATATATATGGGAAAAAAGACGCAAACTGATAAAATAAAGGAAAATGAGTTTGCACCTGACCGAAGCAGAATACAGGGACAAGAGGTTTGCCCGTCTCCATAGCAATTCGAACAAATCCTCTCCTCTTTCGAAGAAACGCAATCTGAGTAAAAAAAAAATTATCCAGGGAAATGGTAAGAATGCCCACTCTCACTAAAAATGTCTTGCATAAAGCCTTGAGGTATATAGAGGAAATCAAGAAGATGTTTTGGCAGCTTTCAACATAATTACAGAGAACAACCATTGTTTTCGATGTTTCTATAACATGTTAATCAACCATGGAATAAGGGATTTTCCTTGCAATCTAAAAAACCTGGGCCAAATTCCAAAGCAAAATGGAACATGAAATCGCACAGTTTACACTCACCTCAGATCCACGTTGCATCAAGAAAGTCTCATGGACACCGCCAGGAACAACGATACAACTATAACCCGATCCCAGCAAAGAATAGAAGTTTTTCCTTGTGGCGGGCGAAAGCCCCAGCCAAGACCATATATGTCTCAAGAACGGAGTGTAAAACACCTAATTCTCATACGTTAGCACAAAAGATAGCACACTGTTCTTATTGTGTTCCTTCTCTATTTTGGTCCAAGCAAAAAGAGTTAAAATATATTACAGCGGTGCTCGCAAGAACTTTGATCTTCGGAAGGGGCATAAACCCTGTGAGATCAGCGAGGGAAACGACTCCAATCGGCCAGACAGAATGTGGTTCATAGCCAAAAACTGCAATTTGAGAGAACAAAAAAACTAACTCAATCGAATATAATAACAAAATAAACGAGGAATGCAGAAGCAAACTTTATTTATACCGTAGGCCTCATTAGGATCGAAGGCTTTGATGTCCTCCACGTACAAGTTTATGGGGAAATAACCAACGGCGTGCTTACATATGTATCTGTTTGTGTAAGAAGCAAGCAAATTTCAATCCCATCAAGTCAAAACAATAAAGGCATAAGCTCAAATGCTCAATCACTGCGAAAAGAGAAAAAGGCTGACCTTGATAATTTTCGGCCCCATTTACTCTTCTCATCAATAGGAATCACCATGAGCATCAAAAGCAATCCTATAACCCTGTATTGAAAAGAAGAAACTAACACTGTTCTAACAATATACAATTTAACTACAGATCACAGTAATCTTTTTGTGCCTTTCTGACCAGCTGAAGGACAGTTAGCGTGCAATAGAACTTCTCTGTGTATCAAATGATCAAACACCAAACAGATGACGAAAAGGTGCAATAAAAAAATCGCTTAATCAAACACTAACATGAGGGCTTTCGAGAATGGAAGGAGGACGAAGGATAGGAGAACGACGATGAAGATGAGATGCACGGAGCCCAGCCACAACGCAAGAGCTAAAACCGTATGTATGAGCGGTCCTCGAGTGCCCTTGAACTCCGCCGGCGTAGGCTCCTCCGACGGCGGCTTCCCCCTGTCGCCGCCGTTCAAATCAGATGCCATCGATGAACGAATTAATCGATGGTGGGCTCACGGAAACACCGCGAATTCGATGGCGATAATCAACTTGGGAATTCCGAGTGAATGATTATAGTCTGTAATTTTTCTCAAATATTTTGTTTATTCTGGGAAGTATCGTCGTCTTTGCATCGTATCTACTTTCTACGGACACTTTCTGGATTGTTGGGACACGTGCCGAACCTGTCTACAGCTCAACTACACTACAAACTACATTTGCATGTGAGGAGGATCACATTTAATACGTATTTACATTTACCGATAAATATTTTCTAGAAAAAAAAACAAATAAATTCCAAGAGAATTTATTGCTTGCAGGATTGTAAACCTCAAACATCCAGAAAATACGGAATTATCCTATCGTTTTTTACTATAAAGTGACAAAAATATAAGGGTCTTTACACATTTGCAGAACTTGTAATTCAGTACTCTTTCAGTGTTTTTATATATAGCTACTTAATAGAATAAAGTTTTTGCATATAAGTACCCGATCCGTCGCAAGTACGACATAGAACACAGTTAGTATCATATAAAAAAGTATTTGGTACGCGTTGAGAAAATGGTACGTCATATATAACACACTAAAGCATCATATAGAAACCATATATGGTACGTATAAACGCGTGACGTGGTACGCAATACACAAATAAAAAGATATAGCAAGACTGAGAAAATTAGTACCGTAAAACGGGTACTATCTGTAAAAATAGGTGATTTGTAAATTTTTATTCAATTGTATTTTTCTATAGATATCATAATGAGATTAGAATCACCCCAAATCTGTAGAACAATGAGTTTATTAGATGTTTTCAAAATTTCCATGGGTTTCAAATATCGAGAAAAAAGAAATCTACAAGATTTTCTATCTAGGATTTCTTCTCAATTCTCATGCTACCATTTTATTTAAACCTATATAATATTTTCCCCAAACGCCTTTGCAATTGAACTTGTATATGCTAGCGTATGATTTAGTATTACAAACAAATACCATTTGTAAGGTTTACGTTGATTGAAAAACTATTAACATACGTTTATCTTCCTAAAGACTCAACAACCAAAATAAACCCATCATTTAGCTCAAAAATATTCCCTCAATCGCATCAACAACCCCTTGAAAACTATCAAACCTCCCACTCACCACATCAACGCCGACGCCCAGCCTCTCCGCCCCGTCGGCGGTCACCGGCCCATGAGCCGCCGCCACCATCCTCGGGCACATCCGCCGCACGGAGGTCCAATCCAACCCCACCGTGGCCAAGCTCTTCAGAAGCCCCTCAACCTCCGCCGTGCTCGTGAAAACGACGGCGTCGACCCTATCTCTCTCCAACATCTCCACCAGCTCGGCCATCCCATCGGCGCAGCACCACCGCGTCTCGTAGGCGTCGACCCTAATTGGGACCCACTCGTTCTCTTTCAACCCTATAACAGTGATCATAGAAGAAGCGTGGAAAGAAACTCAAATCATCTCATCAATATATATACCTTTTAGAAACGTGGGGACCACAGGCGGTTCTGTCAATCCGACGACGCGCGGCGCTGGGCACAGCACGCGCCGCCCTCGGCCCGGTCCGAGAGACTCGACGAGCCCGCTCGGCGTCGCTACGCTTGGGATCAGAACCCTAATCCGCCACGGATTAGCGCATAGCTTGTCGACGAAGGCTTCGTTCAGAAGCTCTGAATCCTTCCCAATTGCGGCGGCGATGAAGCTGCCGCCGTAAGGGCTGAGGAGAGGCGTTCCGACGGATTCGAGTGCTCGCGAGAAGGAGTCGATCCCAGTCCTCGAAGTGAAGGCTACGGCGGAGAGTCGCCGGAGGTTGTCGCCGGAGGTTAGGTACTCCGAAATGATTTCTGGGGTGGGCTCGACGGTGAGCGTCGGGCACCAAAGTGGCGTCCAGCCCTTGAGGCGGATCAGGCGAGCGAGCCTCGGCGCGTAGTTTTCCGGCGTGGTGAAGGCGATTACGCGGCTGTGCTGCGGCGGCGGATTGAGCAGCGTTATCATCTTTTTCCCTTTTTATATTTGTTCTTTTATAAATAGCGAACTTTTAAGACGATGGTTAAAATAGCGACTCTAACTGAAACAGTAGCGACTCTGATGCGAAGCTTTGCGCCGAGAAGATTAAGCCATAGATCTCTCACTGTGCTTCTCTCCAATTCAAAGCAATGGCTCACAAAGCATCAGCTCGACCAAATCCATGGCCGACTAATAATTTCTTATCCTTCCGCCGCCAATTGGAACAGCTTCATCGGAGCTTTGTCGGATTCCCACCAGTCAGAAAACGCGCTTTTACTCGCCAAGCAAATGCTAAGAACTGGGCTCGCGCCGAACAACTTCACGCTCTCCTTCGTTTTCCGGGCGTGCGCCGCCGGAGGCGACGTCGACGTTCCTGTAGTTCAGACGTACCACGCGTTGGTCCTCAAGCTGGGCTGGCAGCGCTACGACTACGTGCGCAACGGCCTTCTCCATTGCTACGTCGGTAACTCTACAGAAATGTCCTACGCAAGGAAGGTGTTCGACGAAAGTGCTCACAGGGATGTGGTAGCATGGACTGCCCTTATAAACGGGTATCTAGCGTCGAACGAACTCTCCCTAGCCAGGAATCTGTTCGACGAAATGCCCGAGAGAAACGCAGCTTCATGGAGCGCAATGATAAACGGTTTCACACGGGCCAGCAAACCCTCAGAGGCTTTAGAGATTTTCAGAACCATGATTGCCCATAACATCAAACCTAACCATTCCTCACTGGTGGGAGCATTATCCTCGTGCGCAAGAGCATCGATCCAAGGAAGATGGATCCACTCATACATCATACGAAACGATTTCAAACTCGACCGAGCTTTAGGGACTGCCCTAGCAGACATGCACGCCAAGTGCGGCTCACTGAAAGCAGCACTCGACGTCTTCAAAGAGATTCCCAACCCAGACGTATACGCCTACACCTCTCTGATCGCGGGCCTAGCCGACCACGGTCAGAGCCACGGTTCCATCGAGCTTTTTTCGAGCCATGGTTAGCAAAGGGGTTCGGCCCAACCACGTCACCTTCTTGTGCGTGCTGACTGCGTGCAGTAGAGTGGGGCTCGTCGAGGAAGGTCTGAAGATCTTCGAAAGCATGGAAGGTGTTTATGGGGTCGTTCCCCAGGCGAAGCACTATGGTTGCCTGGTTGATCTTCTGGGTCGGGCCGGGTTGTTGGAGGGGGCCGAGGAGGTCACGGGGAGGATGGGGCCCGGCGACCCGTATGGGACGAGTGCGTTGTTGAATGCTTATAGGGTTCACGGCGGCGGTTCGAGGGCGGCGGTGGGCGAGGCTGAGCGCGGTGGGGTTGGCCAACACAGTGGGGTTAGGATTCTTCTTTCGAATGTTTACGCTTCTTTGGATGGGTGGGACGATGTCGTTAGGGTTAGGGAGGAGATGGCGAGGAATGGTGTGAAGAAGGTCGTTGGGTGTAGCAGATGATGCGTAGTGTATATTTGTTCTTGTTAGTTTTCTTTGTCAGTCAGTTGACTATCATCAGCTTCTAGTAATCTCCGATTAAGTTTAGTATGAATTGAATTTAGGCACATTATTATCTATGGGATGATCTGTGACTTGCAGTAGGACTAATCGTTCGATCGTCTAGTGGGATTGGATAAATCATTATTGCTGTTTGTTTCGATCTCAAGTCTACGTAGACAACGACGTTGAATAGTTTACGTGGTATCAAATTCATAGTTCCCGACATTAATTCAATGTACTTGACATTTGTTATCATTACTTCACGTATAACCTCGCTTGTAATGTAGGTTTGTTTTTTGTGCCATATCCAATGAATGCCATTTCTTTTTTTTTTATTATTTTTAAAACGTTACACAATATGTTCCCAAAAGCTTATTCATTAAAGTATATATAGCATGCACAATGAAATAAGTCTATGTCCCCTATTCATGAATAGTGAGTGCCATGAGAGGTGGACACAACCAACAATAATAATACTAATTCTCGTCCCAAATCATCACAATATATTCAAAATCCCCCCCTAAAGCTTACTACTACTACTAACCTCCCTGCTCTTCCCCTTGAACGCCGTCGTCCCCATAGCCTTCGCCATCTCCTTCAGCACAAACTTCTGAACCTTCCCCGTCGAAGTCTTGGGAAGCTCCTCCCTGAAAACCACCGTCCTCGGCACCATGTAACGAGGAAGCCTCTCCCTGCAGAACCTCAACAAATCCTCCGCCGTCAGCTTCTCCCCTCTCTTCACGCTCACGAATGCGCACGGCGTCTCTCCCCAGTACTCGTCGGGGCGAGCCACCGCAGCCGCCTCGTCCACGGACGGGTGGGCGTAGAGCACGCTCTCCACCTCCACGCTGCTTATGTTCTCCCCGCCGGAGATTATCACGTCCTTCGACCTGTCCTTTACCTCGAGGTACCCGTCCGGGTGCACCACGCCCACGTCCCCCGTGAAGAACCACCCGTCCCTCATGCACTTTGCGGTGCCCTCTGGGTCCTTGAGGTAGCCCAGCATCACGCACCCGCCGCGGAGGACGACCTCTCCGAGGGTTTTCCCGTCCCTCGGGACGCTCTTGGCGGTCTCTGGGTCTATCACGTCCAATCCGGCCATTCCTGAAATAATGGTGTGCGTGTGTGTGTGCTTTTTTTTTTCTTTATGGATTTGATTATTTCGGGACTATTGCCCATGTTTGGGATAGGATGGGTTTTTTTGTTTATTTGTAGATATCGCTTTTTAGTACGTCGAGTTGCCGATTTTGGGCCGTTTTGATCTTTTCTCAATCGTTAGTTTTGATAGAACTTAGCATACGACATTGCATTATCTCCTTTTAGTGAACTCTAACAATCATAAATCAACTTCTTCGAGGTATGAAATCCTATATTCCACTAGGTATTCCAAATTAGGAAAAATCATTACACGTCATCCCTCTACCAAGTGTTTAAACACCCGTAAATTTCGTTACACCGAGTGTTTAAATAAAAAAATATATATATAACTTTGATAAATTTTAGAGAGAAATACATATAATATTGATTTGGAATACCTAGCGGAATATACTTAATTGAATAGATGATCCCAAACCCTTATTCGACTTAAACGCACGAAAATATCACTATGAATCACATCTTTGGATTGATCGACAACCCTTAAAGTGAGTTAAATGCGTTGCATAATGATACTCGTGTGCGCTTAAATCTAATAAGAAGATTAGTTACGATGTTAAGTCGATCAAAATGGGATAATTGTGCAACGACACGCTAAATTTCGTCTAATTTAATGATTAAATAAAACGATAGGCCAAAATCGATGGTGCTGGGGATTAAAATTAAAAGTTACGAGGACAAGTTAGGACTTAGGCCCCGACTCCAAATATAGAAGACTAAAAACAAAGCTCGCCATTTATTTCAATCCTATTTTTCTTCTATTTTGTTGGAAACGAGGAAAAGGAAATTTTAATCACCGTACCAGGCGTTCGAACACCTTGCCGAGCCTTGATGCGAGCCCTTTCCTCCGCCGGAAAACTATTCCACTTGTTATTCCACGCACAAGTCACCACGAGCCCGCCCGTCTCCGTCAGTCCATACCCGTGCGTCACCACGAACCCCAACGCCTCCGTTCGCCGGAGAACCGCCGCCGGAGGCGGCGCACCGGCGGTCAGAATCTGCACGGGCTTCTTCAGAGGCGTCCTCGCGTTGGTCAGCATATTCAGCACCACCGGCGCCCCACACATGTGCGTCACTCCATACCTCTCAATGGCGGCATAAATCGCCGGCGCGTCAAATTTCCTCAGGCAAACGTTGACGCCTCCGACGGCGGCCATTCCCCAGGTGTAGCTCCAGCCGTTGGCGTGGAACATGGGCAGCGTCCACAGATAGACGGGCTCTTTGGGCACCGCCCATTCAGTCAGAGAATCCATGGTCACAAGGAAGGTTCCACGGTGGCTGTGTACGACTCCTTTAGGAGACGACGTCGTCCCCGACGTGTAATTGAGAGTCAACGGGTCCATCTCGGTCAACGGATAAACCCATCTGAAATTCAGGTCGCCCCTTTCCACCATATCCTCGTAGAAATTGCAGCTGCTTTCTCTCGCCGGCTTGACGGCGATTGCTTCGTCTTCTTCGATGACGACGACGGAGGGTCTGATTCGAGTGTCCGGCGAGAACATTGACAGAGCTTCGGCGATTAGACGCTCGGATTGGTAGTCGACGAAGACGATCTTTGACTCGGCGTGCTGGAGTACGACGGAGATCGTCCGAGCGTCGAGGCGGAGGTTGATCGTGTTGAGGACGGCGCCGGCCATGGGAATCGCGAAGTGGAGCTCGTACATGGCGGGGATGTTGGGGGAGACGACGGAGACGACGTCGTTTCTGTTTACGCCCATGGATCTGATGGAGGAAGCGAGCTTGAGGCATCGCCGGTAGG
The DNA here is from genome assembly GCA_027422505.1 of Craterostigma plantagineum. Taxonomy (NCBI): domain Eukaryota; kingdom Viridiplantae; phylum Streptophyta; class Magnoliopsida; order Lamiales; family Linderniaceae; genus Craterostigma; species Craterostigma plantagineum. Next base: position 35,390,970 of record JAPQWV010000001.1, read on the forward strand.
TTTCCGACCACGAGCGCGTGACGGAGTTGTGGACCAGCGACGGACAATCGGCGTAGACGGTGGCGGCGCGCTCGAGGAAGGAGATGGGCGTGAGTGGCGTTGAGTTTGGAGCGCTTGGCCTGAGCTGATCCATTTGTGAACAGAGAGAATAGAAGATTCTTTTTTTTTTCTTATTATGTTTTTAATAAGTAATTGCCAAGGTACGTGGTTTTATTTTTTTCTTTTATGACTTTCTGCATATATTTATACGAATAAAACTGGAAGGCGAAGGTAGAGATAAGGTTTTTTTATGACTTTCCAATTGACTTATACCAAATACTTTGGTGACGACAACAAATGTGGAAAATCTAACATTTAATGTTTGGATTTCTATCTAATTCTAACCTTTTGTCCGGTCCCTATAGGGATAACATCTCCACGTTGAAGTCCGAATTCATCTCATTTATACTCAACTTTTGGGACTTTTTGATATGTTTCTTTATATTTGAGATGATTTAATTGTTAAGGTTTGTATAAAATCAAATAATGAACATAAAATATTGAGTTTGCTTACTGGTTTTACAATAATTTACATGATACGCTTTTATCTAAACTCGTATATATTGGTTTACATTTATGAATTGTGATATGTCTTACACAAATTCGTACCGAGCAATCGATATAGGAACTACAACATTTAAAAACCTTAAAAATCCAATTAACTTTGGACAAGACATACAAATCAAGAGGGTTTCTTCAAACAAAATCGATCGTCTCATACAACGAGGTTGGGTATTATTTCAGATAGAGTTTATAAATTATTGTGGGTGACATCTACACATAAATATCTATTTGAATAAATTTTTTACAGAATGTACTCATGTCAGAAATTTTTATAGGTACCCGATTTAAGGGCTTCTCCAGTCGTACGCTAAAATAAAACTTATACAGCAAAATCTCTCCAATCGATACGAATAGTCGTACCTAAAATGGGTTTTGATAATTTTCTCTCACCTCAAAAACTCAAATATGCGTCTGTACTATTCATCAACCTAAATCTTTTTAGCTCTTCCAAAAAGACCCCAATTTAATACATAATTTGTGTTTAACCCAAAATGCTTTAATGAATCAATTATATTCTATTTTCGTTATTCCTTTAAAATAGCATGATACGTAAATAATGTTTTAATATTGTAAAATTATTTTATTAAATGTTTTCTCATTTATTTTAAATATTGAATTTAAAAAACATTATTATTGTACTAATAAATATGAATTTTAAATAATATCATCGTTTAATTTTTTAGTTGTTGTCTAATTTGTAAATTTTATTATAAATGGGTAATACTGAAAAGTTGTAAACTTTGGTGTGGAAAATGATATTCTACATATTCTTTTGAGGTTAAAATGAGTTTAATGGTTGGAGAAGAATTACTGTTTGATGTGACATTTACTGTATTTTGGGTTTGAGAATAGGTTTATCGGTTGGAGATGGCCTAATGTTTACCAGTTTCTTCAGTCATGCTGTACCTTTCTGTGTGTGTATGGCGTACCATATCACGTTGATATTGGGTATCTAAATGTGTTTATACGGCGTACCTATGTGTTATAGATGGCGTACCTAAATGTGCTAATACGGCATACCATTTTCTCAACATATGACGTACCACAATACGTTGATTGTGGTACCTAAATGTATTGTATGGCGTACCTGCGGGGGATCGGATACCTATCTGCAAAAAAATTATTCTACTAAGTACCTACATATAAAAAAAAATCTATCAGGGTACTAAATTACAAGTTTTTTTTTTAAATGGGTATTTATGCGTAAAAGATCCTTATTGTGGATACGTATTTATGTAGGGAGATATACGTCATATAAAATTACAAAAAATTATAAATTTTCCTAAAAATTTTATTTCCATGTGTATGTAGAATGTTTTTTAATATTAAAAAACATTTCCAACGAGTGTTCAACAGTGGCAGTAATACAAAGGTGAATCTATATAAAAATGTCCAATTGTATAAAAAATTTGCAAGTCCGAACCCATGTCAGAAATGTTTTTATATAAGTACCCGTTCAACTATGCGTACCATTTTTTCGGACTTGACGTACCTTTTCATATGTGTATTCCGTACCACGTCACGCATTTATATGGTACCTATATACGTTCCGTACGGTACCTTGCGGTTGACTATATGATGGTATCATTTTCTAGCTCTCTATGGTACCTAAATCTGTGATATGATGTACCTTTGCAAAAAAAATTATTCTGACAGCTAACTACATATAAAAAAAATAATGAGGGTACTAACTTGTTAATTTTTTATATTAATGAATATTTTTATTTAAAATCCCCTAAAAATATATAAAAAAATAATATATACGTAAGGCAAACGTACGAAAAACCACGCGTACAGAACTACATTCGCAGTTAGTCCCAAAATCTTAGCGACAAATTAGACCCCAATCAACTCTTCCGTGGGCTTCTTGCCAACGTTCTCCGGCGGAATCTCAGCATATTCCGACAAAATCCTCCTAAATTCCTCGCCGGTGAGCGTCTCCCTCTCCAAAGCTCGTCGACGAGCCTATCCACGGCCTCTCTGTTGTTCCTCAGGTGACTTATTGCCACCTCGTACGCTCTGTCGACGATTCTCCTCACGGATTCGTCGATGTCCCTGGCGAGCTTCTCCGACATCTGATTCCTCGCAAGCATCCTCATCACCACGTCGCTGCTCTGAGCTCCGCCTTGCTCGACCAAAGCCCACGGCCCGAGCTCGGACATGCCGTAGGTTGTGACCATCTGCCGAGCTATTTGGGTCACCTGCTGAAGGTCGCCGGCCGCGCCCGTGGTCATCTCGGGCTCTCCGAAGATCACCACCTCGGCGGCTCGGCCGCCGAGCCCGCCGACTAGCCGGGCGAACAATTGCTGCTTGGAGATTAGGGTCGGGTCTTCGCCGGGCACGAACCAGGTGAGTCCTCGGGCTTGCCCTCGGGGGATTAGGGTCACCTTTTGCACCGAGTCGTGTCCCGGGGTTAGCGTCCTGTCGGAAAATTGAAGCGAATTCCGATATGAGATTTCAGAAGAGAACGACCTAATATTAGAAATCGATGAGTCTATCCTAAAACCAATTATAGGCAAATTTAATTTCCAACGTAAGGACAACCCATTTAATAATCTCATTCCCAGCACGTCTCATCACGTGTGACATGACTGTAAAAATAACACGTAGACATAAGAATCAGATACAGTATAAGAAAGTGATGCTCTATCCTAATTCAGTCAAATCAATTGGAAGATACGCATCGCTTCTCGTGTTATGTTAATTCAGTCCGACAACTTCAAAAAATTTTAATTCGACGCAACGCCCACATTGTTATCTCAGACTACCGCGTGGACATATGAATCAATACGTATTAGAATTTAAGTGATCCATCCTACATCAGTCTATTGGCAACTTCTAGTTATGTTAATTCAGTCAGAAGATCGACGTCGAAACAAAGACTTACGCGCAAACGGCGTGCCCGATCTCGTGGTAGGCGACCAACATCTTGGTCTTCCCATCGGTCATCTTCGTCCCTTCCAACCCCGCGACGATCCTATCGATCGACTCGTCGACCTCCTCGTTAGTAATCACTCCCTTCCCCCTCCGCCCGGCGAGGATCGCCGCCTCGTTCATAAGGTTCGCCAGGTCGGCCCCACTGAACCCCGGCGTCCTCATCGCCACGACCCTCAAATCCACGTCTTTCCCGAGCTTCTTGTTCTTCGTATGAACCCCGAGGATCTCCTCACGCCCCCTCACGTCTGGCAGACCCACCCCGACCTGCCTGTCGAACCGCCCCGGCCTCAGGAGCGCCTGGTCGAGTATGTCGGGGCGGTTTGTGGCGGCCAAAACGATGACGCCCGTGTCCCCGGCGAACCCGTCCATCTCCGTGAGGAGCTGGTTGAGCGTCTGCTCGCGCTCGTCGTTCCCGCCTCCAATTCCCGTCCCCCTCTGACGCCCCACCGCGTCGATCTCATCGATGAAGACGAGGCACGGGGAGTTCTCCTTCGCCCTCTCGAAGAGGTCCCGAACCCTCGACGCGCCCACGCCGACGAACATCTCGACGAACTCCGACCCGGAGAGGGAGAAGAAGGGGACGCCGGCCTCGCCGGCAATGGCCTTGGCCAGGAGGGTCTTGCCCGTCCCGGGCGGGCTGACGAGGAGGACGCCCTTCGGTATCTTCGCGCCGACTGAGAGGAACTTCTCGGGAGTCTTGAGGAAGTCGACGATCTCCTGGAAGTCCTGCTTCGCCTCGTCCACGCCCGCAACGTCGTCGAACTTCACGCCGCTGTTCGGCTCCATCTGAAACTTGGCCTTGTTCCTGCGCATATATATTAATCAATCAATTCGAGCCGTCTTGTAGGGGTTTGTGAGTGATCGGAAACATTAAAAATCCATCGTATCTTCAAACGGGTCCGAGTCTAGACCCACTTAAACCACCCATGATGCCGGAGTTTCTATAGTGCTATCGAACACACACTTTCCCAGCGGCAAGAGCGGTCTAATTGGGACTAGAATCGAGCCCATTTGAGGATCTAATGGGTATTTACCGTGTCAGATTGTTGCCAATCACTTATAGCCCAGACTCGTAAGCCTTGTAGGGCTCCACTCTGTTGGCATTAGAGGGAGTAGTCCACAAGCTTATATATGGTTTCAATGGGTTTGACACACCAGCATATATATAAATCTAAAAATCGACCTACAAATCAAAAAGCCGTCGAAGATGCTTACTTTCCGATACCAAATGGTAGATTCGGGCCTCCTCCGGGATTATTCGACGAACGCCTGAAGAAGAAATAACCCAAGAGCAGCAACGGAAAGGCGAGGTTTCCGAGCAGTTCAAGAAAAGCGCCGCCGACGTTGGGCTGGGCGGTGTGGGCCGCAAAGTCGACGTTCTTCGCCTTCAGCTTCCTCAGAAGTTCCTCGGGCAATCCTGGGAGCTGCACTTTGACCCTCTGAATCTTTTCGAGGGAAGGGTTGAAAATCTCGGCTATTGCTACGGTGGCGTTCTCGTACAAGTCGACCTTAGTTACGGCGCCTTGGTCCAAGTACTCGAGGAATCTAGTGTACGACATTCGGCTCGAAGATGATGCTTCCATGGGAGTCATGGGCTCGGCGGTTGCGGCCCACGCTTTTTGAGGAGGGTAAATTGAGCTTACCGCCCCGACGAGGGTGATTCCCGACGTGTTTATTAGGTTTCTTCGGGTGGTTTTTCTCGAGGATGGTGGTGAGGGCCTCGGGCCGGGCTTTTTGACATGATGGTCGTCTTTTTGGGCTTTGCAGAGTGGGAGGTAAGATGTTGATAATGAGAGAGTTTGGGACATTGGTATTGTTTTTATTAGGTTTTAGTTCTTTCAAGAGATTGTTATTTTCTTACAGTAGATGTTGTAATAAGGACTAACTTAGTTTGAGAGGGATATTTCGTGATGGGGTTTAATAGGGCAGTGGTATTTCATGAACGCTCTGGAAATTTTACTTCATGGCCGAACAGGTGTTAATAATAGCGTTGAGTGAGTTACGTGGTGAGAATGATCCAATCAACATTTTTATATATTACTTATTGTTGAATTATTAACTTTTTTCTTTCTAATGGAAACACAAGTTTCCAAAGTGTGTTGTCGAACTTCTGTTAAAATGGTTTGGAGATTAGAAGTCAATTTGGAAAAGGAATTGCAGATCTGCACACACCTATCAACATTCATGTTAGTGAACGTTGCATAAAATCAGATAACGTTGTAGATGTGTTCAGTTTCTTATTTATTTTTTGCTCTTTATTTTCTTCCTTCGTCGAAGTGTGTTGTACTTTTTCAAAGATGAACTTTTTGAAATAAAAAACAGCCACCACTAAAGATGCGCAATTTGTAGTAATTTCTTTCACATTTGTTATCCTAACGTGAAAACTTCGTATTCGATCCTTTTTCTTTAATCTCTCCACGATGTTTCTTCTCTACTTATAAATATCTTTTCATTTATAGAATAGAAACTCAACAAACACAAAAAATAAAATAAAATAAGCGTTACGGCGGATCAATATTCGTTTTTCAGACAACACATACATCGAAATGAAGTCTGTGCCATTCATATTATTGCCCAAATAAGAAGATACTAAAAGAAAAAACCCAGCATTATTACTAGGCATAAACAGAACACTCACACAGATGGCTGTGTTCTTAGGCAATAAGCAAACTCACTGCAAGCGATACCGTACAGAACAGAAGCCCCAGCAATCCCAAGTAACTATATTTCCTGCACGTACAAGAACATCATATCTTCACAGAAAAAGCCACGAATATATCATATCAACCTTCGACGTAAAACAACAAACCCTTACGACAAGATTTAGAAAGAGCATGAACTTAAGAAGCAGAGAAACGCCACACATTCTTGAAGAACATAATTGAATGGTTGGTTTGAAAAGTAACAATTCATTACCTTCACCATAGCATTGGCAAGAAACAAGCTTGGGCATCGCAAATTAGCCACAGAACAAGCTACTAAACGCATCAAAAGAAGAATAAATGGAACAACGATACTGACCCGAGTGTGACACGTGCTTTAGGGTCGCCGGTTGAATAGCCTTTGAAGTAGAAATAGCGACCAACGGTGTAAATAACCCCACACGGGGCGCTAATCAAGGGATGTTTAATTCCTCCCAACACCAGAAGTAGGAAGAATATGGGCATAAATTCGAGTGCATTTTGATGTCCTCTCTGCTCAGGACAAACTCAAAATTAGAACCAAAGGAAAAGGTAGATCGAAAAAATGCTGATGGAAATAGCACAAATTTTCAATTAGGTTTCCATCGTAGCTCAATTAAATCGATCGAATAGGGCAAAATACGCATTCAGTAAAGTGGTGGAAATGAATACCTGGACACAGTTGAAGAGCTTAGCATCCTTATTCTCAGCTTCGATGGCGTACATCGTTGGATAAGGCACATTGTACCTGCGCCATCGAATCACAATCGCGTTCGCAAATTCAATAAAACCAATGCGAAAACCTAATTAGAGCAAATAGGAACTATTAAACGAGAAACGAAAAACACCATAAAATCAAAACCTCTTTCTGGCGATTCCTACTTGAGCAGCCATCCAGAAATTGAAAAAGACATACAGAACAAGAATGAGAATCACGTAACCGAACTCTTTCGGCAGCAACAGTTCTACTGCGCCCATTTCTTTCTCCTTTTTTTTGGTGAAAATATTTCAGAAGGGTCGATTCGATCTTTGCTTCTAGAGATTGAATGCCCTTCGCCTAACGTGTAAACCTCTGCTTTTATAGCGGCAACTGAAATCGCTGCTGATGCCGACGATGCGAGGCTTAAGGAAGGAAATTACCAAAAAATCTACATCGATTTCACCGCCTATGTGATTGAAGATATCGATCGATTCGTAGATGGTAATAAACAATAATGTTGGATAATAACGATATTTTTTCAATGAGTTGGAACGTGAAATTCATTGAACATCGTTCAAATTAATAGGGCTAAATCCATTGGATAGTCGAATCATAAATTCATTTTTTTTAACAATTTAATTAAATGAACAGAGTGAAATACATTAACTGACTGGATTCTTGTTGACTGAACTAAATAATATTATATGCTTCGAATTCAAAAATGTATTGACTTGCTTCAAATGTCTGTCATCTACCTACAAATTGGGTCGTGTCACATAACTAAAGAATCGGTCTTATTTTAAAACTCGAAATAGAAATAAAAAAATGAGTTAATTACTAGAAATTATAATTTAGTAAGAAGGAAAGATGCAAAGTTAAAAAAAATTAAGAACAACTCAACTCAACCACAGTAAGAGCATCGAAAAGAAGTGGTGGCGGAGCTAGAGAGATTGATAATTGGAATCCAATTCATGTGTATAAAATTTCATCTCCCCTTACAGTAATAAATAAAAATTTTATTGGGGTCCATTTCTGTAAAATATTATGAATAATATAGATGTTATTTTACTTTTATTGAGAAATTATAAAGGAAAAAATCAGTGGTAGAGCCAGACCTAGAAATCAGTCGGGTCCAAATTTAAATAAGAAAATATTATTAGGAGGGTCTAATATTGTATACATACTTTAGTGGGGTTTAATTTTGAATATAATTCTTCAGGGGGTCACTCTTGCAAATATTAGTTATATTATGTATTATTTTAATTTTTCTATTAAAATTTATAAAAAAAAATTGAGTGGGATCCATGCACCCCATGGTTCTGGGATAGCTCCGCCACTGCCTGTATTTATAGTATATGCGATTCTCTGTGTTTGATGATTGCTTAGAGCATCTCCAACCGAGCTGGAAAACCAAAAAAATTTATAAATTTACTCCAACCGATACCAAAAATTAAACGCGAAATGGGATTTTTAGTTTCTCACTCAAAAAAAGACGCATCTTTGCGTTCAATTCAGTTTTATGCGATGCAAATTTTTTAATTTGCAATTAAGTACTGAATTTTCCTGTTCCCTCGTATGTATCAGAAAAAAGCTGTTTTTTAAGGGCGGTGGTTGATGACGTCTGACATTGGTTGACGGCTGCAATATATTTACCTCATTTACTGCAATTTTACATAATTATTTATTACAAAAATCGTGGTAAATAGAATTCGCTGATGTCAATGAACGTTAAATCAAGTCTTGAAATCGATTGAAATCCGCCAAAAAAAAAGAAGAATTCAAAGAGTGGAAAAAGTCAAGACAGCAGGCCATGGTCACATTGCACTCTTTCTAATTCTCATCTGACGATTTCTTTGCCATGGTCGGATTTCATATTATAATATATACAATCCATTTATTTAATAAATATTAATTGATGCTTTTTATATGTATAAATATATTTTGTATTATTAACTTATTAATTTTCAATTAAATCTAAAATAATATTTGTAGTCTACTTCGTAAATTTGTAAAATATGGGTAGTATTAAAATTTGTTAAAATTGGTGTAGAAGTGAATATTACAAAATAGTATATTGAGTTTGAGAATGAGTTAATCGGTTGGAGAAGAATTACTGCATTTTGAGTTTGAGAATGCGTTTATCGGTTGGAGATGGTCTTAGTCGATTAATTACAACATTAAAAATTTCTCTTAAATGTATGAATAAAATCATGGAAATTTTGTAAGACACAATGAACGCGCCATCTCCAGGAAATCGCATTTCCAAAATGTTGACGTTATTTTCACTCAACGCTTTTCACAACAATGACTTTGCATAAGCAATAGGCAAAGCAACCAACTTCTTAGGTTTGCTGACGTAAGCCCTCCTCGTGAAACTATTGTAGTCGTTCGCTTCTATCTCGTCCAATATTTGCCTGTACATAACCACCGAAGCCCATACCTAGAAACAAAAATGGAGCCAAAAAAACGATGACGTGATAAAAGGCCTTGACTTATTACCTACCAATTGGGTATAACCCAACTTCCACTAAAAATATGATAGTGTAATGTTCATTTAGTGAAACACATTTTAACATGGTTAGGATAGGGCGTAACGTGACACGTGTTTTTTCTGAGTGAAGTTGAGTTATACACAATTGGCCAATTGGGTAGGAAGGACAAAGCTGTAATAAAAAGGGAACTTCGATATATAGTCGAAAATTCTTACGGGCCATCGACTAGCGGGGCATAGCTCGCTTACGCCCGCTCGGCGTCGCCGTAGAATTTTCGAGCCCTTTCGATCTGTTTCCTCATAAACTCTCTCCATTTTTCGGTCACTTTGCCCGAAAATACGTCGCGTTCGGACAAGCCGTCCTGCGCTAGTTCGTCCAACGGCAGATAAATCCTTCCCCTTCTCGCGCTACGTAATGATAACGAAATGGAGAAAAAAAAAAGAAATTAAGTTCGAAATCATCAATTCTTTTTAATATATTTCTCGATTCTTACTCTTCTCCGACGTCTCTGAGTATGTTGGTGAGTTGCAAGGCTAGCCCTAGAGCCAGGGCGGCGTTGTAGATGCTTTCGGTGCTTGCTTTGGACTCATGAGATATGCCAAGCACGGGCACGCTCATGAGCCCAATGGTTCCCCCGACGTAGTAGCAGTAGAGGTAGAGCTCCTCGAAGCTTTCGTATCGGGATTTTCTTAGGTCCATTCTCATCCCCTCGATCAAGTCCCTGAATGGCTGCATGCCCGAAAAAGACGTCAAACTTGGCTAATATAACTCACATTTGGTAAGAAGTTATGTCTTTTTTTCTCTCCACACCTGAATGTCGATGGGGTAGTTGGAGACCGCGTCCGATAAAGCAGCATCGAGTAGGTCGAAGGGACGACCCTCGAAAATGTCTTCGAGACGAGCCTCCCATCTGTTCAAGACCGTAGCGTTTACGCTGGACGAGTTTGGACCGTCGACTAGCTCGTCCGTTCTCCTACCCCACACTGTATTTGTTCGTTTCGTACGATTAGGACGTTAGAAAAAACGATCGATCAACGAATGCTTCAAAGACTCACCCGCTACAGCCCACAGAGCTCTCCGCCTCTCGGGAGTCAGGAGAAGGGTGCCTGAAAAGGGTAAAAAGAAAAGAAAAGGTGTAATGGTACGACACACGAAGCGTAACGTACGATGACCCGATGCCTGCCTTGCAAGTATTTTCCTCTTATTTTCCGCATCTTATAATCCACATACCAAACACATCCTAACAGTTAGTCTTTTATGAAAAGGCTAACTGAGTGACTAACCGAGGTAATACGTCTCGGCGTTCTCGGCGCACACTTGACGACAACGCTCGTAAGCTTCGTTCAGTAGCCCGAGCGTTCCCGGGAGAGCTACCTCGGGTTTGACGTCTTTGCCCAACTGTCTGTTAACCGCCAAAGCCGTCTGCTTTAGGACGGCATCGTACACCTTCTTCTCCGACATTGTAAGACCTGATGCTGATGGGCCCACCGTGATGCTCGATTTTGGCGAGAATCTGCCTCGACGGTTTCTGTTAAAAGTAGGGTTTATGCAGCTGTTCCATGGTAAGGGCATGAAGAAGGTGACCGCCGACAACATAGTGATGGGCTTAAACAATAATGAAAGATTTGATCGTAAACTGTCACTTCTATAGAAGCTTCTAATTTTCTCTCAAGCTTACTGATCAAGCTACCATTATTAATGGGGTTTCTGTAAAAATAATGGAGATAAAAGGCACATGCTATTATTAGAGGACGACCAATGAGACGAAAGAATTTAAAATGTGAAAAGAATGTGATGATCGATGGGATCTGATGAAAGTTTGAAACAGGTGACAGAAAAATGCCACCTTGGATTTGATGGAGTGTGAAGGTTACTGTCTGATCTACGACAGCAACTGGGAAGAAAACAATGTACGCTCTGTACACTTCCGGCTTCCCAGAAATCAGCTTTTAAGAGCAAGTTTTGTCTGCTGGCCGAGAACACTCATCTTTCTTTTAAGCAAGTGCTGTAAATAAAGGGGCCAAATAAAAATTACACGGTAAAGAAGTAAAGTTGATACAATGGTTTTCTTTAAAGCTCTGCTTTTCTTTTCAGCAATTTATGGGTCAATTCGAAATCAGGCCCCATTAAGGGTTTGATTTCGAATTCAGGCCCTGTTCGAGAATTTTTTAGGTTAAAGGACCCATTTTGTGGTGTAAAAAAGTGGTACGAATAATATATGAACTGGTATAGAATGATCGTTTGTGTTACAAACTTTGAACATACTGGTATGTCAAGCAATAAAGTAGTACTGCAGAAAATAAACTGGTATCAGATGATCATAAACTGGTACCAGATTATGATTTTGTGGTACAGAATTTCAACATACTGGTATGTAAGAGTAGGGGTGGTAAACAGGTCGGGTTGGGTCACCTTCGGGTTCAACCCGTTTAATAAACGGGTTGAAACTCTCAACCCTGACTGACCTATTTACTTAACAGGTCAAAAAATCAAACCCAAACCCAACCTGCTTTAACCCTAACCCAACCCGCCAACCCGCCAACCCGTTTAAAATTATTAAAAAAAAAGAAAAAAACAACAAAATTGCAGAATTATAATCCAAATTAAACAAACAAAAGGAGAACTAATGCAATTTTTTTCTAAAAACATCATGTGTGAGCGTAAGAGTAGATAAAGAATTAGGGTTAATCCTTTTATTTATTTATATTAATAATAATTTAATAATATATATTATTCGGATTAAATGGGTTGATTCCGGGTTGATTTCGGTTTGATTTCGGGTTGATTTCGGGTGAAAATCCGAACCCTAACCTTACCCACTTAAAACTGGGTTGGGTTCGGTTTACCCATTTACGTAAACAGGTCAAAAATGCTAACCCGAACCTGCTATTTTCAGGTGCGGTTCGTGTCGGGTTGGCGGATCGGGTCGATTTTTAACAGCCCTATGTAAGAGCAATGAAATGTACTGCACAAAAATGGGTACTTAAAACTAAATTTTTTGCCAAGAGAGCCTGAATCCTAAACGGTAGTTATGGGAGGGCCTGAAATGAAAATGCCCCAATTTATAAACTCTATTTTCTATAATAATAAAAAAATTCGATGCCTATTTTTACTCATTTTTTATGACTACTCTATGAAATAAAAATTTTAAAAATTCTGACTAAAAAATTACTTTTTATTTAAATTTTAGAGGAAATTTTTTATATTTTTTAACATGTTGTTTAATTATAGTTTATAAAAAACTAAGATTAATTAATTAACATACTGGTATAATTTTGATGTTATTGCATCAAGAATAAGATATGACAGTAAATAACAATAAGGCGTAACGATATTTTTTTGCTATAAGTAAAAAAAAAAAAAATTAACTTAGGAACTACGACAAGAAGAGGAATAGAAACAATGTCGGTAGGTGGCTTTCCTGAAGAGTGACCCATTTGGTTGGTTCCATTATTGGGGGGATTACATAATGTTATCTTTTTCTTTTCTTTTTTCTTTGTTAGAATATATGTGTCGGTTTGGACATGTGAGTATTTCAACATTCTCATTCTGAAATATTTAACGCAACTTTATTTGAATTTTATACAATTAAATTCCCACAAATCCCAATTGAAAAGAATAATAAACATTACAAATTTTTCACCTCGTTAAACAAATCAATAGAAATGCAATCCAATTTGTACCCACCAAATGGCACATAGAGCCAAACCCAAAGTGAAATAACGCCTAAATACTTCGATCACCTCATCACCTTCTTGATCTTCCTCAGCACCTTCTTCTAACCCTTTCTTCATATTCTTGTTCGAATTCCTCGAAAGTTCCACCGAATTGTTCGTCGAGCTTATCACATAGGTTTTCGCCCGAGGATTCACATGGACTCGAACCGTCTTCGAGGGCACGACTTTGTGGTAATAAGTCCTCGGAGCTTGTCGGGTCGAGACGAGCCGCCCGTGGTTCACTTCGACTCCCTCGAAAACGTCGTCGAAGTTTTCCTCGGTTATCGCAATATCTTCGCCGTGGTCGTTCAAGAATCCGTCGCACGCAATATCGTCGGCGACTATCGGCGCACTAGAATTAGGGTTTTCCGAGGCTTCGTTTACTGGGACGGGCACGTACGCGTCGGTAAATGCCTGGAGAAAAGAGTTAGAATGGAGATCAAAATTACAGCTCTATCAGAAATTGAGGACTCAACCTAAAACTGTAATTGGTGATGTGCGAAGCCTTTTTCTCTTTGCTATATATTAATTGTTTCTGGTTAGTTAAAACACGCCGATCGAACCTGCTCCCATACAAAAACTATATCCTAAAGTCTGTTTTTAGGTTGAGAACCTTAAGAGTTAAATAGCTTAATACCTTTTCGAGCTCTTCATCCGACATGCCTATCCATCTCAAGTTCTCGACCGTTCTTTCGTCGGGATTATGGTAATCAAACACGAGATCGTCGCCGTACGAAATGCCGGCCGGCCTATGAATTTGCTCTTGTCTTAGACTATTTTGACGATCGTCGCCGCCGAGGGCGAACGATAAATCGCTCGTCAGAGGATCGTAGTAACTAACTGGGGCACACCCCTCGTCTTGATTTTGAAGGTCTTGCGACGCCTGGGCTAGAACTAAAATTTCTTCCAATACATCGGTTTGATGAGTTGTACTATTATTACCCTGCGATGAACCTAACATCGTCCTAGGATCATCGACGACGAATGTGTCCCGAGAAGAGAAATGTTGCAACCTCGCACACTCTAGCGCCATGTCAACCTAGTAAAATAAACGAGGCGAATGAAAAAAAAAAACGGTGCGCGCAGGAAAATTGACGCATAAATTTCGACGTGGAGATAGCGTTCTAACCCTAGATGGCGGTGGCCGATATGGTATGGGGGCATTATCGTCATAGCGAATTGATGCATCCTCCGATGAGAAGTATTGCGTGTTATAATTACTCCACCCAGTGTCGTTCGAAGAGCTAGCCACATTATTCATCGCCTTATTCGACCCAATTATCGAACTTTGATAATTGTCGTAAGCGTTTTGATCGTATCTTCCACGGTGATCGGAATAGAGTTCGACGCTCGAAGACGAAGCTACGTATTGATCCTCGATTTTCGGAGCGTTTAGGGTCTTCTTGAAAACGCGGCAAAGGGCGTAAGCGTCCTGAGAAATTCGATACGTAAGAATAAATCGAAGTCTACAGCATAATTATATGTTGTAAGAACAAACAATCTCACTATCAAGCTTGATGAGCTGGCTTCGCATTCCCTTTCGTCTAGGCGATACTCGTGCATGACCCAGTCGCTCCGAGAGCCATGTGGGGCCCGCCCGCGGTAGTAAACTAGGGTTTTCTTCATGCCCACGGGCCGGGCTTGGGAGACGACCCGTCGGTCCTTGCCCGTGGCTTTCCAGTACCCGGCCCGTGTGGCCCGGTTGGTCCTCGAACCGTTTGGGTACTTACGGTCTCTGGGACTGAAGAAGTACCATTCGAGGTCTTTGCTTGGTAGTAATGATTTTCCTGTAATATATTGAGAAAGGGAAAGATAAAAAAAGAGGAAATATTTTTTTTTTGTGATTTATGTTTGCTTTTTTGACTTGCAGGGTTAGATATTTGCATCGCTAAATAAAATCGTTGTTGTTAGAGCTTCACAAGATGTAGGGACCATGCGAAGAAATTTGTTGCTTTTCACCTCAACAAGCTCGAGGATAAAGATATTATTTTATCGGAAAAATATAAAGCTCGATCCTTAGTTTGACTGGTACTTCGTAGATATGCATATTATGGTAATTTTTGTTGTCTTGTTTTCACATCTACAATATGATAATCTATTGCTATATTTAAATATATTTGGAAATTTAATTTTTGCACTACACAAAGAAGCCGTAAAAAAACAAGAGAGATGGCGTGAGAGATGTTGATACAGTATCACAACGCCTTATTTTTCTTTTCCGTTAGTATTCTATTTCAAGAAATAAATGTATTCTGTTTTACGGTGTTTTATTAATTAATATACCTTTCTTTACAATCTCCCCGTTTTATTGCTTCCCCAATATGCCAAACCTTATTCTTATGTTCCTTCCATGAAGATCTTATACTATAAATTATCCTCTTCATACTTTTTTAAGTCCAATAACTGAGTTACTAACAACAAATTTAAAGGCAATTCGACAAATTAAAAACTACTATGTTGCAAGTAAATAAATAGTTAGAGATGAAGGAAAGACCTGGCAAATCCCATGGCTCACACTTGTAGAGATCAACTTCGGGTATGACTTCAAGGTCGATTTTTCGACCGTTGATTTTCCTCTTTAGGTAATAAGCAACGAGCTCTTCGTCCGTTGGATGAAACCGAAAACCAGGTGGTAATGAAACTGGCGCCATTATTATTACCAATTATATAATCTCAAAGGAAAACCCTAAATATTCTATCCTTACTTCTTGGTATATGCCTCAAACTATAACTGAATTTAGACTACAAATCTTCAAGAAAAGCTGCTATCCTCAAGCTCTAAACCGTTCGAGGCCAGCCCTTAGATAACAACTTCTCAAGAAAAAGACTACGAGAGAGAGAGAGAGAGAGAGAGAGAGAGAGAATGAGAATGAATGAAAGAAAATCGCAGAAGAGAGGGAGGTTTGATGAGAGTTGGGGAGTGGTGATTTATAGGGAGAGGCTTTGGTAAGAGAAACAAATATAGAATTTGAGGGTTTTAATAATAGTAATTAATTAAATAAACGAAGTAAAGGGAGAGGGAAAAAAGCAGGATGCTGCCACCCCAACCCTAAATTGTAACTTTACCTATATTTTTTATTTATTTTCGACAACCATCGAAATAGAAGACTATTTCTTTATCTATCTTACATCAAACGCCACTCCCCTAACCCTTATTGCAATACAAATAAACTTATATATTGTATGTATCGATCCCATGCTTGATGGGGTCGTCCTATTAAATTCTTTGAATCTTATGTTGCCTTGCTTGCTCATCCACGTGGTGACATCTCATTCGATGATTGATGGCCATCCTTTGCGATTAAGGTTAAGGAATAGTAAGGAATTTTGATTTTTTAGAGGCAAGGCAACGAATTATGTTGGCGGCTGTCTTAACTGTCACAACTGAAAAACTAAGAATGTTCCCTTCACATGATCAGGGAGTTTCGTTGGTTGTCAGTTTTCAGACACAATATGATTAGTTAATGATTAAGACAGAATAATTACAGCTTTGATCAGATCTAAGCTTCATCATGGATGTCAGTGTTATGGGTAATCGAGACAAAGATCACGTATAAAGAAAAGCGCGTCAGCCTTAATATTAATCAGATAAATATATATATATGGTCTTTAGCTAGAATGGTGAGACTGTGAGAGTTTTTATTTTAATCAAATTAATTTATAAAGTAGGTGAAATTGTTAACCCTAATTGTAGTAGTGTATAAAATACTCTGTAATAATAATGTGGACAACATATGAAGGAAAAGTGAGTATTCTGAATGACTCTAGTTATTACATAGCATGATTAAGTTAAATTAATTCGATTATAATCTTTCCTAACTGTAAAGAAAGTGAAGGCAAAATATGTGACCGCTCGGCGCTCAATTGCAATGGAGAAGGTAGGATAAAAAGCCAAAAGTGGGGCCTACTTTTTCCACGTGAAGAAGAGAAATCCACGTGGCAGACACAAATGAGAATCACTTGTCTCTGTCTTTAACCTTTTCCTCAAACCAACTTTTTGTACTTTTCCTCCTTTTATGGGTTTTCTTATTTCTTGTTTTGCTTGAATGTCGATTTCTGTATATACAATGAATAATTATAATTTATAACAACAATACATATCGTTAACTAATGTTCTTTCTGAAGCAGTACGCCAATAGTGTTGCATGAAATGGAGATCCCAATGCTATTATCAAGGCAATAGTGAAAATCAGAGTTTCATTCGTATATGAACGATATTTATGTTTGCTGTACATACAAAAATTACGCATGATGTCATAGGTATAGTGTTCACTAAATGTACCGAAAGGTTTCACTAAAATATTACATTAATGCACTATGGGTCACCTACCTACCACTTCTTTGATTTCCCATTTCTTATATGATATTGCAAGTTGGATTTAATTAAAAACATGCCGAAAGGGAAACAATAATGCCTTCACCCGAAAGTTGTAAAACGTCGTGTTATACAAAATAATTAATTGTTATTCTCTACCATAAACATTAGCAATGATTATATGTACGTAAGAACAAATAAAATAGTTGAAGATGGATTCCTGTAATTTTTTAATTAGGCTAATACACATAGTTCTAATCGAAAAGGCAATAAATAATGGTAACTAATATATAACTTGGACTTTCTTATATTCGGTACACATTACATTACAAAACGACAAAATATTGTTGAAAAGAAACATTAAAATTCCAACTCAACTCATCGTCGGGCCTGAAAATCTTAGGCCCGCTAGAGTTTGGCCCGTTGTTTCTCGTCAGCCCACTCATTCCGGCCCGACCCGCCCAAACATTTAGTGGGGTATTTATGTCCATTTTTTTTAGTAATGGGGAGGGAGTTAAGATAAGACGTAAAGTATTGGACCAAAATGAAAATGATTCATCACCGACCCATCCCAAATTACACGCACGCTCACCTCACTTTCCGATTCCAATCAATTAGGGTTTTATCGAGCTGAGAAATTCGGCACGAAGAAGATCATCAATCTCACAGGTTACAGCTCCTTTCTTCTCAGGTTTTATATTTTTATAAAATTCACGATCCAATTGTAATTGTATTGGGGAAGTATCCGAACAAAGCCTTCTTGCTCAGTCGTTGCGCTGTCACTGTCCCCCCAACAAATCAAAGACGAAAAATATCCATAAAAAAGTGAAGCAGGTGAAGAGTAAACCTCCCAATCGTATACCAAATGCGAAACAAAATTTCAATCGAACACATATCGCGGAGGAGATGTTAGGGGCCGTCCAGTTAGGTCTATTGGCGGCCTCAGTTGTTCTGTTTGTTCCAATGGGCATGGCGGGTTGGCATTTGAGTCGCAACAAAATGTTGTTCTTTAGCTGTGCCCTCTTCATAACACTCGCCGTTGGCGTCCATCTCATGCCTTACCTCGTCTCCTATTCGAGTTTTCTGCCACCGTCAGATGTTCCCATTACGTCGTCATTTAATCGTGATTCGTGTCTGTCATCTCTTCATGACATAGCATTTAGAGATGTTAGTGGATGTGATACTGTTGATAGTAGCTGTGGTAAAAAGAAATCTTGGGATTGGGTTGACACTGAATGTGAGTTTCATCGACTCGGTAAATCGGATGTTTCAGTTTTGCTGAACGGTTCATGGATTGTGATCGCCGGCGACTCACAAGCCAGGTTAATGTCCGTTTCTTTATTGGAGCTTGTGATGGGATCTGATGGTGTAGAGAAGATAAGGGGCGATTTGTTTAAGAGGCACAGCGATTACTCGGTTGTGGTAGATGGGATTGGGATGAAGCTCGACTTTGTGTGGGCCCCTTTTATTGCCAACTTGACTGAGTTTATGGGTCGGGTTAGAAGTAGCAATGCTATACCCGACGTAGTGGTAATAGGGTCAGGGCTATGGGACATGTTACACATTCACAACGTCTCTGATTATGGTGCTTCGTTGAGAGAATTCAGAAACTCCGCCCTGACCCTATTGCCCGTTTCTTCGAATACGGATACCAGCGAAGATGGGTCGACCCGCCCCAAACCTAACTGGTTATTGCATTTGTTTTGGGTTGGGATGCCAAAGCTAGTGACAGAAATGCTGAACACTGCTGAGAAGAGGCAGATTATGACCGAGCTTATGTGCCAGCTGTACGACGATGAGGTGGTAAAGAGCAAGATACTAAGGAAATACGGTGGGCCCTTCTGGAAGTTGGACGTTCGTTCGTTGAGCGAGTCTTGTGGGGCCCAGTGTACGGCTGATGGGATGCATTACGACGCGGTTGTTTACGATGCTGCAGTCCAGATATTGCTGAACGTTTTGCTCGTTGAATCTAATCAGCAGACTCTATGATGCCAACTGAAATTGGTGGCTATGGATAAGTCATCGCCATATGGTCAAGATGATTTGTCTGTGGTTCTGCAGGTAGGTTCGATCTTTCTTCTTACAGCATAATGAGTAGTAGTTACACGGTTTCTGCTCTCAAGTCAGAGAAAAATATTTTGTGCCTCACGTCGAAATAGAAAGTGAGGACGGAGATAAATGAGTTATGTTCTTCTATGTTGAAAGGATTTTGTAAGGTGATTACAGGATGTTCTTTGGTTTCATTTGTTTCTTCTGATACACGATAATGTGAATAATGTAGTATAACGAATGGCTGCAGTTTGCCCGAGCACTCGCTTTGATGAGATATATTTGGCCTTATCAAGCTTATGTTGAACATATCGGTTCTCCGGCCTAAGCACTTTCGTTGAGCTATTGAATATTGCGTGCTATTTCTCAGATTCCCAGCTATATGCTGTCTGAAGTCGAAGCTTATATATAATCTTTGTCCATTGCTTGACCATCTGAAGAACATCCCTCTATTGTCGCCCTTGCAAAGCAAACGGAAGAAGAAGTTGTAGATATAAACCCGTGGCTACTTTTGCATTCGTTCCAAAATATATACCATGTTATTTCTTGCGTTGAGAACGCTCAAACGAATTGAAGGATGCGAAAAGCTATCTTGAGTCTGAAGGGAAGGTGAAGAATCTGATAGCAAGCGAGAGAGGGATCAAAATTTTGTTAAGAGGATATAGAGAAGGATAGGATAGGATGTTTGTAACGATTCCCTTGCTTTGCATTTATTTATGATTCAAAGTGTTTCCATTCCATGATATGTAGCTTTATTCTCTTTCTTTTGTGGAAGACAAATTATAGGCGACAACATGACAAACATTTATGTCTCTCCAAGGATAAGTCTGAGTGGTTCTGGCTCGAAATAGAGGTCATGAGTTCGAATTACTTGAACTCTTTGACAATCAAAGTCTATATGGAACTTAGACTGGAATACATATGTATGAGGAATTAGTCTCGCTGAAAACCGTAGTCGTCACATAGTTCGAATTGCTTCATATTGAACTCACAGTTGGGATACGCTAAGTGACTGGATTATGAAATCTCCTAGTGAAGGTAAGGCGTGCAGATTCATTTATAGTCTGTGTGACTTCGGGACGTAAAGCTTATGTTACGAGTTTAATCTTTCTATATGTCAGGTAGTTCTATAGCCGACAATGGAATTTAGATATTCAGCATGGCATGATTACAACATCATTTAAGGTGGTAACGACTTCGACTCTTTTTTTGGACTCGAACTCTATGGAGCTAAAGCTTGTGAAAGAAGAAAAAAGAAAAGGAAAGCCATAGTTGCAGTATCGATATGGGCCACACTTATTGCAGGGTCAAGGAATATTCCTTCGGCCCACTTATTACCGAACCAGAATATTCCCTGGGCCTACAATTATTCCAGGCCCACCTTATTCCTTCGCCGCTCCACTCAACGACCCTCGGCTGTTTCCACGTGGCATGATGTATTATTTAATTACGTTATCACCCTACAGATTACTGAAATCTCATATGTGCTCCACTCGTTTATAAACAAGCACCCTCCCTTTGTATCCTTTTCACCTTTCGTTTCGTGTACTTCCCTTGCTTACAGATCCTGAAAAATCGACTGAAAGCTGATCGTAGTTTCGTAAGAGGATTGCAAGAAAGATGTCGTCTGCTGCAACGCTGAGCCATGCTGGTACCGAGAAGCTGAACAAGCTTAAATCTGACGTCGCCAACCTCGGTCAGATCAGGTGTTTTTTTTGTTACTTTACTTTATGATCTCTCGAGTTTATCTTGGATTGGTGGAATGGAAGCACCTCATTGAAGCCGATATACGTTTGTTTTTTTTTTAATATTTTGTTGCAGTGAAAATGAGAAATCCGGATTCATCAACCTTGTCACTCGCTACCTCAGGTAATAATTGCGTTCCTCTAACGCTTTGCATCTCCTTGAATCGTTTGGATTAATAAGACGTCGCGCCTCGTGCGGGATGCAGACTGTTTGTACTTCAAGCACCTTTTGGCTCCTGAAATTTGAGATAGGAATTGGATTTTTCATATAATTGATAGTTTGAAGGAGTTGATGATTGAAGTACTCAACTCTATTCTTGAATAATCGTTTTTCACATGATGGAGAGTTTACAGTCTATGCATGCTTCTCTGATTGTACCGTGTTCCTCGAAGTGTATTTGTTTACTTCTAAAGCTGAGTAGCTCTGGGGCATCACATTTTTCTCGTAGTGAGTGCGGTTAGCCTTTCAACTGTGGTATTTGTGGATAATATGTATGTTAATCAACCACCTTTGACTGTTCTGCTGCCGTAGATTAATTATTTATCTGATTCTGTGTCAGATTTTGTGGATTTTTCTTTTGGCCACCATTTTATTTTGAACTAATATGATGTAATCCCTTCAATTTTTGGTTGCACATCAAAGTGGTGAAGCTCAGTATGTTGACTGGAGTAAGATACAGACACCAACTGATGAGGTGGTCGTGCCCTACGACGGCTTAGCCCCTGTACCAGAAGGTTTTTTTTCACTTGGTTTCACTTGGTTATTCAAAATATTGGTTGGTTTATGACTTGGTGGTGATCTTCAAGGGTGTAATGTTTTGAAATTGCAGATCTTGCAGCAACCAAGAATCTGTTAGATAAACTTGTGGTTTTAAAGCTCAATGGAGGCTTGGGAACAACGATGGGATGTACTGGTCCAAAGTACGATTTCTGTGTCTGGAAACCAATGCTACGTTTCTTCACTGTTAACAGCTTGTTCTCTTGGTTTTGGGTGGCGTTATTTTCTAGAAGATTTTTTATCGTTATTTTTCTTCATTGATGATATAACTTGTTTTTGTACAGATCTGTGATTGAAGTCCGAAATGGCTTGACATTTCTCGACTTGATTGTAATCCAAATCGAGGTATTATTTCTGCTCTGCTAATGTTCTGTCCCATGAACTTTGGTTCTAAAGGGCATGCAATGATATGGTTAATTTCTTGTAGACACTCAATGCCAAATATGGGTGCAGCGTGCCTCTGCTTTTAATGAATTCTTTCAACACCCACGATGACACTTTGAAGGTAAAATAGATCTCGAAGAGTTTGGATTTTGTATGATTTATATTTAACGAACTTATACTCTCATTTTTTCCTTCTTTGGAATTGCAGATTGTCCAGAAGTATACTAATGCAAATGTTGAAATTCACACATTCAACCAGGTGACACAGCTAATTATGCTGATCTGTTATTAACAAAATGGGACATCATTTACAATATTACTTTCTTGCAATTCTACAGAGCCAATACCCTCGTCTGGTAGTTGAGGATTTCACACCACTTCCGTCCAAAAATTCTGGCAAAGATGCATGGTAACTTGGCGAATAAATTAAACTTTCATTCTTGATTTAATCATCAGCTTTTGATCAAATTATCTCACTTCACGTATTTTCTCACAACAATAAAAAAGGTATTCATTGCTGAGTAAGCTTGCCCTTTCGTTACTATGTCTTGCTGAACTTAACATAGGTACCCTCCTGGACATGGAGACGTCTTTGCATCATTGATGAATAGTGGGAAGCTTGATGCTTTGTTGTCACAGGTATGACGGGTCTGTGACGTGTTTGAGGAAGAATGCAATGTTTAAGTAAACTTGAGAGATGGATGATTTTATCTTTTTCTTCACAGGGAAAAGAATACGTGTTTGTCGCCAACTCAGACAATCTGGGTGCTGTCGTTGATTTAAGTATCCTCAGCTGGTGGAACGTCCATTGCATCTTATAACAACAGCAACAAATAGTTCTCGTTTTTGTTCTCTAGTTTATCCTTAATTTAATTTCCACAGAAATCTTGAATCATTTGATCAACAAAAAGAATGAGTACTGCATGGAGGTACTTGCAAGAATCCATTATGAGATTTTCGCGCTGTGATACAAAATCTGTTCTCACGCTGCACTAAATTATTGCAGGTCACTCCCAAAACACTAGCTGATGTGAAAGGTGGCACTCTAATTTCGTACGAAGGGAAAGTGCAGGTATTTGCTTCATATCTTCTTGTGTGGCCCAATAATGTGTCACGTGATACTGAAGATTGTTTAACCTGGAATGTTATCCAACATTCCCTTCATATGAAGATACTCATATGGAAGCACAAACATTGCGTAACGGTAGTTGTAATTCGTTTTCCGTGTTGCAGCTTCTGGAAATTGCACAAGTACCTGATGAACATGTGAGTTCAAGCTACATATCTCTCTATTTTCTTCTTTTTCGCATTTTTGAAACTGGAAATTTAAACGACTTATTTGAATCAGATGTTATGCTGGATTATGTCCCAGTACTGTCTCAATCTATCTTTAAGCGAAGAATTTATATGCTATCTACTATTTCAGGTCAACGAGTTCAAGTCGATAGAGAAGTTCAAAATTTTCAACACCAACAACTTGTTACGTCCTTTATCGAACTACTCTCCATTTCAACAGATTAAAATTGTGCGTAACATCTTAGTTATGTGAATCTGCAAAAACCATGCAGGTGGGTGAATTTACAGGCTATCAAAAGACTCGTACACGGAGGTTCCCTAAAAATGGAAATTATACCAAACCCAAAGGTATCACAATAAGCTTTTTATCACCTGGTTGATTCTGTTGTCAAATTTCTTGTTTAAACAATCAATTTTTTCCTCCATTAAAGGAAGTGGATGGCATAAAAATTCTTCAACTCGAGACCGCCGCTGGTGCTGCCATTAAGGTACACACATACAGCCTAATACGTCGATTTCGCTTCTTTATATTTTGCATTTTTATTTGCCAACGTTCATATCTCTTTCAAGAAACCTAGCTCATCTCTTCTTTCTCCCATCTCAGTTTTTTGACAATGCTATCGGCGTTAACGTTCCTCGTTCTCGATTCCTGCCCGTGAAAGCAACTTCTGACCTTCTTCTAGTACAAGTAAGTTGACTTGATACTAAAACTCTAATATCCACGTTCTTGAAGCAATGCCTACTAACTGACCTGTTAATATACGTTCGCAGTCCGATCTCTACACCTTATCTGATGGTGGATATGTGATTCGAAACCCTTCAAGAACCAATCCTTCTAATCCTACCATCGAATTAGGCCCCGAGTTCAAGAAGGTGGCAAAAGAACTATCTCCCTCTCCACCATTCTCTATTTTTATCGAAATGAAATATTTTCAAGGAAAGCATGATATTATATTATCAAATGTGCAGGTGGCTAATTTCTTGAGCCGTTTCGAATCCATCCCGAGCATCATCGAGCTGGAGAGCTTGAAGGTGTCGGGCGACGTTTCATTTGGAGCTAACGTCACTCTGAAGGTGCTGATGCTTTGCTTGCTCTCTACCTTTTCCTTTCACATTCCTAAGTGCAGCTCAAAGGAATCCTTTCGTTACAACAGATAAATCATGTTTTTGGTTTTCGACTATTATGTAATTTTCAGGGTAAAGTGACCATTGCTGCAAAGCCTGGCGTGAAGCTTCAAATCCCCGGCGGATCTGTGATTGCTGATAAGGTTTGATTCCATGGCATAGCTTTTATTTATCAGTCATAGTTTTATTTCCTCTAACATCGTCGTACTTGACCAGGAAATCAATGGTCCTGAAGATATATAGAAATTGTATATATATATACAGACCTTGAAGTTGAGTTGGTATCTTTGAGCTCATTATCTAATGTGCGAGTATTTCCTGTCTAACGAAGAAAAAACTAGTACAAGTCTTTGTCATGTAATAACCAAAAACCTAATAACTGAGTGGGATCTCTCATCTTTTGATCCTATCCTACCCCTTTTTTCTTCTCTTTTTCAGTTCATTTATAACGAGTGATGTGAAAAGGTCGTATGAATGAATACTAGTTCTATTTTGCCTTGTCTTTCTGACAAGCCAAAAGTCAAATTTTGTATCAACCAACCTACGTATCCAAAAGACTAATGTCCGAAAGCTTTGATCTTATCCTTCCTTTTTCATTATTATTATTGCATTTCTACATTGTGAATTCGATGTTGAGCTATTTTATCATATGTATATTTGGTGGTCCATCACGGGTGTTCATGTCCATGACGTAGAAAAATAAAAGTCACCGCCCGACGTATACATATATATGTATGTACGTATAATGTGGGTCACACTATATTTGTATCTATTGTCACATACACATACTACGTTAATGATTCTACAAACATCTAAAAAAATCGCCCGAAATTTTTGTATTAATGTAAGTCATATCATATTTATTTATATACATTATATATTACGCTGATACAAAAAGTATATGCCCCACTAAGCTGGCTTAATGATCAAACGTGGTTTATGGGGATCTAAGTTGATAAAATTGATTAAAAAGGATACGAGATAAGTCTAAGGGAGTTGCTATTCACCGCCCCCTTTTTCCTAATCACCGCTCCCTAAAGGGCTGGAAAAAGACGTTTTTGCCCTTATGCTATTTAAATTAATTTAAAAAGAAAAAACTAACTAAATATATAATTTCGGTACGAAATACTGAAAACTACATACACAAATAAATTCGAACGATCGATCGATACTGAAAAAAAAAATTTTGATTGAACATCTTCGGACCGATCGATCGATATTTTCGGACCGATCGATCGATATTGTCGTAAAAATCATTCGTACGTAGATGAATTAGCGAACACGGATCGAAATAATTTGAAAAAAGTCCTGACCGAACCAAAATCTCGGCCGGCGCTTGGCACGACTGAACAATAATTTCGGCCGCCACAAAGCACGGCCGATTCGGCTGCGACATGTGGCGGCCGAAATAATGGTTCGGCCGTGCCAAGCGCCGTCCGAAATTCTGGTTCGGCCGGTGCTGCGCCGGCCGACACCCGACATCGGCCTGTGATTTTTACGACAATATCGATCGATCGGTCCGAAAATGTTAAATCAAATTTTTTTTCCCGTATCGATCGATCGTTCGAATTTATTTGTGTATGTAGTTTTCAGTATTTCGTATCGAAATTATATATTTAGTTTTTTCTTTTTAAATTAATTTAAATATCATAAGGGCAAAAACGTCTTTTTCCAGCCCTTTACGGGGCGGTGAATAGAGTAAGTCTAATTCAATAGTTAACAGTGAGTTTCAAATTAGCTTCACATTGATGATAGTCGATAATATTGTGTAACATTCGTTGTCAATTCGAAGCATAGAGACTATGGTAGAAAATATTCGCCAATAACAAAGTACTAATAAATATCTAAAAAGTTGTCGAGTAGCCCTTTCCGAAAATGTAAAAATCTCAGCATTTGAGAAATCTCTGGAATTGGCAAATTTAATTAGACAAGGGAAGGGTAATATCACACGATAGAAGAAATAAAGCAATGGATACCCGAAATAAAAAACTAAGAAAATTGTAACATCATACAAATCTCAGCTAAACCCTCCAATAATTACAAACGTATATTAAAATAATATACTAAATAAAAAAACAAACATAAAAAAACTCGAAAAACCACCCCTTTTATTTCTTCTTGCTCTAATCTCACCTAACCCTCGCGTCCTCGTTTCATATATTAATAAATCGCTGGCCAGCACCTTCCTTGTCAAGACTCTCACTTGCTCCTCAGTTTCGAAGAACGAACCAAGTGAAAAGACAACAGAAATCGAATCGGAGGAGATGGCTTTCCAAAAGATCAAGGTGGAAAACCCCATCGTCGAAATGGACGGTTAGTTTCGGATCACCATCTTTTCATTTCGCTTGTTCCTTTTAATTTTTTTTCCGTGTACGTGTTCTGCGATCGGTGTTTTCGTTGTTCTATTTTCTGATTGTTTTTTGTGATCTAGCATAGCTTAATAGGATTTGGCGGTGTTTCGTGTAGCTTGTGGGTGTTGATCTTAGATCGTTGTTATGAAAAGCGGGCGAAGTGAACAGAGATCTCGACTTTTTGCAGATCTGTTTGTTTTGCTTCTGTTTTTACCAGTTAAAGTTTTTTTGTTAAAAGAGTTCGATCCCATGCTACTTTATTTCTGGGCTGAGATATCTATATTAGAGCTCAGCTGTCCCGTCGATCTGTTACGTGCTTGGTAGGTTAGACTCAGACTTATGTTTGACTCGTTATGGGTTTATGATTTGATATGAACTTTACAGTAAATGGTGGAAAACGTTTTATTTTACTGATTGAGTTTTCTGTTTTCATTGAACTATCAGGAGATGAGATGACAAGAGTTATCTGGAAGTTCATCAAAGACAAGGTATGAATGAGAAACAAGCTTTCGAGCAAGTTCTTCGTTGTCTTCTTTGGATCCACCGATGGATAATTACTCTGTTCTTTTCTCATGTGTCTGAATCGCAGCTGATTCTGCCTTTCCTGGACTTGGACATCAAGTACTTTGACCTGGGACTTCCTCATCGTGATGCTACTGATGATAAAGTTACTGTTGAGAGTGCAGGGGCTACTCTTAAGTAAGTTTTTCGGATAAGGTTCAATTTTATACATAGACTACTTTGGCGGCTTCTACGGCGTGGTTAGCGTGATTTCTTGGTTGATTGAGCATTACACTAAGAAGTAAGAGCTGTGAAACTACACTTGCTTTAAACTTACAAACCTTTGTTTCTTGAATTGCAGGTATAATGTGGCTATCAAGTGTGCAACCATCACTCCAGGTAATGTCCATATTTGTCAAGCACCATCTATATGAGAAGACAGAACAGAGTAGCAAACGACATGTTTTGTTAACCTTTTGCAGATGAAGCTCGTGTGAAGGAGTTTACCTTGAAGCACATGTGGAAGAGTCCAAATGGTACCATTAGAAATATCTTGAATGGTAGGTGATATCGGTTTCCTTTAACATTTTCAATTCATTTAAAGGAAGTGATTCATAGGTAGTAAATCATAATTAGTTTTTAATTTATGATTTCCCCATGCAGGCACTGTGTTCAGAGAGCCAATTATGTGCAAAAATATCCCTCGTCTTGTGCCTGGTAAATATCATCTTTTCTTGCATCGTCTTGTTGTGACAGAATTCGCCATGGTTAAACTAGCTGTGGCTGCTTTTAGGATGGACTAAACCTATTTGCATTGGGAGGCATGCCTTTGGTGATCAGTACAGGGCAACCGATGCAGTTATTAAAGGACCAGGAAAGCTTAAGCTAGTGTTTGGTATGGCCTTTTGTGTTTTGCATTATAACATATCATATTCGCACGGCTCCTCTAATTTATGTCGCTGTAATGTTCTAACATAGAATACTCTTCAATGGTGTTGTCGAATGTTATTCATGGTTTAGCTGAACGATGTTCGAATAACTGCAGTGCCTGAAGGGAAAGACGAGCAAACAGAGATGGAAGTTTACAACTTCACCGGGGAAGGTGGTGTCGCTTTGGCCATGTACAACACTGACGAGGTTTGTTTTGATACGTTTATTCATCATCAAGTCATAGTATGCAGTTTCCATGTATTTATTGACTTTCGTTTATTGTGCAATCTACCGTGTGATAGTCAATCCGTGCCTTTGCCGAGGCTTCAATGACAACGGCGTTGGAGAAGAAGTGGCCATTGTATCTTAGCACAAAGAACACCATTCTCAAGAAATATGATGGCAGGTAAGAAGTTATGTGATTTATAAGTTGGATTTTTACCTTTTCTCCACCTGTTAAGTGTTAAATGATGAAGTAACCATTGTTCATCATATATGAAGATTCAAGGACATTTTTCAAGAAGTTTATGAGGCTTCATGGAAGTCCAAGTTTGAGGAAGCTGGAATATGGTAAGTTTTCTTCACCTTTTTTTCTTATGTGGATTCATAATATATTAACTACCTTTTCCAAGCATTTTTTACGTGATTTATATAAATTTTCACAGGTATGAACACCGTCTCATCGACGACATGGTTGCATATGCTCTGAAGAGCGAAGGGGGTTATGTATGGGCATGCAAGAACTACGATGGTGATGTTCAAAGCGATTTCTTGGCACAAGGTATTGTAGAACCCTGCGAATGGCAAAATTGGCTCTCTATATGGAGTGTAGAATACGAGCCAAAGTAACCCAATTTTCACTTCATTTGCAGGCTTTGGATCTCTTGGCCTGATGACTTCAGTCCTGGTATGTTTGTGCACTTCCCTGATCTTTTCTCGACCTTTACATTTCCTATTACCTACCCAAATATTCCTTGCACATGCATTTTTTTTAGCAGCTAAACCAAATCTCCATTTCATTACAGGTTTGTCCCGATGGTAAGACAATCGAGGCCGAAGCAGCCCATGGAACTGTTACTCGTCACTTTAGAGTTCATCAAAAGGGTGGTGAAACAAGTACTAACAGCATCGCCTCTATCTTCGCCTGGACTCGTGGGCTTGCACACAGGTCAGAAACCACACACAAGAACACACTAAAATGTGTGATTATATTGTCATTAGTTATTTCTCGTGAACCTTAAAAACACGAAAAAAGAAAACTTACAGGGCTAAGCTGGACAACAATGCTAAGCTTTTGGACTTCACCGAAAAGTTGGAAGCTGCCTGCATAGGCGTGGTAGAATCAGGCAAAATGACAAAGGACCTCGCACTTATTATCCATGGATCAAAGTGAGTGTTTTTTTTATTAATCGTCTAATAAAAACATGCCAATGTATTTTCAAAACGAGGCTGCTCACTTCTTTCCCCATGTAATAAATCTCTCTCTTCGTAGGCTGTCGAGGGAGCATTATCTCAACACCGAGGAGTTTCTTGATGCTGTGGCCGACGACCTTAAAGCAAGGCTTTCTTCCTAAGTTGAATGTACGTTCATTCCATCAGCAGAATGTTAACGATTGCTGACTATTCATTCATCTTAATCGTTCGTTCTTTGCCGTGTCTTTGCATGTGTTTAGGTTAGGTCGTCGATTTTGCCGAAGGAGACAATGCTTTGCTCTCTTGGTAAAATGATCGATGATGGGAAACATTGAAGCAACATTCGCTTTTACCTTTCCATTTTGTTTTATGTGCTGCTATGAAAGAACTGCGTCGTTTTTGCTGCTTTACTTTGTCCCAATTGAATCCTTTTTGTCTGTACTCCGAGGCTGAAAACAAAAACTATTTCTATGAGCTCTGCTTTGAAATAAAAATGGCCTACAAACATAAAATGACCAATATGCTTTTTACTAATTGGGCTCTGCTTTGATTTATAAACATCACTATTTCTTGCAATCATTTGCTCCCAAAATTATACGATATCCATAGTACAGAAATGCATGATCGAGCAAAAAGAGAAGTAAACTCAAAGATGATAAGCACAAAGACTCGTATATATATACACACCTATATATATTATATAAATATATATTAAGGCTTAAGCCCTTTCACGACAGTCACTGGACACGTGGCATTTTGCACCACGTGGTTACTCACACTCCCAAGCAAAACCCTGATGAACAATGAATTGCGAGAAATTTAATTTGAATCCAAAGAGGTGAAGAAATTATAAGTGAGCTCAAGGGTCTAATTAAGATCTTTTGTAATAATAGTTAACGCTTAAAATTACCTCTTAATGGCTCCTAAACCCCTACTACCCACAACGAGGGAGTCGAGCTTGAGGTTTTCTACCGCATCGCAGAGCTTTTCCCTTGCATCACCCCAATACACTTTCGCCACTACCTTCACCTATTATGTAATAAAAATAGTAATCTTTCATATTCAAATACATAACAAGAATACATTATCGTACCTGCTTTTTCCTGGCAACTTTCTCTAGTAAATCAAGAACTTGAGCATCTGGGATGAGGCCATAATTCTTGGACATGTCGATTTCTTTGACCTCTTCTAATGGAATCAAAGCTGATGAATGAATATCATAGCATGGCATCGATATATTCAAGAAGATTTCTAGAAAGAAAAAGAAAATTGAATTGTATGTATACTTACGAGAGCCCATATCTGCAAAAAGCTGCTTATGGGTGGGATCAGCTTTGGGAGAGACAACATGGATCATTACAAGGCGATCGCCCTCTTCGATCAGATTATCGATAGCCCAATGCAAAGCTGATTTGCTCGTCTCTGAATAATCCATTCCTATCCCAATAGAACGTTGCTTATTGGCCATCTTTTTCTTTTTTTTACTACGAACGATATATGAAGAACTATTCTATGATGTTATATATCATGTTTGTGGCTATTTATATGCTTGCCTTGGATTCTATGAGGAGCAACTTTCTTGAAGGTACCAGAAAAGTCTTTTGGTTGGAGTTTTGGACTGGGCTTTTATTTTAGTCTTATCATATAAAACTTAATTAATGTGACGTTAAAACATACAAATTGGCTTGTCTCATCTCATCTGTAGGTATTATTATTTGTAATGATTTTTGCAGATATCGAACTCGTCTTCGTCTTCAACGTAGATTATGATGTCTCGTTGTTATGGGGGCCTTCTAATATTATTAGTAGGGTTACTTTTCAATTCTATAATGTATTTTTGGTGGTGATTGACCTAATCCAATGAAAAAACACTTTCAGAGATGCATTTATAGCTTTAATATTTCTCATGTTTGTCCGAAATTCACTCTTCAATTTGGCAAAAAACCCTTAAAAAAACAAAGAAAATTCATTCATCAATGGCTACGATTACAGCAAACACTTCGTCTTCTTCATAGATAATACACAACAAACAAAAACTAATCCAACAAGAAACATTAAAGATTTCGCCAAGAATTGAATTACCCTAACAAAAAGGAATACAAATAACACCTCCTTAAAAAAAAACACATTTTTAATGAGATTCCAAAAGCTTAATCCCAGCTTCAAGATCCTCCAACGTAATGGTAAGCAAAGAATCTTCATCCATGCACTCGAAACCAATCCTCAAATCAAGATTCTCCCTCGCATTCACAAGCATAGGCTCTATCAATCCACCGTTCATTTCCTTCCTCTGTTTTTCGCTGGTTTCTCCTTCAATAAGCTCAGCAACAGCTTCCACCGTACAAGACGAATGCAGCTTAAATCCATACAGAAGGCTATCTCCGCCTTGATTCGACATCTTAAGACGAAGGATATTCGACAGATCGATGGGACTGAAGTCGTCGAAGTGGAAAAACTTGGTCACCCTTCTGCAGAAGCCTTCGTTCGAAGCTATTACACGCTTCATAGGTTCGCTGTAGCCCGCGAATATTACGACTATTTTCCCGCTGTCCATGACTGACATTATCTCCTCCAAGGCTTCAATTCCATAGTCCTTGTCGTCAGATTTCTGCATAGGGATTAGGCGATAGGCTTCGTCTACGAAGAGAATGCCTCCTTCTGCGTCTTGGATCTGATGTTTTATTAGTAAAGTGGGATAAAGTTAGCATTTTTTTCACATGGGATTAAGACACTGTTCTATGCCTTCGTAATGGAAGTGAAAAAAGAAGTCACCTTTCTTCGAGTTTTAGGACCAGTGTGACCTACGAACTCTCCGACTAAATCTGTTCTCTGCACTTCTGTTACCTTATCAGTAGGAAGTATTCCCACCATGTGCAGTAGTTTCCCGAGGACTCGAGCAACCATTGTCTTACCTGTTAATAATAGCTGTCCATAAGATATACAAATTCAAGAAAAACACCAGGCAAAAACTTGTTTTTTCATTACATCGTTTGTCCTTACGATGAGACAAACTTAACGATTGGTTGATAAGTTTTACGAAGATAATTAGGCCAAACCTGTCCCGGGATTTCCAAGGAAGGCCATGTGAGGCGGTCTTCTGGCCCCAACTTTGAGCCCTAAGGCACGTCGTCTCTCGTCTAAGAGCATACCCTTAGCCCACTTTCGAAGCTGCAACTTAATCGCTTCTAAGCCAATTATATTCCTTAGTTCGGTTTCGAGGGCGTCCATCTTTGCTTTTATCTCGGTGCAAGCTTCGATGGCTTTCTTCTTACGCTGCTCTTCTAAGTGCTTGATGAGTAAGTCCCGCAATTTTTCATTACCAGGGATAGGCGAAACGTGATGTAAAGGAGTCAAACCTTCCTACATATAACAAGGTAGTTTGCAATAAGCATCAAATAGCCAAGAAAGTATGACCCAACGGTGTAAGAATTTCAAGATAGTTTAATAAGGAAATATTATTACATTATCTTCGGCGCTGCAGTTCGCATTGTACTCGAGCAACGTACTAACGGTTGAGCAGTCTTTATCTTGAAGGGAGTGCCAAACAGAAAGGTGCAAAGGAGTCATCCCATTCTATCGAATAACAATTGAAACAATTGAATATTTAAATGGAGTGTGCAAAAAGAAGCAATAGAAGGAAAGAGATTTTGAGATACAAACTCACATTTGCCTTGGCTTCGATAAAAGCACCATGAGCAAGGAGTAACCTTGCAGTTTCATTACATCCGTTCTTAGCTGCCATATGCAACGGAGTTTCTCCGTACTGCAAAAGGAACGAATCAAAGGAAAAAAGGGAGATTTTCAGGACCGTACTTAATAATTAAGACGGCGAAAAAATTTTAATATAGGGTTACTCTGCTTACCATATTCTTGGCTTCTAAGTCAACTACCTCTTCGGTGCCTCTCCATTGAAGAAGATGTTTAACAACATCGACTTTGTTGTAACCAGCGGAAACATGAAGGGGCGTTTGTGCCATCTATATATGGAGAAAAAATATGGAAGTTAACAAATGTGAAACAAAAAATGAACAAATGTTCCGATAATTCCCCACAGATGCATTTCCCCATCCTTCGCTACATTTTTTCAGCTTTCTTGGTAAGAATAATTCCATAGAGGCTCAACGCTTATGCGATTCTATTCCTTTATATCCGTACTCACACATGAACGTTCCTCTTTTATTGACACGCAAACCATCATATTTGGCAGTTACTTCTCCCCCGTTCATCGTACGTTAACGCCAAGAAATTATCCAGAAAAAAAAAACAAACTTTAACAAGTCTTGGACCATTTATGATAAATCACAAAGCCGCTTAAATCATACAACACAACGGCAAAACTTTCCAAGAACAGCAGATTCATTCACAATACATAATGAAACTGGGAATGAAGGGAAAAAAAGAGAGCGGATGAAAAGAGGGAAACTTTACAACGGGGTTTCGTTCATTGAGAAGAGAAGGATTGTCTCGGAGCAATTTCTGAAAGGCATTCACATCTCCGCACTGCGCATAGCCATGGATCGTGCTCGGCCTCAAAGATTTCGGCCGCTGATTCTTCTGCATATCTCTCTCAATGTGCGATTTGCTTTTGGTTTGGGTAATTGGAGAATCTTTTTTCCCCTTACTTGTTTATCGCAGATTAATGCGGGCGAAGTAATCAAGAAAAGAGTATCGTTTTGAGAGTCACTCGCAGTCAAAGGCGCGTCATTATAATATAGTACTTCAATCAACGAAAGAAAACGAAGGAACTCATAACATTTCTTAGTTGTCGACAGCTCAGCAATCATTGACGCCAGACCACACTCGCCAGGTGTCTGCTTGCAATATTCACCGCAAATAATCGCAATAATAATAGTAATAATCAATTATAATATAATACTAATACTAATGATGACTAATTACTATTTTAGTTAATAGCAATAATAATAATAATCAATTATAGTAATTAGTAAAAAAATAACTAATTAAATGGGTTGTTTTATTTTAATTTTAATTTTATAACATGCTCTAATGCTTAACATAATAAATTAGTACTTTCCGCACGCGCGCTTAAAAATATAACTATATTCATGTTACTTTAATTTTGATATTTATAATACTTAATAATTATAGATGAAACAAAGATTTTAAATATATGAAACGAAAACTAATGTGTTGGAGTATAATTACAATAACTAAAAAATTTAAAAGTGAATTGATAACTTATTAAATTAATTAAATTACAAATAGAGGGATTATATTGCAAATAAAATGAAAATCAAATTGACAGTGTATAGTCACTCTAGACAGTTTATATAATAGAATAGATAGTATAGTATGGATAATATGACAGATTAAAAAATAAGGAGAGGGAGTATTATATACAATGCAAAACTACTGGCTTATGATGATTCATAGTTAATTAGATGTTTAAACAACTTATACGTTCCTATTTCCTTTTAACAACATCTATTCAATTTTATTAATGGGAGAGGTAGATAAAAAAAACATTCAATTTTGATGTGTAAACTTACTTGAAAGTTCGGTTTCTAGGACTTGAACTGGGACTATTTGTCTTAATAAATTCAGTCCGAGAAATACCTAAAGTAAAGGAGTTCAAATGGAATGGAATCGAATTGATGACCTCCATGTAAAAATATCGTGAGAAAACGAACTATCAATAAAAATAACCATAGACTCTCTGGTTAGGATCATACGGTAGGGTTTTACCAGCAGCTAAAAATTGAACCAACACCTACACCAAAGCATATAATATGATGAAATAATATATATATATATATATATATATATGTATGTAAGTGGAAAATGCATGTTAACTATTCGGAAAGGTCATTGACGTATACAATAATCATAAGAGATAGTTCTTTGTTAGCTTCTCTCAGAACAGCCCAAATATCAATTCGATAATCTTTTCGAGAAACTCCTTGTGCGATTTGACCCATGTTTTGCCTGCAATAAGGAATCAATAATGAACTAAGCAGCATTAAACCTAACTAACACAATTCAAATATATGTTGGATTTCTTCTTATAATGATAAGTTAAATAATTAGAGAAGCCAAGGGGAGGCCGTGATGTTACTATACCTTATAATTAGATCATTAGTTTAGACTGTTGCGATGAAAAGGAAGAAGAGTTATTAGATCCGATGAAGTCGTGTGTAGCAGCTTCATGACCATTATTCATCTGCATGCAATCTTCTCGGCTACTGTAAAATTAAAAATTTCAATGCCATATTAGAAAAAACATAAAGAGAACTGTCGTCAAATTTTCGATTCGATCTCTTTCAAACAAAATCATTGATGTGAATGCCGTTTTTTTAATGTGGAAAGAACTGAGTAAGAATAAAAAGGACCCAAAAACATATAAGGAAAGCAAAAGCTGTCACAAACTACAAATCTTTTTAGTTTTCTCGCTTTAATTTTTCATATCTTGGTGTTTTTTTTCCTCCGGCAATAACCCTAAGGTTTAGACGATTTCCAAAGCTACTAAAGTTGCGGACATATATATATACATAAAGACATCTTTATATGATATATGAAGATGCATGTTAATATTGAGACACACATATATTATAAGCTAAGTACCTTGATGAGTTGCTCCACAATGTATTACAAGCGTTGTTTGGTTGATAATTATCCGATTCTTGATCCATAAACAGCCTCAGCTCAGTTCTATCGTTATTACCGCTTCCTATCGTAGACAGATCATCTTCGCCCGACCCGTCTGAATTCCCTTCGATTAATTAAAAAAAAGCTAATTTCATAAGATCACTTACTAATAAGATGTTCTAAATAATACATCTTTTTTGAATAATAGGAAAAAGTAAGTATTTCTATATACGTTTGAGTACCTGAGGAAGCAGCAGGCTTGTCTGTGGTTTTCACAGTTCTGTACATCTGCATAAGGAAAGAGGTCATCACAAGCAGTTTCTTAAGATCGATTATTACAAGAAAAGCTACTGATAATGTTAAACTTAACCACTTCACTAATCTCTTTCTGTCTCTATAGATAGTTGTATAATAGTACAAAATGCATAAGTCATACAATTTAGCTGATCTCTCAAGCTAGAGTCTAACGCCTATTAGCTATTGCAGGCAATGTAAGAAAGACTTCTGTGACTTCCTCAGACATGCCTCAGATTAATCACCAATCACGAGGCTGATGTTTATTCAATTCATGATATAGAGTGTAGTAAAACCGAAGTTGCATTATTGGAAAATGATGACTTTTCCTTTGTCCTATTCATATATACATATCTCTCTCTCTGTGAATAGTAGTACTGTCAGCCCAAATTAAGACTTTTTACTTCCCATTCTTCAATTACATTACATTCATTCATTTAGACTTGAGTCGTCCCAGCGCTTGCTTTAGGCGAATGTGCCGCAAAGATTAACGGAGCCAAATTCTAAATTGGACATAAAAAACAACTCACGCGAACAGTTAGATAAAGGAAAGAACACTGACAAGAGAGAACAAATGTGAGCTTCAGCTATGTTTTTCTACTGTTGATTAAACCGTGTTTATAAAAACCTGGGTTTTTTCTTACATAAATTCATTAGTATATGAAAACCCTCTCTTGTTTACCTGTAAGTGGCTTTTGACATGAGCAAGGGTGAGATCTTTGACATCCATGAGCTCAAGTACTGACTTTGGAGTAGCCCCTACAAAAAATTAAAATAAAATAATTATGAAGACTGGTCAGTCAAAAACCTATCAAGATTAAACAAAGCCATCAAATTTCATGAATAAAATATTCCCAAATATTAGACGAAGTAGCTTATTACTTTCATGGCCGCCAAGGAGCTCAACTGCATGAACAAATCTAGCATGAAGAGTACTTGTCCATCTCATTCTTGGAGCCCTCAAGCTTCTTTTCGCAGGGATCTTGGACAAGAACCTCGATCTCATGATTCCATGGTGATTGTTAGAAGCACTTTCGGGATGATGATGATGATGAGAATAGTTTTGCCCTAAACCATTATACTGATGATGGTGTTGGGGGTGATAATTACCGATGTGCCCCTGATTGTGCATCTGATTATACAAGCCATTGAACCTCGCAACGCTTCCATTGTTAGGCCCAAGATTCAGCAAGGGCATGTGATGATCTAAGCCAACCCCATAATAGTGAGCAGAAGAAGAAGAAGCCGATGAAGAAGAAGATAAGTTATTACTAGGAAGCATCTGATGATGATGATAGAACCTCATCTTTGGATCTCTAACATGGCCCACGTTAGTCAAGAAAGGCAACGGACGGTTGGGATACACTGGGATGCCCTTGATAGGCCTAGAACCGTCCGATGAAACGCCTAGGAAAGTGTCTGCATCGTAAGCACTCGAAGGATTCGAACTGTGGAGATTATTATGACAAGGGTTTTGCGGCGGCGGTCTCT
This sequence comes from Craterostigma plantagineum, assembly GCA_027422505.1. Taxonomy (NCBI): domain Eukaryota; kingdom Viridiplantae; phylum Streptophyta; class Magnoliopsida; order Lamiales; family Linderniaceae; genus Craterostigma; species Craterostigma plantagineum. The sequence goes on from JAPQWV010000001.1 coordinate 35,429,377, forward strand.
TGCTGAGCTCTGCAATTCCTCCATGGCTAAGCGAAGGGTGAGCCAGCGAAAGCTCAGTAAAGCAATTGGTTGAGCTCTTTTCACGGCGCTTCTGTTCTGAGGAAAGATCGAAGCCCAAAACGCTGACGTTTCGAGGGTTGAAAGATGGTGATGATGATGAAGCTTCTGAGGTTGTAATAATGTTATTACAGTTTGGTGGGCTTATGTGCAGAGAAAGATCTGGGAATTGTTTCGAGGAAGAGGGTTCCATGGAAAGCAGCTTCAACTGTTGTAAGTTATTACCTTATTTCTTCACAACAAAAACGAGAACTAGAAAAAAGAGAATTCCACGACAAACGCTTAGAGATGACGATGATGATGAACTTCAGAGCGAGCCCAAATCTGTTCGTCGTTCAAAATTTCTGTAAAGGGAAAGAAACCATTGGCTAGATTAGCTTATATAACTCAATGAAAAGAGAAGGCTTTTAGAGTATAAGATCGATATGTAAGAAATTTTGCAAAATATATAATAATTAAGGGAATGAAAGATATAGAAGAAGAAAAGCTATTTATTATAGCAGTGGAGGTGATGAGGTATGTGGGGTTTGATTTGGTGTATGGTGTATAATTCTTTCCTTGGGAGTATATATTGGAAAGCGACACTAGAACGAGCCCTCGGACTCAATGTCAAGCACATACAAAAGAAATAAAAACAAAATAAGATAATAAGTTTTTTTTCTTACATGAATTGTTAATTAAACTAACATGAGCAAGGTAAAAACAAGAAAATGCCACTACGCCAACTGTGCTGCTACATTTCGAACATTATACATAAAAATATACGATTTCACTTTCTCCCGTGGACGACGGGTTAAAATTCTTGAATATGAAAGTAACCTTCCTTACTCTTAGATTCTATTTCTATCCCATTTTTCTCCGTTAAAGTCACTTTTTCTGTTTAAATAAGTTTACGTAATTATTTTTTGTTGTTTGGCTTTCGTTTTTTTTATTCATTTTGCTTGCACATATCTTTTTATTTTTCCTTTCACAAATCATATAATATAATATTGAATTCTATCGTCTGCTTGCGGAAACATATATGGTTGAAATATCTATGGTCCTCGAGCACCAACACTTCATTCAAACTATAATGTTTTCCTGACATGAGAGCTATATATATATACTCCACCTACAAATCATGTATTAGATAAATCAGATGGAATAGAGTACAATACAATGCAAAGACACACGAGTAGACCCATTGACTTGAGAGATAGATGAGAGAGAGAGAGAGAGAGAGAGAGATGACCTTATCTTAATCTTGATAAAGGGTTGTTTGTTTGGTTGCGTAAATGGTGGATCATGTGCACGAACCAAAAACAAAATAAAACCCACGTAGACATTATTACCTTCTAATTCCCATTTCATACTCCCAAAATATTCCCTTTCTAAGCTTTTCATTACACCTTTGATTTTACTCTTATTACATATGAAGAAAACCGACAACCTAAATGTTTAATATAGTTAGGGTTATTAGTTCAAAACCCTAGGCTGGATCAAAGCGAAAGATTAATATATATCCTCTTCGTATTGGGAAGTGACCAACTCCTCCAAGCACTTTAATGCCGTTTTTGTGTAAAAATAAAAAAACTTCACCTTTTACGATGTTATATAATGCACTAAATGACACAAGTCCATTGACGGTGTCTTGCCCTGTGCATTTAATGTTGCGTTATTATTTTATTGGGAAAAGGTCCTTTTAAAAAAAAAATTCGTTCCATTTGCTTTCTTTATTTTTTCCCTTTTCAATCCCCTCTTTCGTTAGATATAAAAAAGTTATATATGTTCATGATTATTTGATTGACTGACGTTTATGTTAATGTTGACGAGCTCAGCTTTGACAAATGTTGGGCTAACATTTCAGCCAACATTGGTGTCTGTCAACATTCGATTTTATCTTTCATGCCAAAAACCGTTTAACCTTTTATTGTAGCTTTATTTACTGATATGCAGGACGTGGTAAAGTGCTGAAACGTGTCCAAACCGTGTGGAAAGCGTGTGGAGCTGCTTGAACGAATTTAGGAAGTGCAATTACCATAAATAGAAGATTTGAAGATCAAAAGAGATCAAGTCAAGCAACGACCAAGATTAGAAGATCTGAATATCAAAGAGAATCATTCAACCAGCTGCCATAAATAGGAGATAAGGAATCGGCCAATGAGATGAGAAGATTCGAACTAAATATATATACTATATTTAGGGAGATCTTCGAAGAGATATTTGAAGAGATATTCAAGGGATCTTTTTACCAATTCAAGAGGGAGCCAAAGTCTATAAATAAGAGTTATTTTCGAGCTGCAACTTACGACTTTCGAGAGAACTTTCATGGAGCCACTTTGAGCGATATATTGAGCGTAAAATATGAGCGAAGCACACATTGTGTTTGAGCGATTTTTATAGATGTCGAGAGTCGTCTTTTAGCCTAGTATTGAGCCTTCTGAAGTCTTAGTTCTTCGTAGGTTTTCAGGATCGTGTCGATTCTTTTTCTAGGCTTGTTTTTACTATCTTCGGATAGTTGTTTTGCATCCATTGCTGTAGTGGAATTTTGCCTTGAGGCACGCAGCAAGTTTTTATAACTTGCTGCACAGATTTACATCCCGTGTTATTTCAGTTTCGTTACTAAGTAGTTAGAATATTCCGCTGTGCACCTGAATGTTAGGTTGAGTGTTACCCCGACATCCTACCCAACATCTAGTCTATACTTAGTGTTTTACATCCATATCGTACCGGGACCACTTCAAAGTGGTATCAGAGCCTCCGCTTGACGTGACTAAGCGTTTTGATCCTTTATAATGGATGTTACAAGCTCAAACCATCTCGCCAAAGTCCCTGTCTTAGACGGTTCCAATTATGCGTATTGGAAGGTTCGTGTGCGCCAATGCATCAAGTCCATAGATGTGCGAGCGTGGGAAGCTGTTCTCAACGGATACACTCCACCTCGATCCCCTCCAGATGCTGATGGCGAAGTAGTCGACAAGCCTATCGAACAGTGGACTATTGCTGAAAAGAATGCGGCCGAGTATAACGACAAAGCTCTTAATGCCATCTTCTCCTCGGTGGACATCTTCATGTTCAAAATCATTCAGAATTGTTCGACGGCAAAGAACGCTTGGGATCTACTTCAGAGGTACTGCGAAGGCGATGCGAGCGTGAGGGAAACCAAACTGCGCTATCTCCTCAATCAGTTTGAAAACCTTAGAATGAAGGAAGAGGAGGACATCACCACATACTTCGGGAAGATTTTGACGATTTCAAGCGAGTGTGCTAGCCTCGGAGATCCGATTTCAAATAAGGTAATGGTTTCTAAAGCTTTACGTACGCTAACCGAAAAGTTTAATGTGAAGGTAGCGGCCGTTGAGGAAGCACATAACCTGTCCACGATGGAATTCAACACGTTGATGAACATCATGAAGAACTATGAGACCAACCTCGAAGTCCAAAAGAGAGCTTCACGTGGCAAAAGCATTGCTCTAGTCAGTCAGTCATCCAAGGTGCAAACTGAAGTTGACCCTGACAATGATGAGGATATGGCTATGTTCGTGAAGAAATTCACAAAGTTCCTTCAGAAGAAGAATGTCGAGCAGAATGTTGACCTAACATTCAGGAAGGGCCAGAATGCCAAAGCAGAACCTTCATCAGCGCCTCCCTTCTTCAAACGCAATCCAGATGGAAAGAAGAAGAACATCAACTACGAATCTGTAAGATGCTATGAATGTCAAGGATGGGGTCATTTTGCCAACGAGTGTGCAAATACCCTCCGCAAGCACGGAAAAGCTATGTGGATCGATCTTTCCGATGATGAAGAGGAAGAACAGTATGCCAAGGAGACTAAGCAATCATCAGTGACCATGCAATCCTTCTCGGACGACGAAGATTATCAAATCGGTTTCACTGCGGTAACTGATGTTGAGCCAACATCTGACTCAACATCTGAAAAACATATCATTTTCGATTATGATGATTCAAACTGTTTTGATGGGTATTCTAGTTCTGATGATGCAGGTTTAGAAAATGATGTTCGTGAAGAAGTTCAGACGAATGAAGCCTTCAAACTGCTGTCCACGGAGTATGCGAAGGAAAAGGCGAAAAACTCGGAACTGGAAGTAATCGTGAAAACGCTGACCGAGGAAAATGAGAAGAGCAAAAAGATGATCAAAAGCCTGCTAGAAGGGATGAACAAGGTGGAAGTCGTGTTGAAGAGAAAAGACAAGGAGATCGATAAACTTCAGAAGCAAGTCGATAAGGCTGACGAGACGTTCTCAAAATTGAACAAGGGTAAATCGATTCTTGATGAGGTATTGTCAATAGGTATTTCTGATACTCATGGCTTAGGTTACAATTCACAGCATGTTCTAGATTCTGCCACTTACGATCGATCAAAGTTTGTTTTTGAAAATTCCCATGTTGCTAACGATCGATGTGAGACTGTGACTATTAAGAAAAGTATGAAGCATGCTGCTTGTAAGTCTAAGGATAGATCGTTTAAGTGTCATTATCGTATGCAGTCTGGTCATATTAAACCATACTGCTGGAAATTGAAGGGGGAGATTTCTGCAAAGAAATCGATGTCGGCTGAAATGTCATCCAACATCCCGCTCAACATTGAGAAATCAGTGTTGAAAGGTGTGTCTGGAGAAAGTTCATCTGGCTCACCTTCAAATTCTGGTGGTCCAAATGCTGTTTTACCATCTAAGAAAGTTTGGGTAGAGAAATTTGTTCATAAATGCCATGTAGTATATACCTCCTTGCGAGCTAACGTGACAGGTTCTTGGTACTTCGATAGCGGGTGTTTCCGACATATGACGGGTACCAAACAGTATATAAGTGATTACATGCCTTTACGGAGTGGATCTGTGACGTTTGGAGGAGGTGCTAAAGGAAGGATTCTCAGTCGAGATGACCTCGAGGACGTGTGCCAACTATCGAAAGACGGAGACGGTGTTATACTTGGGCATTACAAACTGGGCCACGTTAACTACCAAACATTGGAGCAGCTTATCAAGCATGAGCCGATCAGAGGCGTTCCGAAGCTTAAGGAGTTTGGTAAGGTTGTATGTGAGTCATGTTTAAAGGGTAAGAAAGTGCATGCTAGCCATAATGTTGATCAACATGTTACTCAACATTTTAAAACTGATAACTGTTTTCAGTTAATACACATGGATTTGATGGGCACGATAGCAGCAAGTAGTATTGGTGGTCGAAAATATGCTTATGTGCTGGTTGATGACTTGTTTAGATTTGCAGGGATATTTTTTGGGAAAAATCAGAATTGTTCGATTTTTTCAAAAACTTTTGTGATATGGTCAAGAATGATTTTCGTGGCCACATTTTTCATATTAGGACTGATCATGATAGAGAGTTTGAGACTCAGTTATTCTATGATTTCTGTGATGAAAATGGTGCATTCTTGAATGGCTATATTGATAAAGATATTTATGTTGAGCAGTCGAAAGGATTTCAAGATCCACATTTTCCTAATTATGTTTTTAAGTTGCAGAAAGTGCTTTATGGTCTAAGGCAGGCTCCTCGAGCTTGGTATGGTAGGTTGACTTTGTTCCTACTTGAATTTGGGTTCGTACGAGGTGAGGCCGACCGCACTCTTTTTGTAAAAAGGGTCGGTTCGGATATTTTGATTGCCCAAGTTTATGTTGATGATATTGTGTTTGGCTCAAGCTCACAATCTATGCTAGATCAGTTTGTGCAGGCGATGAATACTACGTTCGAGATGAGCATGACTGGGGAACTAACCTTTTTCTTAGGATTACAGATTAAGCAAAGTAGTGACGGCATATTCATGTCTCAGGAGAAGTATGCGAAGAACATGGTGAAAAAGTTCGGACTCGACACAGTTAAGGTAATGAAAACTCCCATGGGGTCCTCACAAAAGGTTAGTAAAGACAATGTTGGACAGAATGTTGACCCAACATTATATCGATCCATGATAGGCAGTTTGCTTTATCTCTCAGCGAGTAGACCCGATATTATGTATAGCGTATGTGTCTGTGCTAGATATCAATCTGAGCCTAAGGTTTCCCATCTTAATGCTGTGAAGCGTATACTTCGATATGTGAGTGGATCGTGTAGCCTAGGGTTATGGTTCTCTAAAGATACTAATATGAGTCTTGTAGGCTACAGCGATGCTGATTGGGCAGGTGACGAGGATGATCGCAAGAGCACAAGTGGCGGCTGTTTCTTCTTAGGTAACAATATAGTTGCATGGTACAGTAAGAAACAGAATTGTGTGTCTTTATCTACTGCTGAGTCTGAGTATGTTGCTGCGGGTAGTTGCTGTACGCAATTAATATGGTTGAACAGCATGTTGTGTGACTATGGTTTAGAGTGCGAGTCAGTCCTCATGTATTGTGATAACCTTAGTGCCATCAACATATCTAAGAACCCTATCCAGCATTCACGCACGAAGCACATAGATATAAGACATCATTTTCTGAGAGATATGGTAGAGAAAGAATTAGTGCGCATTGAGCATGTAGACACGAAACATCAGTTAGCTGACATTTTCACGAAAGCATTGGATTTTGAAAGGTTTTCGGACCTGAAAAAATCCATAGGTTTGCATCAGTCTGTCTGAATGTTGGTCCAACATTTGGATCAACATAGCATATGTCGAACTTGATTGTCACTGTTTTGATGTTTGATTTAATGTTCTCTCTGTTATTCTGTGAAATGATTTGACTCATCTAGACCGTTCCCTGAAATGACCCTCTTCCCTAAAAAAAAAAAAATAAAATAAAATACGAAAAAAAATATATATATATATATATATATTGCTCTGATTCTTTTTCAAGATATAGGTTCAGGTAATAAGTTCCCTAGGTGCACGGCATTCGCGGTGACGATGCACTCTTTGCGACAAAAATCCTAACCTTGATGATAAGGATCTTATAAGGGCTGTGCATAATATTACCAGTTTATAATGAGGTAAGTAGGGCAGAAAATGAAAGGGAATTGAGTTTAGGGTGTTGAACAGAAAAGTCTCGAATTTCAGAGTATAATGTTGAGTCTTATGTTGGGGCAACATATGTGACTGTCAGTTTGATCATGCTATATTTTTGTGCTTTCTTTTATGTGCATTAGTTTTTAGGTCAGCATTTGTTGGTTTCGTGTGTCTAGTTTAGATATCTCTCAGAATTGCATTAGAACTCTCGAAGAACAGCGTGTTACACTTGGCTCAAGTGATCCTCATTGTCACTCAAACGGTTAGTCTTGCTCGATTCTATTATGACTTTTGACTTGGTATTTTTGGTTGAATCATGATCTGATTTGCTCCTATATTCTTCCTTGACCGATTCTTCCATATACCATATTAGCTCCTTGTTTATTTAGACAGTTGTGACCTGATTCGACCTTATCCTCTAAACTGTCTAAATTATATTTGAGTGGCTCGCTAATATTACTCTCCGCCCCTACGTTTCTGATATAATTCACGGGTTATACATTCTGTGCCCATATCATTTTTTTGGATTTATCTTTGATTTCTTTATGGCGAACTAACTTGTTTCTGAGTCTCAGAATGTTGGGCCAGATGTTACCTCAACATCTGCAAGTTGGCTAACAGAGAAGTTCTCTGAGTCTTTTCTTTCTTCCCAAAAAGGGGGAGAAGGTTGTGCAGATAAAAAGGGGGAGATAAGGACATTCAGGGGGAGCAGAATAAGGAGCCGAACAAACAGGGGGAGCTCGAGAAAGAATCAGAAGGAAACACCACTCCATTGAGAATTTTGCCTTCAGGGGGAGTTTTGGAACTTTTAAATCTGCACGGGTTTTGGGAAGAAAGATAAAAAGGGGGAGATTGTTAATGTTGACGAGCTCAGCTTTGACAAATGTTGGGCTAACATTTCAGCCAACATTGGTGTCTGTCAACATTCGATTTTATCTTTCATGCCCAAAACCGTTTAACCTTTTATTGTAGCTTTATTTACTGATATGCAGGACGTGGTAAAGCGCTGAAACGTGTCCAAACCGTGTGGAAAGCGTGTGGAGCTGCTTGAACGAATTTAGGAAGTGCAATTACCATAAATAGAAGATTTGAAGATCAAAAGAGATCAAGTCAAGCAACGACCAAGATTAGAAGATCTGAATATCAAAGAGAATCATTCAACCAGCTGCCATAAATAGGAGATAAGGAATCGGCCAATGAGATGAGAAGATTCGAACTAAATATATATACTATATTTAGGGAGATCTTCGAAGAGATATTTGAAGAGATATTCAAGGGATCTTTTTACCAATTCAAGAGGGAGCCAAAGTCTATAAATAAGAGTTATTTTCGAGCTGCAACTTACGACTTTCGAGAGAACTTTCATGGAGCCACTTTGAGCGATATATTGAGCGTAAAATATGAGCGAAGCACACATTGTGTTTGAGCGATTTTTATAGATGTCGAGAGTCGTCTTTTAGCCTAGTATTGAGCCTTCTGAAGTCTTAGTTCTTCGTAGGTTTTCAGGATCGTGTCGATTCTTTTTCTAGGCTTGTTTTTACTATCTTCGGATAGTTGTTTTGCATCCATTGCTGTAGTGGAATTTTGCCTTGAGGCACGCAGCAAGTTTTTATAACTTGCTGCACAGATTTACATCCCGTGTTATTTCAGTTTCGTTACTAAGTAGTTAGAATATTCCGCTGTGCACCTGAATGTTAGGTTGAGTGTTACCCCGACATCCTACCCAACATCTAGTCTATACTTAGTGTTTTACATCCATATCGTACCGGGACCACTTCAGTTTATATAAGTAGAACAAGTTGAAAATAAAATATAATATAGACGATGGCTCCATCCATATCAACGGTGAGTAAGATGAAATGAATCTCTTAATATTTCATTCGTCAGACACAGCCATACATTTAGTTCGAAATTTCTGCAATGGTGGAGCCTTGTCTGGTTCGATGTTGATGTTACAGTAGTAAATGTATTGCCCTAGTTAAGTGATGTTGATGATGATGGTGACCTCTTATTAAATTGTAATAATACATGAGAAAAGTTAATTAATTCTTCAGATTTTACCCCACAGAAAGGGTAATCAAATATTATTATTGAAGATTTCATATCGGGTCAAAATTGGATTTTTTTGGATTAGTTACGAATGGATAGATTTTGTAGATGAGCAACTATATGTCACACTACGTAAGGCCATTGAATAAGTGAAGTGATTGTCTCCTAATCGCTATATTAAACCAATTAATTAATTGTTATTTAATACCTACTTTACATTGCTTAATTTCTCATTTATCCTTAATCGGTATGATGGGTCGTGCGTGCAACATACCGTTTCGATTCTCTCGTGACATTTTGCAATATAAATATTACTGAAATTTTGGCCAAAGTTTGGGCACCTTCATTAAACCAATATCCAACAAACAGATAATTAGTTGGCTTTTCTTCTTTTTATAGTAAATTCACAAAGATAGAAAATAGGTAAGAAAAGGGCCCATGTTGAAAACATAGCTTATATACCCAAGTCGCGGAAACTCTCAACTAGGAAGACTAATCTTATTTAAACAAATATTCAATCAAATGTTAGAGGATTGAGTAATATATATAGCGACACCACACACACATATATATTTCCAAAAAAAAAAGCAAAACCCTAATTTATATTGTAATGATGCGTAGTCTCGTTCCAATCCACGATTAAGTTGGTTTGGCCTATTTACAATATCAGTTTCTGGTAATATTTGTATCTGAAGTAAATATATGGTACCCATTGGTACAGTATATTTTCCTGTGAGGCACAGCATTGAATGAAAGCTTTTTGAATGTTGAAAGAGAAGGGAATGCACGTTGAAAGAGAAGGGAAGGGAATGTGTTGGATTTAAATATATAAGCAATCCGGTTTGATAAACACAAAACTTAGTAATTATATTACTAACATATTTATTGAGTGTGCAGATGAGCTCGGTTCGAAAAACATATATCAAATATGAGCTCAGGGCGAAAAACTGGGTCGGTCAACTGCCAGTCAATACTGGTCAACGCGGTCAACTATCGGTCAACCCGGTTTCGGTTGGTCAGACTGGACTGGACCGATCCGGTTTCAGACTGACTGGTCGGTTTCGGTCTGGACTGGTCTGGTTTCAGACTGACTGGTCGGTTTCGGTCTGGACTGGTCCGGTTTCAGACTGACTGGTCGGTTTCGGTCTTGACTGGTTCGGTCAGTGACTGGTCCGGTCAATGACTGAATTGACTGGTCAACTGTTGACAGATGTACAACTCTTTACTGCAGCAATAGAGGTACAGACAGATAAAGCTGACAGCATTGACCAAAGTCAACAAAAGCTCCCAAAGGCTCCCAACGGCTTTATTATTGAGTCTAACGGCTATATCAAGGTGGGAAGACCTATAAAAACAACAGTGACGGACAGAAACAAGCTAAGGATCCTAGAGCAAACTACATACACATCAAAAGATAGATCCAATAAAGAAGAACAAAAGCATAGAGAAAAGAAGAAAATCAAGAGAGTTCTTCCAAGTGTGTGGGTTACAAAAGAGAGAGTGCTACAACGTTCAAACCCACACACCTCACTCACACATTAGAGAGTTGAGCTTAAGTAGATTAGTTGAATGAGAGTCTTAGCACATAGACTATAAACAAGTGTATGTAGTCTTCGCAACGAGACAAGAAAGAATGGTGCCGTCTTAGCTAAGAGACGTAAAAGATCAAAGTGGTTGTGAGGTTGTGGCCTACAACGTTTACGGTTGACCTTGCGGGGTGCTGTAAGTTCCCAACGGAATTTAAAAAGCTCTTGGAAGAGATGGACTGTAAAAAGCTGTCTAGGTGATTCACTAGATTAAGCTGAGGTCAGCGGGTAGGTTGTACTGTGAGTGTATAACTGAAGATCTAGTGAACTTTCCTTGCGAGGAAGAAGGGGAGACGTAGGAGAGTTAACTCCGAACTTCCATAGCAAATATCGTGTCTCCACTTCTACAAACCAAAATCACACATACCCCCAAACGCCCACACTCAAATTGTTCGACAAAATGCCTCAACCACCTCCATTCACCAAAACCGGATAAAGTTACCCACATACACAAACCACCTCACATATTTCACAATCAAGTCTCATATATTCCGCACTTGGCCTTGATTGAAGATTGGAAACCGGTTTCACTCTCTAACCGGACGTGAAATCCACTAATGAGCTAAAAATGGTGACCGGTGTTATTCAACCCCCCTCTAAGACTATGTTTATCAATGACCCGGACAACCGGTTGTGCAATATAATTAAATAAAATAAATCAAACAAGTAAATATTCCCCACAACCTCCCACAACCCGGTTGGTGGACCATTGCACAGTTTTCAAAACTGTTTTTGTGATTTTTATTAATTTTTATGATACATTTAATTATCTATTAAAATTTTATTTTAATTTTTTACCAAAAAATGTATGATTTTTTTTTTCTCTACAAATAGAGACTAATATTGCTACATTTTGAGTCACAATTTTAAATTTTCTATTTTGTCTATTACATTCTATAATCTATCATAATTCATATTATTTTTCTATCTACAATGCCCAAAGTATCTAAATTTTATATCATATAATGTAATCTATTTTAAACATTCAAATACTACTAAAAATAATTATAAAATATAAATATGATAGGTTGTGTTGGGTTGTTGATAAAGTATGAAAATTGTTGAGGTGTAGGTTGTGAATGTGGAGGAGAGAGAAATTATTTTATTCTCGTGACCGGTTGTGAAGATCATAGATAAACGTCTAACACCCGGTACACGATCCTAACAGAATGCCATTAAACAGAAGTCGATATATATGTATGACTATATTTTTTTTTAATTCGTTTTTTCTTATAGTATAAGCCATAGATGCCTAGCAAAGGAAATGCTAGTTTCTTACAAAAAGTGTTTTGAATAGAGCAAAGCTGACACAGAGACGTCAAATATGGTGTCTATGATTGGCTATTTCCACGTGCACTTAGTTCCTTATGCCTTTTCAACTTTTTTCATGCAATAATTGAAGTTATGATAAGTTGATAACAATGCCAATAAAGTTCGAAAAAATTACGTTTGAACAGAATAAGTTAATACTAATCCTTCACAAGGAGCTCCAGGCTCCAGCTATATGCTATTTGCTTTTTTTTTTATTATTATTAAGTTAAAGCAAATTTGTTGTTTCAAATGAAATGGAGGGAAATGAAGCGGACATTTAATTGCAAATGCTTATTATATATACACATTGTTGCATGCTACTAGCCATTTATCTCAAATATACATTCTCTAAATATACAGTTGAAAGAGCTCTCTATATCATAAACGTTTTTATCTTTGAGGAATTTATTCTTTTTCCTTGTGCTTTTCATTTTCTTTTTTTTTTAGTTTCAATTTCTTTCCCTCCGTTAATCTATTATACACACATACATACGGGAGGGAGAGAGAGAAAGTTCACTACACTATATATTTAATTAATTGAGCATAGATTAAATAATTTGTATAATACATGTAACGTAATTATCTTTAACAAAAGAATATTTTGGGCACTGAAAGACTCCCCAGTGATTCTGCCGTTCCCTCCTCCCTATCTCTAATATTAAATAATAAAATTTGTATTAATCTATGCACATTCTCAAATGGGTCCATATATTCTTATAAATTTATTATCCCTCTCCAGCTGTTCCCCTCAATAGAGTTCGCCAATAGACTAACTAACCTTTATTATTGGACCCTACATACATTATATATTATATATATTTATATATATATATATATATATGCCCTCTGCTCTACATCAACGAAAACCATAAGCTCCATGCACGTAATATAAATAGTAAATAATAAAACAAAAAATGATAAAAAAAAATAAGAAATATTTACCTAATATTAAACCGAACCAGACCGGCCTTTTTCAAAAAAAAAAATTCTATCGTTTGCTTTCGTTTTACTCAAAGCTAAAGTCAGTTGACAGCAATTCTCTTGCAAAGCACAAGCCTAAAAATCACTCACTTTCTTTAAAATATAAAATTCTTTTCACATATGTCTTTTTTTTTTTGCTGAATCATATTTATTTAGTAACTCATACATATTCATATGCTACTGTATATATTGCCTTCGCATTGATTTATATAAGTTTACATCAAATGCCTAAATTTTTAATTAACCCTACGTGGATAAATATGATTACGGACATAGTAGAGTATTTCCTACCTAGTGTAAATAAAAGCTTTGGGCCGTAAGTTGTTAGAAGCTGTATATTAATTTCGAGATATATACATAGGTACATATATATAATATATATTCAACGATTACTTTATAAAGAATCAGTTTATAATATAAAGGAATATCTAATGTATGATTTTGAATCCAAATACTATGGAAACAAATGCATTTCGCGTAGTACGGTAAACATATGCAAAATGCAAACTGATATTCATCATCATCAATACTGTCCCAAGAAGCAAATAGTATATTAGATAGAGAAACGTAAACCAATGACGAAGATTTAAAAGAAATGAACTAAGGCTTATAGGGGAATTGAATGATAAAAAAACTAAATAAAAACTCGGACATATATTCATATATTGAAGAAGCAAGGAAAAGAAGAGCTGAAGTCATGTGATGAAGCTCGAATTTCATATACAGGTTCAGGAATAGAAAAGAGAACCTTGAAAGCGTTGGAGAAAAACAGAGAAAAAGAAAGAATGAAGAGCGCGTTTTCTACTTACAAAATTGCAGCTACTGACGACGACTTGTTCAAGAAGGAGATTTAGAGAACGGACGTTTAGCTTTTGGCGCGCTTTTCTGTTCCTTTGAAATATCGATCATTTTTCAGTTTTTTGATCATTTAACAAAACACAGTTGATTGTAACACTGTAGAGCTCACAAGAACACACAATCAATGAAAATGGCTTTTGACCGTGGATGTAGGATCTTCAAGATCCGAACCACGTAAATCGTCGTGTCAATTTCATTCATTTCTATTTTAATTCTGATATGGTATCAGAGAACTGAAGCTCTCAAGCTGCGATTGTTTTCTTTTGATCTCTGCAATTTCACGATTTAGCCACTGCAATTACGATGTCTGAGAACATACCATCGAGCTCAACAAACGCTTCGATTGGCTCGAGTTCCTCTGCAGTCCTTGTGAATGATCCTTACTTCTTGGGAAGCAATGATAGTTCGGGGCAGATTCTAGTTCATGAGCCCCTCAACGGCGACAATTATTCCACCTGGAATCGCGCGATGATGATTGCGCTCATAGGTAGGAATAAGCAGGGCTTCGTGAATGGCGATCTTCTGCCACCAATTGTTGATCAGACCAACGAAGCAGCTACCAAGAATCAGGTAGCCAATTGGAAAAGAGTTGACAATGTTGTGATGTCTTGGTTGATCAATTCTGTTACAAAAGAAATTTCTGCCAGTGTGCTTTACGCTGCCTCGGCAAGAGAAATTTGGTTAGACCTACAAGAAAGATTTGGTCAGACAAATAGACCAAGAATCTTTCAGTTGAAAAGGGATTTGATTAACCTCACGCAAGGCACGAGCAGTGTATCAGTTTACTTTACTAGGCTCAAAACACTCTGGGATGAACTAGCTAGTTATAGACCAGTCTGCAATTGTGTTTGTGGTGGTCTGAACCAACTAAAGAACTACCACGGTGAGGAATATGTGTTGGCCTTCTTGATGGGGTTGAATGACACGTACTCACAGACTAGGGGACAAATCTTGCTAATGGAACCCCTTCCAAGCATTAATAAGGCATTTGCTCTGCTGGTACAAGAGGAGAGGCAGAGAGCTATGCAAGCAGGACAGCCTCGGCACATTGATGACCAGGCCAATGGCATGGCAATGATGGCTTCCAGAAATGACATGGAGCATGGGAAGAAAGCCAGCTATAATCAGAGGAAGGATGGATCCAAACCAGTGTGTACTCATTGTGGGAAAAGAGGCCACACCATTGACACATGTTATCAGCTACATGGGTATCCTCCGGGGTTCAAGCAAAATCAGAAATTCAGGAGTGCTAGGGTCAATCAAACCTTGGTGGATATAGCAAAGAAAGGTGGACAAGGTGATCATCAGTCTGCAGCAGATTCTGTGCACACAGCAGAGGCTATGGTTCAGCTGCAAGTAACACCTCACCAGCTTCAAAGCCTCAAGGCACTGATTAACCAATCAGTGGGATCATCTCCTCATGATGGTATGGATGCTGGGCCTCACATTGACAAGGGAGCAGGTATCATTCTATCCTTTAACATGCCAAGATCATCAGGTAATGCAACATGGATTGTTGATTCTGGTGCTAGTAGGCATGTCTGTGGAGATAAAACATTGCTACATAACTTGCATGGAATACATGAAACCAATGTGATTTTGCCAAATAGATCAGTAGTCAAGGTTAGGCAGGCAGGGTCAGCATTCATAAACAGGTTCATCACTCTAGAGAATGTCTTGCTTGTACCCGAGTTCCAATTTAACTTGATTTCTGTGAGTGGATTGACTAGCACCCTAAATTGCAGGTTTATCTTTACCCCTAATGAGTTTATGATACAGGGTCTTTCCCATCATATGATTGGCAAGGGTGATCAAAAGGAGGGACTCTACATACTCGAGGCAGATTCATCTGCTGAAGCTTACTTTAGGAATAATGATGCATTTCTTAATAATGTTTCCATGGATGTCTGGCATAATAGATTAGGCCACCCATCATGTAAGGTTTTAGATACACTTAAGGGGATTCTTAAGCATGATTCCATTAGTAAACACACTTGTTGCAAGATCTGCCCACTAGCTAAGCAAAGAAAGTTACCATTTCCTAATGATAATAGTGTTGCTTGTTCACCCTTTGATCTTGTACATTGTGATGTCTGGGGACCTTTCAGCCTTCCCTCACACCTTGGACATCAATATTTCATTACAATAGTGGATGATCACACAAGATTTACTTGGGTATTTATGATCAAATATAAATCAGAAGTCAAATCTGTGATTTCTTATTTTTTAGCCTTAGTTGAGAATCTTTTCAATAGTCGAGTGAAAACTGTTAGATCTGATAATGCAAAAGAATTTGAGTTGGTAGAGTTGTTCAGAGATAAAGGGATCATACATCATTTGTCATGCGTACAAACTCCGCAACAAAACTCCGTGGTGGAAAGAAAACACCAACATCTACTAAATGTAGCTAGATCTTTGCTTTTTCAGTCTAAGGTACCAATTCAATATTGGTCTGAGTGTGTGCTCACAGCAGCATTCTTGATAAACAGGACACCCTCGGTACTGCTAGGAAACCAAAGTCCATATACACTGCTTTTTGGAAAAACAGTTAATTATAATACTCTTCGAGCATTTGGTTGTCTTTGTTTCTGTTCCACTTTGGTAGCAGGGAGGAAGAAGTTTGATGCAAGGGCTCGAGAGTGTGTTTTCCTTGGATATCCCAATGGAATGAAGGGGTACAAGGTGCTAGATTTGAAGACCAGACAAGTCCTCATCTCAAGAGATGTCATTTTTCAGGAACATGAGTTTCCATTCCTAAAGTTGCAGGAAACTGCCATAGTGGCAGATCCCTTCCCTGACCATGTCCTACCAAGTCTTTCCTTTTCACCTGATGGGGACACAGTTCCACCTGAAGGAGAGGCAATACACATGGAAGCAGCTTCAGGGGCAGAGGCAGAGCCTGATCAGGGTGCTTTGTCTGAAAATTCCCAGGCCCTGAATCCTGAGGAAGTCTCTGATGCTGAATCTGATGACTTTGAAGACATACATGAACAAACATCAGAAGAGGTGAGCTTGCATCCTTAGGCACAAGGGGGCTCAAGAAGATCTGCGAGACACATCTCAAGACCATCTTACCTCAAGGATTATCACTGCAACAAGTTCAAAGTCTTGCATCCCATTTCTCAGGTACTTTCATATAAGAACCTGTCAAGTGACTATCAAGACTTCATCTGCAGTGTCTCAGCTGTCCAAGAGCCCAAGAATTTTGCTCAAGCTGCCTGTACCAAAGAATGGCAGAATGCCATGGAGGAGGAATTCAGAGCACTTGAGACAAATAACACCTGGTCAATTGTGCAGCTACCAACAGGAAAGAAGGCAATAGGATGCAGGTGGGTATATAAGATCAAATTTGACTCTTTGGGACATGTAGAGAGGTACAAGGCTCGGCTTGTAGCTAAAGGATACGATCAAAGGGAAGGGGTGGATTACTTGGACACTTTTGCTCCCGTGGCAAAACCAAGCACAATCAAGCTTATTCTATCATTGGCTGCCAAGTTAAATTGGAGTTTGGAACAACTAGATGTGAGTAACGCATTCCTCAATGGAGAACTGAATGAGGAAGTTTATATGGAACTTCCTCAAGGCTTCTACACTGAACATGTAAGATCAGGACCCACAAGGAAGGTTTGCAGGCTTCATAAATCTTTGTACGGCCTCAAACAAGCTTCCCGGCAGTGGAATAGAAAGTTTACAGATGCTGTGCAGGAGACTGGTTTTAAGCAAATGCAATCTGATCATACATTGTTCATAAAGGGAGAGGGTGATAACTTGGTTGTCTTGCTTGTATATGTGGATGACATAATAGTGGGTGGACCCTCTCTCGCTGCCATTCAGGAGGTAAAAGACTTCTTGCAGATCAGGTTCAAGGTCAGGGACTTAGGACAACTGAGGTTTTTCCTTGGGATAGAGGTTGCTCGAGGAGAAAGTGGGATATATATCTCCCAGAGACAGTATGCTCTCCAATTACTGGAAGACACAGGGTACTTGGCAGCTAAAAGCCTGACAACTCCAATGAATCCAGGAGGAAATCTGACTGAAGATGAAGGAGAGCTGCTGAGAGATCCCTTCAACTACAGACGGCTCATTGGAAGGCTCATTTATCTCACCTTCACGAGACCAGATATAACCTTCGCGGTTCACAAGCTAAGCCAGTACATTTCAGCTCCTAGGACATCCCACTTGATGGCTGCACATCACCTATTAAGATACATCAAGAGTGCACCAGGGCAGGGCATTCTGTTCAGCACCAAATCAGATTTTGAACTGAAAGGATTTTCAGATGCGGATTGGGCTGCGTGTAAGGATACCAGGAAGTCCGTGACTGGTTTCTGTACGTTCTTGGGGGACTCCTTGATAACATGGAAGGCTAAGAGACAAGCCACTGTATCCAGATCATCTACCGAGGCAGAATACAGAGCCCTCGGCTCTGTGGTGGCAGAAATGCTGTGGATCAAGAATTTGCTAAAAGAGCTTGGAATTTGCTTAAGACAAACACCGGTCATTTTCTGTGATAACCACTCTGCCTTAAAGCTATCATCAAATCCCAAGTTTCATGAAAGATCAAAGCACATTGAGATCGATTGTCACTTCATAAGAGATCATGTATCAAGAGGGAACGTAAAACTGCTTCCTGTCAGCTCAGAAAAACAGCTTGCAGACTTGTTTACAAAGCCACTTACAGGGCCAAGACTGCAAGAGCTCATAGTCAAGATGGCAGTAATTGATTTATTCCGTCCATCTTGCGGGGAGGTATTGAAGAAGCAAGGAAAAGAAGAGCTGAAGTCATGTGATGAAGCTCGAATTTCATATACAGGTTCAGGAATAGAAAAGAGAACCTTGAAAGCGTTGGAGAAAAACAGAGAAAAAGAAAGAATGAAGAGCGCGTTTTCTACTTACAAAATTGCAGCTACTGACGACGACTTGTTCAAGAAGGAGATTTAGAGAACGGACGTTTAGCTTTTGGCGCGCTTTTCTGTTCCTTTGAAATATCGATCATTTTTCAGTTTTTTGATCATTTAACAAAACACAGTTGATTGTAACACTGTAGAGCTCACAAGAACACACAATCAATGAAAATGGCTTTTGCCCGTGGATGTAGGATCTTCAAGATCCGAACCACGTAAATCGTCGTGTCAATTTCATTCATTTCTATTTTAATTCTGATAGGCCAGGAATTAATATGTTCGTACAGCCCACATGATACAACAATAATTGCAACGAAACGAAAATGCACCTTCATCCATCTCCAATCTCTATCACATGCAATTAATATCAATTAATAACGCCCCATATATGTTGATAAGAATCTAATTAATTTGACTAGCGTATGCTGATATGTTTGTGTGATACATCATTGTGCCGCGGATAAGGCAATAGTTTCCTTTAATTGGTGTAGAACATTAAAGAAATTATACTTATTAAAATTATAGTTTAATTTTGTTTTTTAATTTTTTTTTTCTGTCGACAGAAGGTATCCTCCCTCATACAAACCCTGCCCATACAAACCATATTTGTTGTCACGATTCTCAGGAATAAGTTTCAGGGCATTAAATAGCTTCCACCTCACATGAATAAAGTAAGAAATATTAGGTTTTTCTTTCTTCTTCTTGTTTTTTTTTGCATTTCCCAAGGGATGGAAGATAATATTGGTAGACTGTAGAGAAGGGACATGCATTCTCATACAAATAAATACACATGTTTCAGTCAAACAAGTAAATTTAATCAGGGACCGAAACAAAAAAACTTCATCTTTATTATCATAATTGAATGTATGTCTGTAACGGACAGCACCACCTCATTCAATTTCCTCGAGCTAAAAACAATTGTTCTTGAAAAGTAAATATATATAAACGGGCTTGAGAGAGAGAGAGAAAGAGTTAGGGTTCCTCAGATGGCCCCATTCCTCGAAAATTGAGTAATAAATGCAAAAGGAACAGAAGGGTACAGGACTTTTTCGGCAGAACAGAAAAAGGTAAGAGGAGAGAGAGATATATCAGAAATCATTTTGTAATCGAGTGCTTTATGATTGCTCGGCCAAGATAGAATCTGAGAGAGAGAGATAATAAAGGAGATCTGAAATCTGATGGGAACTGCTAACAACACTCTCAGTTCCTCCTTTTCTTTTACGGGTTAAAACTATTTTTCACTCGAAGAAAAGCCAAAATAGTAGTAAAAGAAAAGGAAAGATTGGTCCTTCAAAAAAAAAAGTCTTACAAAGCCTTTATTTCTTGTCCTGACAAATAGCTAGAGGGGCCCACGTCAGAAGCATAGTGGTAAATGTTAAATGTAATCAAATATTATCACAAGGGCATGATGATGGCTCTATGATTATTCATACATCATATCACAGAAGCAATTTGTATTTATTCTTGGCAGCACATATAGAGACTGACTCTTATTACACACTGCCCATTGTGTGTATTTGTGTGTAAGATGTATAGATATTGGGACACAGTTGCATGATAAAGTGTTCTGCCCACTAAAGACTCGGACTGTCCTTCTCGAAAGTCGCTGATCGTATTGTCTACTCCGCATTTAAAGCGCGCTTTCTCTCCTACCTATCACATTTGCATCTCAATCACATATTGCATTGTCTTTTTCCCCTTATTACTACACTATACTACTGTTTACTAGTGTAATATATTTTCTTTCTCATTTTTTTCTCCTTGATGAAAAACTAATTATTGTTTGTATGGTATGGTGGCGTCGATCGGTAAATTAATGGATTATTACAATGTATTTTCCATTTAGAGACGAGTGGGTACTGCAAACTTGTATTATTAAAGGAGGGTTTTCGAACAAGAGCGAAAATCTTTCGATTGTATACGTCGTTTATTGCACAGCTAATCTTTGTTTATTTATTCAAAAACCTCATTTATTTTATCCCAAGATTTCAGTTTTATGCTTGGCTCCCCGTCACAGGTTGTAAGTGGACCCAAAATTCAAATTGCATAAATATTGTGTAAGATGGCATTAAAAAGAGAAAAAAAAAGGTGAGATCTGCTCAACTCATCTGTTCACCCCATTCTTTATTTACTTTAGCTATTCGTATATCCTATCGAAACACCACTATAATCTACGACTATAAATTCAGTCCAAAGTGAATTAGAACTACATTGTTCGTTAGGAGAAGACCGTGGCTTGGAATTGAACTAATTTATGCTCTATCTATATGTTAGGTCGCAAGTCTATACAAATTAAAATAGTCAAGATATTTTTTTTCAAGAAAATAGTCAAGAAGTTCAAATGTATTCGAACTCATTATCTCTATCTCTAGTGGACATATGTCACTGACCCTCATTTACATCGCATATTGATATTTCCGGATTTATACCCATTTTCAATTTTATTTTTTAGCCGTTCGCTGTCTCGTATGAGATTTTCTTGTTTTTTTATTTTTCAATTTTATTCCTTGATGTAGATAAGAATTATTATACTGCTGGCATTCGGGAATATATCTTGTACTTGTTAGAGTTGTTGTGGAGACAATTTGGACTTTAGCAAGAGAACAAAAAATAAATAACAAGAAAAAAGAATAGTCTCCTATTGTTTTTAATTTCAAAATTGCATACGGCAGGGATCAACTCCGACTTGCTTACTTACGCCCTACTCGAAAATTATAATTGGGCTCGAATAGATCAAGGCCCATTTAAGGACGCCCAATATATAATCTGGGCTTACTTGATGCAAAAGAGCCCATGTACAACCCATTAGCAATTGGACACAAGAGGGTAATGTATCCCAAGAAAAGGCCCAGTAAAGTAAAGGCAGGCCCATTAAAGAAGAAAAAGCCCGTTAATGAATAATAAAACAACGCATGTGAAAAGCCTTGAAATAAATATTCCCAAGTTATGGAATCATCGACTTATTGAGCTAATAATAGAAGGCCAGAAAATGAAGTCACGTGAAAAACGTCAGTTGATGATATCATCGTAAATATACGCACATCAGTGTCCACTATGCACAGATCATTCATTCATCACTACCACATTCGAAGTTGCCAATAATTAAGCCCAAAGCAAAGTTGTTGATTGGGACAAGTTGACAATGAAAATGGTCCTTAGCTGAAAAAAAAAGTGTTAGAATTTGACATTATGCTACAGTCAGACAATTGAATATATCTGAGATGTTAATATTAATAATGGTGTAAGAGCCAAAGTTGTAGTTATTAGTTTTTAAATGGTCAAGTGGTCCTTGATATTATAGCGTGGAGACTTAGCTCATCATTCTAATTCAGTCGGTGAATATATCCTATCCTAGGAAGCTGTTACAGGCTACAGCCAAGCGATTTAATTGCATAGAGACACTGATCAATCGTGTTATTGAAAAATCATTAGATATATATATATATATACTAGAAAGTTGACACCGCGCGTTGCGCGGTATTGGTAAACCATAGCCCGTGAACCGGATGAATCGAGAAAATGAAAAAACTATCGCACGTACTCATTGTGTTTGTGGTTTAGCTACATAGTAAAAAATTAATACAAAATGGCATGATAAGTTTTATGCACACGGGAATTCATATACTACATATACGGAAAATAAATACAACAATGAAAAAGTTCAGTTTAACTTTTTTATCAATACTATGCTACTACCCAAGCTTAAAAACACACTCGACGCAATTTCAGCTACACACTCTAAAGCTAAAAATAGATGTTGAAAAACATCCACTAACTCATGCTTACCAAGCTTTTAAGTTCGCAGCCAAATGTACTATGTGCTGAGCTGATCCGAGTGTGTGATCAGTCATTCATTGTTTGTTTTGTTTATTGGAGATTCAACATTGAGAAGTGCACACGAAAAAATGCTTAAAGGAGCTTTTGACTGCCTACACAAAATTGGGCGATCTCCAATAGCTCCTCTACGTATAAAGTTACAACAGTACAATTCCTCTAGCTATAGAGTTTGAATAGTTGAACTCCAACAATCTCCTATATATTTTCCTCTATACGGAATAATCACACCTGTTATATCTTAATTTGTAGTATGCATTAACATTTTGTGTAATTAACTATAGTAATTAATTGTAGATATTAATTTCTCATTTCTTCAACACGTCCACTTCAAGCCCATCTCTTTTTTTTTTCACTTCAAGCTTTAATTGATTAAATTATTATTAAAATAAATTATTTTATTTATTAATTTCACCTCATCATCCACGTCACCATCAGTCTCTCTCTCTTCTACTCTACCATCATCTTCTTCATTCCACCATTCCACCATTGTTACACAAATAATCAAATAAATAAAAGATAAAGGAAATTCAAAAAACAAATTATATGGATAGTGGGTGAACAGTGCCCCGCTACAGATCGAGGGCCACTGTTCAATCCCCCAATTTTGGAGTAGGGTTTGAGGGGTCATTGGAGCTCCTCCACCCTCATCCATGGTGTCCAACTCCACATTTGAAGGACCCTTGGAGATGCTCAACGAAAAGCACGCATGCTATATTTGTTGGACTATATGTTTGACCGGCTTCACAAATAATGACACTCCATACTATCTACCAGGTGGGGTTAACACATTAGAGCATCTCGAACCCGCAGCACGAAAATCCAGTTAATTCTGCACAATATTACAGCTATTACGGTGTTTTTACTCCAACTCATAAACTCTATTTTCTACACAAATTTTCACTCCAAGCCATTAACTCTATTTTCTACTCTAAAAATCAAATTCCTATATTAAAATTTATATTATAAAAAATTAAAAAAGTCAATAAATTATGATAATTAATATTTAAAATTAACTAAGTTATAAACTTATCATATTATTTAAGTATAATTTTATTAAATTAAAGTGAAAAATAAATAAATAATAGGAAATTAATATTATTTTTAATTTTATTATTATGAGAATATCAAATATTTAAATATAATTAAAATATTTTTATTAAATAAATTATAAATAAATAGAAAGTACAACATAATTTTTGTGTTGAAATTGTGTGTACTCTACATCTAGAGTATCTCTGCAAATCAACACAATATTAGTGTTAGATATAGAGTCCCGAGTAGAGACGTACTTTAGTTTTGTGTTTTACACAAAAATGAAGTACCCGTTGGAGATGCTCTTAGATGACCCCCTAATCTGTATTGCAAGTCAATCTCCTTACAAAAGCCTCTGCAATAAATATGATCCTATCCAAATAAAACTATAAAACAAACTTTACCAGTCATGAATCACATGTAATTACTTCAAATTCTACCTATATCTCGCTGAGCACACCCATTCCTTGAAAACCTAACCTTCATCGAGGTCGTTAGCAATCATGTCACCCGTATCGTTATAATGCTAGTATAAGGGCCCAAGGTAAGAATTTTAAATTATTTATCTAGAAGCCTAGGATAAATTAGCTAGCCTCATTGCCACGTTTATTTATATACCGGGCGGAAATTCGGGCTTTGAAATATACCGGGCGGAAAATAAATTACCGAACACTATAAATGGCATATTATCTATATTAATTGAACTTATCTAGGCTTAGAAGGGAAATCAAACGCAGCCAATGTCCAGTTAGTTGTCATCCAAAAAAGAAAAAAGGAAAACCACCCACACGCACTATAAAGACACACAAGTTTAGTAAGTTAAAATCGAAGTTTTCTTCTAAGAGATCCATTGTGCCAAGTAATGATTAGCAACAGAATCATAAATCCATTATCGAAGTTAATTTAAATAAGGAAAGCTTAACAATGATCTTACTCAACAATATAGGTTATGGAAATTTCTTACAGTTTAATAATTAACTCGCAAACAGTTGTAGATTGGATAACAATTCCAAAAAAAGGAGACGTCTTTGCGTGACTGCCATAAAAATTTTATATTCCAAGCTTTGCGAGTTAAGTTGGTCTGTACAATGCGAAGGGAAGACATAAGATTTTATCCACGATCGCCGCAACATGCTCGAAATGGTACCCAATAGGTGTATATTTTGTTGCCTGATTTTGTATCAAAAAATGCATTGCAGCAACAATAAAAACATCACACTTCATATCCCATCCTCTAAGCAAGTAGTAACAACAATTAAATATGCCACTGATAATTTCTTTTTCCAGCCCATCTCTCCTAAGACGTGCGACGATGTATATCTTCGCTAGACCTCGTCACTGGTAATTTTTGGAAGTCTGAATATGTGTTTCTTCGAAGGGGGTTTGATCTCGTGTTTCTGAAGAAATATGGGGTTTTCAAGGGCTGTGTTGGGGATTGTGATATACCAAAAATGTGTCAGCATATGCATCAAAGTAGGCGGTGGTTTTCTTTAAATTGTTGCACGAAATAAATAATATGGACTAAGATTAAAAAAGCCCAATGAAAGTGTGAAAAAATTCCGAAAAGCCACTTACTTTAAAGCATAAATGAAAAGACAACCGGCAACCGGGGAATGTAAGTCTCCCACCCAAAAAGCTATGAGTAATTAATGACTGTCAATATGGTATGTAAACCGGCCGTATTCTCGCTTTTAGAATAGTAATAGATACTTCCTCCGTCCCAGCTAAATCTTCCCAAAGATTAGCGGGCACGGAGATTAAGAAATCTCATTATTTTAATATTATAGTACACCTTTTGAGGTATGGAGAGAGAAAAGTTATTAGTAGACACGCAAATCAAGAAGACTTTTTTAATATTAATGGTGTAATTAGTTTAATTAGTGGGATAATTTTTTACCAAAAATGAAAATGAGAAGAATTATGTGGGACGCCCGAAATAGAAAGATGGGAAGAAATAAGTGGGACTGAGGTAGTATATATATATATATATATATATATATATATGGGGCTATTTTAAAAAATAAGATTACTTTCGGTTTCTTTTTAAAAAAAGGGAACTTGACCGAGTCAATTAAAAAAAGATGAACATGTTTCCTTAATTAACTAAACCCCTAATTAATACCTAAATAAAAAAAAAAGAAATATA
Source organism: Craterostigma plantagineum (assembly GCA_027422505.1). Taxonomy (NCBI): domain Eukaryota; kingdom Viridiplantae; phylum Streptophyta; class Magnoliopsida; order Lamiales; family Linderniaceae; genus Craterostigma; species Craterostigma plantagineum. Next base: position 35,455,075 of record JAPQWV010000001.1, read on the forward strand.
TATATAAAATAAAAAAAGAAAACGCACCAACCTCATTGATTAATGCACCCACGAGCACCAAAACGAGATCTTGAAGGAAAAACGAGCTGAAGCATCCGCCGAAATCGAAACACCCAAGCTCCAAGAAACCCAATTTCGTTCTTGAACGCATATACAGTAAGTTCCGTTCATTTTAACGCCGGTTACAAGTATATATTATCGGGCATTGTAATTTCCGTTCATGTTAATGACATTTACATTTCGAGCATCGGGTATTAGATTTTCGAAGGTTTGGGTAGTTATGGGTAGCATTTTAACCTTAGATCTGTGCGAATTTGTAGAAAATTTTCGTTTTCCTATTATTCGAGTCTGCTATTCGAGTTTATTTGACTCGAAAAGTCACTCGGATAAGTTGTTTTGGCAACATACAATTCGGACATCAAACTCGAATAAACTCGGAAACTTTACTCGATTAATTTTACACTTACATATTATACGATATTATAATACTCGGATATGTTATTCGAGTTAAACGTAAACTCGAATGACTTACTCGAATAATTTTTTTCCGAATTTTTTATATACTCGAATAACTCGTTTGCAATAAAAGTCTATTTATTCCATTTATTTGTTCGATAACAACTTATCGAGTGTCTTCAAAATCTTAATACTCGAAGACTCTATTCGAGTTGTTTTACTACTCGAATTGTTTACTCGAATAACTCGTTTGCAATAAAAGTTGATTTATTCCGTTTATTTCTTCGATAACAACTTATCGAGTGTCTTCAAAATCTTAATACTCGAAGACTCTATTCGAGTTGTTTTACTACTCGAATTGTTTACTCGATTAATTTCTATTTTTCGAATATTGTAATTATTCGAATAATGCATATTGCAATTAAATTTTATTAACAATGATTTGTTGCAGGTTATGCCGACCAGCATCATGATTGATTACGATGGAGAATGGATAATTGGGAATGATAATAAATGGACATGGGTTCCAAGGATGGGAACAAATATGAAGCCCATTGGGTTCGATGTCGATTGTTGTTTGCTAGACGATCTGCGGAACGAAATATACGAGACTATTGGCGTAAGCGGGAGGCCGGAGTTAAAGCTAAGTTATCAGCCATCTATGAGAGGTATGGAAGGGTGTGCTCCGTTGTATATAAAGAATGATCGAGAGTTGAAGGGTTATATATACTTAGGGGGTCCAATGGATAGACCGATTCTCCGTGTGGAGATTGGACTCCCTACGACCCTCCACCGTCAAACTCTCGCGGATGATGAAGTTGGTCCCGTTCCAATTGAGGTTCGTAGCGATGGAGGTGGTTACATCGATGATTATTTTGACCGTATCATCGACTTTGGCGGATGCGAAGATGTGAATTATAGGGGTGAAGGTCACAATGAGGTGAACGATCGTGATGAGAATGTTGCATCACGGCAGAACGTGCACGTCAATTTTGATGGCGTAGACGGAGAAAATGCGGACGGGAATAATGAGGAGGAGGAGGAAGAGGAAAATGCAACTATTCCTAGCGATCGATATTCTTTTACCGACGGTTCCACCATGAAGGTCGGTGATGAATTCGAGGATAAGAAGGCCGTCAAGAATAGGATCCAAAGAGTTGCTATAGAGGCATGCTTCGAGGTCAAGATTATAAAATCTTCCCGATCGTACTATGGCGTGAGATGCAAAGAGGATGGATGTACTTGGAGGATATGGACGGCGAAGATTAAGGATACATCCGTATTCTCGATTCGTACGTATTGCAACACACATACGTGCGACCTTGCAAATCGGAACGCAAGACTCACTCAAGCATCGTCAACCTCCGTGAGTGATATGCTGCTTGAATCTTTTCAGGGTTCAACAAGTACACCGGCCCCTAAACTCATTCAAACAATGATGAGAAATCGTGGGATTGAAGTTTCGTACTTCAAAGCATGGAAAGGAGGCATTTTAGCACAAAATGCAATGAAGGGTGACCCCGATGAGAGTTACAAGCTGTTGCCATCGTACCTGTCGACGTTGAGAAGAGTGAATCCGGGAACCATAGCAAGCGTATATCTGGACGACGAGCGGAGATTTAAGCACGCATTCCTATCCCTTGGTGCTTGTATTGCAGGATACCGTCACATGAGGAAGGTTGTTTGCATAGACGGTACTTGGTTGAAAGGAAAGTATGGGGGTACGTTGCTCATTGCATCAGCGGAGGATGGCGACCGCCATCAGTTTCCTTTAGCTTGGGGCATAATCGACAATAACGAGTGCATAGAAGCTTGGTCGTGGTTCTTGAACGAGCTCTTGCAAGTCGTGCCCAACGAGGACGATCTTGTCATCGTATCCGATAGATCTCCTTCTATCAAAGCCGCCGTTGCAGCCGTCTACGGTCGTGCGCACCACGGTCATTGTATTTGGCACCTGTCACAAAATATGAAAAGCAGGTGTAAGAAGCAGGGTGCGACCGAGACGTTCATACACATTGCTAAAATATACAAGCAATGCGACTTTGATTCACAATATGGTGATTTTGAGAATAGGTTTCCCACCGCATACACGTATTTGCAACAGACTGATACTAAGGAACGATGGAGTCGAGCCTATTCTCCGACGTCTCGCTATAACATCATGACTACGAACGGGGTGGAATCGATTAATGCAAGACTCCGCGAAGAAAGAAAGCTACCGATCATTGCGCTTCTGGAATCGATACAGAGGCTGACGGCGGATTGGTTTGCTAGATACAGACAGCAATCTGGACAAGCAACCACGCGGTTTACCCCGACGGTGGAAATGAAGCTCCGTGAGAGGTATGAGCTAAGTCAAGGGTATGAAGTACATGAAATCGCTCCGCATGAGTACGATGTCCGATCTCCGGGGGGTCGTGCCATTGTTAACTTGCGGTCGAAGACTTGTACGTGCCGCCAATTCGACATCGACAGGATTCCTTGTCCACATGCAACCGCGGCGAGTCTACGAGCGAACATGAGTTTCTACCCGTTGTGTTCGGAATATTATTCTGTCCTAACGTGGCAGTCTGCTTATCACGGACGAGTTTCGCCGGTTCCGGATCAAGCCGAGTGGGATACCTCGGATGAATTGGTGTTGCCGCCTCCGTTCGTAGCAAGGCGTGGTCGGAGAAAAGAAAGGAGGTTTCCGTCCGTCGGTGAGTTTGGTCGTAGACATTAAGTAAATCTTGATGTATGAGTTTGTATGAGTTTGATTATGAGGTTGTATGAGTTTGATGTATGTGTATGAGATTGATGGATTATTGTGAGTTTGGCTTGATTGTAGCTTATTTCACTGTTATTCGAGTAAAATGCACAACTCGAATATTATTAGAATAGGTCACTCGAATAACGTAACAACTCAATTGATCCAGTGAAGTTTATTCGAGTGCTATGAGGTACTCGAATTAGGCTCGATTATCTTACTCGAGTAATTATCATTATTCGAACAAACTCTTGCACTCGAATAACAGTGAAATTTGGAATAAACAACACTGAACCTTGAACACTCTGAACAACCTCAACAGCAACTCAACCAACCATAACACAGAACAATTCCAAATCAAAAAATCTATACAAATATATAAAAAATCTAAAACGGTTCATACAATATCCCAATTGTTAAAATAAATACATATAGTCAAAAACTTTCTAAACAAGACAACTTTAGAATCGTCCAAAGCGTAGAGATCATCTCTGTTACCGATCAACAGAGACATCGCGGCCCTAAGCATGTACATACCGCACTCTCCGCTGTTCAAGAAATATAACAATTTCAGGTTTAAGAAAATAAGAAAATAAGAAAGTGAGAAAATAAAAAAATTACCTGAGACGTTGTTGAGGGAAATTGGGGCACCGCACCCAAGAAAACTTCTCCCCGGATTCTTGCTCCACACCTACGTGTTGAAGCATCAGCGGTATCACTTCGGCCAAAGGATCGAGGAACGGCTTCATTGCCCTCAAGTCCGAATCGCTGCTGCGATCGGAATCCAAAACGAGGATGTTCCTGTCCTTGAACCGAGCGACGAGGAGCACCCAATGCGAGTTAAATGCCAATGGGATGACGGCCACATCCGCTTGGCTCCAGTGAAGTGACGGCTTGCCGCCGTATATCGCATTGATCTCTCCCGTGGCGAATAGGTCGAACGAGGACACGTTCCACGGTCGCGGTTTGGCGGACTCCATCCTGACTGCATGTGCGAAGTTGGCGTTCACGTACGCGATTCGCTCCGCATGCACGCAGTTCTCTTGCATCGCCGTGAACCCGCTGAATGCCTCGTTGACGTGCTGCAATAATAGCATATAATGTTATTAAACGAAATAATTAGAACATATTTAGCAAAAAACACACATACCTCATCCGAAAGCCACACTTTCGGAGTGGACAGGTCGGCAAAGAATTTCTTGTTGTACGCTTGGAGGATTCCTTGCCGTTCCTCCTTTGCGCCCATTCTTGCCACCTCCGCCGCGACGGCATCCCAATTCTTCACCCTCTCGCCGATGATATGCTCTATGTCCGCGCGGCGTTGTATTGCAACGCGAGGGGTCGAATCGGGCGTCGGCGTATACGGACTCGAAAGCAGCCTCGACTTCTTCTTCGCACGTTCCGTCCGTGGCCGCCTCTCCTCCGCTTCCGCCGCCTTCTTTGCCTTCGACGCCGCGGCGGCCCTCTGCGCCTCCGCCCACGCCGCCTTCTTTGCCTTCGACGCCGCGGCGGCAGTTTCTGCCGCCGCCTCCGCCGCCGCGGCCTGCTCCGCCGCGGCCCTCTCCGCCGCCGCCTGCTCCGCCGCCGCCCTCTCCGCCGCCGCCTTATCCGCCGCGGCCCTCTCCGCCGCCGCCTGCTCCGCCGCGGCCCTCGCCGCCGCGGCCTGCTCCGCCGCCGCCCTCTCCGCCCCGCCCTATCCGCCGCCGCCTGCTCCGCCGCGGCCTGCTCCGCCGCGGCCCTCTCCGCCGCCGCCCTCTCCGCCGCGGCCTGCTCCGCCGCCGCCCTCTCCGCCGCCTCCGCCGCGGCCCTCTCCGCCGCCGCCCTCGCGGCCCTCTCCGCCGCCACGGCCGCGGCCTCCATCTCGGCCTCCATCTCCACATTCTCGCCCCCCTGCGGCGAATGAGGAGGCGAAGGAGGCGGCATGTCCTGATCGTAGCTTCTCGTAATATCCCGCACCGTTCTCGGCGTCAGGCTCTCAAGGGCTACAAAATTAGAGTATTACGTTAGATTTACGTAATATCAATATAATCTTATAAAATAAACATTAAGTAAGACATACCTTGGACCACGATCGAGCGCAGCTCCCTAATCTCCGTCCGCAAATCCCGTACATCGCCTTCCAGCCTGTCCATTCTTCTATCGAAATGGGCGATGATTGAGCCGGAAGGAGGAGGAGACGGCCTCGGAGGAGAAGACCTCGGAGGAGACGGCCTCGGAGGAGGAGACGGCCGAGGAGGAGACGACCGAGGAGGAGACGGCGCAAGCCGATGCTCGGTGCAGTAGACCGGCAGCCCATTTAGAAGATGCTCCACTATCCTCTGGGCCACGGCATCATTCCGGCTGCCACAAAATCCGGCGACCGTGCGGAAGTGCCTTGAATCGGCTTCAGCATCGGTCGGTGTAAGGCAACACCGCACGTCCTGTGTATTTGTACAATTTAGAAAACGCAATCTAAATAAATCCATATTATAAATAAATAAATATACTTACATCCATCGCCACGGCACCGAATGCGCGCTCGACCGCTTGCCATCCCGGAGCAGAGCTCTTGCCGTAAAATGTCGTCTTCCAATGGCACATACGGGGTAGCGGGAGCCCTTCGCCGGCTCTTCTCACAGTGAATTCTTGCCCGACGGTCGGCCAGCACTCGTATGCCAGAACCTGATAAAAGAGAGTAGAAGTAAGTTAAAATAAATATAATATGTCTTAAATAATAATACAAAACTAATTTAATTACCTGAAGCGGCATTACGAAGCCGCTGATATCGAAGGTAGTAATGGTTCTTCCATTCGATGCCATCTCCATCGCCCTCCCCAAGAGGTCTTTGTTCAGACCATAAATGACCTCCTCGAACGATATCCTTCCCCAAGGATATTCGTTGAAGCGGTCGAAGTCCTCCACCAGACGGAGCCACTCCTCCTTGACCTTCAAGTCCTTCTTTACCCTCCGCTCCCCTAGCACCCCGACGGCAAAATAAAGGGCCGCCATCTTCAATTTCTCGGGATGAACGCCCGAGGCTCCACCGGCGTCACGGATCATTTCCGTGACTTTCTTATCCAAATCGTGTAAATATATAACGTCCTTGCCTGCGAGCCATAAAACAAACGTTAGTTTTTGAAATCGAAGTAAAAAAACGAATCAAAAAGATAAAAAAAAATAGAATTAATACCAGGCCAATGCCTCGTCGCAAACTCGTTCGAGGACGGTATCTCCGGCTCGTTAGCGCCGCAGTCGAGGCCCGTGAGTAGGCAATACTCGACCAATGAAAATCGTAATGGTCGCCCACGAACGACCATCCAGAACTCCTTCGAGTCCGGCATGTACTCCACCTGCCGGCTCATCAGATACCACATGATCATGTTCGAGTTGTAGTGGTTTCGGGCCACCTTTATCAGGTTCCCGAACTGAGTCCGTCTAACCATCTCCTCCATTTCCTCCTCGTTCAAAAGCGTACGGATGCGTTCGCATACCGACATGTACTGCGCGTTCAGAGTGAGGGTGGCATGGTATAAATTGTCCGCCGGCAACTTCGTCGGAAGATAGATCTGAAAACGCAAAAAAAAAAGCAAAATAAGCAAAATTCACTGTTATTCGAGTAGATTATTCGAGTAAAACATCACTCGAATAAGTCAAGCTGTTATTCGAACCCTAATTACTCGAATAAATACTCGAAAAGGCGATGAAAACGATTTTTACAAAAATCCGACCGATTACGACGTTTACGCAACTATTTAACATCAAAATCGATCGATTTAACGCTAATAACAAAACATCTAACCAAGAAATTCGTTCAACCAATTCGATTTAACAAAAACCCAAAATGCGACCAAAAACTCACCGTGGCTCTACCGCCGTCGATTTGCTCATCCACCCGGTTACGAACAGGCGCGGAAGGCTCCGATGATCTCGTTTTTCTTTTCGCCATTGGTGATTAAGCTTGGGCTTGTGTACGATTTTTCGAGTAAGAGATTTGGTTTCGAAGAGAGAGCGCGAGGGATTTTAGGTTTTCGAGTGATTTGTGTCTAATTTTCTTTCCGAGCTTTTTAAAACACAGATTATTCGAGTAATTAAATTCGGGTACTGTATTCGTGTTTTGACTCGATAAGAACACTCGATAAGATACTCGAATAATGTAGCTTACTCGTTTAAATTTTCTGCACATTATTCGAGTCACCTTATCTCTTCGATTTATTATTCGGGTAAGTAATTCGTGTCTTGCTTTTACTCGAATAAATTCCGAATAATTTTTCGCTTTTAATAAGTCAAAAATGCATTTATTCGAGTCAATTATTCGAGTAATATGTCACTCGAATAAAACTCGAATAACTTTTCACTGTTAAAAAAACGGATTAGCCTCCTTAACCAGTTTTTTAGTAAGGGTATTTCAGTCATTTGAGAACCCGTTCCTCTTTTTTAAAACGAAATAGAATCGTTCCTCTTTTTTAAAATTATCCATATATATGTGAGTAATGTTATCGGGAGCACCTTCGTGAACACCAACCACATCTTACGTGCCAAATCAGCATACAATGGGATTTTTTATTGATCTATAACCTACACATGGGATTAGTGAACCCGTCGGGGGTTGATTTGGCATGTTGACGTGGCACAAAAAAGTGCAACACAACAGGTGCCTACGGATGGTGCTCACGCAAGGTGAGCACCATAGCACATTTCTGTAAATATATATATGTTTATTTGATGGTTTTGCCATGATATAATCGATGGTTTTGCCAATTGATGATGATGTGGTGTGTCCGTATGTGTTATATAATCTCTAAAAAGCAAAATAATTAATAAATTTACTCTGAAATTAACGATAATAACAACTGAAAAGAAACATTATTCACCAGCGTTTGGACAAACTACAAAGTAAGGGAGATTCGCAGCAATATTTACTAAAATTGCAATGCAATAATAATAATGTGAAATCAAACTAGGCTTTTTCCTCCTGAAAAAGCTCTCTTTATTCTAAAGTTTAAGACTATGATATATCTCTCTTCTTAAGGTTTCCATAGAATGGTTGTCTCAGCTATCATGGAAGTGACAACATATGGATCCATGTTAGAAGCTGGCCTTCTGTCCTCAAAGTACCCTTTGCCTTCTCTCTCGGTGTCCCGCCCCACACGGACCGAAGCTCCACGGTTCGCAACGCCCTATTTATTGAAAGTTCAAAAAATATTTTTTTAAAAAAAGATAATTTTTTTGAGGAAATCGATGTTGAAAAAAGACCGGAGTTTTTATGTTTTCTTTACCCATTTGAATGTGTGGATACTGGCAGTTTCGTGTCTCCCAGTGAGGCGACGCTCGTTGCCTTCGCCGTAAGCAGCAATGTGTTCCTTGTGCCTTAAGCTGAGCTTTTCAATGGCTTTCTTTATGATTTCATAGCCTCCCTCTTCTCTCATTGATTTGGTGCTAAGATGAATAATTCATCAAGATACATAGAAATGAAATAAATGAATGCATAGTAGCAAAACATTCATTATCTTTGAAAACCTGTAGTTTGTGTGAGCTCCAGCTCCGTTCCAATCACCCTGGATATGGAAAAACACATATCAACGTGTGAAACATTCGAAATGGGGAGAGAAAAAATCAAATATTTGGAGGTCGATTTCGTAGTTTAAGGGACAAAATGGATCACCTTGATAGGCTTGGGATCGAAGGACAACACAACTCCAGCAGCTTCGGTGATCCTCTGCAATAAACAGGACAAAAGCGTTAACGATCATTCAACTTGAAAGACTCGAATCATAACCGCTCTTTTTCCCTTATTGAGAACTAAGAATTCAAAAGGGCACCTCCAAGATGAAACGAGCAATCCAAATCTCGTCGCCAGCTGAGATGCCGACGGAGGGTCCAACTTGGAATTCCCACTGGAAACAAAAGTAGAAAAATAAGATCGATCAGATTCCATAGAAATGTTGAAATTCGAATCAAACGAAGATTCCGTATTCGGAAGGTAATAACGATACCTGCCCGGGCATCACTTCACCGTTGATGCCGCTAATGTTGATTCCAGCATATACGCACGCCTTGTAATGCGCATCTACGATTTCACGACCAAAAGCTTTGTCTGCTCCAACTGCGCAATAGTATGGGCCCTTGTACCAAATACAAAAACAAGAAAATTATTATAACCATTACTTAAGCTATAAAGACACGTGGTAACGCATCTAACGAACTCTTCAAATTTTTTTACATAGGCGAAGAGGAAAGTTATTAAAACTTAAAAGAGGGGACTCTAATCACCTGAGGTCCAGGGAATCCACCCAACGGGCCAACCAAGGGGCCAGTTAACGGTCTTCTGCAGAAGAGTATATTCTTGCTCGATACCATACCTATAATATAATCATCACAATTTGAAGATATTATATTGCAGTACTAAAAGTATATATATATATATATATATATATATATATATATATGTAGGGACACACATACCATGGCACCTCAGCAGCAATGTCAGGGTGGCTGAAGATTTTGGCTGCTGCGTGCCTGTGGTTTGTCGGAATCGGTTCACCAGCTGGAGTGTAAGAATCGCACATGACCTGAAAACACGGGGAAATAAAAGAAAGCGAACTTTCAATAAAAAGAAGAAGAAAAAAAAAAACCAACGACACACAAGCAAATTACAGAAAGCAAACAATAGATATGGAATGAACTCACCAGTATGTTCTTTCCCCTCCTAAAAGGATCCTTAAAAATCGCTTGAGGACTGTCGAGATCATAAAATCAGGTTATTATATGTAAAGGATAACACATCGTTCTAAAAAACAAGCAAATTTTAGCTGGACTCAACTATAAGATCACTTCACTGTCCTCTCCAGGTGCTTGTCCTGTGCTTGAACCATCGTAGTTCCATTTCGGGAGCTTTGAAGGGTCACTCACCGGTCCAGGGAGTGTCTATTGAAGATCAAAGAAATAATTCATTCAACATAATCATCTAATGAGGAAGAACAAAACGAAAACAGAGGCAGCGACGTAGTGTCAACGTCGGAGAAAAAAGGAATAAATCAAATACCCTTGCTTTGCTCCTCAAGTCCATGCCTGAACCACCGATCCTGTCGATTGAATAATGAATTTATTCAAACGATCGAACAATAGCGAGGTCATATAAGATCACAAATCGTTTTTCAATAATCACAACGAATGGAAGCGACGTGTTTCCTCGAACAGATTGAAGGCATGCACTGCATCAGACACGACATAGATAGCAGAAACGACCAAAAACAGAAATACAAATTCCTCTATTCATAGAATCACAAACCTCAGCGTTATTGGATCACGAGAAACACAGGAAAACGTATCAAGGGCGACGTACCAGACATATTCAGCGATGATCTTCTCAGTCGACTCGGAGAGGTCGAGATTGATGAGATCCGAGAGCAGCGACATTGTTGCAGAAACTCTCTGTTGATTTGATCTTGGGGGATGTTTTTGAGCTCAGTGTAGGACTCTTTTTATAGTAAGAATTCTCGTGAGTTGGGGTTTTATGAATTTATAACTGTGACGAGATTGAGTTGTATATTTTAATATTTTCTCTTTTTGGTCATTATGAATAGGGGTTTCTCAAGTGCGAAAAAGTCTATGATCCGTTACTTTCGGATATTAGAAAAGCTACTCAGCATATTAATATTATTTCTTTGATTTTGAATTGGATAATGATCAGTCATTTATCATTTATCGTCGTGAATTGCTATGATGAACATCGTATTTATTGTTGTTCATCATAGCAATGAAGGTTGAAAACTATCAAATTGATTCTTGTTAGCTGATAATCTCTATGTATTTATAGTTGATTTTAGCATATAATATTGAATAAATGCAATAAATATCCCTCAATAGATTGGGCATGGGCCGACGCTTTTCCACAGAACGGGCGTGTCCAACACGCGCCGCCTAATCATTTGGGCCCAAATATATTGTCCAATAAGCCCTCATTTTCCCGCTTCAAATCTCATTTCAAATTCACCATTTCAGGTAAAAGCAGATCCGAAGGAGCTTCTATCATCGAAAATGGCGACCGTACAGTCCCCTGAGAATCAGCTAACCCTGAAAATCGCCAGGATCTTAGATGACGTCCGTCAATCGCAAGCCACGCACCTGCGAAAGCTCAAGGAGCTCTCAGCTCTTCGTTCATCTCATCCTACGGATGAATTTTCCGCCGCGTTCTGCAAAGCAGTTGCACCGATTTTCAACTTCCAGCGCCGTACGGCCTCGACTGTTAGAGTTGTGAACTTTATTTCAGTGTTCGCGTGTTCGAGCTTTGGCAAAGGTGATTGTAGAGATGAATTTTTGGAGAGTTTGATGAGGTTTTTAATCATGGCTGCTTCCGCAGCAGATAAGACTGTGAGGTTTAGGGCATGCCAAATCGCTTCTGAGGTAACCTTGAATCTTTTTTTTATAGTCGAAGAAATTGCATTTGAAATGTCCTCGGGGGATGAATTTCATAATCAAAGTGAGTGATATTTGATTTTTTTCTTGTCTAGATCATAATGCGATTGCCAGATGATGCGGAAGTTAGTGACGAACTTTGGGATGACGTGATTGAGATTATGAAAGTTCGTGTGAGTGATAAAGTAGCCATTGTTCGCACATTTGCTGTTAGGGCTCTTTCCCGATTTGTGAATGATTCAGAGAACAGAGACATTCTTGAATTATTTGTTGAGAAACTGTCCTCGGAACAGAATGGTGTAAGTTCACCCCCTTGTTAGCTAGATGTTTCTTCGTATTGACAAATTTGATGAGTGCTCTATTGGAAGACTCTATTTCTCCAAGAACACAAGACATTTTGGTATTTTTGGTTCCTCATGGTCATAACTTGTCTTTTTGCAGGATGTTCGTAAGATAATTTTGTTGTCTTTGCCTCCTTCGACTGAAACATTATCGGTTGTAATTGACTGTACGCTTGACGTGGCTGACTCTGTAAGGAAGTCAGCATACAGTGTTCTTGCCTCTAAAGTCCCCCTGCAGAGCCTTAGGTAAATTTATGCGGCTTTTAGAACTATACTAAAGCTTAAAATTTCCTTGAGAAGAAGCGGGACGTCATTTCAATAAATTTTAACTGTGTCTCTGATTGTCAATATGTCTTGCATATAGCATCAAGCTCAGAACTACTATCCTTCAGAGAGGGCTTACTGATCGTTCTACAGTTGTTGCCAAGGAGTGCCTGAAGTTGCTGAAAGATGAGTGGCTAGAAAAATGCTGCAGCAGTGACCCGATAGAGCTTCTTAAATTTCTTGATGTCGAAACCTATGAATCCGTTGGGGAGTCTGTAATGGCCACACTATTGAGAGAAGGGCTTGTGAATCTGCAACAGGGTCAAAGCATTAGGACATATATCGTAGCCAATGGCAGCTCTTCTGAAGGTCAGTGAGAATATCTTCAGAATTGGCTCATTGTTAAGATTTCTATAATACATACTAAAGGTTTACGTGGTCAATACTTTTCCAACGGCGACCTTGTTTAAGCTATAGCAAATGCTTATCAATCAACATAGACGTTGCAGTTTAAGTAAACACTGGTCTCATGCATACGAGAGAGTGTGTGAGACTATTGAGAAGTTTTATAATGTAGCATTGCTTCCTATATTGACAATAGGTGATAGCAACGAATATAGGCTAATGGATGGGGAAGTCGCTCTCTTCTGGAGAATGGTCTGTAAGCATCTTCAGAAAGAAGCACATGTAAGTACTAAGTACCCATCTTTCCTTAATATATAATGGATTCATAGGTAACCTTCGCATTTCCTCTTTTCTATCTTACCTCCACACTACATCAATCCAGAACAGCACATTCAAATGTATTATTTGCTTTCATTGCCGTAAAACTTGCCATAAATTTTCAAATGTTCTTTCTTACAATTTATGATGTTCATCTGAAGTATCATGCATACTCGTCGTCCAACTTGTCTGTTATCGTAACAAATTTATTGACAACTTACTATGCTGCTATTCACTTTGAAACAAATCAGACAAAGGGATCTGAAGCTGCCACAACATTAGGCACAGAATCAACAGTATATGCTGCTGAAGCTTCAGACAAAAATGATCTTCTCGATCATGTTCTTCCTGCCTCTGTTTCGGATTATGTTGAATTGGTGAAGGCTCATATTGCCGCTGGTGGGCATAGTTTATCTTAAATGGCACTCCCCATGCTTACTCATTGATTCGATTCATCTACTTTCTCATCCTTCAGGGTCAAGTTACAGATTCTGTTCTCGGCAACTGTTACTGCTTGGAGCAATGCTTGACTTTTCTGATTCGACGAACAGAAAGGTGGCTGGTGATTTTGTCCAGCAGCTGCTGCACATGCCCATCGATCATGAATTGGATGACAATGGCGAGGAAGTGTTCATTGGGGACGGCTTGAGTTTGGGTGGAGAAAGAGATTGGGCCACTGCTGTAGCGGAGCTGACAAAGAAGGTCCATGCAGCCAAAGGAGAGTTCGAAGAGGTTATTCTGTCTGTTTTAGAAGTGCTTGCAAAGCCTTGCAGAGAGAGAACAGCTGACGGCATGCAATGGCTACACTGCATTGCTGTGACTGCCCTTCTTTTAGAGCACACAAGTTCGTTTCGTCACATGCTTGGGAGATCCATCGAACCAAATGAAATTCTCAATTCCCTGCTGCTTCCTGGAGTATGTTATTCAGAACATCGACTGTCATTTCCTTTGTCATCTTGCTGCTAGTTTATGTGACGTTTTTATTACATTTTTTCTTCCATTGATTCCATAACCAAAGTTTTCGTCTGATTCAGGCAAAGCATGCAAACTTGGATGTGCAGAGAGCTTCTATCCGTTGCCTTGGGCTTTTTGGGTTGCGAGAGAGGAAACCTTCTGAAAATCTTGTAAAGCAATTACGAGACTCTTTTATCAAGGGTCCGGGTAGCATTACTTTAATGGCCTCAAAATCATTACTTGATCTTGGAGTATGGCATGGTCCCGATGAAGTTGACAGAGCAATGAACTGTAACCTATCCTCAGAACTGCAAGGAAACATAATGCCTATAAACCCCATCGAGATTTTTAATGGAAGCGATGACGAGGCTTTTGGGCTTCTTCACATTTTGTATGCGGGAATGGGACATGACTGGGGATCTTCCATGGCGGATGAAGAGAGCCAATCAATTCAAGCCATTCTAGGAGAGGGTTTAGCCAAGATTCTTCTTCTGAGCGACAGATTTTCGGGATCATATGCTGCAATGAACCACTTGCTATTAACCAAGCTCATAAGCCTCTACTTCAGCCATGAGAGCCAGGAGTTACACAGGTTGAAACAGTGTCTATCCGTATTTTTTGAGCACTACCCTGCCCTTTCCGCCAATCATAAGGTAAACAAAAGAAAAAACATCTCTTTTGCGCTCAACTTGCCTATTATATGAAACAGTGTCAATCCTTGATTGCAGAAATGCATTTCCAAAGCTTTCTTGCCCGTTCTTCGTTCCATGTGGCCTGGTTTAAGCGGAAACTTCGCTGGATCTAATCAGATGGTGTCCAATATGCGCAAGCGAGCCGTGCAAGCATCCCAGTTCATGTTGCAGATGATGCAAGTTCCCTTGTTCACAAAATCAGACAACAATGAACCTAAGAACTCAGACGATGAGACAAGCCATTCATCTGATTTCGAGAGCGGCGAAGAAGGACTAGCAATTCGTATCGCGGCCAAGGTACCTTTTTTATTTTTTCCCTGCATACGAAATTCAAGTGGGTCAGATTAGTTTCTTCTAAGCATTCAGAGATCATCTTTAGGTGGCGAGCTTCAACGTCAAGAAGACGGCAGCAGAAAAATCTTACGTGGCTGCACTCTGCAAAATACTCGTTGAGCTACAGTTCAGAGTATCAGAACAAGCCCCTTTAAAGCTCATGCAAATCATCTTAAAGCGCGCCTTAGCATCAGTGGCATCGTCGGAAAAAGACGTCTTAAAGGACTTGAGACAGACGGCGAATCGCTTACAGGCGATCGTTATGGAACCTGAGGAAGCTTTGCCGCCGGAGGAGATCGATCTTCTCTTAGGTAACGATTCGAACTATCTCTTCGATGAGCGTTTGTAGCTCTGAGTTGTTATGGTAATAATATCATATGATTCGCCGGCCGATCAGGGAGATTGGAGCTTGAGATTGATACGGAAAACAATGGGAACGATGAGATTCCGGCGACGCCGGCGCCGGAGACGACTAGGAGGAGGAGGAGGAAAGCTAGGGTTGAAGAGGAAGATGAAAGTTCGTCGGAGGAGGAACGTTCGCCGGCGTCGGTGGTTCCGAGTAGTTCCAACGGCGTCGGCGCGCGGTCGCAGAGGGCGAGCAAGACGGTTGCCATGATGAAGATGACGAAGAATCGGGTGGCGGCGGTTGCGATCGAGGAAGAAAGCGGCGGCGGCGAAGATGACGAGGAAGAGGAGGACAGTGAAGTAGACTCAGATGTCACGGAAGAGGACTACGATTAATTTAGTTTAGGGCGTGTTTTTGTTTTCAGTTTTTTTATTTTTATATTTAGAGTGGATAGATTTATTATAGTATTATATGCTTATGGACGTGGACGCATTAAATCATTTGTCCCACAACTACCGTCGGCCATGGTTTTGAAGACCGGATCGGACCGGCCGGTCCTGGCTTTAATTAAAAGAAAAAAAGAAAAAACCGAATATTTAGTAACAACAACAGAACCGCATAAAATGACAGAGATTTTAAGTTGGTCTAGTGGTGAGGGTCCGAATTGTTTAAGAAGATGGGCTGGGTTCGATTCTAGTTGCCACATTTTTTTTAATTTATAATTAATTATCAACCCAATATCTTCATTCTATTTAATTTTGACCCCCAAATTGATAAACTTAATACTTCACATCCCATTGTACAATTATTTTTTAATCTCAATACAATACTTTTATTAATTTTGCCCCTTTATTTTATAAAACTAGAATTTCGAAAAAAATCGATAAAAACATGTAATTTTCAATTTAATTTGATTGATTTATTCATAAAATATATATTTTTAAAATCTAAAGACACCGGTTTAACTCCTGTTTGATTCCGGTTCTATACCGGTTAAACCACTAAACCTTAAACCACTAAAATTTCCGGTCCGGTTCGGAAACCCGGTTTCAGAACCTTGCTGTCGGCCTCTATTTCCCAAACAATATCCGTTAAATTTTAAATTCGGTATTGCGATTGTGACACATGACACTAAGGCTCCGTTTGGTTTACGAATTTTGACGTGGAAAAGAAAAGAAAGTGGAATGGTACGACACGTGAAGCGTAATGTACAATGATTCAATGCGCATGACCACACTTTTCTTTTCTTTTCCGCATTGAATTACTCGGACCAAACGCACCCTAATTATTTTCTTTGGGGTTTTATTGGGTTTGGGCCTACTTTAATTTGCCGCCTTATGTTGTGTTATATGAATTTTTTCCTCTATTTGCTTCTTGCCGGGATCGCATCATAAGATGTGAACATAAACCGTCTGAAAGAAAGAAAGAAATGAAAATTAACATCATTTTCATGATTAATAGAGAAAGTTTCAATTATGATAAATATACATACATACTTGTGTTAAATGTATTTTAAAGAGATAGCTGTGGTGCGCAGGCATTGCTTTTGCATGGAATCCGATATTATAAAAAGTACGTATAATGTGTTGGTGGGGAGGCTATGGTGCGATTGGTACAGGTAGTTTGATTTTGGCCCATGTATGGAAAAATCTATGTATATATGGAAATTGTTACGTACGAATAATAATTGAAAAGCATCGAAGCAATAATTTGCATTCTTCTGGCACACAACCTATTAATCAGATAGGGTGGTAGAATATTGCCTCTGCCTTTCGTTATACTTATGTAGACAGTTTATATGTCAATTATTGTCAAATTTAGAATTTTGTCACTTGGTTCTATTTTTGTCTCATTTTTTTTCCCCATTAAAATTCATAAGAAAAAATGAATGCGTAGGGCTTTCTTATTTTGCCGTGAATATCATCTTATTTGATATATTAAGAAAAATGAAAAACATTGATTATCACTAATAGGTATTATCAAATTGATTAATTAATTGCTTCACTTATGTCACAGGTAATATTTATTCCATTCTTTTTTTTTTACCATGCCATAATCGTTGTCGTCGTGACAAGACGTGCAATGTTGGTGGACAATTCATTATTTTACTATATAACAAGCAAGCTTTATATAACCGAGCTTCAAGACTTAAGAACAAAGGAAACCCTTGCGAAATATAAAATAAGATCCAAATAAAGTAATTTATATATCGCCAGTCGATGCAAATCAAATCTATCTATAGTCACACAGTACCTCCCACTTAGCATCGAAGTATTATTCCTCGCTATTACCCATCAAACATTAATCTCTCCGAAATCCCTTCGACAGTGTAACAGAATAGAATATAGCAAAAAAAAAAATGGCGAAGAACGACACAACAAAAACCCTAGTTTCACCGTTAGCAGCACTCAACACAACCTTCGCACTGATCATCTCCGCCACCGCCGTCGTCTCATCCTCTCCTGACGCATTCCTCTACGTCGGCTGCTCCCAGCCCAAGTACGACGCCGGCGAAGGCTCGCCGTACGAGTCAAACCTCAACTCCCTCGTAACGTCCCTGGTCAACTCAGCCACCTACTCTTCTTACAACAAGTTCAGCGTCTTCAACGGCGGCGCGTCGGCGATATACGGCGTGTACCAGTGCAGGGGCGACCTCTCCATGCCCGACTGCGCCACCTGCGTCGCCAGAGCCGCCACGCGCGTGGTGGAGCTCTGCCCCGGCGCGTGCGGCGGCGCCATACAGCTCGACGGCTGCTACGTCAAGTACGACAACGTCTCCTTCTTGGGCGTCGAGGATAAGACCGTCGTAATGAAGAAGTGCGGCCCATCTGATAATGGGTAAAAAACCATTTTTGATTCCAATCCTGCGAATGTTGTTCGTTTAAGCGTTCAATTTATTCCGTCGGAAAAATGACGTAAATCATGACGTAGGGTTGATAATGGGTTGATGGAGAGAAGAGACGCCGTGCTGGGCAGAATCGGGTCGGGCGGCGGGCCGTACCGGGTGGGCGGGTCGGAGGGTGTGAGGGGCATTGCACAGTGCGTCGGAGATTTGAGCTCCGGCCAGTGCCAGGATTGCTTGGCCGAGGCTGTAAGGAAGCTTACGGCGGAGTGCGGCGGCGGAGTGTTCGGAGATATGTTCTTGGGAAAGTGCTACGCAAGGTATACAACTAATGGCGGCGGCGATGGGTACGCTTTAATGTCCAATAATCATGGTAAAGACTTCTCCTCTATTTTTATTTTGAAATTGATTTATTTATTTTCGCGGAAGGTGTAAGTAATGATAATAAATATATATTATGTTGAAAATGAAGGAGGTTCATTGCACACTGAGTCGGAGAAGACGTTTGCGATAATAATTGGATTGCTTGCTGGGGTGGCTTTGGTGATTATATTTCTCACATTTGTGAGTAGAATGTTTGGAAGAAACGGTGAAATTTTTTAATTAAAGACATACATAATTATCTACCTTTCGAATTGCGATAGTTTTTCATTTATTTTGGTTTGATGCTTTTGCAGGGAAATAATTGAAGGGGAGTGTGGTGATCGCTGAATATGCATGCATGCCTTTTTCCTTTTGTATCAAATGTAGCTTTTATGTAAAGTGGAGCGAGTAAAGACGATATAATATAATGGTTCATTCTTTTCCACTTCTAATTGTAAAGTTCTCTCGATTCATAAAATAAATCAAAATTAAAAATTATGCTTTTCCATGAATTGATTTTCCATTTGATATGTTAACTCACAAAAGGTAACGACTAAAGATCATCATGACCTCTTTAAAAGGATATTCATGTCTAGGATTGGACGAGAAAAAAACCAGCATACATATCGATATATAAAATTAAAATATTATTTTATGGCGAATAATATTTAATTAACCGCGAACTTTGCTTTCTAAACCAAGAAAATGAACAATAAAAAGGACAAGGGTGTACGAAAATATTTAGAGCAACATAGTTCGTAACATAATCAGAATATCTTCAAGCTTTCACAAACTTATACTAATCCCATGAGATGAGATGACATAAAAGCAAGGGTTTTAAGTAAAGTTAGCTTTGACATTTCAAATATAAAGCCTAATAAAGCATGATGAATATTACACTCTCCCACGTGTATCAAAAGTCGACGAATCTCGCTTTTTCAAAGGTATATGCAATGCTGATGATTCATATCCAGCAAAACACATAAAATTATTCGACTAAAATATAAATTAATCTCTGAAAAAGGATCCCCTTTTTTCCCGCCCCTTTTCCTAAATTCAATTTAGTAAATTGTAATCTTTTCCTTTTTTCCTTTTACAACAAACTTCGAGATGATGGGCTGAAGATAAATCCACTCTTAGCCCAATAACCATTTAATTGGGCCAATATTATTTCAGCCCATTTCAGAGAAAAGCCCAATACGATTGTCGTGTCGAGAGTGTTCCAAGACATTATCTTCTCCACTCATCGAAACTTCCAGACTCTCTCTCTCTCTCTCTTCTCTCTCTCTCTCTTACATATATGCCAGCAAATTCTCACCCAAAACCAAGAAAGAAAAGGAAAAAGAAAAAGCAAAATGGCACTATTTAGCTATCCCTTCTTCCTCGGCCCATCGATCCACCGTACATCGCCGCCGGGATCAACGGCGCTCCTTGACTGGGTAGAGACACCATCGTCCCACATCTTCAAAGTCAACGTCCCAGGTTTGTAATTTGTAAGATATATATCTATTCATCTGCAAAATAAACAAAAAGGTTTTTTATTTTAATTTTCTTACAACGAAAAAACCGCCGCCGCCGCAGGCCACGGAGGAGATGAGATCAAAGTTCAAGTGGAAGACGGCAACGTACTAGTCATCAGAGGCGATCCTCCGGCGAAAGACGGCAAGGAGAAGGACAAAGACGTCGTCTGGCACGTGGCGGAGAGGAGGGCCGGCGCCGGCGGGTTTTCGAGGGAGATAGAGCTGCCGGAAAATGTTAAAGTCGATCAGATTAAGGCGCACGCCGACAACGGAGTTCTCACGGTGGTTGTACCTAAAGAGACGACTCCTAAGGCTTCTTCTAAAGTTAGGAATATCCATGTAACTAGCAAGCTTTGAGCATATGTTTTTATGTATAAATTATGAATATGATTGATGTAAATCAAGAATTATGGATTGCTGTAATAGCAACAAACTAAGAAGAGCACACTGTATGTGAAATTTTCCTGTAATAATCTGCCTTTTAATCGTTTTCGTACAAAAAAAAAGGATGTCTATTGAATGCCCAATTGCCTATTTCACACAATCTTCTTTCTTCCTCATGGTCCATTTTATTTCACGTTGATATTTATTTTTTGCCCCTATTGAGTAGGAGAAAGTTCATTTTTTGCTAATTTTGGGCCGCCCATATTTGGCAAGAGAAGGAAACCGTTGATCGTAGGTTGAATATTTTCAAAACATTTTAACTGTCAATAACTAATTCGTAGGAGGGCAATCTATCTTTTCTTGAGGGAGGCTAAAACCCAAATATTTAGCAACAATTACAAAGTCAAGATATTTCCTACATTTATGTCATGTTTTATTTAACGACGAAAATAGTAGGCTTTCTATATTAACAATCAAATGGGCCCAATTATCACGTGCGTATTTAGTTATTTACAGTGTGATTGATGTCTCCTTCATTTCCCTATCCATTACAACAGCTGCGAGCTTCTAACATTATGTGGTCGTTCGTCGTCCTTCGCTTCCCTTCCTTCCTTATCATCTCCCTACACGTGTTTAGCACGTGCTCTAACATATAATCACCTCCTTTGCCTCTTCTGCTAAAGCGAAGCACACACGCACACGCACACAGTGGGATAGAGTTCTTCATCAGAAAGTATGATTGATTTTCTGGGTATGAGTAATTCATCGTCGGCGGCGTCCAAGAACAAGGAGGAGGAGCAATTCAATCGCAGCACCTTCGCCGTAGATTCAGGTAGGTTTAAGAAAATCCCCAATTCGTAACGCTGCAGTAGAACAAAACTACGCCGAGGTGATGGAATATAACGGTCGGTGGTTTATCCTTTTTCTTTTCTCAGTGTACGACGAAGTTGAGACGTCGCTCTCTCTCGGAATCCTTCTTCATGGGGAGGTTCGATTTTAATTTCTGACCAATTCTAAGCTTCCCTTTTGTTCAATCATTGATGTATTTTTTCATCGTCCTTCATCGCAGAAGAAAAGGTGGGATTTTTATTGCGGCGATGAAAAGACCCATCTACCCTCTGTCACCCGACCCAACTCCGACCCACCATACCAACCAAACAACCCGTGGGTCGTGGATCTCAATTCGGGCCAGGAAAATGCAGTAGTCGACGATTTGCAGAGAAAGGTACGTCTTTTTGAACAGCCATGGTACTCTGTTTTAATGGCAGCTTACTTCTGTAATCTTTTTTTACGCTATCTCTGTAGGGTAATAATGACGGCCCAAATTTCGACAGAATGAAAAGCAGCCAAGGTTGTCTTTCGCTTTCTTCTTGCATTTAATCGTTAAGGATAAAGGATTTCTTACACATCTCTCAGAATTCATGCAATGAAAGCAGGTCATATACCTACGGTGGCCATGGCTCGAAGTGCAACCCTCGCTAGGTTCCTCGAGAAACGTTCGCATAGGTAGTAGAAAAAACAGTCTTTCGAACCAATCGTCAGTTTTCGTTCATCGTCCACCTCTGAAAACTTATCGATGTCTTGAATGCAGAATGAACAAAGCAAGTTCGTCCTACGTCACCAGCAAAACAGAGCGTGGCAAAGGCAACTGCGTCGATTCGTAACAGTGATGTTGCCTTTCAGACATTGTAATTTCACAGTTTAGTTAATTTGATAAGACGTGTAACTGATCGTCGTCTGTTATACGTTCGTTTTGATTCTCTTCATGTAATCAATCGAAAAATGTTAAGAAACTTTTTTAAGCAGCAATCAATATACAGCAGACTATCATCAATTCACAACGTTTAGTTTCTAATCTCAAGTACCTGCAAATAAAGCAAGCCCTTTTTTCGATCACTTTGCTGTTCTCGAGTGCTTTATAAGCCAATCGATGACGACGTCTATGTTCACGGAATCCTTGCAAGAAATCATATAGCAGCATACTTCCCTATCCGTGATCGAATTTAAATCTCTGTTTTCGAAAGACAGCTGAGTTCAGCAATAAATAAGCAACGGTCACGAGTACAAAAACGAGGGATTTGTAGTTATTACTTACAGCTGATCGACAAGTGATTGTTTGGACAAAGCTTCAGACTTGTCGATTTTGTTTCCAAGGACAAGCAAAGGAATTCCTGTCAGCGAAGGCTTCTTCAATAGATCGTGCATTTCGCTGCGGGAAATTGGTACGCTGTCCCTATCTGCAGCATCTACGACATATCTGCCCCGACGATCGAAAAAATGTAAAAATAAAAATAAAAAATTATATGGGAATAAGCAAAGACGATAAAAATGACAAGATTTGGAAGAAAGTTGGGGAAAAAATTCTTACACTATAGCAGAGACGCCGCGGCAATAACGCTCCCACATAGAACGGAACCTTCTCTGACCTCCCAAGTCCCATAGTTTTATAGTTACGTTCCCTTTGGTGACTTTGCGCATATTAAATCCCACCTTTTTCATTCAAAGCGGAAAGAGAACTTTTTAAGATTTTATGTAATCAGATGAATAAGCCATTCGAGAATTTAACTGATTGGCCCGATATATACCGTTGGGATCATATCCTCGCTGTAGCCTCCTGTCTGACAAAAAATTACAAAAAATCACAAACGCGCTATGAAAATACGAAGATTGAAAGGCTAATATGTGTCTGATATGCTCAGACGGCGAAATTATCTCCGAAAAAGAAGCGAATTGTATGTATGTATGTACTCACTGCAATGACATTGACTAGCGATGTTTTTCCTGCATTTTGAAGGCCGACGAGGGAGAGCTCCATTTCCTGTTTGAAGAATAAGCTGATTCGAAAAAAAAAACGGTTAGAAATAAACCCGTGAGGTGATATTGTTGTGGAAATTCGGGACAAAAGAGACCATTCATAGCAGAAACTGAAAGAAAGCTGCCATAAATGACGATAGTCTGAGTTGAGACAGAAGTTCTTCAACCAATACGAACTCATCGAAACATCGACGACTAAATTCGTTCTTAATTGAAAGTACTTCTCCATGAAATTAATGAATTTGGTCCGATTTACACAAAGTAAAGATGTTTTCTTTAGTCTAGTTGGTACAATCCATACCATATTTCTCTAACATGGAAAGGGAAATCACTTACTACATACACGATACCAATTCCCGGGTACCATTAAAAGGAATTCAGGATTATCAAAAGAAGCTAAGATAAACACAGAAAACACAGCAATTATAACCCCTTCATACATGGTTAAGCCTTTTTTTCTATTCAATGACTTGAAAACATACCATAAGCAAAAAGCATAATGGAAATAATCATTAGAAGCAACAGCTGACGTGAAATTAAGGATCGAATAGAGAGAAAAAAAATACCTCCTGAGCCAGTTAATAAAAGAACCCCACAATCCCATCTTCACAAAGTAGTTTAGATGATGAATAATTTGCGGAAAAAGAAATTCTAAATTATGGGATATCTTCTTCTTGTTCTTGAACTCTCAGAAAAACTCGCAGAAGGCGACAATAAAGGGAGTGCTCGGTAGGCAAAATCTTCACCGACTGATAAAGCATCGAATATATTTTCTTTTTCTTTTTTTGCTACTCATTTTTAGTGAAATCAAAATCCAAATTATTTCGGGTCGGGTACTTTTACTGGGCCGGGCATGGGCTATTTGAGTAAATTCAAAAGCCCTAGTGCATTCTCTGCTACTGTAAGTCTGTAACTATGTGTGGCTCCTAGAATATCATCCTTTTATCCAAGTGAGGATAATAATAAGACATCATCGGCATATAGAAACAGCTTCTTTAAACGATATGCGTCCAATGTTAAGAAGATAGGATGATATCTAACAACCTCCACACATTTTTAATTTTAACTTTCAACTTTACTTTTAAAGCTATACGCTGGGTTTATTTTATCATCATTCGTCGTATATGACAAGGTGAAGAGAAGAGTTGCAGAGATTAATGTCATTACATGTGTACCCCATACATATATACGACCATTGTAATTCATTGCCCAAAATAAGGACCACTCGCTGCGATTTTTCGTGAAATATCTTAGCACCCATCTCACTTTGTACAGTTTGGCGGTAGAAAAAATAGTGTAATCATAAACAATAAAAACATCGTATCATGTCAAAGTAATAAGAAGGGTAACTATATTATTACATCTTGAATCTATGTAATGCACATACAGTACCTAAACAGATAGAGGAGAATTGGTTAGACAGTATACACAACCTCGGAGGATTAGTCTTGTTGCATGCAAGAATTGTCGCATAATCAATGATTTGAGATTCATATTCGAATTGAGTAAATAAATAAATATCTTGACTCATTTGCAAAATTACAGCCTCAAAAAAGTGTAGCAAAATATCTTCGAATGTAGAGGAATATGCCTCTAACCCTAGGACAAAACCCTAGAAAAAACGGCAGCACATTAGCCCCCCAAAAGAGCTCTCTTGTCCTCTTCACCCCACTAAAATATAAAACAACATCACATGCATCCCTAACCAAGCCAAAAAAAGTCCTTTACCCTAAACCTCACATGCATTACGCCTCTTCTCACGCTTGAAATCTCCTGTCCCACAATCCATGTCGTCCCAATTAATCATAGCTGTTGAATTTTCAATCATGTACTTCATAAATTTATTTTTTTATTTTGTAATTCTTTTTATTTTATAATCCACCAAATTATAAAATCATCGCTATTTCATCTGATTTATATGATAAAAATAACTAAGTTAAACTTATATATATCTTATACTTTTCGATATCCATAAGAATCATTTTGTTGTGTGTGGTTTCGCTCTAAAATCAATTGACTTTAGAGACGAAACCGACAAGTTTATATGGGCTTGGACTTGGATTGGAATTGAGACTGAAAAAATGCCTACATTGTTCGTTCCACGTTCACCGCATCGATGTTAGGGATCTTTTCTTCACTCTAGTCCAGCCCAATTCGAAGCCCAGATAAGCTTGTGGGATTCCTCTGTAAAACCAATTGGTAATAGAGAAAGTTAGCTCACAAGCTTGTAAACCACTCCTAATCTTTCTAATCTGAGGTAGGACTTGTGTTTGACATTCAACACATTTTTTTATGTAAATTGTACAAAGCGTGACAGAAATTGAGACAGTAATTGCGGGACGGGTCATTTCATCCGCTCTTCCCATCTCCTTTTTCCAACCGAAAAAAAATATAACAAAAAATCCCAAAAACCCTCTATAAAAACACCATAAATCCATTAAAACCCTTCAATCAAAACCCACTCATACTACTCACTATACAACAACATTAAAATAAAAACCTCATCCAAACAAAACCATGCATAAAACCCTCCTCCTCGCCGCCGCCCTCCTCCTCCTCCTCGCCTCGGCCGCCGCCCTAGTCGAAGACTTCTGCGTCGCCGACCTCTCCCTACCAGAAACCCCCTCGGGCTACCCATGCAAGAAATCGGTCACCGAAAACGACTTCGCCTACCACGGCTTAGCCTCCCCTGGAAACACATCGAACCTCATAGGAGCCGCCGTGACTCCTGCCTTCGACGCTCAGTTCCCCGCTGTCAACGGCTTGGACATTTCCATAGCCAGGCTCGACTTAGCCGCAGGGGGCGTAATCCCGCTCCACACGCACCCGGGCGGCTCGGAGGTGCTCGTGGTGGTCCAGGGGACCATATGCGCGGGATTTATTTCGTCGTTTGAGAATAAGGTTTATATCAAGACGCTGTACAAGGGGGACGTAATGGTCTTTCCACGGGGGTTGCTGCATTTTCAGATAAACAGCGGTGGGACCCCCGCGCTGGCGTTCGTGAGCTTCAGCAGTCAGAATCCCGGGCTTCAGATTTTGGACTTTGCGCTCTTCAAGAACGATTTTCCGACGGAGCTCGTGGCGAAGACGACGTTCTTGGACATTGCGCAGATCAAGAAGCTCAAGGGAGTCCTCGGAGGGACTAATTAGGGTTTTTTTTTTTGTTGATTGTGTTTTGCGTTTTTTTTTCTCGCTCGACGTGTTTTCCGTTGGTTTGTTTGGTCGGCTGTGTTTTGTTTCTAGTTTAAGGCTTTTATCTTCTTTGTAATGACGATTCGGACGTTGAACTGTGCTCATCTATCTCTTTTGATGGCTACTTCTGCTAAATAACGGTGTCATACTATCAGCTATATTATATACATATGGTTTATATATAAAATGAATCAGATTCCAGCCTTAATATACTTGGAGTAAGACTAATTTTAGTACTATTTCATGAAATTTACTCCCTGTCCGTTACATTGTCTCTGTTAAAAAATAGTCCTGTGGTATATGGTATATTCACTTTATTTTTATCATGTATGGTCATTTTTCTATCCTTTCATTGAATGCTTCTGCCAAAGAAAATATTATTGCTTCAACAAGAACGTTCATTATATTAGTATAGTATAAAAGGACTGTTTATGATAGATTGCCGTAAACTTTACAAAGTTATGATAAATGATGTTAACTTATTGGATTAGTTTTGGGAAGAGACAAATTATAAAACAAAAAGAAAATGAATTTTACACGAACACGACTTTTAGTTACCCTAGCATGGAAGTGCGGAATACACGCTCGAAAATCATTTTATTTCGGAACCCGGAAATTTTTCGCTCGAAAGGGTGTGGATGGCCGAATAAAAGTGTGCATGACCCGAATAGACAGACCACCTTCTAATGAGTTATGTCTATTTATGAATAGACATAACTGAAAAATATTTTGGGTTATAAATAGCAGACCAAACATCGAATTTAGACACTTAGAATTTACATAAACGCGTCAAGAACGAAAAGCACTCGGGACGAATTTGGTGTAACTCGAGAAAAGGGTCCAAATATTGTCTTTGGAAAGTAAATTTTTAAACACGATGCTAGAGTTATCCGGCCACACAATCAAATACGTACCTAATCTCCAACAGAGACTACATAAATTTGTTCAGGTACAATAAGATAGATGACGAAAAGTATATCTCGTTGAAGTTATAGGACTTGATCGAATCAAATCTTGGATGAAGCTTGCATCTTTGTTTTGATATTGTTGAGATTCTAACACCACTCGATTCACAGCTTTTTGTTCTTTATCGTGTGTGTTTTAATCGATCAAAGAAATAAGTTCTTGAAGACGATTGAATAGCAGAGCAACAACATACATGGAAAACAGAATTCACGCGGTTTGACCTCAACTTTTTGGCTACTCTATATACCAAACAAAGCTTTTTATTCCAATCCGAAAGAAGGGATTACAAGTTTTGGAACCTACTGACCAACTTTTAAGTTTACAACCCTCTCAAATTCTCACGCAATCAAAAGTTATGAGCTCTCAAAGATATCTACTACGTCACCACTCTAAGTCTGGTATGTATAGAACATAATTTCTGTTTTGTACTTTAACAGGCTTGTACCGCGTGCTTTTGTCGCTGTACCTCGCGCGGCGCTACTTTTACAAACAAAAAACGTTCCCCGCGACTTCAACTTCAAATCCCTCAGATCTATTCTTCGCGTGATTGAACGGTCCTCGTTCAACCCGAGACTTGAGACATTTCTCAAGCCAAATAAATCACTGTGATCATCCGAGCATCTCTCCTATCATCTCCGGGCTTGATAGATGAAAGTTTTTAGGCTCAACAGATATCTGCTCGGCACGAATCAATAGATCTTAAAGTCGTTACTCGCCAAGCTCATCATTGCTTCCTTCTGCTCTTCGCTACGACTGAAAACTTGAACCCGAAGCACGTCGTTCTCAAATTCCTCCACCTGCTCCTCCATCATTCGCTTGGCTGAGACGATCGCATTGTCACTCACATGGTGCAGTTCAACCAACCCAAGCCGGTATATCTCCGAGGCCACATGGGAACTCCTCCAAGGCATAGTTCCCCAAAATCCGAAGGTACTCGAGGCACGGAAAGTGTGTGTTGTCTGCATTCCACCGCTCTAAATTCCCACAGTGATATACAATTCGAGGTGCTCGAGGCGGAGAAACTGCCCCTCCATTGGGTTCCACTCGCGCCCTATGAAGGTAAACAGTTTCAGCCTGAGCACTTTTAGAAGGGGTAGGGCACCGATCGTCGTGCCCATCGTGTCGTTGTCCCACGTGGCGCCGTGCAACGTCAACTTCTTAAGAGAGGACGGAAGTGCGAGTCCGTCCAACCAATTCGAACGGGTTTTCCACATGAAGAGCTCAATGGTCAAACATTCGAGTTTACGCAGACGCCCAAGGTTGTGGAAACAGTAATCTTCCGGCGCCGTTCCCTCAACTTCCCTCTCGTTGTAAAGAACTCCCAATTTCTTGATCTTGGGAATTCTCTTGACGACCTCTTCGCTGCACTTGAAGAGTCCAATCGTTGACATGGCCCGAAGGTTAACCAAAATTAGCGGCGGACGCGCTCCTCCATCGTCGGTAGGATCTGATAGATATGTATAGTTGGTCCTCACGTGCCTAAGTTGAGGCATCTTCCAAATGTCGAGCGGTGCACTGTCTACCAAACTTCCGTTGATCATCAGGGTTTGTAGGTTCCAACTCGCCGACCAAAGGGAGGAGATATCATTGATTTTCGTAGCGCAATTGTCGGCTATGGAAAGGAACCGCAAGTTGACTAATGGGACGATATTGCTCAAGTCGTAGTAGCTGTCAAATGCTGCCAATATCCTCAAGAGACGAGCCGATTTTAAGGAAACGCGTAATAACGCTCGGGAGTCAATTACGCAAGAGCGAAGAGGCTCGGACATTACCGTTGTACCGGAGGAAAAGAACACTTGCCCGTTCAGTGCGCTGTGGATGGCGATACGCCGTTGATCGTTGTTGATGATCTCATTATTGCCATTAACAACTCGGACGACGGAAAGAAACTTGTCCCTACGCACTTCTCTCTGGCACAGGTCCCGCAACAGATCGTGGACGACGAATGACTTTATTTTCTTAGTCAATCCCGACTTTCGAACCGAAAAAAGATTCCTCTCGGCAAGATCCTTCAAGTACTCCTCTCCGACCATTTCCAAGTCTTTCTCGCCGATTGGCCTAAGAAATCCCTCCGCAATCCATAGTTTGATGAGGAAGGAGGCGCGAATCGTCTCGTCCTCGCGGAAAAGTCCCGTGTACAGAAAGCACGGTTTTAGATGGACGGGCAAGCTGACATAACTCAAAGACAATATTCTCAAGCAACGCTCGTCATCCTCGGAGTTCACAAGTGAGCTCAAGATTTTTTTTCCACGTACTCCCAATACTCTCTCGTCATGCCCGACTTTGCCAAAAGCCCCCCTACGGTGACGATCGAAAGAGGAAGTCCTCGGCAATTTCGGGCAATCTTCTTTCCAACTCCCTCCAACTCAATGGGGAATCTATTTCCGTCCAGCAGCACTTTCTTGCAAAGTAGGCTCCAACTTGTGTCCTCGTCTAGGCGATCCATTCCAACGACCCCTGCTTGAGAGCCCGTCAAGTCAAGAGCTAATCTCGATAGCCTAGTGGTTATCAATATCCTACTTCCGTTGTTGTTATCCGGGAAGAAGTATCTTAACGTATCCCATGCTTCGATGCTCCACACGTCGTCCAACACGATCAAATACTTCCTCCCCGACAGGGTTTTGTATACTTGCAAACCCAATCTATTTTCGCTCTCCTTACTCAACTCCTGCCTGCTCTTTGCGTTGCTCTTCAGGCGGAGAAGAATTTCGATGAGAACTTGTCGCACGACGAAGTTTTGAGATATCGTGGCCCACGAACGGGCGTGGAAGTGCTGCACGATAAGCGACTTTCCGTAAATATTTCGAGCGAGCGTGGTCTTACCCGACCCCCCCATGCCTACCATTGGGACGATCTCTCTTCTTTGTTGGTTTCGAGTAAGACGGTCCATGATTTGAATCAACATTTCGTCGAAGCCCACCATGGCGGTTGTGCTCTCAGTCTCACTGTGGGGCGAAGAATCAAGGGGAAGCAAATACAGCTGATCATCGTCTTCCACTCTTGTCTTCTTCTCTTTGGCCATGGCCTCCACCACATCTTTCGCGACCAACTCCATTTCTTGGATGGATCTCTTTAGAGCTTCATAGAAGTCAGCTGAAGTCTCATTTTTCTCCACTGTGGATAATATTCCTGATGTAGCAGAAAATTGGATCTGGGATTCAATCACATCTTCCGCTGCATGGGCAGCGTCTGCGATTCGAACCTCCAAAGGTTGTACGACTTCTTGGCTTAGGACATGAGATCGAAAGTCTTCGAGAAAACTCTGCAAGAATCTGATTTTATCAGCGAGGGACTTGGCATGTTCTTGGTCTAGTGATAGAGGAGGAGGATAAGGATGATGCTGGATCTGCTTTATGAGATGCATAAGGGAAGTCAAAGCTGCATAAGCCGACGCCATTGATAAAATGTGGACGCTACGAAGCAAGCAATACAATATACTTACACAGTGATAATGGACCATCAAGAAAGCGTGAAAAGTCAAAGAAAGGAGCTGCCTCACATCTCTGACATTTGAGGCCTGTAAATATTTTTCTTTCTCTCTTTGATGCGTTGACCAAGGTGGTATTAAATATCTCAAACGGACGGTGACCCGCAAATAGTGGTCGTCGCGTAACGTTCATATTCAACGGTCACACACACAGACACACAAAATGGCCTCAATCACTGTTATATTATACACGTTATTACACTACCAAGTTGGGGGCAATGTTACCAACTGGCAAGAACACGAATATTTCCCAGTAATGAAAAACATCAGAGATGATGCACTCAACGACCACACACACACGCATCAAAGCTCGGGCACGGGCAATCCGCCCGCCTATCATCCCACTGCACAAACCTCCTCAGCCAAACGGGCTTCCCATTAACGAAAAACTTCCCCCTCGGCATCCCTCGAAGCATGGCATCAATAACAAACCCCTCACAAAATACAACCCTAGCATAAAGAGCCTGCCCAAAGAACTCCCCTTCATGGGGCCCCACATAACGGATGCAAAAAGACTCTATCGAACTCCCAAAAGTCACCTTCTCAAAAAAGCGTAGTACCTCTTCCTCGCTCACTATGCAGCCATCGGCAAAGGTGACGAACAGAGTCCTATCGACGGCTGCCGGCGCCACCTCATCACCGCTCGCCGGCCGTTTGCCCAGAGCAATCGACCTGTCCCTTCCTCCCACGCCCATGTCAGAGAATCTCTCAACTAAGCAGCCCGTCGAAGGGGACTGACTACTTTCCACTACGATGTCTGAAACAGACGGTACGCAGACGTCGTTCACAAAGTCTCTTATCTCCATGAAGGCTGAGGGGCGATTTTGGGAGAAGAATTCGATCGATATGGTGCTTTCGAGGAGGATGGAGGTTATGGGGATCTCAAAAGCATCGGAGGAGTAGGGAAAGTCTGGGTTGAGGGCGCTTAGGCAGGCCAGCGCCTCGTCGGCGAGCTCGTGGATGAGGAATGGGGGGAGACTGCGTAGGTTGGGGAAAAAGCGGGAGAATCCTCCGCGCTCGAGCCAAAGCCATAGGGCGATGATGTATAGGCATTCGAGGAGTTCGTGGTGGGGGTTCTTGGCAAGGAGGAGGTAGAGGGATCGGTCGAATGTGCCAAAGGCGTTGAGGAATGATTGGATGGTGAACTTTTCGGGGTCCATTTGATTCAATCCTGAAACACGAGATAGTTCAGATGTTACTTCGTCACTGCAAGAAGAAATAAAGAAAGAAAGAAAAAAAAAAGCGAGAAAGAAACGTCATAGATTGTTGATTCTTTAATCTTTGATCGGTGACAAGAAGCCAGCGTGAAAAGAAGGAATAAGGGAATTGAAATCGACGAAAAAGACATCTAACGAACAAAATCTAACGAATACTTGTACGGTGAAAAGGAACAAGCGTTAAATCACGGGAAGCAAATTCAATTACGTTTGCCAAGATTTTTCGTGAAAGAGAACCATCAAAATCTGATAGGATTTAGCCAAAAAGAAACAACGGTTTCTATTCTAACTTGCAGCAAAAAATAACAAACTTGCAATTAATATTATTTGCGGATCAATTGAAGCATAGAAAAACGGCCATGATTCAGGACATGAAGTGAGAGAAGAGAGAGACCTTGAAGTTCCTCTGTTTGTGAGTGGATTTCTCAGAACCGAAGCTCCTCTTTAATAGCTTCTGTACAACACAGAGCACCAAAAAATCTGAGACAAAAATGAAAAGTAAATGGCTGGAGAAAATCAATGTTACTCATATTATTACGATTACTGTAATCTGCCTTCGGCAGCTTGCTTTCACCTGAGAGTAAAGGGGAAAAAATACCACAAAGCATTTTAAATTACTCATAAAAGGCCATTACTCAAGGGACAACAAGATAAGCGTAATTCATAAAAATTTCAGAAATATAGTCATGATTTTCCATACCCACCTTTTGTAAGTACATTTCTTTTGCCTTTCTCGTGATGCATACTGGAAGATCATCACAATCTGATTCCTTCTGGGAAAAATGAAGAAAATACTATGTAAAGGTAATCCGTTGCCCCTGACTCACACTATCTGAAAGGACCATAACGATATCACAATTTCATAATGCAGAACAATAAGATGAAATTAATTAACATATGAAATGATTCGCCGAACACCGATTGAATTGAATATTATTCCAAATTAACCAATATATGGAATGACTCATCACGATGCCATTTGATATGTAGTATACCATCATCTTCAAGCACATATTGGGCTGGGCATGCCACTGGTGGGGTTCTATAACTCATTACTCTGACAACAAGGCATAAAACAGCACCTGCTAAATGTTAACCTTCTCTTCAATCATCATTTAAGAATACAACAGCATAATAGTAGTCCACGAACCTTAATAATGTAGCAACAAAAGTTACTAAGCCAATATGTCCAATAAATCAGCGGTTGTAATATTTCAACAGTTAACGGACTTAACCAGTAAGAAACACCATCTACGGAAAAAGGTTGTTTTGTCAAGTTTTGTCAAGTTTCGCGAATGTACCAATTCCGAAGAGATCCTTTACAGTTTATACAATTGTACAAGGAATCACTCAGGAATATCATATCAATGCAGATGGTCACTGCACTTTCAACATCATTAACGGACTTAAAAAGTAAGAACCGCCATATGGAATAAGGCCGCCAACTGAAGTCTTATCAGTTTCAATTTTTATAACACTTTCTAACTCATTGCAACTAAGAATGTTCCAATTCCGTACAGCGCTTAACAATTTATACGATCGTAAAACGTATCACTCAAGATTATCATATCTGCGCAGAAATAACATAATATTTCAAATCTGTTAGGCCAGCACTTTCCAACATCATAACGGATTTCAACGGTAAACATCACAAACCGAAACGAAAAGGTTTGTTTGCAACTAAAGCAACTTTATAACACTTATGACTCAAATCAAACGAAATACGAATGTTCCAATTCCATCCAATCAATCGACACTCAGGCATATGATATCCAAGCAGATATAACATAATATTTCAAATCTGTAAAGCCGATATTATTACTCACTACTCACTACACTCAGGCATACGAATAGATTTGATGCTTACATAATACAGAAAACAAAATCTCTGTTCCTTCTGTCTTTTTATGGAGTTCACAACACAATTACAATGATTGGAGTTTGACGGAAGAAATGCACCGGAATGTTAGTTCAACTCAACCTTTTAACAGCATTACCAGGTTCATAAATATGATATTACAGAAAAAAAATCTGAGCAATCAAAAGATAAGCCTTAGTAAAAAAAGTAACATGCTATCATACCTTCCACTCGATCTCAGCTGATATACTCTGATACTTATCATTCCACGCAAGATCATTCGATGTTTTAGAACCCTAGAACAATAGACAGATTTTACTCCCGAATATAAGCTAGTTAGGTTAGTTGCATCAAATATATCACATGTTAGAAGAAATCCAATCGAGGCAAAAATCCAAGTATCCATCAAGGTTTCAAAAGTGAAAAACATTAGGGAAAATTCAGCTTACAGATGTTTCCTATTTTAGTTGCCACATTTTCACCAACAAATAGATGGATATATTTCTTCACTTTTAGGAAATGCTCTAAATTTTTCAGAAGATAGGGATCAGCCTGCCTAGTGAATTACTAAGAAGATTGACATGTAGGAAAAACCTAAAAAAAAAAAAGAAAAAGAAAAAGAAAAAGGAAAGAGAAAGAAGACATAATCAAAGGATAATCACTCCGAAAAAACTAAGAACGTTATTCAGATATATGACAGATAAAGCTGCTTGTAGTACGTTGATTACAATCTGAAAAGGCCCTAGAACACAAGGTACCGGAAAAATATTTACAACACTCAACGGAAGAACAAAAGGCAAGATGATAGTACAAAGCTTAGACCTCCACGAACACAAGTACACATGTGATTCTCAGGGGGCACAACACAAAAAGGCAAGGCTTACACATTCCCTTCTTTATCACTCCTATCAATAAGGAATCCATTATTGTTTGGAATCATGGATTCAGCACCTTGTAGATCAGACAGAGAGTAACAGCGCCACGAAGAAAACTTGTCAGCGGGCGGAAGTGAGGGCAACCCATTGTGTGCGCCTAATTTCGCTCGAGGAGGCAAAGGGGGAAGGTGTGGAACAAGTTCTGATTGATTCGAGTCAGAAATTTCCCCACTGTTACAGCTCTCAGAGCTGTTCACTGACGTAGCAATTGCAACCATGCTTCTCGAATTTGAAGCCCTTTTTGATAAACTACCGTTGTGGATTTTTGAGAAGTTGTTAGTACTCTTGCTCCATAAGTTGTTAAAAGCCATCAAGTTTTTGCGTTTCTTGCTGTAGGGATTTTCCGGTTTAGTGATTTCCTTGGCAGAGGAGCACGTAACAGCATCAGCCAGGCTGGTAAATGATTTGGATTTTCCATTGTAGAACTTTGATATGCTTTTCCTGAAAAGGTTTTTATTGAAAAAAGAACAGATCAGCATAACACAAAATTGGAATCAACTGAAGTACTTTTGCTGGAATTCCAATTCTTTTCAAACAGTATAATCACAGGAAATGCGAAATTGCACTCATGATTCCACTCAATTCGAAGCTTAAATAACTCCATTTAACATGTGAATTGAACTAACAAAATCCCGTCAATCGTCCCCAACTCATCAGTATATCAGAACCCTAAACTAAGAAATCAAATAACTACAAAAATACACAAACAGAGAACACACAACTGCACATCAATACACCCCATACAACTTCAACCCAATATTCAACCAAGCAACGACACAACAAATCAATATCCCAGGTAAAAAAGAAAAGTCAACTTACTTCACAGGCAAAGCCTCTTCCAATTCCTCTAAACCATCCAATGGTCCCGCTTTAAACTCACTCTGAATCTCCTCTTCGCTGTCACTTTTCCCACCATTCGAGTTGCTCTCGTCGCTGTTCTTTCCGATTGACGACGTGGAAGAAGAGGACGACGATCCATATTCCTCCTCGCGCCCGCCGCGATCATCGTCGCATATCGAGAAAATAAATCCTGGCCGTTCGATTTGGGGATCCCGCGCCGAGCTACTACCTTCCATCGCTATCGATATTCTTCGGAGCCGAGGAGCGTTTACACGTATCTGGAAAGAAGAGATCTTTATCCAGACAAAATGGGTTTTGGATATATTAAAATAATATTATTTTTCAATTTCGTATTTTCTTTTCCTACATTTGTTCTTTAACACGTAATTTGCGATGTAGACTGGTATCGTCGACAACATCGACGACATTTCACGCTCCGCCGCCTCATAAAACCCTTGGCCGGCATTCCACAACTATTCGCCATGAAATTGTGGCCCGAGATCCTCTATTTCACTATGTATTCTATTACATATTTCAAATTATTACATATCAATATGATATGTATTTCTTGTTGGCGTGGCAGCGGATCCGGTCGAATAATATTGCGGCTAATATTTGGGTAATTAAAGATAAAATGTGGACACCAGATTTAACGTGGAAAACCCCCAAACAAATCGGGGTAAAAACCACGGGCAAAGAAGAGGAATCCACTATAGGGAAATATAGGAGTTACAACCTCTCAATCTATAAAGGAGAAAACCCTCAACATGTCTCTTTATAGTCGGAGAAAATATCCGACAAACTCTCTATTATTTTTCCCTTTATTTATTCTTCCCTCGTACTGATCCCTCTCTTCTCTCTCTTGGGATTTCTCCCTGTGGGTTGCCCATTTTGCTCTGATCCTTCGTAGGCCTTTTATAGGCAAATGCTCAAATATGAACATAGCCATGTGAACTAAATAAAACATCAGCACACTTAAAAAGAATGCTGCGCCACTTTTCCTTTTTCTGACTTTTCAAAGGCCATGTGCCTTTTATTATGTCGACAATCTCCCACTTGAAGATTTGATTGAGAATCAATCGGATCTTCACACCATTCTTTCTCCCTTGCCATTTATGTTGCTTACGTCTGCGCTAGGCCACTTGAGGAACGACACCAACTTGTCAGTGTTGACTGAGTCAACATACCCTCCGACAGTAAAGTCTGCTCCTCCGTAACATAATGCAACATCTGAGGTTCCTCTGATATATCGTAAGATCCTCTTCACCGCGCTCCAATGCTTTTTGCCCGGATTCGCCATGTACTGACTTACTACTCCCACTGCATGTGCAATGTGGTCGTGTACAAATCATCGCGAACATAAGACTTCCCACCGCTGATGCATACGATACTCGAGACATTTCCATCCTCCCTTCTTCACTGCTAGGACTCATACTTGAGGATAACTTAAAATTAACAAGAAGTGGGGTAGAATTTGGCTTACAATCTTGCATATTGAAGCGTCGCAAGACCTTCCTCAGATAACTCTTCTGCGAAAGCCAAATCTTCTTGTTATTTCTGTCTCGGCAAATTTGCATCCCTAGAATCTTGTTTGCTGGTCCCAAGTCCTTCATTTCAAATTCCCTAGCCAACTGTGCCTTGAGTTCTTCAACACGATCTTTGTTGGGGCCTGCTACCAACATGTCGTCAACATACAACGGTAATACGATAAAATCGCTTTCACCAAACCTCTTGAAATATGCACAAGGGTCTGCATTTAATCTGTTGTATCCAAGGCTCATGATGAACGAATCAAATCTCTTATACCAACACCTCGGCGCCTGTTTGAGACGGTATAGAGATTTGTTCAACCTGCAAACCAAGTTCCATTTTTCTTTGTCTTCAAAACCTTCCGGTTGGAGCATATAAATCTCTTCTTCAAGATCTCCATGAAGAAAAGTCTTCTTCACATCTAGTTGCTCTAGATGTAGATCGGATGTAGCACACATCGCCAGGAGTACCCGAACAACCGTCGTGGTCGCTGAACGTTCCTTTGTGGTGCTATCATTTTTTCCGATTCGTTTATCTTCTAAAAAGATAACCTCCCTACTGATGACAACCTTGTGGGCAGTGGGATCCCACAGGCGATACCCCTTCACACCATCAGCATACCCCATGAACAAACATTTCCTGGACTTCGAATCCAGCTTCGTAATTTCTTGGGTGTTGTACATCACGTACACAGGACTTCCAAATACATGGAGTTTGGAATAATCTGCTGGCTTTCTGGACCACATCTCCATCGGCGTCTTCTGATCAATTGCCGTTGAAGGCGAGCGATTGATCACGTAGCAGGCGGTGTTGACTGCTTCTGCCCAGTATGATTTATCCAGACCTGCAGCTCCCAACATGGCTCTTGTCCTTTCCAACAGAGTCCCGTTAATCCACTCCGCCATTCCATTTTGTTGTGGAGTATACGCCGTAGTAAAGTGCCTTTTGATGCCTTCTCTTTTGCAAAAGCTATCAAATTCCTTGCCAGTATATTCTCCTCCATTATCTGTCCACAAACATTTTTTTTTTCTGTCAGCGTGGCTAGTTTTCCATCGATAGTCTCCAGACAGCCATCCTTTCGCAAGATCGCCTTTATCTTTAATTTCCACAGTGAGAAATTTCTCCCGTTGAACTTTTCGATATCAAACTTCGCCGCCATAATTTCTGCTCAGTCGTGAGCGATACCTCCGACGGGGTTGCAGCAGATAATTATTGAACTCGTACCGGCTTTTTCGTCACCGTAACAAGGGCAGTATAATATCTATTATTTTCTGATTTGTGGAGGGTCCACGTTAGTGGCAACCACAGAGCATACGACAAACAGATATATAAAACCCAAGCTAGGCTCTGATACCAATTGTTGGCGTGGCAGCGGACCCGGTCGAATAATATTGCGGCTAATATTTGGGTAATTAAAGATAAAATGTGGACACCGGATTTAACGTGGAAAACCCCCAAACAAATCGGGGTAAAAACCACGGGCAAAGAAGAGGAATCTACTATAGGGGAATATAGGAGTTACAACCTCTCAATCTATAAAGGAGAAAACCCTCAACATCTCTCTTTATAGTCGGAGAAAATATCCGACAAACTCTCTATTATTTTTCCCTTTATTTATTCTTCCCTCGTACTGATCCCTCTCTTCTCTCTCTTGGGATTTCTCCCTGTGTGTTGCCCATTTTGCTCTGATCCTTCGTAGGCCTTTTATAGGCAAATGCTCAAATATGAACATAGCCATGTGAACTAAATAAAACATCAGCACACTTAAAAAGAATGCTGCGCCACTTTTCCTTTTTCTGACTTTTCAAAGGCCATGTGCCTTTTATTATGTCGACATTTCTCTTTAAAATTCATCAAAATTATATATATATATTTTTAAACACGCGTAATATTATGTGTAAGTATAACGATATTTTCGGTGTTTAAACACTTGGTGTGTGAGGTATAACGATTTATCCCAAGTTGGAATACATAGTGGAATATATGTTCTCGTATCCTTTTTAGTACTGGCTTAGGAGACGCATTCGTTAATCGTAGACGCTCAAAGGACAGTTCAGTGAAGAATTTACGCCAAATTGATCGAGGAATTGAGAATTTATCAAGATCACTCCCAATCAATCCCTAGGAAAGATTTATGCATTTTCTATCACTGTTTTTATTCAATTTTTTAATTGTTTCGCCCTTTACTATGAGTAGCTACATCCTTTGTGTTTGGAATAAATAAACGCTAGGGCGTTGGACGTTGAATTTTTATTTTTGTGAAATTCAAGGTATAATTTTCATATAATAGTATATAATGAATAATTTGTGTGGGCACGTGTAAATGTTTGTTGGGAATCGAGTAAAATACGTGTTTCCACTCCGGTAATTACATACAATGGAATATATATCCCATAATGAGAGAGATTTACATTTATGTATAACTTAATGTGGCAAATAATAGTATTTACGTAGTCGTTTCAAACTTGTCTCTTTTAGATTTGGTTAGAAATTGACTTATATAAAACATTTCTCACTCCCACCTAATGAAACCGGCCGCAGACGTCATTGGAAAACGTTAGGGTGCGTTATTTTGTATGGATTTTATTTTTACCTTTGAAATATTTAGGTCATGGGTTTGGTTGAAATCCACTTGTAGACTGACTAGAATAGTTAGTTCATCATATAATTTGACCTTTATTTATTATAAAACTACCACCCAATAATACAAAAAAAAAAAATCTACATATTTAGTGGATAAGCAAAGAAGACGGAACTAGAATAAAGTTTCCTTACATACTTTATATGATATTTTTTCAAGGCAGATAAACAACCTTTTAAGCGTAAAACCAGGGGACATATTTTCTGATTATCCGAAGCTGGATAACTCAATTATAGAGATACAAATAAAATAAATATAGAGACGATATTGTACTTTAATGATTGGTGAGTTAGTCCCATGTAAGTCATATTTTCAGATGCCACCTTTCATCATGTAGCACATGTTGCATATTATTTATGTCAAATATATTATGAATCTCACCCACTGTTTTTCAAGTTCGTCTGGTCCGTATACATATATAAGAGTCATGGACTATATATTAAATAAGCATTTGGAAATAAAATATTAAATCTAAATCATATAATTTTAGTTGAACTAAGCATACTACAAAACGAGTATTTTTTTTTAAATTATTGTACTTTGTAGCCAAATATAAATTACTCAAATCTTCACTATTGGCTAGTTGGTTAAAATAGAAGTATAGTAGTGCGCGTATAGGATTATTAATTTGAATTTCCTTGCATTGCAAGCTGTATGTCATTAATTATTGTAGTGCCGTTGAACGATCAAAAGAACCCTTGTAAGAAAACACGTATACAAACTTTAGGATAAAAATTGAAGACGATTGGATTTCATATTCAAGAAGAGAAAACAATTAATACCAAGAAATAAGTCAAATAATCGATACGAGGTTTCTAATTTACTTCGAGACTAAATTTAGTCGAAAATGAATTAGCGTATGGGTTCTATATTCTCTAACCAAAAGAAGATGAAAAGATATATTATTACATAATGATAACGTAAATCCACGAGCTTATAAAAGCCGGTTTTGATGATTTCCAACACAAAAAACAGCTTTCTTTCTTCCATACGACACGATGAGAGAAAAAGTCAAAACATTAAAAGGACATCAAAAAGTCATTTTCCATTCAACCATATTTGTTGCACTAGCAGCTCCAAGACTTTGTCCTAGATTGTTATTACAATATATTTGAAACTTCCACTAATATAGCTTTTCACACCACACACACGGATATACATTAATTCACCTAATGATCACCTATATATATACATCTAGAAAACAATTAGTCTCTATTCATTGCCACCTTTCGTTATTAATCAGTTCTCCGCATGTGGTAGAAAGAAACCCTCAGATCTTCCTCAAAGCAAATTCTTACATCATAAAACCTAACAAATTCTTCCCAAGAAAACCCTAACAATGGCGGTGAAGAAGAAGACAAGCAAATGGCAAGATTACTTCCCAAGCTGCTTCAAGCCCGAAAATATCCCCAGCCAAGAAAAGAAGAAAAAACCCTCATCAACGAAGCATTCGAACAACTCATCGTTTCCTAGGTTTTCGATATCTGACATAAGCACTTCGACTCTATCCGAAATAGACCTCTCCATTTCCTTCCCTGGCTCGAATCTCCACGTCTTCACTC
The DNA here is from genome assembly GCA_027422505.1 of Craterostigma plantagineum. Lineage (NCBI taxonomy): Eukaryota > Viridiplantae > Streptophyta > Magnoliopsida > Lamiales > Linderniaceae > Craterostigma > Craterostigma plantagineum. The sequence goes on from JAPQWV010000001.1 coordinate 35,496,476, forward strand.
TCCACGAATTAAAAAACATTACCCAGAATTTTTCGTCGGGCAATTTCCTCGGAGAAGGAGGTTTCGGGCCCGTCTATAAAGGGTTCATCGACGATAAATTGAGACATGGATTGAAGCCTCAGCCCATAGCTGTTAAGCTGCTCGATTTAGACGGTGCTCAAGGACATAAAGAATGGCTTGTAAGCATTATTATATATCAAGTATTCAATAATGTGATCAATCATCAGTTGTCTGAATTGTTATTGCTACTTTCCTTTGTCCTAATTTCGTTTTGGTCTGCGATTAAACAGACAGAAGTCATCTGTCTTGGTCAGTTAAGGCATCCAAATCTTGTGAAGCTGATTGGTTACTGCTGCGAGGAAGAACAAAGGCTTTTGGTATATGAATACATGCCTAGGGGAAGCCTTGAAAATCAGCTCTTTAGAAGTAAGTTTTAATTTAAATTATTGTTGTTTATTATTGTTGCCTGCTATTAGAAACTCATGGAAGTTGACTTTTCATGGGTATTATGTTCTATAAAGTAACTTGTCGAAAAAATTGTTGAACAAGAAAGGTACCTTCTTGAACCGTACCTTTTGAACAGATCAACCTTAGTTTAGCTTCTCATCATACTGATAATGCCTGCCACCTAATGTTGTACTGTATATTTATTTATATAGATTCAGTGTATATGACATATAATCTGCAAAGAAAAAACAAATGCTTTATATTTATTCTTTTTTTATATAAACTTTTTACAGGATTCTCAATCTCACTTCCATGGTCAACAAGAATGAAGATTGCCCTTGGTGCAGCAAAAGGGCTTGCATTCCTCCACGAAGCTGAAAAGCCCGTTATATATCGCGATTTTAAAACTTCCAATATTTTACTCGATTCCGTAAGTAAATATATCTTTCTTTTCCCCGAGAAATCCATAAATATTTTGATTTAACGAATTATATAAAATCGCATTTCGATTATTCTCTAAAAATGTTGAATGACAACTAAAAGCTTAACATCGATAGGGATGTGTCATATTTTATTTTATGTAATATCTTCAAATATGTCCCTCATATCTAGGCCGATTTCTTTATTATATAGTCTACCATGTAATTTGATTTATATAATATATTTTCAACATGTCCCTCATGTCTAGGTTGATTTCTTTCTTATCTAGCCTAAAACGTGCAATTTTGCTTGGGTCCGTTTGGTATGTTGAATTCAGTGTGGAAAAGAAAAGAAAATGTTTGTGGTATGACACGCGATGCGTAGTGTACAATGATCCGATGTGTATCCTTATATTTTCCGTTTCTTTTCTACGATGGATTCTGCATACCAAAACGGACAATGCTGGTCGCCTATGACTAGGTTTGAGCTATGGTACCATGTTAAATGACCATTTCACCTAAAAAATTAAGCTCGAAAGGAAATACATATATATACATTATATATTTCCAACAATATTATTTTCGTGCAGGATTTCACTGCCAAGCTCTCGGACTTCGGCCTAGCAAAAGACGGCCCAGAAGGAGACGAAACACACGTCTCGACACGCGTCATGGGCACGCAAGGCTATGCAGCGCCCGAATATATTATGACGGGCCACTTAACATCTGCGAGCGACGTATACAGCTTCGGCGTGGTTCTCTTGGAGCTCATCACGGGCCGTAAATCCATGGACAAAACCCGCCCGTCGAGGGAACAAAGCCTAGTCGAGTGTGCCCGACCCATGCTGAAAAACCCTAAAAAATTGACCCGAGTCATCGACCCAAGGCTCGAAGGGCAATACTCCGAAATTGGGGCTCGAAAAGTGGCCGAATTGGCGTACCAATGCTTGAGCTTTAGGCCTAAGATGAGGCCGAGCATTGGCCGAGTGATCGAAGTGTTGGAACCGTTGAAGAATTTCGACGACGACGTACGAATTGGGACGTTCGTTTTCGCCGTTTCGCCCGAAGACGGCGATGGGAAGTCTGTTTAAGGCGCAAAATTGGTAACAGTGGGGACACTCTTGCAATGTGTACAGATTGTGTAAGGGTTTGTTTGTTGGATTTGTATTATTTTTTTCTATTCGTATAGTTTGATTTTTGATGGGTATGTGGCGTAATTGTAATTGACATAACACAATCATTGCGTTGAGAATTGAGAATTTCTTGATATATCTACTGTAACGAGGTTTTGGATAAATAGTTAGGTATGCACGATTAAATATCATTTGATACTTGAGAAATTGCAATTTTTTTTGCATACGAATCACTTGTTGTGTGCACGTAAGAAACTGTTGTGCTTTTATTAGGTATTAGGTTGGTCTACGTTCTTGGTGAAGGTCTTACTAACTAAGAATCTTTTGCGTGTAACTTCCTTAAAACAATGGCATATATATTCAAATTATATACATGCTAAATAAATGCAGAAAAGAATATAGATGTTAAATCTCAGGAATTGATAATTGCTTCGACCATTTATTATGGCTTGGTTATCGAATACCAATTCAGCAGTCAAGTGGGTCGAAAATACTTCAATTCAAGTCATACAAAATGAATGATTTCTCACTTGTTTTATCCAAAAATATCAGGATTCCTTTGCTTCCCACATATAATTACGATCTATTCTTACAATTAACTAAGAGTCGCCTAATCGAAAATTGATATGCCTGGTGATTAAAAATTGTAATTTTTCCAATAAATATAGAACAACAAATGCAGGCAAAATAATGACTTCCATTTCATCTCTTCAAAATTCTACTTAAAAAAATTTCCAAAATAATACAAAGAATAACAAAAAAATTATAAAAAAAAAGTCAGCTCGAATCGTTCGCGCCTCGGACGTAAGTGACGTGAATGGGCTGAGGCAGAAGGCTGAACTTAATCCCGAGCTCTTCCAAAATCCTCTTTAGCTCGAAGACCAAATCGGAGCGCCGATTTCCCCTCTCGCCCGAGTTCTGAAAATTGATGGTGTGAGTGACGTAAAGCGCCAAAACCATCCTATGAACGTCGACGATCTCCTTTATTTGGACGCTATGGCTCGGGTTCCATTGCTGAGGCTTACTCTCCAAGTATCTGCGCACGAGCGTAACGATAAGTACTTCTAAAATGGTCGAAAATCGAAACGTAAGTAGCTTAAGGTTTTAAACTTACGCTTTTATCTTTGCTTTCAGAGCGGCTATGCTCTCGGCGGAGGTCGAGAAATCGACGGCGAACTCGATCGAGTCGCCCATCATTTCGGGGCTTCGATTGAAGTTGCTTATGGGCTTCGTCGCGAGGACGGCGTTTGGGTAGTACACCTTCTCGTTGTCCGGCTTCAGGAATATGGTCGTCAGTATATTCATCTCGTCGACCACCATCTGAAAAAAATACAAATATAATTTTACGCGAGGAATTAAGCATTATGACTATTATATTTATTGAATTTCGAAATTTTGAAGACGATATCTAGGCTGTGTTTGGTACTAGTATTTCGGTTCGGAAAAAGATCAAGGAATGTGTGAAGGTACGACGGTCGAAGCGCTAACTTAAATTTGTCGTCGTAATTTCCACCCACCAGTTCCACGTATCAAACGCAACCTTAAGCTCATATTGGAGCGCGGAATTTGCTCGTGGAAAAGAAGAAGGGAAACGATGTTAGTGCATCAAACGACGATACGTAACGCTTCGAGTGTCTTACCATTACAACTTTCATTTTTCTTTTCGCACTTCAAAGTCCGTTAACCAAACGGAGCCTTAATTCCCAATTCTGGCGTGGCAATCGAAAATCACGTGCGGCGCTTTGTCAGGCCGATCGACGGCCGACTTGCGCCAACCATAAACGCCGGAAATCGGGACAGGCGTTTGATTCATCAAGTAATCGCAAACCGACCAAATTCCATGCAAATTACATACAACGATCGCTCTAAAAAATTTCCAACAACTTTGCTAAAAAAAAAAAGAAACAAAAAAATAGTCAATCACCTGAACTCCGTCGATGACGCACCGATCCCCGACGTCGAATGGGTGGACTACGAAAACGAAGACCATCGCCTCGAAAACGGTCTTCACGGTGTTCCCAAACATGAAGACCACGAGCAGAAGCTGGGACGAGATGAACACCAAAACCCGAGTGGTCGTCAATTCCATCAGCAGAAGCCATACGATGACGATCACTATAAGCACGAGCCCCGAAGAAATCCTATTCAATTCTTCCACCGCCGTCTTCGCATCGCTCAGAGACACGGCCAAGCACTTCCTCTCGTTGTACGCCTTCACCTGCAAATTAAATACGCAAAATGGGCTCCGTAATTTCGTCCAAACTAACAGTTAAATTAACTGGAAGAAAAAAAACGGCACAAAGCAGCAACATTGGAGATTAAAAGTGGCATCACAGAACATGGAGGACAAAAAAATGCTCATATCCCAAGCATTGAGAACTAAAGACGGCGAGCGCCAAATATATACGTACGCACCACCCAGTTTCTGAAGGCGGACTTCTTAATCCTCTTAGTCTCGGCCGCTCCTTCGAATAGGGGAATAGCGTTATCGACTTCTTCCTTAGGCATGAAGCGTAGGAGATCTCCCTCGTCGATATACCTAACGGTTAAAAAACCAAACGCAAACACTTGAGTAGGAAAAAAAAAGCGAAAAATAACTCAACGTGGAAATGCGATGCGATAACTACTTGTGTCCGCGCTTTGCGACGTTCTTGAATATCCTATTCGCGGCATCCCTAGCTTCGATTTCGCTCGTAATAACTTTGGGCTGCGCAGAACGCCCTCGACTTTCTTCTTCTTCTTCTTCTTCGACGGTTTCGTCGATGACTTCAGAAATAGTCGGAAGTTCCGAGTTCCTTATTACCTTGATAAGCCCTCCCATTGTCCAAGCGGAGACTTTCTCGCGCTTTATTTTGTACAGCTTATCGACGTCGATGACCTCTTGCGTTTGCGTCCCCTTCTTCGCAAGCTTGCTGAAGCTCAGCTGACCGCTGATCTTTGACGAACGATCGCCCTCGGGAAAATCCCTAGTCGGCGGGCCCGAGAGGGACTGAAGTATGTACTGATGAAAAATGGATTCTTGGATTCTGTCGAAGTACGTTCTTACGTGGAAAGAAGATGCGACGATTTTGACGAGCAAAGTTTTTATCGTCCACATCGATGCCCCGACGAGGGTTGAGACGATTCCTCGAGTTATGTAATTCAAAACCTTAGACGTATTTTCGGACCTCTTTACGCCACGATTGATTAAAAGCGCCCAGGCGAGGAGAATTAAGGCGAGCCAAAAGACTATCTGAACGCTTTTTCTCAAGGCGAAGACGAAGTAGAGTACCTTCTTTTTCATTAAAAAGTTCTTTTCGATCAAGAAAACGATGGAGTTTATGATCCACTCCGTGAATAAACGGCCACAGATTATTACCAGCGATAGAACGCTCCATTTCCATAGCTGTAAGCTCCAAATTTTACAATCCTTGAGCTTATCGATGGTTAGGCTGGCGATGAGTAGGCCAGTTATGGAGATGAACGCAGCCCATTCGACTATTACAAGGGCTTTGAATTTCTTACCGCGATTTGCCTTTTTGGGCTTCAGTATCTCAGGTTTGTACACCTCGTCGTCGTCGTCGCCGTCGTCGTCGGAGTCTCCTCCGATGGATGACATCAGAGGGGTCCTCGGCGTGACCGGCGCGGATGTCCTCGGAGTGGGTTTTAGAGAAGGGGAGGCGGGGCTTGGGGACTTCGGCGGCGGCGGCGGTGGGTTTTGGGCATTTTCCTGGGCGGGTTTTGTGGTGGTGGTGGGATAGGGTGGCTCGGCGATTCTTGACTTGGGCTTGGAGTAAGCCGATTTGGTGACCGTTCTCTGGCGGAGGGTAGAACTGGCGGGGGAAATCGGCTGTCGGCCGGAGTCCGGCGGCGGATTTTGGGCGGTGGAAGCTGTGGACTGTGGCGGCGGTGGGTTGTTCAAGAACAGATTCATCTGGGCTCTTGCTATGTCTTCCATTTGATTTTCGAGGGAAGCTCCGACGCCGTTATTTTCTTGAGAATCTGAGGCGGCCGTCGCCGGAGTTTCGTCGTTCGCCGGAGATTGAATCTCCACTACGACGTCGTAGTTGCCGCCTTTCTGTCTGAGGGATATATCACTTTCCATTACGGCGAAGCTGTGTGTTCTTCTGTATTCTCCGGCGGGCGTCGACGTCTCTATATACGAAGGAAACAAACTGATAAATTGGAAAGTGAATTGGAAAATGGTTTATAATTTCTTCGACTTGATTTATTTTACTTTGAATTCCTTAGCTGTAACTATGGCTCTATCTAAATAATTAAATGGATTAAATTGTTGTCGTCGGCGGGGGGAGAAAGCTCCTGCAGGGTTCTTCAAAGTAGGGAGGTGTATTAATATGAAGATTGACTAGAAAGTCAAGCAATCAACACCAAAAAAATAATAAAAATAAAAAACACGTTGGTGGTCAATTATGTTAACAGTACATTACAAAACACGTATTGTTTTGTAAATGGCCATCGTAATTCCAATGATCTGTTCGATTTGAAAAGAATTTAGACCACTCTATTATGAGACGACTTAATTTTTGTACCTCTTCCTAAATCCACACAAATTACAATACGTAAGAAGTCGGGAAAATTCAATCCAACCAAATTTAGTTCACGATATTGATAGTTAGGAAATTATAATAAATTGAAACACTTTGATGTAGGAAAGCAGAGTTGGCTGATATTCTTATTCCCCTTCTAAATCTTTTTAGGCAAGTGGGTGACATTATCATTTTTAACGTGGAAATTCAAGATTCTGTTGGGTGTACAAACAATTATTCCACACCGATTAGAAAAAGGGAAATTGATAGGTTTATAAACTTGTGGGTTCACTCCTCTATAGCCAATTGGTTTTAGAGAGGAACCCCACAAGCTTATACCGGGTTGGGTTTGGGCTGGAATTGGGTCTGAAAAATCCCTACATGGTGCGATGAGCGTGGACGAAGGCGTGAAGGTGCCTTCAGACGGAAAAATTCTAGCCCGGGTACGGTGTGGGTGGTGTGTCCCCGGCCCTTATAAGGACGATGGTGAATCTGCGGTGATAAGCGCTTGGTGCAGTGATTGCGGAGAAGCGCTTGGTGCAGATAATCGTTGAAGGGGAGGCCCGTTGTGTGGTCTAGAGTTTGAGGGAAGGTTTGTTGGGCGTATAAACAACTATCCCACACCGATTAGAAAAAGGAAAATTGATAGGTTTATAAGCTTGTGGGTTCACTCCCTCTATTGCCAATTGGTTTTAGAAAGGAACCCCACAAGCTTATACCGGGTTGAGTTTGGGCTGGAATTGGGTCTGAAAAATCCCTACAGATTCAATTAAAGATTACTACAATGTTAAAATCTTTGCATCTTTTTTTTTTATGAAAGACAAGATTTATGCATGTGTTTATCCATAGTTGGGAAGCCAAAGTGTGCCCTCAATTCTGACAGTTGACATGTTAGCCCCATAAAAGGGAAAAGATAACATAATCTTATTACATTCAGATAAGAAGATCCGAAAACAATTATAAACTTACTATTTCCTCTCAGGCATCAGATAATACTTGCCCAGACGTGTTAATAGTATTTCAAGATCACTCACTCATAACATGACATAAACATAACATTAAATTTACAAACTGCCACATTTTCCTCAAATTATCTAACCTTGCCTGAAGATCACTGTCTATCCCTCCATCATCATTACCACTCGACTCGGCCTGTGCTACCTTGGCGGGCGCAGATAGAGTTGAAGAAGGCGCATTCAAAAGCTGTCGAAAGAAAAGAAGGTTGAAAGATTTTACTCAAATGGAGATGTTTGAAGGCAGAAAAAAGAAATAAATGGCATGTCGTAATGATATACCTCGGAATTAATATCGATGCCAATCTCATCGAGGACTTGACTCACCAGCTCTTCAGTCTCTTCTTCTTCCTCGTCGCCTTCTAACGCGTCGTCGATGGCATCAGCCATGACTTCGCTGGTCAGCTCCATTTTTTCGTTCTGCCTTTCGAATTCTTGCATTATCTTCTGTAATGAAGGGAGGTTCATTTGCCTGTTCATTTGTCCCGTTGCTTTCGTCACGCCTTTCATGGCTTCTCCCATTGCTTGGGTTGATTTTAGTGTCTGAAATTGAAGATAATGGGATTTGCTAAACTACCATTTGGGTTGAATTGTAACTGGGAAATGATTGAAGAGTACAGATCAAACGAGAAAACAAACAGCATATATGAAAGTTCGAAGCATTACCTGGATTCTCAGAGATACGCCCTGGAGTTGAGATTTCAGCTTGTAGAATTTTTCAATCTGATGCCTCGTTCTGATGAGATCTTTGGCCATTACCTTAACTGCTCCCTGAAATGCATCGACGGCCAACCAAAATATGGATTACATTAAAGGGCAAACGAAAGAAAAGATGGTAACTTCTTCATCACAATATAGAGATTGCAGAGTAATATTATAACGCCATACGTTCAAGTGCATCAACATTATAAATGGCGAATATCTAATCTAATCGTAGAAAACTCGTGTGCCAAAAAATGAGCAGTACCATTTGCCCTGCTTAGCGCTTTTCTTAATCTCAGCTATAAGTTTCTTCTCTTGAGTTTGCAAACCCTGTCTCTCCCTCTCTATTTCCCTGATGGATTTATCGAGCATTCGTTTATTCTCCCGCAGTAGCTCTGCACGATAAAATAACAAAGGCATGAGATGATGATGATCAAAGGATTATCTACAGTTTGGACTAAATAGTAGACAATACAATTATGATCTAGAGAAAGTAAGTGCTTTAGCAATGAATCAACTCATTAGTATGGTGGATATGATCTTAGCAGCTAATCCAGAAAAACAAATAGATAATCACAGTTTCAGACCTCATCTTTATTCCTAGTTTTACGAGAAGCATCGACTTCTTTTTCTAGAAAACTCACAAGTTCTTCTATACAGCTAAAATTGAACCATGAAACATATGGATTTAGTCTCAATTCGCCCATAAGGATCAATCACACTGAAAAATCACAATAAACGAACACACAACTAAACAATCCGTTTCTCAACGAAAGAACTCAAACAAAAGCGATGGAAATTTCCCAGCATGGCTGCAGAAAAAAAAAAAAAAGATGAACCTGCGGGAGTTTTTCTCTTTCCGAAAAGGAAACTCATGACGATCGACGGATCGAATCTTACACTTCAGCCAAAAATTTCCGGCAAGTAAACTTTCTAGGTCGATCTGCTTTATCTTTTGGCGCTGCCTAGTCCATCTGCGACGAAATTACACCAAAGCATAAACGGATAACCGATCGTTTGCGAAAAAGGGGCCAACTTTTTACTTCATAGAATTAGACTACGAATGATCTCATTTCAGATGATATTCCTAACAATTCCTAACAAAATTCCCCTATTTCATTTTTCAATCATAGTTCACTTTAGGGTTGCAAACTAATCGAATTTTTTTTTTCGATTCGCGATTCAATTCGAAATTTTAAGATTCGAATTCGAATATCTAGAATACGAATTCGAATAAAAATATTTTTTTTATTCGAGAAATATAGGAATATGAATATGAAATCACAATATTCGATTCGAAAATTAATCGATTTATTCGATTCGAATAATATAACATAAAAAATATAGTATAATTAATATATATTCACATATAATATATGATAACTCACTAAAACATTTAAAAATAATATGCTATAATTCAATATATGTTTAAATATAATTTATTATAATTCAATATATATTTTAAATATAATATTGTTTATACTTTATTATATAAAAAATGAAAGATGACCTTGAATACAGATATTCGATATTCGATTCGAATATTCGAGAATATATTCGAATTCGAATAAGAATCGATTTTATGATTCGATTAAATATTCGAGTATTCGTATTCGCATTCGATTGTCATCCGAATACGAATAGAATATTGCGGTATTCGATTCGATTCATTTGCAACCCTAATTTCAGGTAAGGTTGCAAACGAATCGAATTTTTTTTATTCGAGAAATATACGAATACGAATATGAATCACAATATTCTATTCGAAAATTAATCGAATTATTCGATTCGAATAATATAACATAAAATATAGTATAAATTAATATATATTCACGTATAATATATGATAGCTCACTAAAACATTAAACATAATATATTATAATTACTATATGTTTAAATATAATTTATTATAATTCAATATATATTTTAAATATAATATTGTTTATATTTTATTAATATAAAAATTAAAGATGACTTTGAATACGAATATTCGATATTCGATTCGAATATTCGAGAAAATATTCGAATTCGAATAAGAATCGATTTTATGATTCGATTAAATATTCAAATATTCGTATTCGTATTCGATTGTCATCCGAATACGAATAGAATATTGTGTTATTCGACTCGACTCGATTCGATTTGGTTTGCAACCCTACTTTCAGGTGTCGGAGAGTTGATAAATGGGCCCTACAAGTTTTATTTGGGCCGACATTTACAAATCTTGGCCCTAATTACTTCACTTCCTTTGAATAATACTTAGTAAAGAATGTAATTTCCAATAAAAAGTTAAATAGTAGTATATGACTTGTTTGAATAATAATTATATAAGCAAGGCCAAGTGGGACGTGTATTTTAATTTTTTTTTTCCAAAAGTGGGACGTTTATGAAGATTCATTGCATAGTCCTATAACACAATAAATACATTTGGTTTATTATACTAGAAGATGTAGTGTAGTCGAGGACATGGAACCCACTTTCACATTAATAACATGCCTATCAATCATTTTCGAAAGCATTATCCGACGAATGAAGCGATACATCATTAAATAATGTCGCTTTTTAAGTATAATTTCATCAATAATTTGTAACCTATAATGAAAAATCTAATTGGCTCGCAAACGTCGTGCAAATTCCAGCAACTTCAAAGAATCAAGAATGAAAACAAAGAGGTCTTTTTTACCCTGCCATCAAAAGATTCCACTATCAAGAAGCCCCTCGAAACTATCGATTTTAGCTTTTTGGCCTTTATCGAAATATTTTTGTATACGTTTGGACGAATATTGAATGAAAATTAAGAAAATGGGTTCAATTTGAGATTTTATTAAAATATTCTTTTAGACACGTATCTCAATTAGCAGAACAGAGCCCACGTGTGCTTCGCAGGCCACCACCTGTCTCATTTAGCCTCAAAATAACGAGTTGTACCTTTTCACAATCACTTTTTAACCTCTTTTTCCACCGAATATCTAAATGTACAACTCTTCAGTGCAGCTGAGCACGAGCCTCCATAAATGTCACTCTCTGCCTTCGTGATCCAATCGATAGATCGTCTTCACTGATTTTTCTGCTGGCGATCTCTCTTATGCTGTTGAATCCTTTCGCCAAACTAAGAGACTGTAATTTGCATTGGTTATTGATATTATATTCGTTAGTCATCTGTTTGAGATAAATTCTTATCCTTGAAGAAGTTTAACTTATGGATCCATTGTGAGGAGGAATATCTCGGCAATCGAGCTGAGGTTGGTGGATATCACATAGCCGTTGATTATACGGATAAATTGCGCGTTGTAAGAGCGGAAAGAGAATGACTGCTTTGAGGCGTAGGAAACCCAAAAAGCCTCAGAGCTCGGAATCGGAAGATCAGAGAGAGAACAGACCAGGCGAAGACAGTCAGAATCCAGCTAAATCCGACGCCGACGCAAAATCGTCCGGCGACGGCGTCGTTATCGAGAAACTGAGGAGGCGCAGATGGAGGTGCGTGGACAGCTGTTGCTGGTTCATCGGCTGCGTTTGCTCGATGTGGTGGTTTCTCTTGTTTCTGTACAACGCAATGCCATCCTCTTTTCCACAGTACGTGACGGAGGCGCTCACCGGCCCTTTGCCTGACCCGCCCGGCGTGAAGCTTGCCAAGGAAGGGTTAAGGGCGAAGCACCCAGTGGTGTTCGTGCCCGGGATAGTGACCGGAGGGCTCGAGCTGTGGGAAGGGCATGCTTGCGCCGAAGGTCTGTTTAGGAAGAGGCTGTGGGGCGGTACCTTCGGCGAGGTGTATAAGAGGTACTGTGCTGAAAGGCGGTGCTATTATTGTAAATACTGTGTGTTTCTCTGCGTGATTTCGTTGTTGATTTCTCAATCTTCTTTAGCATCACCAGCGAGATTTTCACTTGGGCATTGTATTCTGTTCTGACTTGCTCGTATTTCTTTATTTGATGAATGATAACTGCTTTCTCCAGACCATTGTGTTGGGTTGAACACATGTCTTTGAATAATGAAACTGGGCTGGATCCTCCTGGGATAAAGATCAGGCCAGTTTCGGGGCTCGTAGCAGCTGATTATTTCGCCCCGGGCTATTTTGTATGGGCTGTTCTGATCGCCAACTTGGCCCGTATCGGCTACGAGGACAAGAACATGTATATGGCAGCTTACGACTGGAGGCTCTCATTTCAGAATACTGAGGTCTGTGCGTTCTTTAATTCATCAAATAATGTAGCATATGCAGAAAATGAGATTATTGTGGCAGCAGATTTATAGTGATCCACATTTAGGTCAGAGACCAGACACTCAGCAGGTTAAAGAGTAACATAGAGCTCATGTTCAACACGAGCGGCGGGAAGAAAGTGGTGGTTGTGCCACACTCTATGGGCGCCCTTTATTTCTTGCATTTTATGAAGTGGGTTGAGGCGCCCGCGCCAATGGGCGGCGGCGGCGGGCCAAACTGGTGCGCGAAGCACATAAAGGCCATAATGAATATCGGCGGGCCCTTCCTAGGCGTTCCCAAAGCTGTCACTGGCCTATTCTCCGCCGAAGCCAAGGACATAGCCATAGCCAGGTTCCCAAATTCGTCGACCATATCTCTGATTGCCTTAATTTTTTGACATTTTAATCATTTGGATTTGATGTGAATTAGCAAAATTGGGTTTTTTTTTTTATTACGCAGGGCGATGGCGCCGGGCGTTTTGGATAGGGACGTGTTTGGATTTCAGACATTGCAGCACGTGATGCGAATGACTCGCACTTGGGACTCGACGATGTCGATGATACCAAAGGGAGGAGACAGCGTCTGGGGAGGACTCGACTGGTCCCCCGAGGAAGGCCACGAGTGTAAGAAGAAGAATGGCCATGGGCACACATCGGAAGGTAATAAAACGACAGGGAATTCTGATCCTATTCGCGTGAAGTATGGAAGAATGTTGGCATTTGGGAAGGAAGTTGCCGAACTGCATTCGTCGGACATCGAGAGGGTCGATTTCAGGGTAAAGTTTTTTATTTCGAACGTTTGCGATTTCTTGCGATTTGTTGATACATTTTTTTTTTTGGAAAAAAGGGGGCGATAAAGGGAAATAGCGTGGCGAACATGACTTGCCGAGACGTGTGGACGGAGTATCACGATATGGGCATTGGAGGGGTGAAAGCGGTCGCCGACTACAAAGTCTATACGACCGATACGATCTTGGATTTGCTACACTTTGTCGCGCCGAAGATGATGAAGCGAGGCGATTCTCACTTCTCTTACGGGGTCGCCGACGATCTCGACGACGAGAAGTACGATCACTACAAATACTGGTCGAATCCCCTCGAAACCAAGTAAGTTTCTCATCCATTCATTTGCGTTTTCTGCATATTTTTAAGGCTCTGTTTGGTATAAAGATTCCGATGTGGAAAAGAAAAGGAACGATAACACAGTGGTATGGCACTTGAAGTGTAACATATCGTTGCTTCGCTTTCCTTCGTCTTTTCCACTCACAAAATTCCGCGAAGGTACAAAGGTTAATTGCTGGATAATACATGAAATTTGGCATTCATAGAGCTAAAGATTTCGGGAGTTACCTTTCATTAACTTTTTTGAATCTCAGCAATTGATTACACCGGTCGCAATTTCCGGCTTTTTTTGTGCAACGTGGCACTCGAAGCCCGCGTCTAAATTCTAACGAGCGTCGATTGCCACGCCACCCCACAAAAAATACGGAAAACGCCGTCGATTGCAGAGTTCGAAAGAGTTGATAAAAAGTAAAATTGCCGGCAGCAGATTTTTGGCACGTCATAAAAAATTCAAATTTTTGACGACGTGCCGAAAATCCTACTTCCCACAGGAGTAGTATAACAAAGAACGGTTTCGCAGAGCAAAATTGCAAAATAAGCCAAAAAGGAAAAACGACGCTAATAATCTTTACGCAAAAATTGCTATATCCAGGCTACCGAATGCGCCCGAGATGGAGATATACTCCATGTACGGCGTGGGCATCCCCACGGAGCGAGCCTACGTCTACAAGTTCAGCCCGATGGCGGACTGCTTCATACCCTTTCAGATCGACACGTCGGCCGAGGGCGGGGACCACGGTCCGTGTCTGAAGGGAGGCGTCTACCTCGTCGACGGGGACGAGACCGTCCCCGTGCTGAGCGCGGGATACATGTGCGCGAAGGGATGGAGGGGCGGGACCCGCTTCAACCCCTCGGGGAGTCGAACCTTCGTAAGGGAGTACAGCCACGCCCCGCCCTCGAACCTCTTGGAGGGACGGGGGACGCAGAGCGGGGCCCACGTCGACATTTTGGGGAACTTTGCGCTCATCGAGGACGTAATTAGGGTCGCCGCGGGCGCGGACGGGGAGGAGATCGGCGGGGATCAGGTGTACTCTGATATATTCAAGTGGTCTGAGAGGGTTAAGGTGAGGCTATAGTTTGGGATTTTAATATCTTGATTGTGTGTGTATACTTTTGGGTTAAATTGAAGGGGTTGTTTTCTATTTTTATGTAAATGGCTTCTGTTCTTGAGATCTATTGATAGGTAGATTGATAGGCCATGATGTTTTGAATTTGATGTTAACTTTGAGATTTTGATTACTCATAATACTAGTACGGTCTAGTCCACTATTGGAACTTCAATATGGGATAACCATATGCTTTTGGCAGGAGTATTTGGGATTAATTTCCTTGATCGTTATATTCTAAGTTTTTAGAGGATTGTTCAGAGTACTTTCTAGACAAAAATTCTTTACATAATCGTTTTAAGGTATTAATGAAAATGGGCTATTGGGCCAATAACAGAAAGTGAGATGGACCCATCATCAATATAATAAATCGAATTGACCCATAAATTAACGGTGATATTTAAATATAAAGGTGAGAATTACGTAACGGTCGATTCACCAAATCCCAACCCCAACGGCAGCACTAAATCAAATCAAACCTAGTCCAACGTCGTCAAATTGAGAAAACCCTAAATCCGTGTTCATAGCTAGGGTTGGCAATGGGGCGGGGATTCCCCCTCCCCGCGGGGATTCGCCCCAAACGGGGCGGGGTATCCCCGAGATTTTATCCCCGCGGGGAGGGGACGGGGAATGATGTCTCCCCGTGGGATCCCCACGGAGATTCCCGCCCGTCCCCGAACCTTCTTTTATATGTTACAATATATATAATATTACATTATAATTTAAATAATAGTAAAATAATATCAAACATAGATTAAAAATATTAAATTAATACAAATAATATATAAATTATAATTTATATAATATTTATTACACAAATATATTCAAATTTATATATTATACTAAATATTTTTTTTTTTAAAGAAAATTAAGGGGCGGAGAATCCCCGTGAGGAATCCCCGCCCCGCGTGGATCCCCGCAGGGATGGGACCGGGGGCGATTTCGTCCCCGAATGCATCGCGGGGACGGGGATGGGGATTAGATCCTCGCCCCCGCCCCGCCCCATTGCCATCCCTATTCATAGCGAATGCAATGCTTTCTCCGCCCCTTCCCACAATTTAAGAGAGTAGCATAGCATCAAAGGGCGAATAAATCTTGGTATCTGCTTCTTCTTGACCCTCTCTGTTTGATATGTTCGACGTGTCTAACTGAATCGATGTGCCGATCGACTGCCTTACTTCTGTCTGCCGAAAACACCGAAGAAGAACAATGGGATTTTGAATGGTATGTGTACTTAAAAACCCTATCTTATGGTGTCCGAATGGATGTGCTAATCGGCTGCTTTCTATTAATCGGTGATGGGATGTGTATGATGAATTCAAAGTAATGGTTATTTGTTCTTTTTATCCGCGCTGGAAATGATGGCCATAACATGGATTGCTAGTAAGTGCATGCAGTTTATGAAAGTTGTCCCTTTAGCAAAATATATGAGTATCTCGAGATGATTCAGTCATTTTACTGTGCTGAAAGTTGAATCTCTTGAAAGACGAATATCATTACATGTCAAATGTGGGTATCGATTAAGTCGTTGATTCAAAAACCGACCTTTTTTGTGGAATCAACTATGTTAAGAATATGTCGAATAAAAGGCCCCTGTTCTCGATTCTAGACATTCAAATTTGGGATGATGATTCGATTATTTACTTGATGAGATTGAAAATCATCTCAAGATTGATATGTATGATATGCTTAACTTTTAATCTGTCCCTTGTCGAAAAGCTTTGACGTTCCAATAGTGAGCAAAGAGTTCCATAGTTGCTCTCTAGCTAGTCCAGTGGTTTCTTTGACGTGGGGATTATGTGGCTGCACAAATAAACAAGGATTGCATATTCTTAATTATGTGGTTCGAAGTCCGACCTTTTTTGTGGAACCAATTGTGGTAAGAAATCTCCGATTGAAAGGCCCCTTCTCGATTCTATACAATCAAACTTGGGATGATGATTCGATTATTTACTTGATGAGATTGAAATCATCTCAAGATTGATATGTATGATATGCTTAACTTTTAATCTGTCCCTTATCGAAAAGCTTTGACATTCCAATAGTGACTAAAGAGTTCTATAGTTGCTCTCTAGCTAGTCCAGTGGTTTCTTTGACGTGGGTATTATGTGGCTGCGCAAATAAACAAGGATTGCATATTCTTAATTGAAAGTTGTCCCGAATAATGATAATCTTGTTCTTGAGAGATGATTCAGTCGATGAAAATTGAATCATCTAGATCTCGAACGGTGGATGTCAAATGTGGGTATCAGTTATGTAGTTGATTCAAAGTCCGACCTTTTTTGTGGAACCAACTGTGATAAGAAATGTACGATAAAGGCCCCTTCTCGATTCTATACAATCAAACTTGGGATGATGATTCGATTATTTACTTGATGAGATTGAAATCATCTCAAGTTTGATATGTATGATATGCTTAACTTCTAAATCTGCCCCAGCTCCAAAGCTTTGCGCTCCAATAGTGAGCAAAGAGTCCTATAGTTGCTCTCTAGCTAGTCCAATGGTACTGCACACCGTTAACCGAAAGTTGTCCCGAATTGCGCAATATGATTGATAATCTCCAGAGATGATGATTCGGTCATTTTAAGCGATGAAATCTGAATCATCTAGATCTTGAACGACGCATGTCAAATGTGGGTATCAGTTATGTAGTTGGTTCAAAGTCCGACCTTTTTTGTGGAATCAACTATGATAAGAATATGTCCGATTAAAACTCCCCTTCTCGATTCTATAGAATCGAACTTGGGATGATGATTCGATTACTTACATGGTGAGATTGAAATCATCTCAAGATTGATATGTCTCATATGTTTCACTTTTAATCTGTCCCGTATCGAAAAGCTTTGATGCCCCAATAGTGAACAAAGGTTCTACAGTTGCTCAAGTCCCTCCAATGGCTTCTTTTACGTGCGTGAGGGGTGTATTATGTGTCAAGGATTGCTCCATCCTTAATTGAAAGTTGTCCCTAATAGCGCAATTTGATTGATAATCTTGACAGATGGATTGAGTCATTTTAAGCGAGGAAAACTGAATCATTTAGCTTGAACGACGGATGTCAAACGTGGGTATCGATTATGTAGAATCCGACCTTTTTTGTGAATCATCTATTATAAGAATATGTCCGATTGAAAAGGCCCCTTCTCGATTCTATACAATCAAACTTGGGATGATTCGATTACTTACATGATAAGATTAAGTCATTTTAAAATTGGTATGTATGACACTTTCAAATCTGTCCCAGATCTAAGCTTTTAAGTTCCAATAGTGAGCAAAGAGTTGTATAGTTGCTCTCTAGCCCAATGGTTTCTTTGACGTGGGTATTATGTGGGTGTACAAATAAACAAGGATTGCACTTCCTTATCTGAACGTTGTCCCTAATTGTGCAATATGATTGATAATCATGAGAGATGATGATTAAGTCATTTTAAGTGATGAAATCTGACTCGATCTTGAACGACGTACGTCAAATGTGGGTATCAGTTTTGTAGTTGGTTCAAAGTCCGACCTTTTTTGTGGAACTATCTGTGATAAGAAATGTCCGGTTGAAAGGCCCCTTCTCGATTCTATACAATCAAACTTGGGATGCTGATTCAATTATTGTCTCGAGATAGATATGTATGATATGTTTAACGTTTAAATCTGTCCCACGCCCAGCTCTAACGCTTTACGTTCCAATAGTGAGAAAAAGAATACTATAGTTGCTCTCTAGCTAGTCCCAATGGGTACTGCACACCCTTAATTGAAAGTTGTCCCGAATTGCGCAATATGATTGATTGATAATCTTGAGAGGTGATGATTCAGTCATTTTCAACGCTGAAAATTGAATCATCTAGATCTTGAATATCAAATGTGGGTATCAGTTATGTAGTTGGTTCAAAATCAGACCTTTTGTGGATCAGCTATGATAAGAATGCATCCAATTAAAAGGCCCCTTTCTCGATTATATTCAGCGATTAAAAGTTGTCCCGAGTAGCGCAAAATGGTAATCTTGAGAGATGATTCAGTCATTTTAAGCGATGAGAACTGAATCATCTAGATCTTGGACGACGGATGTCAAATGGTGGGTATCAATCATGTAGTTGGTTCAAAATACGACCTTTTTTTGGTGGATCAAAGAATATGTCCGATTAAAAGGCCCCTGTCGATCAAAGATCACTTACTTGATAACGTTGAAATCATCTCAAGATTGATCTGCTTAATCTGTCCCTCTAAAGCTCTTACGTTGATATTCCATGAGTGAGCAGGGTGCTTGATCTGCAAATAAACAAGGATGTTAATGCACATCCTTAATTGAAAGTTGTCCCAAATAGTGCAATCTGATTGATAATCCTGAGACTGCCGAGTCATTAACGATGATGATTGAATCGTCTCGAGGGTTTGCATACACGTCCAATGCTTTTACTATTACTTACATCGATTCTGCAACTGTACAGCTAACTCAGCTGCTCGAAAAAGTTACTACAAGTTGAAAATTGGTTGGGAACTTTAGTACTAGCTAGTGACAAAATCTTGAAAGTAGGCCCTCATTAATTAATACGGTTTTGGTTGCTGTGCGGATTTGCAATTGTAGCAAAAAGGCAGCAAATTTTTCAATGTTGATTTGTGGGGGACTTATCCTATATATACATTTAAATGTAGTTTTCATCTCCTTCCGCCATGTGTACATTTTCATTATATTAAATAAATAAAAAATAAAAATGAAAAACCGCCAATAACAAAGTGTAAAATACTTTATTTTCACATTAAATTATTTAACTAATATTATTTTTGGTATGTAAGAATGTTATATTAATTACACATTTTTATACCCGTGAAGTACACGGGGCATAAAACTAGTTTAGAAGAAATATAAATGGGGTTATTAAAAATCCAGATCGAGGCGCCTTTTAATTGATGAGCATGGATAGACAGGGTAGTTTCATTCCAGGAATAATCGTCAATCAAACTAAACTATCAACGATAATGAAATGATACCGAAAGTCAAGTTTCATCAAGTATTATTTGATAATGAAATATAATATGGCACATGTTTTTTATTAGGTAATTTGAAGCCCTATCTCTTGAACTAGGACTAAAAGAATAAAAGAAAAAAAAATACAGGGAAACTCCTCTACAACAAACAAACAGGATTTCCCAGGACAAATCATAAAAACAGGCGGGAAAAAACGAAGTACAAACAACAGGTTAGAACTTAGAACCCACCGAGCCGGCGGGCGACTGACTAATAGCCGATTGCCATTTAAGCTTTGATTTCGCTCTTGCCATTAGTCATCGAGTAATTTAATCCATTTTCACCTGTAAAATCGTTACGTAATATTACTCAATCGCATCGATTTTCAGCGGTTTTTTTTGTTATATAATTATGTGGGATGAGAGAATAGTTAGCTTACTCTGCATGGAATCTACAGATAAGCGCTCGGTTGGCATGCTCTTTGTGTTCTCTGAATTGGGGTTAAAAGACATATTTAACAAAGTGAATTCAGTGACGAGTGAGATTCTACGTAAAAAAAGAAGTGGGATATTATAACTTACTACCAGAAGAGTTGGACAACCCTTTCACGGATTCGAAGTTTCTGTATGTGTAACCGACGAAGTTCAAATCTTTTGGATTCCTCACCTGCGTTATGGAAATTAACACAGAATTCATGAATTTTTAAAAGTTTTATTGTTTAAGAAGTTGCTTCACCAAACGAATATTCATATTCGTAATCTTACCTTCCTCCAGGCTCCAGAAGTAGATGCTGCTGGGGGTGGATCGACCTTTAGTTTAGGAGTCATGAAAGAAGGAAAAAAGGTCAGATGTGTATTAAAGACTTTGTTTTTAAAATGATCTGAAAGATAGAGAATGCTAAAGAGTGAAGATATATCAGGGCAGCCACCTCATCGTATTTCATGAAATTCTGAGTGTCGAGTTCTCCGTCGACTTCTGGCTTGTATGCGGCATCCATTTCGTAGAGTTTGTCCCACTTTGTGGATTTGAACCAAGGATGAGCCTAGAGTTGGCATGTCATATAATATGAGAGAAATGAATATACGATCGAGTAATTTAAGGTGGACTTGCAGTAAGAGATTAAAAAAAAACCTTAATCTCATCTGCTCCATGAGAGCCGATTCTGTTTTTAACATCGCAGAGCAACCTAAAGATTAGATCCTTTGCTTCAGGGGACAACCTTGCTTCGTCTGGAAACTTCAGGTGATTCCTCCAGTTCACAATCTGTTATTGTGAAAATTTTACATTCATACAAAATTCAGGAGAAAGGACAGAAACACAGTCCTTACTTAACGATTAAGCGTATTATTTTCCAGAATCCTTTTATCAGTGCGTTGACAAGCCATTTGATACACCATGAGTGGTTTTGTCAAATTCTGAACATGGGTACAGAAATTACGATATATTTCACAAGGATAAAAGTCTTCACCTTTCTGCAGGTTGAAAGTGGCTCATCAGAGTAAAATGGCGGATAGCCAACGAGCATCTCATACATAATGGCACCGAGTGACCACCTAAAAGCATGGCGGAATTCCCATTAAGGCTCAATTGCAAAAAAAAAACTTCTACTTTTCTACAACAAAGCCAGTGCCAGTGCCATCATTGATTTGATGTATCTTTTCTTTCGTTCAATTCATCCTCAAGTTGAAAGAAATATTATGAAGTGAATACTGACCAGTCACACTCAAGTCCATATCCTTTCTTCAGAAGTACCTCTGGAGCAATATAATCAGGTGTGCCTACAGTTGAAAATGCCTGCGACAAGAAAGTTATTCTCATAACCATCAAAGAAATCTGCTTCTCATATAGACAATATGAACTTTCAGTAAGCCAAATTATGATACTATTATTTTGTGCCATCAAGAAAAATACCTGCGTCCTTCTGTTTCTTTGCCAATGGTGAAGCTGTTCTAAAGGACTATTCCAATGGCTACCATCGCCTTTATCAGGCAAGCAACCATTTGCATCAGCCTTTCCTGAAGCTCCGGCCATTGGCTCATTTTCTCTAATAGTAGACAAACTAGAGCAGTCGAGAGGCTTGCAGAGTCCAAAATCAGAAAGCTTCGTATGACCATTTTTGTCCAAAATCAGATTGTCTGGTTTTATGTCCCTGTAGAAAAATGCGCATTAGATTTGGAAATATGCGCTGTGTTTCACTAGAAAGGCAGCTAATGAGTTGTAACAGCAAATTTACTGACCGGTGAACATAGTTATGCTTATGGATGGATTCAATAGCAAGGACACTCTGCGCCATGTAAAATCTCGCGACTGTTTCAGTTAGCGTCTCCTCTCTCATAAGCAAAGTCATCATGTCACCACCGGGAAGGTACTCCATTACAAGATACAAATACTCGGCATCTTGAAATGAGCAAAAAAGTTTGACTATGTAAGGACTTGAAACTTCAGCTAGCAAATTCCTTTCGGCTTTAACATGTTCAACCTGCATTGAGATAGGAGCAATTAGTACAGTTCTGAAAATAGGTAATAAATGGGCCAAAACCAAAATATGTTCAACAAAAATATTAGATTCAGTTTAACCACAACTATTATTGCGCATACACAAAAAATGGTTTAGCAGGTGATAAATGCGCTAAACCCAAAACAGGTAATTTGTCTCCGACTTACCTGACCCTTCTGAAGCATCTCGGACTTCTTTAACTTCTTCATAGCATATATATTGCTATTATTTTTCTCCCGGCATAATCTAACCTGTGACACAGAATCATTTAAGGGGAAGCTAAACCATAAAAGTTAAGAACAAAAATTGTATTGAAGCTGGACTAGACCAGTGAAAAACGAAGCAACTGAACCCTTTCGAACAAGCAACGGATAAGATTTCATATTTGTCAGCGATGTCACCAGAACAGAAACTCAAGACTTTCAGCATTTGGTCTTAGATAAAATATGAAATCAAATACCTCTCCAAATGCGCCTCTTCCTATTATAGTTAGTAGCTCAAAATCATCAACCGAAATCTTGTTTCGCTTCAACCTCATGTACTCCGTCTCTTTTCGCGCCAAATCATTCAGAATGTTCGTCTGCTCCTCTTCCGATACACCTGATTTAGCTAACATCTTTTCCAGAAGTTGACGCCTGCAGAGCAAAAAAGAAAATTCTCAGCATTTGTGGGATAGCATTTTCTTTAGCCTCTGCAAAAAAAGCCTCCATAAATCAAATCAAAACCAATTACATTCTTCAAACTAACATTTACTAACCCAATGTCAGATTGCGATGTATGTAAGAATTCAACAAATAAATTCCAATCGATAATATCATCAAGCAGACTCAGGTGAAATATTACTTAATTTCAACCAAAATCGACTCGACATTTAAATTACAGCTGAAAAAACGATTGAAAAACAATGACCTCTGCCTTCGTTCGTGCATGTCCTTCATGTGGCTCTTGTAATGGTTCTCGATGAATGTCTTCGCCGCGGCAGCGCGCTCGAGTGTGAGGCTCGAAACTTGGTGTTGATCGTCGTCTTCGCCGTCGACGACATTGTAATTATGACTATCGTCGACGGCGCTGTCCTCAGCCTCCGTCGTTCTGATTAATTTCTCCTCCTCAACCACCGTCAACACACGCCTGCCCTCCGACATATTGCTTTGATTTAGCTTTGCGTGCTTCGAAGGAGCGATTCAGCGTGTGTTGTGCGTGAAAAAGCTCTTCGAGGCGAAAATCTGCAGACGAAAGACGAGGACGACGACGCGCGAGGAAACCCAACTTCGAAATTATTCAGCACACGTTTTTTGGAAGGAAATGAGCATATAAGAAACAACAGTAATTGTACAATTCGTAGCGGTACACGTGGCAGTGACAGCGTCATTTCAGATGCCACATCGGATCTATATATATAGAGAGAGAGAGAGCTAAAAAACGTTACTTTTCT